>JAWDJE010000012.1:11842500-13042500 GCA_035047345.1 Bradypodion ventrale
TTAAATAGGCTTTTCGGGGTGTCTCCCTCCCATAGGAATCCTGATTTGTTTGATGCTCACTGTTATGACCAATGTTCCTGCAGGTGTCTTCTCTGATTTTTTTCCATGTTCACTATCTCTCGTGTGACAATGGATACTTGGCAAGCTCTTGTCTTGCTAATGACCTGCTGACCTGTGGAGTATGCGCTTTAGAAATTCAAAAGGGCTTTAACCACAGCTCTGGCTGAAGTTAGGATACTCAGGCTCGGAGTGGTTTAAATTAAACTGCAATGTTACCTAAGTAACTTAAGTGGAAAAAAGTAACTTCCTTTGACAATGGCCACCCCATTATGCAGGCAGTCCGGCCCTCAAAGCTGACGGAGAGAGCATGACTCGGCCCTTGGCTTGAAAAGGTTGGGAACCCATGCTTGACATCTTGATGCATTGCACCCAGACCAGCTGCCTTAACTTTATTCCAGGAGACAAAGACTCTTTCCTTTGCCTCTCTCCATCTTTAATAGTAAAAATACCAATAATAAAGTATGTCACAACTTTCTGCCCTTTCACGACACCCAAGATCTTCTGACATTGTTTGTTTCCCTCTGCCAAAGGCTAGGGTTACCCGGGGTTACCTGGGGCTCCAGGCATGTCCGTCGGTGGCCGTGTCTAGAAATAAAACCACAAAAGTGTAGCCAGAGGTTTCCTCTATGGGGTGAGGAGGTCCATCTCCTACCAGCTGCGCGTGTACTGAGCGGGATTAAATTGAAAAGGTACAAGGTGAGGCATGGAAATCACGATGTGCAAAGCGACATGGGAAACCTAAGCTCTGGTGGGCATTTACCCACTAAGGAGGTGTTCCTGATTCTGTCATCAGACCCTCCGCCGGCTTTTCCAAAGTAAATAGTCACAGAGTCAATGAGGGTGAGAAAGTGGTGCTCGTTGGGAATACCATTGCAATCCAAAGGAAAGAGGCTGCACATTGGTCATCTGACAGTCCTTCGTTCTCTTCTTTGCTTGGGCTCAGGGCCAGAAAGTGACTCGCGGGACTGGATCAGTGGTATGCGTGTCATGCTGCGATGCGGACGACAAGTGGAAACTACTGCATTATAGTCTCAGGGCAGTCTTCATGGCTGATCGCCACGAGGGTCACTAATATTTGGATTCGGATACGACAGAAAAGAAGACCATAACAGGAAAGGCGGAGGCTTAGAGTCCATAGCGATGACTCCAAGCCTGTCGTGTCATTGTACTGACTTAATCCAGGGGTCAGCAAACATGGCTCTCCAGATGTTCTTGGACTTCAATTCCCAGAACCCTTGATCAGCAGGTGTCCTGACTTGGGCTTCTGGGAATTGGAGTCCAAGAACACCTGGAGAGCTAAGTTTGCTGACCCCTGGCCATTGCACCATTGCGCAAATATATCTCAGGTATAATCCTATATAACATCTTCCTACAGTATCCGATTGCTTGCATTCGCCATTGCTTGGACTTGGTTGATCTTGCCAACAACACACATGCTCCAGGGGTATGTCAACAGCTGGGCAGAAAAGTAGGGACAACTCCTCTGATGGCCCTAAAAGTGATTTTAAGTCACTACAGAGTATTCTGTATTCTAAAAAATAAGAGGAGGATGCCATAGTGAAGAATGGGACTTTATTATGGGCTACACAACCTCCAATTCTTGAGTATTGCTGAATGATTTGGCTTCTGTTAATCTGTACTGATTTCTCCCCCAGCAAAGTTTTGCTCTTTTGCTTTCGACTCTTATTAGGTAAATGAACTTGTCTGTTTCATGTAAGACTGACACAAATCTGTTTTAACTCCTGAATTTTAGAATTAAAGGGATTAGGGAGTGGGGTGGTTATTATTTGGTTGGTTGGTTGGTTGGTTGGTTTCTTTCTTTCTTCCTTCCTTCCTTCCTTCCTTTCTTTCTTTCTTTCTTTCTTTCTTTCTTTCTTTCTTCCTTCCTTCCTTCCTTCCTTCCTTCCTTTCTTTCTTTCTTTCTTTCTTTCTTTCTTTCTTTCTTTCTTTCTTTCTTTCTTTCTTTCTTTCTTTCTTTCTTTCTTTCTTTCTTTCTTTCTTCCTTCCTTCCTTTCTTCCTTCCTTCCTTTCTTTCTTTCTTTCTTTCTACCTACCTACCTACCTACCTACCTATCACATTTGGGGCTGGGGTGGTTCAGTGGTTAAGAAGCTCACCTTGTTAGCTGGAAAGCCGGCAAGTCGGCACTTCAAGACCTGGGTACTGCATGACGGATTGAGCGGCCTGCCTCTGCATCAGCTCTTGGGGACATGAAAGGAGCCTCATTCGGATGGAGTTTCTCCAGCAAAAAAATCCTTTCAACCCAGAATAATTTCTGACACAAAATTATTACTCCCTCACGTTACATCCTGATGAACACTTACTTGGGATTAAGTTCCAAAACAAAACAAAAAACTCAGTACTCTTTTTCTTTTAAGATATGCAGATCTTAAAACTCTATTGTAAAATCCAGTCTTTCTGACGTAGCATTTTTCTCTCCGGCCATCTCCTTTCTCTGCTTAGTAACTCCAGCCTGATAAAGAGCTCTGGAGAACCCTAAAGCTTGTCATGACTGTTTTTTTGGAATGAAAAGGTACTGTTTGATTGTGGATTTTTGGACATTTTTCTTATAAACTAACATGGCTTATTTATTGGGTTTCAGATCTGACCTGCACATGAATGAGCCCTCTGTTTCTTCCAGTGCTAAATAAATGCTTTCTAAATAAGCCACTGTGTGAAATCCGGACTGTGTCTGGCCTCTTGTAGCCAAGATTACGTCTTTTGCTCTCTCTTTTTTTTGCATGGTGTAAGAACTCTGTATATCTCTGAAGCTTCCATAGACTTCTTACACTGGCCAGGCATCGACCCGAGAAAAGATGTCCTACTAGAAACACAAGGGGGAAACATGTTAGATGGCCTTCTAGTAAGTTTCCCCTTCTTCCAATTATCCCAATAATTGACACGATATTTATTGGTTATTTTTCTATCCCACACATCATCCAGTGAGATCAAGAAAACATACAAGACTATCCTCCTTTTGCCTTTATTGCCTCCAACCGGATGGTAAAGGTAAAGTTTGCCCTTGTTCAAACACCAGTCGTATCTGGTGGTGCACTAGGTGGTGCACTAGGGTGCAGTGCTCACCTCCATTTGCAGCCAAAGAGCCAGTGCTGTCTGTGTTTGCAGACATTTTCATGGCCACGTGGCAGGCACGACTGGTCACATGGCTATATTTGGACACGCCCACAGATTTGGCCACACCCACAGAGGGGTGTGGCCAAAAGTTTCCCTTATTCTCAAATCCAAAACTTGACAGTGGGAGGGAGCATTGCAGCCTAATGCAAACAGGCTCTGCCACTAATCCATTGATAAAGTTCTTTATCCTGCCTCCGGCATTCAAGGCAAGACCCTCAAACCAAAGGAAATGGCGAGCCACTGTGTGAGACAGAATGCTGGACTGGATGGGCTGTGGCCTGTTCCAGCAAGGATGTTCTTATGTTCTTATGACCTCCTCTTCCTGTTTGTTTGTTTGTTTATTGCTCCTATTGCATTGTCTTTCTTCTTTCCTGACCATGTAGAGAGCATAGGAGGCCCATTTTTTGGTGCCCGTCTCTGTTTATAGCCAAAGAGCCAGCACTGTTTGCATGTGCAGGCGTTTCCATGGACACATGGCAGGCATGACTAGAGTGCACAGAATGCTGGTGACCCTCGCGCCGAAGTGGCACCTACTTGCAATGTCTCGCCTTTCAAACTGCTCGGTTGGTAGGCGTTCGGACACAAATCCCCAAATCTCAGCCTACGTACTTTAACCCTTAAACTATGTTGGCTCTCAAAACTTTCACCTGAAAGAACATCAAAGGCGAACCGCTGCAGTCCTTCAAAAAAAAAACACAGCTGTAAACATCTGCATGGGAACGTCCTTTCTATTTACTTATTTATGGGCTTTGTTTATTTTCAGGTTGAAAAATAGATAAAATGTGACTAAATTTGGTTAAATTTCTGGAATGAAGTGCAGCTTGTCGTGATCAGCTTCTCTCTCCCTTTCAATTCCCCCCCTTTAAAAAAAAAATTCAGCTGCATTTTGTACCAATTCTTCATAATTTGGAGTAGTTGAAACCCTTTGATGCTTCATTTTGACACATCTGTCTGTTTAGAGAAAAGAGACATGTGGAGAAACCTCTTGGGTTTGCGCCACGTTCCCCAAGTTGACAGATGTTGCTTTTCTGCGCATTATATACTACATTTCCACTCTCACTATCTCTGTATTATGTAATATATACTATTTTTCATTCTTCTCTTGCCTCTTCGATCTTTTCCCAAGGAATCCGAAGAGGAAAGTTCAAAGCGGGACGTCCTGACAGTTTTCTGTACAAACACTCACTTTTTCTGTGTACATTACGAGCATGGTTTTACTTTTTAAAATAATATATTGAAAGGGGGGGGGGAGGAAAGGACTTTTGAAAACCTCTTCGGAGAACAGGATTTTTTGCTCAAAGCTCTGTGAGAAAATCAAATCTAATTTGAAGGGAACATTTCAGCTTGCGGGGAGAAAGTTTATAAAGTTATTTATAAAGGGACAGATAGTATTGGGAGAAAGGAATAATTGCTAACTAAATTGCGGATGGCACGGAGAAACACGGGAACCTAAATCCATTTGCTGTTCCAAATCAGAGCGAACCCACTAAATAAGGGAGGTTTTATTCCCAATTATTATTTAGCCCAGGGGTTCCCAACCTTTTCAAGCCTAGGGCCGGATGGCTATTTTGCCCTGCCTGCACAATGGGGAGTGGCTATTTTGTCCAAACAGCTTCAAAAGAGTGGCCATTTTGTTTCTTGGATGCCCTTGGAGAGGTGGGAGGCCTCATGAAACGGTGCCAGGGAGGGGCCGGATCTGGCCCATGGGCCTTACATTGAGAACTTCAATTCAATTTTAATTTGTGCCCCACCCTTCTCAGCGCAGGGCGGCTTCACAACATATTATAAAGTGACAAAATACAGTTTACAGAATGCCACATAACAATATGACAGAAATACAATGTGCACCATGACATATCGAAAATACAGCATAAAAAAATACAAATACATAGCAATACATAACAGGCTGCTTCACTCCAAATCGAGTCCAAGTCCATGGGCGACAGCAATGAAAAGTCCTCCTCTCGTGGCCTACCTGGCCAAGAGGAGGATCCGGCCTCCAGCGACGAGGAACCCCTGATTCAGTCCCATAAATTGCCACAGATGTCGAACCCCTGATTCAGTCCCATAAATTGCCACAGATGTCGAACCCCCGATTCAGTCCCATAAATTGCCACAGATGTCGAACCCCCGATTCAGTCCCATAAATTGCCACAGATGTCGAACCCCCGATTCAGTCCCATAAATTGCCACAGATGTCGAACCCCCGATTCAGTCCCATAAATTGCCACAGATGTCGAACCCCCGATTCAGTCCCATAAATTGCCACAGATGTCGAACCCCCGATTCAGTCCCATAAATTGCCACAGATGTCGAACCCCCGATTCAGTCCCATAAATTGCCACAGATGTCGAACCCCCGATTCAGTCCCATAAATTGCCACAGATGTCGAACCCCTGATTCAGTCCCATAAATTGCCACAGATGTCGAACCCCCGATTCAGTCCCATAAATTGCCACAGATGTCGAACCCCCGATTCAGTCCCATAAATTGCCACAGATGTCGAACCCCCGATTCAGTCCCATAAATTGCCACAGATGGCGAACCCCCGATTCAGTCCCATAAATTGCCACAGATGTTGAACCCCTGATTCAGTCCCATAAATTGCCACAGATGTCGAACCCCCGATTCAGTCCCATAAATTGCCACAGATGTCGAACCCCCGATTCAGTCCCATAAATTGCCACAGATGTCGTTTCAGTTGATTGAATGAGTTTGTTCTTGTGGAGACTAGCAACTAAGTTTAGCAGTTAGATTTAGAAGTTATTGGGAGGGAACTTTTAAGTCATTCCTTTAAAGTTGAATGGCTATGGCTTGTGCTTTCTGTGTGGTTTTTCTTTCTTTATTCGTGTCGGATGCACCGCCAGCATATAACAGCATACAAAGTTGGAATTAACATATCTAAAACAAAAAAAAAGGGAATTAAAAGGGCTAGATGACATCCGCATAAGCAGTATTTCCTCTTGCCAACATAATGTCTTCCTCATACCCCCCACATGTATATTGAAGCAGTGGAACTCAATGCTACTTGAATTTGATGTGCTGTGACCACCTGTTGAGATGGCTTGATGAAAGAAAGAGAGAAATAGGTAAATGATGGAGAATGACCCATAGGTTAACTGAGTTGGAAGGGGCCATTGAGTCCAACCCCATGCTCGATGCAGGAATCTGAATCAAAGCAGATGTGACAGACGGTGGAGCGCACACCTTCTCTCTAGGCAGTTGGTACCACTGTCGCACTGTTTGAACCATTAAGATTGTCCTAATATTCAGCCTATATTTAGTTTCTTATGAGATGCTCTGTGTCCCAAAGTTGACTCGTCTAGTGATGAAGCAATAGCCACAGCCACATCTGGAGCAAGAAAGGCAGGTCAAGTGGGGCCAGCTCAACGGTAGCCATCTCCCTCTTCCAACTTCCTGTTGCCTCCCACCCAAAATATGCTGTCTGAGGTGGCTGATTCACTCTGTCCAACGATGGGGTTGGCCATTCGGAGACCGAGAACACTCAAGAGAATGCCATTCCTGTCTTTTAATGCACCTCTTTGGCCATGCACTTTGGGGAAGCTCGCCTGGAAAGACAGAGCACCCTTTGGGACTATGGCAAGGACTATAGCAAGGGTTCTCAACCTTTCGAAGCCATGGGCCGGGCCATGCTCCCTCAGACAGCTGAGCCGGCCAGACCAGGGGTTCCCTCCACTAAGGAAAAGATGTGCACGGTAAGGTTGCACGTTCCCTTCTTATTGTGAAGGGTGATAATTCAGAATTTTGTTCTATGCAGATTGACTCAGGAGTAAGTCCTATGGAAGTCTCTGGGACTATGGCAGGGGTTCTCAACCTTTCGAAGCCATGGGCCGGACCACGCTCCCGCAGACAGCTGAGTGGGCCAGACCAGGGGTTCCCTCCACCGTAAACGCTGCCGTAAAATGCATCCACAGCTGTTGTAAACACATTTACGGCAGCCGTAAATGCAGACGTGGCTGTTTCCAGCAGTGGGAGGGCCACTGAAATGGCACCATGGGCCAAATCTGGCCCATGGGCCAGAGGTTATGAACCCCTGCGCTATTGTCTCAGGAACCCTCCAATGAAATCAGCAAGCGTTTTTCTGCATTGAATCTCTTCTCATCCTAGATGAAATTCCAACACTGTGGGGTGTGTGAATAAATGTCTGCTTGTCTTAGTGCAGTGAAGGCGAACCCTGGCACTCCAGGTGTCCTTGGACTTCAATTCCCGGAATCCCAAGTCACTACTCCTGCAAGTCAGGGCTGAAGTTCCAAGAACATCTGGAGTGCCAAGGTCCGCCATCATTGTCTTAGTAGCGTATTGAGATTGGGGTACTTTTGAACCACAATCAGGTGTGCCCCAGGCAACGGCCACCTTATGCCGGCTAACCTTTCTCACACTAGGTCGGGTGAAAGGAACTGCAGAATGAATTCCCCAAAGGTGCCTTACATTTTGACAGTTTCACATCTGGCCTACTGTGACTGCACATCTGTGACTTCTCTCTCTCCCTTCTGCCCTGACAATGTCATTGAACACTAACTGTAGCTGCCGTCCTAAGTTAAGGGCTCTAACTGGTTTAACTAGGGCTGCTTTGTAAAGATCTTTGCACTGTCAAGCTTACAAAGATGTTAATGCTTTTGTTATTCAAGCACCTTTCTTCTTTTTAAAGGAAAAAATCCCTGCATTTCTCTTATCTGATTCTACTTTAGATTCCCTATCAAGGCAGAAAAGAAGATTAAAATTGAGTTCTAAGGTGAATGGAAAGGAGTAATGCTGTCTTGATTAACAACTTTTCCAAACTTTTGAGTGTGCAGAGGGCTCACAAGTCACACTTTTGTGAGACTTTCTTGTGTTATCTTTAAAGTACTTTTTTTTTTAAAAAAGGCTCTAAACTATTTTTTTAAAAAAACCCAAAAAATACGAGTGTAATATCTATTGCTAATAAACTTCTATGTTTGGGAGACCAGAGGGAATAAAACAGCTGGATTCTCAAGCTAGGGTGCAAAATATGAAATCCTGGAAGTTAAGTAAAGATTAAGTTAGCAACACACAGATTGGAAAAGGCTAGACACGAGTATGAGAAAGTAACCTACATTAGACAGAAAACTTTGCTTGGAGGAAATATATGTTTAGGGTTGCAGTTAAAAAATCTGCCTATTTACCTAGTTTTCTGGATCCAGCGTGACTTGATTCGGAGTAAGCAACTAGCATTCATAGCTGTGGTTCTGTGGGTACTTGCTCAGGGTGCCCTAGCAGTTCGAAAACAAGAAATTTCAGGTAGATAAATAGGTACTACTTCAGTGGGAAGGTAACAGTGTTCCGTGCACTGCCACATGGCCATGGAAACATCTGTAAATTCAGACAGTGGCTGTAAAAACAGAGGTGAGCTCCGCACCCAAGTCAGATGCTATTCCACAATATAATATACTAAGAAGCATGCCTTATTGTTGAATTTAGTGGGATTTTCATTTAATTAAACATGCAGATTCTGGATTTCAGCATTTTCCTCCTTAAGGTGTCCCAATGCTCTTTTCGGTCCAAAGAAATATAATAAAAGAGAAGGACCGGATAAATACTAACTCTGAAGGACAAAGAATTGGCCCACAAGGAATGAGTGGCGTGTAGAGGATGACGCATTTGCCAAACCTGAGCATTTTTACCTTGATTTACATAATAATACTTTGATGTCAGAAATTATGCTGGGTTGAAATGATTTTTTTGCTGGAGGAACTCTGTTCATTGGACGCCTTTCACACCCCCAAGATCTTGTCTCACCGAAGTGGTCCCTGTTAATCTACTTGCAATGTCTGGCTGTGGACATGTGGCAGGCATGACTAGACACCGGAACGCTGTGTACCTTCCCCTTCCCTATTTATCGGCTTGCAATGTCTTGCTTTCGAACTGCTAGCTTGGCAGGAGCCTGGGACAGAGACGGGCGCTCACTCCGTCAGGCAGCACTCGAACTCCGACCTTCCAGTCTTCGAGTTCAGCATCTTAACCAACAGTCCCGGATGACAGGGGCGGGAGGGAGTTAAATATCTCACATTTATGAGAAGTAAAAATACCTAACTTGAGTTGGCTCATACCTGAGTTTCTAAATCAACTGAATAAATTCCACATCTCAAAGGTGTTTTAGGGGTTTTTTTCAAAAGCTACAATAATCTGAAATTAAATCGGATAGCCAGTTTTGCCACTTTGGAAACAAACAAACTTCTGGAGCTATCTGCCCTTATCCTTATAGATATTTTACTTACTTACTTACTTACTTACTTACTTACTTACTTACTTACTTACTTACTTATTTACTTACTTACTTTCTTACTTACTTATTTTTGCAATTTTGCAATCCTTATAGATATTTTACTTACTTACTTACTTACTTACTTACTTATTTACTTACTTACTTACTTATTTACTTATTTATTTATTTACTTACTTACTTACTTATTTACTTACTTACTTTCTTACTTACTTATTTTTGCAATTTGTAACTCCTCAAAAGGTAAGAATAAGTCTTTTTGATTCTTTTGTATTGGGGTGGGTCGTTTGCTCTGGAAACAAAATAAATCAAATATTGGCAGAAAGATTTCTTAGATGTTTAGGAATAAATCATTGGAAATTTAATTAATCATTTCACCTTTGTTTCCGGACTTCTCCCTCTTTACTACCGAAAGTTGATTATGTGGGTTTATTCCGCTTTCTATAGGTGTGAGGCCTGGAAAAGTTATATAGGTACACACTGTCTCCAAAAGGTACCTATACCTTTGGGGGGGGGAGATACACTTTGAGACCCGAGTGCTGCATGACGGAGTGAGCTCCCGTCATCTGTCCCAGCTCCTGCCACCCTAGCCGTTGGAAAGCAAGAAATTGCAAGTCGATAAATAGGGACCCCTTCGGTGGGAAGGTAAACAGCGTTCCGGTGTCTAGTCATGCCTGCCACATGTCCACGGAGACACGTGCAAATGCAGCCAGCACTGGTTCTTTGGCTATCAACAGAGTATGAGCACTGAACCCTAGAGTCGGATACGACTGGTTTTCGAGAAAGGGCGACCTTTGGCTAAGGAGGTTTCACACTATTAGTACGGTATTTTGTGGTTTACCTTTCCCACCGAAGTGGTTCCTATTTATCGGCTTGCAATGTCTTGCTTTCGAACTGCAAGGTTGGCAGGAGCTGGGACAGATGACGGGAGCTCACTCCGTTTTTTCCCTCAGTTTCCCTAAGTGGTTCAGGGCCCCCACAACATTGGCGCACCACCCAGATGGCATTTAAAACAACACACCTCCTTCTTTCCAGGGTGGGATCTGTTTCATATGACCCATTGGTTAGGAACTGTATGCACCTCGGGGCAGGGGTTTGATGGTTTTGGCTTTGGGTCTTTTTTCAAATTTGCCCTCCATAAAAACCATGCTCCAGAATTGTTCTTCTGGAAGCCCCTGAAACATCCTTGAACCAAACTTTGCATTCTCCATACATTGATAATTTAAAGTTATGGGGGAGAGGAGATGAGGAGATGCTTTAAACTCATACAGACATAGACAAGAGTTTAATAAACTGAACTGGCTTAAACGATGCGGTGGCACCAGATCATTTTTTTAATTAAAAACAATTAACATTCCCCTACACCAGAAAAGTACACAAAATGAAGACACCATGCTGTCTATGTGTGTCTAGTGAGGAATAAATGCCAGTGCGTCTTCAGGGAATGTTCCAGTCGAACACATTGTATTTTTCAGATTGCAGTCCAGTGGTACCCACGCAGGTCAAGGTTTCCCTTGCTCGAAAGCCAGCCGTATCCGACTCTAGGGTGCAGTGCTCATCCCTGTTTCAAAGCCGAAGAGCCAGCGCTGTCTACTGCTGCAGACGTTTCCGTGGCCATGTGGTAGGCATGACTAGACACCGAAGCGCACGGAACGCTGTTACCTTTCCCACCGAAGTAGTCCCTATTTATCCACTTGCAATGTCTTGCTTTCCAACTGCTAGGTGGGCAGGAGCTGGGACAAAGACAGGAGGCTCTCCCTGCTGCAGTACTCAGGAATCGAACGGCCGACCTTCCGCCTCAATGCTGTAACCTTTCCCACCGAAGTGGTGCCTATTTATCTACTTGCAATGTCTTGCTTTCCAACTGCTAGGTTGGCAGGAGACAGGAGGCTCATTCCATAGGAATCAAACCTTCCGCTTCCCAATCAGTGTCTTAGCCACATTGAGCCACTGCAGTCCCTTTGCGTAGTAAGCCTACTCAAAGGTAAACCCCATTCAAGGCACAAAACCACCCCAACAACGCTGGCAACCCTTCCTCCCACTCAGTGTGCAAGACAGCAGTTTAAATTCGAACCAACTACTTGTGTGTCTTATGCGCAAGGTATGTGTTCGGCACTTCTGCACAATGAACATATACATCCATTTTACTGGTTGGGTGGAAAAGAGGGGTCTTCTATCTCAACAGATCATTTCTCCAAGCCATATTTTGGAGCAACTTATCATCCCTGCTGATCCTTTCTCTTTTAACCCTCTTTGTCCTTTTGCTCTTGCTTGTAAGCAACAAGTAAACTAAATTTATACTATGGAGTTTTCCCCTCTAGAACTATTTCTCCAGGAATTGTGACCCCTGCCAAATCTCTCTTCCCTTTTGCGCCCCCAAGACAGCTTCTGATTCGACACATAAATATATTTAAGGTCTGGGGCAGAATGGTTCATTAAGAGGCTGACCTGAGATTACTCTCTTTTAGATTTCCTTCTGTTCCTAATTTCTACACCACGTGACGGTGGGAGTGAATTTAGGGGTCTAAAATCACTTGGGGGGGCTTGGTTTTTTTAGAAAAGGGGAAATCTTGTCCCATAAAGAACAGTTTTTTTAAAAAAAAAAGTTGTGGTGTCACACCAAAAAAAGAAAAAAAAAGTTCTTATCCCTTCCCCCAGATATTTTTTGTTGGAGGTTAAAAAAAAAGGAGTTTCATACTCTTTGGAGTTGACTTAGGAAAGACTGAGGTAAGAGAAATGCTCCGTTTCTTATTATGCGCACGCAGAAGTTTGAGTATCCCAACAATGAGAAGGAAAGGGTCTATAGAACTGTCTCAGTTTATTTGCTTATTAAAAGAGCGTTCAAGTTTCTGGTCTGTGCGCCACCATGCTTAGTAATGTTTGAGATGCAATTACCAACCTGTGACCCTATCAAACTGTCAACTTTTCATAAATGTATAAATCTAGAGATCCATGTTGTTATACCTGTCAGGAGTTAGCGGTTTGTCGTGAAGGTAGCCACAATCTATTCGTGCCATGTTCCGTCTCTATGTTGCACAGGTTTGTGTTTCTTTGGTGTAAATATTCTCTTGCGAAGGTAGCCACAAGCCATTCATGCTATGCTCCATCTCTATGTTGCACAGATTTGTGTTTCTTTTGTGTAAATATTCTCTTGATGGTGCGGCCAAGGTAGCCACAATCCATACATGCCATGTTCCATCTCTACGTTGCACAGGTTTGTGTTTCTTTGGCGTAAATATTCTCTTGCGAAGGTAGCCACAATCCATTCATGCCATGTTCCATCTCTACGTTGCACAGGTTCGTGTTTCTTTGGCGTAAATATTCTCTTGCGAAGGTAGCCACAATCCATTCATGCCATGTTCCATCTCTATGTTGCACAGGTTTGTGTTTCTTTGGCGTAAATATTCTCTTGTGAAAGTAGCCACAATCCATTCATGCCATGTTCCATCTCTACGTTGCACAGGTTTGTGTTTCTTTGGCGTAAATATTCTCTTGCGAAGGTAGCCACAATCCATTCATGCCATGTTCCATCTCTACGTTGCACAGGTTTGTGTTTCTTTGGTGTAAATATTCTCTTGCGAAGGTAGCCACAATCCATTCATGCCATGTTCCATCTCTACGTTGCACAGGTTTGTGTTTCTTTGGCGTAAATATTCTCTTGTGAAAGTAGCCACAATCCATTCATGCCATGTTCCATCTCTACGTTGCACAGGTTTGTGTTTCTTTGGCGTAAATATTCTCTTGCGAAGGTAGCCACAATCCATTCATGCCACGTTCCATCTCTACGTTGCACAGGTTTGTGTTTCTTTGGTGTAAATATTCTCTTGTGAAAGTAGCCACAATCCATACATGCCATGTTCCATCTCTATGTTGCACAGGTTTGTGTTTCTTTGGCGTAAATATTCTCTTGTGAAAGTAGCCACAATCCATACATGCCATGTTCCATCTCTACGTTGCACAGGTTTGTGTTTCTTTGGCGTAAATATTCTCTTGCGAAGGTAGCCACAATCCATTCATGCCATGTTCCATCTCTATGTTGCACAGGTTTGTGTTTCTTTGGCGTAAATATTCTCTTGATGGTTCCCGTAATCTGTATCGATATAATAAATAATTGTAAGGGTTGTTTTGAATTTAGCTGAAGGGGTCAGGGAATTTTAAACCACCGACTGCAATTTATTTATGTATTTATGATGGCGGGTTTTAAATCCTGCATTACAGCGTCAAAGTATTACATCTTGATCTTTCCTTTGATTTCAAAAGTTTCCAAAAATTCTCAACATTTAATTTTTTCTCTCCATCTAATTTTATAGTCCCTCCATCTCATCCTTCCTAAACCACATTCTCCTTTTTCCTCCTCTCCTTACCAGCGTTTTATTCTCTTTGGGAGTTTTCCTTCTCTTTGAATTTTTTTATTTAAATTTTAGTTTATAGTTTGGGTTATTCATGCGCTATCTAGGCCATGATCTAGTTTTAGCACATCCCCAAGAGATGAGAATTAACTATGAGCTTTTGACTCTACTGTTCTGTGCACATTGACTTGGAGGTAAGTCCCATTGAGTTCAATAACCTTGACTCCGAGACTAGATGGACACAGAATTGCAAACTGAATCTCTCTTTTTAGTATATTTATATCTTCAGTGTAGTATTTTTATTATATTTCTTTATCCTGTGTGGGAACTTAAAATATATTAACCATCTCTACTCGTAAGTAAATTCGAGCTAGTTCAGTGGGGATAATTCCTGGTTTAAAAAAATTGTTAGAACTGCAGCTTTAGACATCCTTAGTTTGGTGACGGCTAAAATTGTTTGCATTAAGTCATATTCCAAGGATTGAGTTAGGCAATAATTGACACACACTTAAAATTTTTGAATTATTGTCTAGATTGGAAACGGGTTTCTTAAGCTGTCACAGAGAATGGCCATTTGTTAGACGATACTCTAAATAAATTCTAAACTTAATGGACTTTCTTCTATTTTAGTTGCCTTCACACCAATTTAGAAATCGGCATCGAATTGAAGGTTTTGTTGGACGAAAGGGCAGTGATGCTCATTTTCATTAAACAAATCTGAATTAATGAGGGTCTTCATTATGTGAGAAAATGAAACATTAAAATGCAATAGTTGTTTTGACCTGTAAATGGGTCAGCAGACACACAGATATTTCTAAATGGGAGCAAAACCCCTTCCCGAAAATTCTCCAGTTATATTTGGAAGAGATAGTTGAGTCTTAACTAGAAGCAAATTGAGGTTTCACAGCTTGGTTTAGGATTGTAACCTATTTGTCAAGATTCCCCGGGTCTTACCATGCCTTTACCGTGGAGTTGGCTTGTTTTACCATGCCTTTGCCGTGGAGTTGGCTTGTCTTACCATGCCTTTGCCGTGGAAGTTGGCTTGCCTTACCATGCCTTTACCATGGAGTTGGCTTGTCTTACCATGCCTTTGCCGTGGAGTTGGCTTGTCTTACCATGCCTTTACCTTGGAGTTGGCTTGTCTTACCATGCCGTGGAGTTGGCTTGTCTTACCATGCCTTTAGCGTGGAGTTGGCTTGTCTTACCATGCCTTTGCTGTGGAGTTGGCTTGTCTTACCATGCCTTTGCCATGGAAGTTGGCTTGCCTTACCATGCCTTTGCCGTGGAGTTGGCTTGTCTTACCATGCCTTTACCTTGGAGTTGGCTTGTCTTACCATGCCGTGGAGTTGGCTTGTCTTACCATGCCTTTAGCGTGGAGTTGGCTTGTCTTACCATGCCTTTGCTGTGGAGTTGGCTTGTCTTACCATGCCTTTGCCATGGAAGTTGGCTTGCCTTACCATGCCTTTACCATGGAGTTGGCTTGTCTTACCATGCTGTGGAGTTGGTTTGTCTTACCATGCCTTTAGCGTGGAGTTGGCTTGTCTTACCATGCCTTTGCCGTGGAGTTGGCTTGTCTTACCATGCCTTTGCCATGGAAGTTGGCTTGCCTTACCATGCCTTTACCATGGAGTTGGCTTGTCTTACCATGCTGTGGAGTTGGCTTGTCTTACCATGCCTTTAGCGTGGAGTTGGCTTGTCTTACCATGCCTTTGCTGTGGAGTTGGCTTGTCTTACCATGCCTTTGCCATGGAAGTTGGCTTGCCTTACCATGCCTTTACCATGGAGTTGGCTTGTCTTACCATGCTGTGGAGTTGGTTTGTCTTACCATGCCTTTAGCGTGGAGTTGGCTTGTCTTACCATGCCTTTGCCGTGGAGTTGGCTTGTCTTTCCATGCCTTTTCCGTGGAGTTGACTTGTCTTACCATGCCTTTGCCGTGGAGTTGGCTTGTCTTACCATGCCTTTGCCGTGGAGTTGGCTTGTCTTACCATGCCTTTAGTGTGGAGTTGGCTTGTCTTACCATGCCTTTGCCGTGGAGTTGGCTTGACTTGTGAACTTGACTTGGTCCAACCTGCTAAATCTAAAATAGGAAGTTGCCTATATTGAGCCTCCAATCTTGATGTCTTGTTAGGAGAGATTAATGAACACTCGGATTAAGTGGGATTTCAACCCACCCACCCCAGTTGGGTTGCAGTGGCACGCAAGCTTCCTCGGGAGTAAATCCCAGTGGGGATTCTCTGTGCCAACAAAACCCAAGATCAGGACTGTTTGGAGTCCTCTAAGGAGTCCTTTGACATGTCCATGTATAAAAATGCAAATTTAAAATGTCTGGGCAGTAAAGCCTCGCTTAAACCACTTGCCCTTAACTCGGAGAAAACCCGACTTCGGTCGGGTTGCTTTCCGTGCGTAAAATCGTTTTGCTTGACCGTTTTGCCGAAACCAAATTGACTCCGGAGTCAATCCCAGCTCCGAATTTTCGGAAGTCGCAGTTTTTAATTTTCCCGAACTTAGTCGTTTGTGAAGATTGGGATGATTTTTAAAAACGGGTCTGTAATGAAGACTCGATGAAATTTAGCAGCTATGGATTCAGCCCGTTTAAAGTGTGTGTGTGTTTGTTTGCGATTTCAGTAAAGCCGAACAATTTCGACTTGCTTTGTGACTTACTTAGTTTTTTGATCAACTGCCCAGCTAGAATTTTTTTTCTTGAATTTTTTTTTTTGGGGTATAGATTACCGCTATGAAATTTTGCGCAAAAAATAGGCTGCCAAAAATGTTAGAAGTTTGGACAAGGCGCTTTAATAAACGGGGAGAAAGGGAAAGTGCTCCGTAAAAAAAAAAGAAACTTTCATTTAAACTAACTTGGTGAGGATGCAACATAATAAATAATTCTTCTAAGAAGTCAAATTGCCAATCTTTCCACGAATCTAAAGTGGGAACTCCGAGACTAGGGTCCTAACCCGCTTTACTCGTCCCTAACGCATCCCGTCATTATCAGCAGGCTTTACGCGGGTTTACTCGGAAGTAAACCTCACAGGGTTTCGTCGCCTGCAACTCGAGAATGCATTTCCCTGAAGCAGGAAAAAATGTCACTGGTGTGAATTTGTCTAGGGTAGATCCCATAGGGCAGGAGTGCGCAAACTTTTTGGGCCTTGGGCCGGTCACATAGTTCATGGGGCTGGACACTATGGCTTGGGGGCCGAATACGGCCCCCCATGACAATTCATCTGGCCCACAAAGCCCTCTTCACTCCATACAGGGCGTTTTACTTCCACTTCTGGGAGCGACTAGGGCTTCGTGGGCCGGATGAATTGGCATGGGGGGCCAGATCCAGCCCCCTGGGCCATAGTTTGGGCACCCACCCATCCAAAATCGCAGCCTTTCCAAGTCTAAGCATGCAGCAGGACAAATTTTTCTTCTTTTCCAGATCCCTTTTTTTATCGTAGGCTGAAATGCTGAGGACTTGTGTGTGTGTGTGTGTTTGTGAGTGTGTCTACCTTTGGCACGAAGTGAATACTCTTCATTGTGGTAAAAATGCCCTATGGTGCTCATGGCTGCTGTATCAACATCTGGCACACACACACACACAAAAAGCATTTTGGACTTTTCCGTTTCCTCCACCTGCTCCCTTTTTAAAAAATAGTGGGTCTGATCTAAAAAGTTCTTGCACACTTTTGTGACACTTAGGTAGCAAAGATATTGTTCAACTGTAGGCACTGTTTGCTTGGTGGCCGGTCAAAACTATTTTTGGAAAACCATTCTCCTATTATTCTCATGTTTGCTTCTCTCCTGACTTTCTTATCCTCATCTCTCCATATATATTACTCTCCACCTTTCTTTTCTTTACTTTCATGCCTGTTTCCTTCCAGCCTTAACTCTCCCCACTTCTAAGAGTGTCCACACAGCACTGTTGCTAAGTGTAGTAAAGCGGGGACCATTGAATCAATGGGGATTTGGTAAATCAATTATTCCATAGATTCAGTGGGGGCCCCTTTTCCTGCAATTTAATAAGCGAAGCAGCAGGGTTTGGACAGATAGTTTGGCTTATAGTGTAATAATTTAGTGTCAGAAATTATCCTGGGTTGAAAAGATCTTTGCTGGAGAAACTCCACTCTGGGAGATCTTTTGCCACCCAAGTAGCCCCTGTTTATCTACTTGCAATTTCTTGCTTTCGAACTGCTCAGTTGGCAGGAGCTGGGACAGAGACGGCCACTCAAACCCAGGTCTCGAACTGCCAACTTGCCGGCCTTCCAGCTAACAAGGCGAGCTTCTTAACCACCGAGCCACCTTATGGTTCTGCTTGCTTATCCATATACCTTGATATGAATGAATTTGAAGAAAAAAGAGAATTGTTCCAGATGGATAGCACAATAAATCCTGCAGCAATTATATTACCAGTGCTAGCTGTCTTTATGCACAAGGCGTGCTACCCACTGTCTCATTAATGTGCTGACATTCCAGAGTTCAGTGTCGTCTCACTGCACAGGTACTGAGCATTTATTTAGGGTTCAGTCCCATTCACCAGAAATTAGACTGTAAATAGACTGCAGTTCGAGAAATTAGACTGTAAATGGCTTCTGGATCCTAACTCTTCCTCCTCCTCCTCCTTTGTTGTAGTTGTGTTGTAATAACACATGATAGCAGTTCAGGTGGAGGAAAAAGTGGGAAGGGTTGGAAATAGTCTGATTACCTTTTTATGCCAAGCAGATGCATGAAATTAAGATTTAATTTAATTTTAATTTAATAGTCATATTTATATATGCATGAAATTAAGATTCTGAGAACTTTTGTCATTTTGGCCAATTTGCCTTTTCTGAACTCCCAGACTAATGAATTTCTAATCACTATTAGTAACCAACCGGGTACTCGGAAAGTAACCATTCCTGGGAAAAACGTGGGAGTTTTGGGTTTTTTAAAAAATAAGAGTGGTTCATTCACTTGTGGGTTCCTTTATTCTTGATTTTCTGTTGCTGTGGGGTTTGCGGGTGGTTATGGGTGTCTAAATCAGGGGTGCCCAAACTACACCCCACTAGGGGCCAGATCCTGGCCCACTTCCGGGAGTGATGAGGTCTTTGCGGGCCAGACTAATTGGCACGGGGGTGGATCCGGTCCCCAGGCCATAGTGGACAGCCCCTTGAACCACGTGACTGGCCCATGGCCCAAAAAGTTTGGGCACCCCTGGTCTAAATAATCGTCTCCCCAAAATGAGCAGGGAATTGCAGGACGCCCCCCCCCCCCCCCCGAAGAGAATCAAAAAGCTGAACCAGTGATAGCTGTAATTTTGGCCAGATCTGACCTTTTAACAAAATTTGAATTTAATGTGTTTTCACTTATGTAAAAAAAAAAGAGTCAGAGGGAAAGCCTGCAGTGTTTTGAGTAAGCTTTACTTTCAGGTATTTGTCTCGCAGAATGGGTTGCAAATGTTCAGTGTGTAGGTGTGTGAAGAGTTTGGAAAAGTTCACAACTTTCAGAAGGTTGAAAAACTACTTTAGGGAATTTTAATTTTTTAGAATCCCACCCCCACCCCCCCAAAAATTATGTATTGTTGTCCTGTAGAGCATGGGAAAAATATGCGCCAGATGTTCAAAGACACTTTTAGCCCAAGTCCACTCCACTCCTCCACTCTCAGCACATCTGGATATAAGAGCGAGACAGAGGATGCTAACTTTAAGGACCCATCATTATAATCTCTGACTAAAATGTTAATTTAGAGTCCCTTCTTTTGGCCATCGTGGCTCTTTCCTTCTTTCTCAGAAGGCCTTGCTGATTTTCACCCTAAAATGTGTTTGATTCCCCAAAATATATATATATATATATTAATCCTCTTGCTCGACTGCAAAACTAGTAAACCTTTTTCCCCCCCAGCTGCCCAGTGTTGCAAACTTTAAAAGTCCACAGAGTAAAGGTAAAAGTTGCTCTTGCTCGAAAGCCAGTTGTATCCGACTCTAGGGTTCAGTGTTCATCTCTGTTGATAGCCAAAGAGCCAGGGTTGTGTGCATCTGCAGATGGTTTCGTGGACATGTGGCAGGCAGAACTTCTTTTTTTTCCCCCAGGTAAGAAAAGAAATTCATCTATATTTACCAGTTAGATACAGTAGGCAAGTTGGTAGGAAGAAAGACAAAGAACTAGGAGATGGGAAATTCAAAAAGAAGTTTTGTCTGCTTTTTTTTTATTATTTTGCATAAGGAGCAAGGCTATTTCTGATTTTATTCACAGAACAATCCTAGATTTGGTTGAGAACAAGGGATATCTTACAAGCTTCGGTGTGATTTTAACTCAGACTTAACTTAAAGTTTTACTAATCTGTTGGGTGGCTTGTTTGCCAATAAAATGCACACAGTTGGAAGGGACAGGTCTCTGCCCCAAACAGCATCCAAAGTAAAACTGGATCCCAGGGGGAGGAGAGAGAGAAAACAATTCAAAATAGTTTAACTGATAATAGTTCGGCTTTGATTTCCTCCTAGATAAGTCAAGAGATGGAGATTGTTTTTTTTTAGCCCAAACTTTCTATGCCAATAATAAATCTGTTGGGTTTGGAATTGAAGCCCTTTTGAATGCTGATTTTAAAAATATCTTATGTAGAAGGGACTGCAGTGGCTTAGCAGTTGGCGACTGGGAACATTGGCAGGTCACCAGTTCGAGACCCGAGTGCTGCCTGTTGGAGTGAGCCCCTGCCTCCATCCCAGCTCATGACAACCTAGCAAGACATTCCAAGTCGATAAGCGGGTGCCACTTCGGTAGGAAGGTAAACAACGTCGTGCCTGCCACATGTCCATGGAAATGTCTACAGACAGACAGTGCTGGCTCTTTGGCTATAAACAAACATGCGCGCTGAAACCCTAGAGTCCAATACAAGTGGTTTTCTAGCAAGGGTGACCTTTATGTAGAGATCACAAACCATAAGTTGTGCAAAAGGTAAAGGTAAAATAATAATAATAATATTAATAATTATTATTAATATTATTATTAATAATATTATTATAATATAATTATTATTAATATTATTATCATGGGGTAAAACAATCCCAACTTCTGCTGATAGGCTTAAACTCTATCATGGATTGGTAGCATTAGTGCGCTTGCCCTTCCCAAAAGCTACTAAATTTAACCATTTGAAATTACCTTCAACCTCTAGGATAATTTAGGAGCTGGATGTGTTTGGCTTTGATTTCCTCCTAGATGAGTTAAGACCGTGATGGCGAACCTTGGCACTCCAGATGTTCTTGGGCTTCAGTTCCCAGAAGCCCAAGCCCCCACACAAATGGGTTTACTGCGATTCATCCGGCCCGTGCCGCCCTCATCGCTCCTGGAAGCGGAAGTAAAACACGCCCGTTCGGAGGAAGGGTTAACCCGGAAGTGCCTGGGCACGTTTTACTTCCGCTTCCAGGAGCGATGAGGGTGGCGCAAGCCGGATGAATCACAGTAAACCCATTTGTGTGGATTCGTGGGGAATTGAAGTCCAAGAACATCTGGAGTGCCAAGGTTCGCCATCATGGCTCTAGGATAATTTAGGAGCTGGATGTGTTTGGCTTTGATTCCCTCCTAGATGAGTTAAGAGATGGAGATTGTTTTTTTAGCCCATGGATGCCAGTCCGCCAAACTTTCTATACCACAATAAATCTGTTGGGTTTGTCGCAAGGCGCAACACTCAAGACTTTATTGCTGTTGGTTGGGTTTTGTGGTTTGGGCCACCCCATCACACCAAATCTTTGAGTTGATGTGTTTTTTTTATTTTAGCTTTCCTTCTCTTCCCTCACATCTGCAACCCCATGACAACATAGACCAGTGATGGCGAACCTTGGCACTCCAGCTGTTCTTGGACTTAGAATTCCCAGAAGCCCAAGTCTCTGTGAATCCACATGAACGGGTTTACTGCATAGTAAACCCATTCATGTGGATTCAGAGACTTGGGCTTTGGGGAATTGGAAGTCCAAGAACAGCTGGAGTGCCAAGGTTCGCCATCGCCGCAATAGGGTTGCAGGAGAACGCAAACTTTTCCCAGTCACACAGATGCTTGAGTTGCTTCAAAGGGAAGCAGATTTCGGCTAGAAAAAGTACCCCATCGAGGCCATGTGGCCCTTAACCTGTTAAGCTTTTTGAAAAAGGAAAAGGTTAAGTCCCTTCAGGTTGATAGAAGGATAATGGCTTGAATATCCCAGCTCTTCTTTCACTGTTTATGCCTTGGATCATCGCGTTTTGATCTGGGGATCTTTGGAATTATGTTTAGAATTATCCAACTGAATGCTGTAGCACCTATGCAGTGATGGCCAACCTTGGCACTCCAGGTGTTCTTGGACTTCAATTCCCAGAAGCCCAAGTCAGCACTCTTGTTGATCAGGGCCTTCTGGGAATTGACGTTGAAGAACACCTGGAGTGCCAAGGTTGGCCATCACTGATGGGGAGTTCCTTTTGAGCTCAGTGCGCTTTAGTTTTTCCAATCCAACCAGGCAGGTGTCTGTATCATTCTTCTCCATCTGTTGTGTTAGCTGAGGACGATGGAGGTTGTAGTCTAACCCGCCTGGAGGTAGATGCTGAGATATAGGTTTGCAGAATAGAGAATAGTTGTACTTATCAAATGAAACATCCATGTTCAGTTATAGCATATCTCTGAACTTCAGCTGCTGGTGACAAATTTGGTCCATTAAGTCATTTCTTATGTGAAGGTATCCTCTCATGTCTCAGTCTACAATTTTCTATAATTAATAATAATTAAATTAATAATTGCGTACACATTAATGATCAAGAATTACAATTATCCAGTGTGCTTCAGTGGTCAAGGTGGTAAGAACTGCCTTGGGGGAGGGGGAATGAATCACAGTAAACCCATTTGTGTGGATTCATGGGGAATTGAAGTCCAAGAACATCTGGAGTGCCAAGGTTCACCATCATGGCTCTAGGATAATTTAGGAGCTAGATGTGTAACCTTAGGCATATTCTGGGCACTGGTTCTCGGTCTTCCTATCTGTAAAATGGGCAACCCCCCATAATAATGATAGGACTTGGAAATAATTAGCAGTCCATCCAGGTTTGAGGAGAACAAGAAGCATGTCTTCACCCCAATCCATAACCATTAATGCACGGCCTTTTCCTCCACAAGCTGTAGTGATAGCCATGAACAGAAAGGGCATCTTTCAAACTCGGATTGGAGGAGAGTCAGTCTATCCTTTGTGAAAGCTGGATGGAAACCCTGGCTTTCCATGCCACGTATCTCCAAATAGCAGGTCCCATGGATGAAGAAGCCACCCGCCACCTCTTGCGTGGGACCTTCCTAGTGTCCTCTTTGGAGGTGGACTTGAAGACGCATGGCTAGATGACCTCTTGGCATTGTCCAGCCACTTTCTTGTAGGTGGTCTTCTTCCTATAAGAAGCACATCAGCGACAGGCTTTTGGTAGCCCAGACGAGGAGAAAGCAGCACCTGTTGAATATCAGCCTGCACCACTATTCTTTAAAGTTGGAGTTCTCAAGTGGGGAAGGGTCATGCTCCCTCAGACAGCTTTGGGGTCTGGATGGCCATTTTGCCCTTCCTCCACCACACGACACCTCCTGGTGTGGTGGTGACATGAAATGGTGCTGTGGGCCACATCTAGCCCATGGGCCACAGGTTAAGAATCCCTGCTTTAAAGGCCGTAGCTTCCTTATTTTCAGTAGTAGCAACTGAGGCTTGAGTTAGATGGAGCTGGGAGAGAAAGCCCCTTTCTTAGGGACAGATAACACTCATGCCTGATGGTCAAGCTGGTCTTCAGGAGGGACAGATAACGCTCATGGCTGATGGTCAAGCTGGTCTTCAGGAGGGACAGATAACGCTCATGCCTGATGGTCAAGCTGGTCTTCAGGAGGGACAGATAACGCTCATGCCTGATGGCCAAGCTGGTCTTCAGGAAGGACAGATAACACTCATGCCTGATGGTCAAGCTGGTCTTCAGGAGGGACAGATAACACTCATGTGTGATGGTCAAGCTGGTCTTCAGGAGGGACAGATAACGCTCATGCCTGATGGCCAAGCTGGTCTTCAGGAAGGACAGATAACACTCATGCCTGATGGTCAAGCTGGTTTTCAGGAGGGACAGATAACACTCATGCCTGATGGTCAAGCTGGTCTTCAGGAGGGACAGATAACACTCATGCCTGATGGTCAAGCTGGTCTTCAGGAGGGACAGATAACGCTCATGCCTGATGGTCAAGCTGGTTTTCAGGAGGGACAGATAACGCTCATGCCTGATGGTCAAGCTGGTCTTCAGGAGGGACAGATAACGCTCATGCCTGATGGTCAAGCTGGTCTTCGGGAGGGACAGATAACACTCATGCCTGATGGTCAAGCTGGTTTTCAGGAGGGACAGATAACACTCATGCCTGATGGTCAAGCTGGTCTTCAGGAGGGACAGATAACACTCATGCCTGATGGTCAAGCTGGTCTTCAGGAGGGACAGATAACGCTCATGCCTGATGGTCAAGCTGGTTTTCAGGAGGGACAGATAACGCTCATGCCTGATGGTCAAGCTGGTCTTCAGGAGGGACAGATAACGCTCATGCCTGATGGTCAAGCTGGTCTTCGGGAGGGACAGATAACACTCATGCCTGATGGTCAAGCTGGTCTTCAGGAGGGACAGATAACACTCATGCCTGATGGTCAAGCTGGTCTTCGGGAGGGACAGATAACACTCATGCCTGATGGTCAAGCTGGTCTTCAGGAGGGACAGATAACGCTCATGCCTGATGGTCAAGCTGGTCTTCAGGAGGGACAGATAACGCTCATGCCTGATGGTCAAGCTGGTCTTCAGGTAGAGATAGGGCCCCACGCTCTCTCCTTTCATTCCTTCAGCCTGTCTGCAAAGCTCCGTGCCCTGAGTTCTTACTCCCTTAGCTGTGCTCTCCAGATGTGCTATAATTTATACCAATGTGCGCCTCTCTGACCCCACCTCTCTCTTTTTTTGGCAAGTGGGGGGGGGGAACATTGGACTTGGGGGATTCAAAGGGAGATGTTTTGTTGTCTCTGCTTTTAAGACAGAAGGAAGGGAGAAAGAGGTGTTTTGGGAGGAAAGGGAGTTTAGGTTGAGAAAGAGGTGCGCGCTCTTTGTGTGAGTGTGGTGGAGAAAGAGAAGAGGGGTAGGGGTGGGTATTTTTTTTTCTTCTCCCCAAAAGGAAGATCCCATGGCCAGGATCTGGCTGGAGTACTTCAAGATTGACAACCACAACGTCAGCAGATGACGGGGAGGGAAGGGAAGAGGGCAGTCCAGACTCCAAACCAGAATCTCTCTCTTCTCTCTTCTTCTTCTTCTTCTTCTTCTTCTTTTGTCCTTTCTCTCTCTCTTTTTATTCTAAAATGAAAGCTGGGAAAACAGAAGAGCTGCCTCTCCATCTGTGATCCCTGGGTGTCTCTACAGTCAGGATCTGGGGGTCCTATTCTTTTATTCTATTTTTTTTTTATTTTCAATTATTATTATTTTTTTTGCAAAGGATTTGAGGAAGGGTAGTGGTTGGTTTTTTTATTATTATTATTATTTTAAAAAAAGGAGGATGCTGATCCCTGTCGGATGCCTTTGATGAAGGAGCAGCAGCAGCAAAACTTCTCCAGACTTCTCCTTCCAATCCCAAGCCTCCGGTGGTTGTTGTGAGTCTACCTCCCTCTTCTACCCACACCTCCATCCCTTTCCCCCCTGACCCCCCCCAGCACCATTGCAAACCAAAGGTAGCCTAAAGGTAGGCTAAAAAGGAGAGAGGGAGGGGGCTAGACTTTGTTTACCTCTTTCCCAGTCCAGACTTGAATCTAGACTAGGCGGCTAAGGGATGGGAGTGGAAGAACCCAACTGAATCTAGAGGAATCTCCTGTCCTAGTTCTTCGCAGTGCTCCTTACCGGTTGGGAAAGTAGACAGACAGACCCTGTTAAGTGATGCCCAAGGAACCAAAGTTGTGTTTTCCAGGCTGGTTTGTCCATATTTTCCTT
The DNA here is from genome assembly GCA_035047345.1 of Bradypodion ventrale. Lineage (NCBI taxonomy): Eukaryota > Metazoa > Chordata > Lepidosauria > Squamata > Chamaeleonidae > Bradypodion > Bradypodion ventrale. The sequence goes on from JAWDJE010000012.1 coordinate 11,868,239, forward strand.
TAACTGCCAAGCAACCATCTTCATCACTTTATATAGTCCTTCCACCACCCTCCTCCATCTTAGCCACAGGGGCCTAATCTTTTGCGTGGGCGAATGTTAGCATTTTTGACCCTTAATGTCTTAGGAGAAAAAGAGAGAGCTCTCTTTGTATAAAAAGCTGTTTCCTCACACTTTGGTGATGTCGAGTATTCTGAGAAAGGCCTTAAAAGTGGCAATGTTTCAGGGAGGAGGGGTTGGGAGTTTGGGAAACCCTTGCATAAATTTCTGGTTGGAAAGTTTGGAAACCCTTGCAAATAAATTTCTGGTTGTAAGTTTGGGAACCCTTGCATAAATTTCGAGTTGGAAGTTTGGGAACCCTTGCATAAATTTCTGGTTGGGAGTTTGGGAACCTTTGCATAAATTTCTGGTTGGAAGTTTGGGAAACTTTGCATAAATTTCTGGCTGGAAGTTTGGGAACCTTTGCATAAATTTCTAGTTGGAAGTTTGGAAACCCTTGCAAATAAATTTCTGGTTGGGAGTTTGGAAACCCTTGCAAATAAATTTCTGGTTGGGAGTTTGGGAACCTTTGCAAATTATTTTCTGGTTGGAAGTTTGGGAACCTTTGCATAAATTTCTGGTTGGAAGTTTGGGAACCTTTGCATAAATTTCTGGCTGGAAGTTTGGGAACCTTTGCATAAATTTCTGGTTGGAAGTTTGGGAACCTTTGCATAAATTTCTGGTTGGAAGTTTGGGAACCTTTGCATAAATTTCTAGTTGGAAGTTTGGGAACCTTTGCATAAATTTCTGGCTGGAAGTTTGGGAACCTTTGCATAAATTTCTGGTTGGAAGTTTGGGAACCTTTGCATAAATTTCTAGTTGGAAGTTTGGGAACCTTTGCATAAATTTCTGGTTGGAAAGTTTGGGAACCTTTGCATAAATTTCTGGTTGGAAGTTTGGGAACCTTTGCATAAATTTCTAGTTGGAAGTTTGGGAACCTTTGCATAAATTTCTGGTTGGAAGTTTGCATAAATTTCTGGTTGGAAGTTTGGGAACCTTTGCATAAATTTCTGGTTGGAAGTTTGGGAACCCTTGCAAATAAATTTCTGGTTGGAAGTTTGGGAAACCCTTGCACAAATTTCTGGTGAACAGGGCGGTGAATGTATGAAAAAGAGGATAGTGGGGCTGTTTTGCTCTGTCTTTTTCTTTTCTTCAAAGAGCATCCTAGGTTGTGTTGTAGTTATTTCCCTTCTTAAAAAGTGTGTGTCTGTAATGGTTTTGTGGGAAATTGTCAAAAAAAAAAAGCCTAAGTTTCAAACTGCCTCTCTCCCTTATTTATGCACAGACCAACATTTTTGCTCCAGCTGGAGAGAAAAAATTCCAACTTTATAGGGAAAGAAAAAAATTTTATATTTGAATTCCCTTTCCAACACGTCTGGAATTAAAATATGCCTGGCAGAATAAGTCCAACAGATCTTTAAACAGTGGGTTACTCAGAATGCGCAGTGTAGCCATATCGGAGACAGTTCTCACCACTTTGCCACAGGTCTAACTCCTCTGTGAAAGCGTGTCTACAATTGCATCTTAATTCAACTGACTAGTAAGATTTGCAAATTGCAGTTTTTTGACTTTGTGCAACAGGAAAACAAGGGAGGTAGAGAAATAAGCTGATTGAAACACTAGACCTTTTTGATGCATAAATAGATTTTAGCAGAACTTTTTTTATTTTAAAAAAAAACACCACCAAGGTCTTTAATGTAGCTCTGGAAAGAAGGGAAGGAAGTCGGAATGAAGAGGAAAAGTTTGTTTCCAAAGGAGAAAGGATGATACAATAATAGCCAGGTGTGTTATTTTGTTATTCAAAGTTTTATAACTTATTCCTTTTAGACACCGATGGTGAAACTGACAAGAAAATGTCTCAGCATCGCTGCTTTTGTGTTGAGCATGTTTCAGATACCTATGGAGGCGGATTTGGGAGAGTAAAACTTTAAAATACTTTTTTTTTTGATCTGGCGCGTGTGTAAAAAGGGTGTGTGTGTCTTTGAACTTCAGACAAACTGCTTTACCTCTGTGGGGGTGTAAATAAAAGATCACACTTGGGAGGGGTGTGTGTTAGAGGTGTTCACAAACCACTGTGATCAAGCGTATGCAAACACACTAGAGAAGGAGGAGATGTTTGCACGGCCGGGTTGCATCGGGGACGCATATGGATCATGTGCAATGTAAAATTGAGAGAGTAAAGGAAGCCAGCTTTTAAGTAGTTAGTTCCATTTTTAAAGTTGGGGAAATAAAGGCCTTTGATGGAGGGAGAGTAATTTGGAAGTTGACGCTACTGATAATTCAGAGGAAGCCAATCGGCGTTGTTGGGTTTAAGTTGGTAATAATAATAGTTTTTGTGTCAGAAATTTTTCTGGGTTGAAAGGATTTTTCAAAAGGCCACTCAGGGCATGCCGGAAAGATGCTCAAGAGCTGGGACCGAGATGGGCACTCAATCCGCCATGCAGTACCCGGGTCTCGAACTGCCAACTTGCCAGCCTTCCAGCTAACAAGGCGAGCTTCTTAACCCCTGAGCCACCCACTTAGGTGTTTTGGATTTAGTTCAGAAACTCCCAGGAAGTCTCACTGCCCGTAGACCATATTCCTGCCCTTGGATTTAACGTAATATATGATCCTATTTAGATTTAATATAAGCTGTCTGGTGTTCATTGTAATGTTAGGATGAAAAATCCCCTCAAATGATGTTGGTGTTATTTTTCTGACTGTTCGCCTTTGAAAAAGAATTGCGCATGTGTTGGAGACAGAAATTAATTTAAACTCACTCCTCTTTTACTGCGCATGAAATGTAGGCCCAGGTTACTGGAGGCTGACAGATTTTGCATTTATTTGTCTATTTAAAAGGAGTGACTGTGATTGCCAAAGTGAGTACATTCTTTTTAGAGCAAGGCATTTACTTATTTACTTATTTAAACTTCTGCGGCGGTGTGCCCAAATTTGCAGAGTGAGGATATATGCTTCCTCCTGGGTTTTTTTTTTGGTGCCCAACTTATTATGGAGTAACCATCCCAGAAATATTCAGATTTACTTGAGAGTAAACAACATGCTACTCCAGCCATGAAACTGGCCCGTCAACAACTCTAGTAAGTAGCAGTAATATTATTACTCATATAATTTCACCAATAGCAGTTTCAACAATATAGTTAGACTAAAGTAAAATACTATGGTGTGTATTATAGGATTCTCAAACACATTTTTATTTATTTTTTAATATTTTACTGTATATGCTCGGCCTTTTATTCTATACGTGATGCCAGAATGGTTGTGTTATCTAATGCACTCTGTCTGGCCTTTGGCTGTAATAATAAAGGTTTGATTTGATATAGTTTCAACAATAACAATAATTTATAAGACCAGGTGGGTGTCTCCTTCTCAAACTATTCTGATGCAATTCTATTGCAAACTTGCTATTTAGATAGAGTAGTTTGTATCCCAGTCTTCAGTGTATTTAATGCAAAATAAGTGAAAGGGCTTAACTTAAGGTAAAGGTAAAGGTTTCCCTTGCTCAAAAGCCAGTCGTATCCGACTCTAGGGTGCAGTGCTCATCTCTGTTTCTAAGCCGAAGAGCCAGCGTTGTCTGCTTCTGCAGATGTTTCCATGGTTATGTGGCAGGCATGACTAGACACCAGACACTGTTTCCTTCCCACCGAAGTGGTCCCTATTTATCTACTTGCAATTTCTTGCTTGCGAACTGCTAGGTTGGCAGGAGCTGGGGCAAAGACGGAAGCTCATTCCGTCCTGCAGTACTCGGGAATCGAATTGCTGACCTTCCGCTTCCCAGCCGCTTGAGCCACTGCAGTACCCAAGAAATATTATAAAGTAATAAACCACTCCTAAGAAATGTAGTTTTCATTCGAATCGATTTGTGTCCATGACATTCTGGATAGGTCTACTCAAAAGCAAGGCCCATTTCAGTTAAATGGTGTATTTTAGAGATTGAATACCATTCCTAGCTCAAGCAGAACTGGAAAAAAATTGCTTTTACAAAGTTGTTTCTTAGTTTGCTCCCATTTCCCCCAAAAGAAGAGCAAGAAAGAATAACTATTAAAAATGGGCTGGATAAAGTTTCTCCTTTACCTAAAATAAATGAATAAACAAATAACTGCAGAATCAAAAGATCAATATCTGTGCTACATCTTTATTATATAAAATATCTATATGTTAATTTTTTTAAAAAAAATCATGGGGCTGAGAAAATAACGTTTATTAAGTTCTATGCTATTATTTTTTAATTTAAAAACACACCACCAAGGGCTGGTGCCCCACTCCTAAACTGGTTTTACTGGGGAGTAAACATCCGCTTCATCACTTTCTATGGAAGGAAAGAGCCTTTACTTCCTCCAGGGCAGGAAATCGGTTTCCAGTGAACTCTTGGAGGCTGCTTCAACAGGGTGATGGGAAACCTTAGACAGAAAAAGTAAAGGTTTCCCTTGCTCGAAAGCCAGCCGTATCCGACTCTAGGGTGCAGTGCTCATCTCTGTTTCAAAGCCGAAGAGCCAGCGCTGTCTGCTTCTGCTTCTGGTGGTCATGTGGCAGGCATGACTAGACACCGGTTGAAATTGGTCTACCTGACTTCTGAGTAGGTAAGTAAAGCAAGGGTTTTATTTGCACCAAAGTCTTACCTGCATCAACTTAGAAAGCAAGAGCCTCTTCAACTAACATCTGTTTCCAGTGGAGTAATGGTGAAATTCCATGTACTACTACTACTACTTACGGTCTAAATTCAATGGCAGGGAAAGTAGGGTTTCCATCTGCAACTCTGTGCATGCATTTTCACGTAACGTGGATAAGGGAAGACAGTTGAGCATATATATGCTTAAATCCCTCCAGTTAGCTGCCACAGCGGTTGAGATGCATGTGGAAGATGTCTGCCATATATCATTGTGAGTTGGACACCAATGCAAAGAACTATTTTTGGTGTTTGCAAGGAAGTCGGTTTAGCCGTGATGAGGATTCATGACTTTTAAGAGTTTCATAGGGAAGTCTGAGTCTGTAGGTTACAGGTCTATATGGATCTATAGGTTATAGGCTTTGAGTTACATGCAGTGTGGTTTTGCCCCCCCCCCCCCAAAAGAGTAATTGACAGCATGTAATTGACTTTCTTTCTTTCTTTCTTTCCTTTCCTTTCCTTTCCTTTCCTTTCCTTTCTTCCTTTCTTCCTTCCTTCCTTCCTTCCTTCCTTTCTTTCTTCCTTTCCTTTCCTTTCCTTTCTTCCTTTCTTCCTTTCCTTTCCTTTTCTTTTCTTTTCCTTTCCTTTCCTTTCCTTTCCTTTCCTATTCTTTCTTTCTTTCTTTCTTTCTTTCTTCCTTTCTTCCTTCCTTTCTTTCTTTCCTTTCCTTTCTTTCTTTCTTTCTTCCTTTCCTTTCCTTTCCTTTCCTTTTCTTTCTTTCTTTCTTTACCAGATTTTTTTTCTCTCTCTCTCACCATCTCCCCTACTGTTTAAGAACACAGTTTTCATTTATAAAGTGGGGGGCAAGGGAGAAATATCTGTGCTATTGACTCTGGGGAAAGTTGCCCTCTCCATGTTCAGTGGTGTGTATTTTTACCCGAGAGGTGTGAATATACCAGTGGCTGGCCTGACACTTTGAGCATGTTTCCCAAATCGCTCCATTAGAGATATTTGACAGGATTGTCCCGCCAGCTTCCTTGGAAGGAAGAGCCACCTTGGTTTCCACAGCGTTTCATTGCTCCGAGTTGCATTGAAATGTTATTTTTCCGCCTGGAGAGCAAGGTGATGTATTTTTAGGGAAGCCAGGGGAAGTGGATTACTGCACATGAAAACAGGCAGCAACATTTTGGAAGAGGCAGAAAAGATGTGAGAAAAAGAAATAAGTCCACTGTTCAAAATGTACATGTTGTCGTCTTCTTCTTCTGCCGTATCCCAATCCGAATATATGCAAGGACGGAAATGAGCCTCCCGTCTTTGTCCCAGCTCCTGCCAACCTAGCAGTTCGAAAGCAAGAAATTGCAAGTAGATAAATAGGGACCACTTTGGCTGGGAAGGTAACAGCGTTCCGTGCGCTTCTGTCTAGTCATGCCTGCCACATGACCATGGAAACATCTGCAGAAGCAGACAGCGCTGGCTCTTCGGCTTTGAAACAGAGATGAGCACTGCACCCTAGAGTCGGATACAACTGGCTTTCAAGCAAGGGAAACCTTTACCTTTACTAATTTCCAGACGAGATCTTGTTTGCAAGGCAAATTTAGGGGGAAGAAATCATGGTGTGTGTGTGTGCGTGCACTTATGTGGTCCTTATTTATACTTGCAAGAGCTCAGGGAAGGCCTTTCATGTTCCCAAGATCTTTTCCCCACCAAAGTGGTCCCTATTTATCTACTTGCAATTTCTTGCATTCGGACAGAGATGGGTGTCCAAAGCATCATGCTGTACCTGGGTCTCGAACTGCTGACTTGCCAGCCTTCCAGCTAACAACGCAAGCTTCTTAACCACTAAGTCTCGAACTGCTGACTTGCCAGCCTTCCAGCTAACAATGCAAGCTTCTTAACCACTAAGTCTCGAACTGCTGACTTGCCAGCCTTCCAGCTAACAATGCAAGCTTCTTAACCACTGGGTCTCGAACTGCTGACTTGCCAGCCTTCCAGCTAACAATGCAAGCTTCTTAACCACTAAGTCTCGAACTGCTGACTTGCCAGCCTTCCAGCTAACAATGCAAGCTTCTTAACCACTAAGTCTCGAACTGCTGACTTGCCAGCCTTCCAGCTAACAATGCAAGCTTCTTAACCACTAAGTCTCGAACTGCTGACTTGCCAGCCTTCCAGCTAACAATGCAAGCTTCTTAACCACTGGGTCTCGAACTGCTGACTTGCCAGCCTTCCAGCTAACAATGCAAGCTTCTTAACCACTGGGTCTCGAACTGCTGACTTGCCAGCCTTCCAGCTAACAATGCAAGCTTCTTAACCACTAAGTCTCGAACTGTTGACTTGCCAGCCATCCAGCTAACAATGCAAGCTTCTTAACCACTAAGTCTTGAACTGCTGACTTGCCAGCCTTCCAGGTAACAATGCAAGCTTCTTAACCACTGGGTCTCGAACTGCTGACTTGCCAGCCTTCAAGCTAACAATGCAAGCTTCTTAACCACTAAGTCTCAGGTATTGTTTTGGTCTGAAATAGATAGATTTCATAGATATCTCCTGGCAAAGTTCAAAATAAAAGCAGAATATGGTTAAATGTCACATATTGTTGGAAATGCCTAAAGGAATCAAGCCTGGTCTGGATTGGAAGCCATGTAGACAGGAAGGGGCTTCTTCTGAATAAAGGTGGTTCAGGATCCGTATCATGCTTAGGAATGGCAATTCTGTAAATGACAAGAGATGAAACTGACTGGTCAATTCTCTGCCTATTTTGTATTTCCAGGAATTCTGACATATTAATTTTTGGGGTTTTTTCCAGGGTTTTGGGTCGGGTGGGTAGATAGGTTTGCTTCCTTCCTCCCCATCCTCTTTCTCACACATGCACACACTCAGAGGAACATTGGAGCATGATGTCTTGCCTGCCTTCAATTTTTGGTAATCTTTATTGCTTTTTCCCCCCCAAGTGTCTGTGCGATTTAGAAGACACATCCTTTTATCTTAACTGTGGCTCACCGTTCGGATGTTTACATAGAACATCTTTCTCTGGTCTGCCCTTAGCATTATTACTAAAGTTAAAAATGGACTCTTTAGATAAGGGGTTTTTTTTAGTGGAAAAAAGGGCTGTATTATACCAAGGAGGAAAGAGGTGGGGGGAATTTATATCCTTACCTCCAACTTACCAGTTTCCAGACTGGATCTAATAAAATGGTTTAAGGGGAGGGGGATGGAGTTGCCACAGCACATTCTTTTCTTAAAGGCACATCTATGCCTTTCTTACTCCCCACATTGTACACCACTGGCAGTTTTCCTTTAAAGAGTAAATTACTTGGGGAGGGGCGAATCCTATCTGTGTTTATTCCGAAACAAACAGGATCTGTTTCAGTAGTTTAGGGTAAACAAAGACTGCAGAGTTTTACTTTTATATAGATGTATGTATATGGGTGTGCAATCCTTGTATAGAGTGAACACCGCGCCATGGCATTGAAAGGGTGAAGCTGAGTCGAGGGAGGTAAATATACGCTATGCACAGTTCGTTTTTTTTTTTTACACCATAATTAAATCAGGTTTGTAAATTAGGTCTTTCACCCAGATGCGTGGGAGAGTGCTCCAAGTTTGCAAAGCCGACAGCTTTACACACTTTGAAAAGTTCAGGAATCTCATAAGGAATATTCCGCATCTAAGTTTGTAAAACCAACAGCAAATAAATACTTTCAACTTTACAAACTTTGAAAAGTTCAGGAATCTAATAAGGAATATTCTGCATCTAAGTTTGTGAAACCAATAGCAAATACATATTTTCAGCTTTACAAACTTTGAAAAGTTCAGGAATCTAATAAGGAATATTCCACATCTAAGTTTGTAAAACCAACAGCAAATAAATACTTTCAGATTTACAAACTTTGAAAAGTTCAGGGATCTAATAAGGGATATTCCACATCTAAGTTTGTAAAACCAATAGCAAATAAATACTTTCAACTTTACAAACTTTGAAAAGTTCAGGAATCTCATAAGGAATATTCTGCATCTAAGTTGGTAAAACCAACAGCAAATACATATTTTCAGCTTTACAAACTTTGAAAAGTTCATGAATCTAATAAGGAATATTCTGCATCTAAGTTAGTAAAACCAATAGCAAATAAATACTTTCAGCTTTACAAACTTTGAAAAGTTCAGGGATCTAATAAGGAATATTCTGCATCTAAGTTTGTAAAACCAACAGCAAATAAATACTTTCAGATTTACAAACTTTGAAAAGTTCAGGGATCTAATAAGGAATATTCTGCATCTAAGTTTGTAAAACCAATAGCAAATACATATTTTCAGCTTTACAAACTTTGAAAAGTTCAGTAATCTAATAAGGAATATTCTGCATCTAAGTTTGTAAAACCAATAGCAAATACATACTTTCAACTTTACAAACTTTGAAAAGTTCAGGAATCTAATAAGGAATATTCTGCATCTAAGTTTGTAAAACCAATAGCAAATACATATTTTCAGCTTTACAAACTTTGAAAAGTTCAGGAATCTAATAAGGAATATTCTGCATCTAAGTTTGTAAAACCAATAGCAAATACATATTTTCAGCTTTACAAACTTTGAAAAGTTCAGGAATCTAATAAGGGATATTCCACATCTAAGTTTGTAAAACCAATAGCAAATAAATACTTTCAACTTTACAAACTTTGAAAAGTTCAGGGATCTAATAAGGAATATTCTGCATCTAAGTTTGTAAAACCAATAGCAAATAAATACTTTCAACTTTACAAACTTTGAAAAGTTCAGGAATCTAATAAGGAATATTCCACATCTAAGTTTGTAAAACCAACAGCAAATACATATTTTCAGCTTTACAAACTTTGAAAAGATCAGGAATCTAATAACTTCTAAGTTTGTAAAACCAACAGCAAATAAATAAATATATATATATATATTAAGGAATAGTCCACATCTTCTATGTTTCAAGAGATTTGTGGTAAGCAGACTGCAATTAAAAATACATTGACCAAGTCCTGAATACCTTTAGTCGAAAGCAGATCACAAAACTCTTTGATTCCCACCACCCTGGCAGCCTGATCCCGGTGTGGTTTTACTCTGGAGTAAGCCTTCCCCCAACCTTCAATTTTGGTAGAAAAAGGCATGAAACTGCAGCTCTTGATCCAGGGAAAGAGTGTTGGGATTAAAATATAACGCCTAGGGGTAAACATTGAGATTCTGGCAAGGTTGGTCCCAGAAGGATAGGAATCCTTTATGGTGGAAAACTTTTTTTCTTACAGGAAAAGTTAGAAAGTGTTTTTACACCAGGAGGGAAAACAAACTACAAAACCTTTGGGTTTTAATCCATTAGTTGATTTGACAATTTTATCCTTAAATACTTTGGTGACCTGAAATGCAGCTTATTATATATGCACTTTAGAAAAGTAATATTTAAGAATTTAACACAGCAACCCAAAATTAGATGTTAGGGAAAGTAATTTGAAAGAAAGTATAATTTTTTTTTTAAAGCGTTGATGGGCTTTAAAAATAAAATGGCTTTACCAGTGAAAGAAAATAACACAGTGTTTCTGTTATCAATACCATAAAAATGGCTCTGGCCAGTCCTACCATTAGGCAAGTAATGGGTCAGGCAGCAAGTTGTTAAAAGTTATTTGCAATAGGCTTTATTATTGCCAGAATGCTTGAGGGATTTTATTTTATTTTATTTTCCCCTGTGTCAGATGCCAGACTAATTTGGTTAGGTTTCAGGGTTAGACACCCTCTTAAAGGTAAAGGTTTCCCTTGCTCGAAAGCCAGTCGTATCCGACTCTAGGGTGCAGTGCTCGTCCCTGTTTCTAAGCCGAAGAGCCAGCGCTGTCTGCTTCTGCAGACGTTTCCGTGGTCATGTGGCAGGCATGACTAGACATATTCTGCTTTGAGGCTGCAAAATATCTTGCATTTCAGCAGGAAAAGATAGGGAAAGGGCTGGCTTCTTTGCATGTGGGAAGCGACAGAGGAAACCTCCATCTATCACCTTGTCACCCAGAGCCATATATTTGGGGTTAAAGTCCCATGTTGATACCAGTCCCACTTAGGAACAAATCCCCACTGAATGCTCTTAAGGGGAATAATTTTGGCATCAATGGCATTTTCATTTTTAAACACATAGTTCACAGCTTCGATGGGAACTTACTTTCGGAGTAAATCATTTCTCGGACCAGATTCTGAATGCACTTAGGGAAACTACAGTTGTAGGTTGTGATGGCGAACCTTGGCCCTCCAGATGTCCTTGGACTTCAATTCCCAGAAGCCTGTGAATCCACACGGATGGGTTTACTGCGATTCGTCCGGCCGGCGCTGCCCTCGTCGCTCCCAGAAGTGGAAGTAAAATGCGCCCGTATGTTTTACTTCCACTTCTGGGAGCGACGCCGGATGAACCGCAGTAAACCCATTCGTGGGGATTCATAGGCTGCTTGGGCTTCTGAATTGGAGTGCCAAGGTTCGCCATCATGGGCTTAGTTCCTAGGAGTAAGGCTGATTCATAGTGCAGAGCGAGGGGCTGCGATGGCTTAGAAGTTAAGATGCTGGCAAGTCGGCAGTTCGACTCTCTGAATAATTATCATTAATGTAGGGTTTATTTGGAGTAATGGTGTGGGTTGTCTTATATGTAGCATATGTGTTCTTTTTTTAAAAAATATATGTTTGCAGATAAATATGTGTAAGGATCAAGATTCAACCAAGGGTTGAATCCAGCTGTTAGTCTTTTTGGGATTAAGCCTCTTGTATCAATGGGATTTATAGATATACTCACCCACAAAAAAAAAACCCACAGGCCATTCTAATTAGGGTAAAAAAATATGGAATTATCTCAAACTACTTAAAGTTTGAATTTTTAAGAGGCTCATTCAATGGTATCTCATTTAACTAGTCTTTTTGACTAGCTGTAGCTTCTATTTTTCTGCAGTTCCTAACCGGGATATTGGCCTAGTGTAGTCTGTTTATTCACAGCTAGGTAGTCTAAATGCTCTCTTGTGTCATGTTAATGATTTCATCCTGCAGAATTCAAAGGGGTGTTCAGGTGATGCTCCTTTAGGCTAAAAGTTGTGTTTGGAGATGCTGTTAATTGTTTATTTCGAAGCATTCAAAGCCAATGAATAATCTGGGCTTCTGTTGCAGCCCCCGGGAATAAAGTACAATAGGGAGAATTAAGGAAGGGAACGCAACAACGATGCGCCACAACGATGTTGCGCATGTGATTTACATGATAGTGCGTGTGCTGATTCCAACTCTGAACTCAGACTTTGCCTATCACGTACAGATTTTAAGTTATAGGCATGCTATAGCTGTTCGAATGGTATTGAGTAATGCATTTTTTTCTAACATGGGAGCATTATAACATTTGCAGCTACCACTATGCCCGCTCAGCTGAATCACGTCCTCTGGTGGCATGCATGTTCCAGCAGCTCTGGGCAAGTCAGTGAGCTGATGTCAGAAATAGGTATATAAGGCGAGATGGGTCAAGGGCTTGTCTCTAATGCAAAAACCATTTTATTGGATCGTACAGCTAGGCCTTCACAGTAAGTACACATTCACTAAGAAGACTATACACACTCACCTGTGTGAGTGGCATTGTGTTACATCATTTTATACCATTTCATTCACCCCCTTCTATCAGTCACTGTTTAAAGTAGGCGTAAAGTTTGATCCTCGCTATTGCCCTGTCTTGCCCTTTCTCTTTAAGCCTCGAGGACTGAGGTGGCTCAAGTGGTTAAGATGCTGAACTTGACTACTATCTCTGCTGCAGCCTCGGTTGAGTCACGTCCCCTGGTGGCATGCATGTTCCAGCAGCAGCCGGGCATGTCAGTGAGCTGACGTCAGAAATAGGTATATAAGGCGAGATGCACCAAGGGTTTCTCTCTAGTGCAAAACCATTTTGTTGGATAGTACAGCTAGGCCATAGTGAGTCTGCTTTGAGCTAAAGAGGAGTAGGCGCAGCTGTGTTAATAAACTGGACAATTTTTGACTACATTTGTGGCATTTATACCCCCTTGCGATCAATGCAAAAACCTAACCAAGAGGGTAAGATTTGCTAACGTTAGATCCTGATGTCCTAGGCAGAATTGGTCTTCAGATTTGGATTCAGCGCACTTGATTTATTATAGGACACATGGATTAGACCAAGTAGCGGACAATGTACTCTGTGTGTGTGTGTGTGTGTGTGTGTGTGTGTGTGTGTGTGTGTGTGTGTGTGTGTGTGTGTGTGTGTATGACACCACAAATGTTACAACGCACAAAACAGCTTACAGAAGACTAACTTAAAATGCCTGTGCATGGAAGAAGAGGAAAGGTTTGTGACTTGTTGTTGTTGTTGTTGTTGTCTTGTGCTATCAAGCCATCTCTGACCTATGGTGACTCTATGAATGAGTGGCATCCAAAGAGGGACCTATCATTAAACACCCTGCTCAAGTGATGCAAATTCAAGGCCATGGCTTCTTTCGTGGAGTAAACTCATCTCATATTGGTTGTCCTCATTTCCTTCTGCCTGCATCTTTTCATAGCATTACTGTCTTTTCTAGTCAATCTCATCTTCTCGTGACAGTGCCTCTGACTTTGGACTGTATCTAGGATCGGAGGTTTGATTTGATGTAGGACCCGCTTGTTTGTCTTACTGATGATCTATGGCAGGGGTTCTCAACCTATGGCCCACATCCGGCCCACAGCACCATTTAATGTGGTCCACCACCCTTGCTCCCACCGCTGCTGCAAGCATTGGAAATAGCCATGTCCGCATTTACAGTTGTCATAACAGCCACGGATGCGTTTTATGGCAGTGTTTACGACAGTGGGAACCACCAGTCTGGCCCACTCACGGCTTGAAAATGTTGAGAGCCCTGAGTTATGGTGTCCGTGCAGTTCTCCCCCAATACCATATAGCGAATGAATCATTTTCCCCCCCATGTTGGTTTTCTCCCTTGGTCTGAATTTATAATTGTACATCGTGATAGGGAATGTTGTAGTTTAGATCAGGGGTTCCCAAACTAATTGCGCATGAATGAGCAAAAACTGTTAAACTGTTCCCGAAGTTTCCCAGAATTACTGCTTGGGAGATTTCTAAAGAAGTGCTTCATAATCCACAGATGTTTATATTGCAATAAATAAAAATGTCACAGTAAAATTTGTTTTTGTTTTGATGTACATGTATGGGCATTCTGAGCTCCCGTCATCTCCGACAGAGTGACTTGCGCTGCTTGAAAGCAGTTGTATTGTCCTCCTTCTGGCTGACCTAATGAAATGATAGAAATTACCAGTTTTAACCCGTCTGACGAAGTGGACTTGATCCACGAAAGCTCACACTTAAAACGGCAGAGTTAGTCTTTAAGGTGCCACAACTTTTTGTTTTGTTTTTGTTTACTCTCTGATATGCATGCTTGCTTGCTGCAGTGGCTCAGACACTGGCTGGAATGCGGGAGGTCAGCAGTTCGATGCCCGAGTACTGCAGGACGGAATGAGCTCCCGTCTTTGTCCCACGCTCCTGCCCAACCTAGCAGTTCGAAAGCAAGAAATTGCAAGTAGATAAATAGGGACCACTTTGGTGGGAAGGTAACAGCGTTCCGTGCGCTCCGGTGTCTAGTCATGCCTGCCACATGGCCACGGAAACGTCTGCAGAAGCAGACAACGCTGGCTCTTCGGCTTTGAAACAGAGATGAGCACTGCACCCTAGAGTCGGATACGACTGGCTTTCGAGCAAGGGAAATTTGCTCCAACAAGCACAAAATGACGCCAAGTCATTTCCTAGTTGGCTTTGAAGCACAATGGATTCAGATCCAATGTGAACCCATCCGAGAGTTATGTGGATTGAGTGTCAATGGTGCATGGATGCCATGATGTCATTCTCATGGGAAGCAGCCCATAGCCCAGGGCTCTCGTCCAAACATCAGGTCAATCTCCTGCCAAATTTCAAAAATTTGGTGGACGTCCCACTGGTTTCTGACAATTTACTAGTAAGAGGATAGGCTGAAGCTGCCCCTAATGTCCCGGGTTCCCGAACATCATCTTGCCGCTGCTTAGTTGTGCATGGCTTCATCACGTCACTATGTTGACTCATCTTAAAAGCATCACTCAAGGTCTTCATGGAATATTTCTTCATTCCAATACGTGTGATGATATGTGTATTTTTTTAATGCCCACGCATGCTCTTAGCGATTGCCAAGTTTCTTCAGAGACTTGTTAAGGGCTCCTCTAGAGTAAGCTCAGTTCTGACTAATAAAGTCCCTGGTTTGATTCGCTTTCCAGTTGGCCAGCAACTGGGTCTGAATGCATTTTACGGTGGTGGGCATGATCTAGTCAAAACAGCTGTAATGTTCAACTGGAACTGTGGTGGAATGTCTATGTTCTAGGCTGTGCAACCTCTGGGACTTCTCTAGATGTAGCTGGACTCCAACTCCCATTATCTTGACTAGTTGCCATGGTTGTGCAAGGAGCCAGAATCCCACAAAGTCTAGTGGGAGTGTGGATTTCCCATCGTATCGTGGTATGTTTATGACGCTAGAACCCACAACTTTTTCTAAAGTCCACAACTAAATTCTAGAGTTCTTTCCGCTTCAAGGGTGATGCTTTTGAAGTGTGGCCAAGTCTGGTTCAGTGTGTTGCGTGATTGTGCTCAGAGCATAAGAACCACAGTTCTAAGGGTGCTGTAGGCATATCTGGACACGTCCTTCCTTGTGGGAACGACAGCAATGGCTTACGTAGAGGCGATTTTTCTTGGAATGACAGCCATTGTGGACCCACAAGTGAGAATGAAAACGCTAACTACATTATGAACTGCCCAGAGTGCTCTAAGCCCGGGGTTCCCAACCTAAGGCTTGCGGGCCAGATCAGGCCCATGGCACCATTTCATGTGCCCCACCCCTCCAAGAAACAAACTGTTGGAACAAAATGGCCACCCCCGTTGTGCAGTCAGGGCAAAATGGCAGTCCGGCCCTCAAAGCTGACCGAGAGGTCATGACCCGGCCCCCGGCTTGAAAAGTTTGGGAACCCCCTGCACTACAAGGCAGTATATTAATGTAATTGATATTGCTAGTCATTGATTCATCCAGGAAGATCATCTTATGTTCCAGCCGGGTGCAGGACACGTGTTCCAACCTAAAAACGCGTGTTCATGCGTGAGTTGTCTACCGGTGTGGTGCTGAATCTCCCTCCAGATGTGTTTTGCGCACTTTTACCAATTCCATCAATTCAACGTCCTTTGTCCTTAAATGATGGCGGCTTCAACTTTGCTCGAGGTGGAGGACATTAGGGACATAATTTATGGGTTGGTCTTTTTGAACCTGGAACATCACTCACTGAAACTTGGGCATGAGTGAGCGTAAACTTGTAGGGAAGAAAAGTTGTAGAAATATTTTGAACTGCGTTTATGCAGGTTGAGAGGTTTTGGGAACCATAGTCCAAAAATATAATTCCTTCAACGAACCATCACTGACTTATCACTGAAGAGACCACTGGTTTTTTTCTGCTTATACCCACCATTTCCCATTAAATCGGTTGTTTGGAAGAGGATCAATTCATAGATTAATATAAACCTTTGACATTTTGGTACTTATTTAATGGTATTTTTTTCCCCTCATTCAATCTGTATCCCAATCTTGTGTCTGTCTATTGCTTAAAGTGGTTTAGGTTAGTAACCTATCCCTCCGCTAATTGCGAAATGACTTCTTAAAGATCAAAAAGACTAATAAACCCGATTAAGAACCAATTTTTATTTTACTTGGCTTATAATTGGACTTCGGAAGCAGTGAGTTAATTTAATTTTAATTTTCCATTTCCAACCCAAGGCCAGATGTGATCCCCATTCTCATTCGACTTCTGTGCATAGGGCCTTCCTGATGTGACCTCTGTCTGTTATGTTGAGTTTGGCATCGATTATAAAGCACATTGGGTCTTGAATTACTGTCTGCCATGAACTGCGAGACCGGACGAATCACCGAGCATCTGATAAGCCAAGAAATTTGGCACGGCGTATCTCTCATGGCGAGTTCATGCTCGTGTGCATTAGAGATGATCCACTGGAGCTGAACGGTACGAAATTTAAGAGAGACACAAAATTGACTTAATGGAATCCATTATCATAAGACGTCGCGATGGCTACCAAATGGGGAAGGCTGATGGTTTTGTTATACAAGCTAGGGCAATCCATCAGGATGGATATGTCTCCTCCAGTAATAAAATAGCACGGTTCTTACTCAAGTGGCTAAGACGCTGGCTGGAAGGCGGGAGGTCAGCCTGAGTACTGCAGGACGGAATGAGCTCCCGTCTGTGTCCCCGGCTCCTGCCAACCTAGTCCGAAAGCAAGAAATTGCAAGTAGATAAAGAGGGACCACTTCGGTGGGGAGGTAAACAGCGTTCCGTGTGCATGCCTGCCACATGACCACGGAAACATCTGCAGAAGCAGACAGCGGCTTTGAAACAGAGACGAGCACTGAACCCTAGAGTCGGATACGGCTGGCTTTCGAAAGGAAACCTTTACCCTTATTCTTTCATGTCCCTGGACCATACCTGTCAAGTTTTGGATTTGGAAATAAGGGAGATTTCCCGGCAAACACGGGATACTTGACAGTTATGCTTATCCTTTGCTGCCCTCCAATGGTGGCAATAGGGCATTGCAGTCTAATTAATAAGGGATGACGGCGGGAAAGATGGGTTTTCCCGGCTAATAAGGGATACTTGACAGCTATGCCATGGAGTGGCAAAATGAAGCCACTTTCTTCTCTTGGTTGTTGGCCAAACTTTAAGTCCTCATCGGTGCATGTTTCTGGCAGTAATCAGCAGACCAGGAATGAGCCGGATTCTGTATCTTTCCGCATTCACACCACGTGTTGTTGTCCGCCAGCAGCCCCCACTTGAGCATGTTGGTCTTACATTTAAGGACTCCAACCCTCACCTATTCAGGGTCCTCCAAGTGACGTAGGGGAGGTTGAGTTCCTCAGCCATATCCTCCTTTAATGTTGTCCCTTGTCCGGTGAGCTCCTTCCTCCACCTTCTAGTTTGGTTATGCTCTTGCGTACCCTCAGGAATGTTTGTTCTCGCCATAAAGCTCTCCCTGGATCTGAACCAGCAGACTTGAAGCTCATATCCGCTCGATATGTGTCGAGGGTCGTTCTCTTGCATGTTCATGTTTATTAATTGCCGAGGGGGAATTTACTTTCGCTCCTGTCTTGCAGGCGTTTGACCCGCCATTAACTGGGCGAGACTTAGACCAGTGTTTCCCAACCTTGGTTCTTTGGACTTCCATTCCCAAAAGTCAAAGTCAATCCCGCAAAGCACTGATCAGCCAATGTACCGACTCAGGCTTCTGGGAATCAAAGTCCCGTTGTGGGGCCTAAACCCCATGTAGGGAACCACTGTCTTAGATCATGGGTTTTCCACCTACATACTGTGGGCCAGATCCGGCCTGCAGCACAAAATAATCCAGCTCCTGGGCTCACTCCAGCCGCCCCCGCAGCAGCCGCCGGAAACGGCTGCAGACTTATTTACAGCCGTCGTGAAGGTGTTTACTGCAGCTGTGAATGAGTCCGCGGCCGTCGTAAACACATTTACGACGGCCACGGATGCGTTTTACGGCAGCGTTTACGGCAGTAGGAACCACCAGTCTGGCCCGCTCAGCTGAAACACATTGAGAACCCTTGTCGTAGACAGATCTTTGGTCTCGGCCATCATGAGACCCTCTAATGTTCTTATGGTGTTAACACTTCTTCTGTGGAAGACATGGCTTTGGAAAGACATTATTCACATGCTCTGGCATAGATTTCCAGTGTTGATTTTGTGCCTGAATTGCAGATGCTTGCTAGATTTGTGCAGTAGACATTGCCTTCCGGCGACTTTAGTCGCAGTCCTTTAGTTGCGCAGAAGCAAGTGCTCAGCGGAAAGGGCGGCCATGTTTTCTGTTTCCAGGCCAGAGTTCTGTGGCGCTGGCAAGCCTAGCGTGGGAACGGAATAGGCTCCATGCGCGGAGAGATATGGGAGATAGGACAAGATAAAGAAAGGACAGAAGTGAGGGAGATGGATACAGCTGCGCAACAAAGGTCCATCTGTTTCCAGCCATTCCTCATGGGTTCCCATCAGGAAAACCCTGGGAATTCTAGCTCATTGTGGGCGCCGGAAACTCTGGGAAAGTGGGAGAAGACGCATTTTGCACGCACAACGTCTCGGATCCAAATCTTAGCTTGTGCAGGTACGGCAAAAAAGCCGCTTAAATCTCCGAAGAGCTGCTTTAAGCCAGTCTTTGTGCAAACCGGGGAAAACCAATGGCAAGACTTGTGACAAAGCAACATCTTGCTTTCGAACCACTAGGTTGGCATGAGCTGGGACAAAGACGGGCGCTCACTTCCGTCATGCAGTACTCGGGTCTCGAACTGCCGATTTGCCGACCTTCCAGCTAACAAGGCGGGCTTCTTGACCCACAGCCCCTTGTTGCACAACTATCCATTTTGGACATGTCACCAGAGGCATCCATCTGCGATGTGGGAAATCATCTTTCCTGAAGTCAAGGTTTTCTGGAGTTGAGAGTTGACAACGCTGGACTAGATATCGTCCCTGTAAGGCGGGTCGCTCTGGTTTCTGTGTTTGGGAAGTGCACATTACAAAACGGGTTGTGTGTAAACTAGCCAAATCCGTGAGATAAGACATTTTCGCTGTGTGTTTTAAATTAACGAAGAGTGTCTCAAGATAAAGTGGCGCAAACCTCTCTAAGATGCCATTTCCCCTCCTGGCACATGGTAACGGCTAGTATAGTTGCCTCCAGCGCATAAAAGCTTCTGTAACTTTTTATTGCTGATGCTAATTTGTTTTCCAGCACATGGCTTTTAAAATTCGTATTTCTGAGAGTTTGGAAATGTACCGTGCATACAAGATGAGTGCAGTGCGCTCCAGAGTTCTTCACCGGTTGAGATTTCAATCCGAGGAAATGTGGAGTCCTCTTTTCCTGTAGCGGTTTATGCTACTGGGAATGTTGCGTTTCCGGGGCTTCGGTCTTGGAAGAAGCATAGATAGAAGACTCATTTATGTCACTGCCCGCAACTGAAGAGTAAGCAAAGTCAACTTTTGCATAGAGTGCAATGTAGTCTGATTTGGGCATCAGAGGACTTGGCGCATTCATGCTTTGAAAGAGGAACATTGTTTCCCAAGCCTAAGGCATGGCCCAAACTCTGCAGCATTTAGGGTGACTGTCACATTTGAAAAGAGCATCAGTCCTGCACGTCATGAGAGATGGAGAATTTCCCAGCATAGTGGTGTACCTACACAGCTCTCATCGCCACAACTGACACAACCGCAGAGCAAAACGAAAAAAAAAGTTGTGTCCTCTCATTGAATCGCAGCAAACTTTTGGAGCCAACTGGACTCTTTAAAAAAAAAATGCTTTGCTGTCTTCTTTCAGGAAATGCTCCAGGACAAAACCTTGTCCGAACCGGAAGATGGGTTTGCAGTGGCTCAGCCTCCTGTCCACACGGAGACCACAGCGGGGTCCCCGGTTCTTGGTGTAGCAGGGGTCAGCACCACGCCTCTCAATAGCCCACAGGTTTCCGATCCTGAGCAGGTAACATGTCTTTTGAGATCCTGAACTAATTCTTTCTCACTGAGTGTGTGTGTGGGGAGACGTTGGCGTGTAAGGATCCCACAGTCCAATGACCGAATCCCACTCATCCAATTATTATATTGCTTTCTTGCTGGGGTGGGGATTTGGAAGGAATGGAGCCTTGATTTTGTGGGTGGGGAAAGCTTTGCTTGATCAACGGAGTCGTGCCAAGACATTTGGCTTCCAAAGCCTCCGATGGACGTTCTGCGCAGGCGCATAACCCATGAGTGTGAATTCATAAACTATACGAAGAACTGTCCGTGTCTTACACAGTCACAGCCATGTTTGGAGAGGAGTTGACTGAGCATGGTTTTGATGTCTGGCCGGACGTCCCGTTACGGTAATGGAGTAGACCGTGCAGCCAGTGACTCAATGGCGAGTGTTGGGCGGCGGTAAATCACCTGATTCCCAAAAGGGTTCAATGGCTATGGGCAATGAGCCCCTTTAGATGGGGTGATGGTCCCCATAATCATCCTATTGGGCCACACGGCGAAATGAGCAGAGGAGGAACTCCCAACGGTCATGGAGGCAGAAGAGGCCATGCCAGATGGACTGGCCGTGAAGGCGCACCTTGTCCATATATATCCTCAACGCTGGTGTTGAATCCTGCATGTCTCATTTCTATGTGCCGCATGAGATGGCTCCGTGACCATAGCGTGTGGGTCACGTCATGGGAAGCTGGGATCCGCTGTCAACAAATTCAGGCCCAACGGCATTTTCTGCTTCGGGAAAATAAATGCATTCCTGGATAAGAGTTGCAGCCCCAGCGATCTTGATGGATGTTCTCAGATTATGAAACTCCTCTTTCACTTTCACTCCTCTCTCTTGACCCTCCAATATCTGTTTATTTAGACAGACCTTTGGCCACTGAGTCGCTGCTTGGGAAGGGTTTTTTGATGGCTGGGAAAGGAACTGGTTGGATTTTAAATTGTTTTAATTCTGGGCTTGATTTAAATATGACTCATCAGGTGCTCCTGCAAACCTAGCAGTTCGAAAGCAAGAAATTGCAAGTAGATAAATAGGGACCACTTCGGTGGGAAAGGTAAACAGCGTTCCGGTGTGTCTAGTCATGCCTGCCACATGACCATGGAAACGTCTGCAGAAGCAGACAGCACTGGGCTCTTGGGCTTTGAAACAGAGATGAGCACTGAGCCCTAGAGTCGGATACGACTGGCTTTCGAGCAAGGGAAACCTTTATATAATTCTTTTTTATATATATAACAAAATCATATTGCAATCTCTATAATTTGGCACATTAAATTACCAGGTAATTAGAACTCCTGACTTTTTAAAAAATTTCCCTTGCTCGAAAGCCAGTCGTATCCGACTCTAGGGTTCAGTGCTCATCTGTGTTTCAAAGCCGAAGAGCCAGCGCCGTCTGCTTCTGCAGACGTTTCCGTGGCCATGTGGCAGGCATGACTAGACACCGGAGTGCACCAACGCTGTTTACCTTCCCACCGAAGTGGTCCCTCTTTATCTACTTGCAATTTCTTGCTTTCGAACTGCTAGGTTGGCAGGAGCTGGGGCAGAGAGGGGAGCTCATTCTGTCCAGCAGCACTCGGGTCTTGAACGTCTGACCTGCCGGCCTTCTGGTCGTCAAGTTCGGCGACTGAGCCACTGCGGTCCCCATACAAGTATAGGATGGGCGCATACGAATCCCACATCCAGGTCAGGCCTCATCACAGCCTATGCGCAAGACCTTTGGAGTCTTTAATTATTCACTTCTCATTACTTCTGGAAATTCAGAATGAAGGCTTGACGGATCCGACGCAACCTCTTGCCCCAACATTTGTGAATTTCCCTGTCTTGCGTTGTTAGCTGCATAATAATAATTTATTTTTTCCAATTTTCTTTTTATTTCCTTTCTGGAAGACGATTGAAAACATCAAGGTCTACCTGCACGAGAAAGAGCTATGGAAGAAATTTCATGAAGCTGGCACAGAAATGATTATCACAAAGGCGGGCAGGTAAGTGGCGAAATGCTGATGTGTTTGCACAAAGCATTTTTTGGGGGGAGAAAAAAAAATGCTAATTAACTTGTGAACCGCCCAGAGAGTGCATAAAGCACTATGCGGGCGGAATATAAGTGTGATTTCTTTGCTTTGACCCGTTTTTGAAAATTTAAATGCTGCCCTTATGGCACCCTTCTCAGTAATGCAATCCGGCCATATAGGTTGCGTGCGTCATACTCTTTTAAGACCACCGTAAGATTGGAAGGCGTATGGTTTCAAAAATGTGACAAGGCAAACCTGTGGCCTTTAGGGACGACATCTGCTCGTTCTCAGCAGTGATGGCCAACCTTTGGCACTCCAGATGTTCTTGAACTGCAATTCCCAGAAGCCCTGATCAGCACGAGTGCTGACTTGGGCTTCTGGGAATTGAATTTCAAGAACACCTGGAGTGCCAAAGGTTGGCCATCACGGCTCTAGGCCAGTCGTGGCGACCGTTTTAGAGACTGAGTGCCCAAACTGCAAGGCAAAACCCACTTATTTATCTCAAAGTGCCAACACAGCAATAGGGGAGGAAGGAAACGCTCCCATTGGGCTGCTGGGCAGAGGGGGCGGGGCAAACTCTGTGCTGGGGGGAGGGAGGATGTGCTCCCATTGGGCTGCTGAGCAGAGGGGCGGGGCAAACTCTGTGCTGGGGGGATGGAGGATGTGCTCCCATTGGGCTGCTGAGCAGAGGGGCGGGGCAAACTCTGTGCTGGGGGGATGGAGGATGTGCTCCCATTGGGCTGCTGAGCAGAGGGGCGGGGCAAACTCTGTGCTGGGGGGATGGAGGAATCACTCCCATTAGGCTGCTAGGCAGAGGAGCGGGGCAAACTGTGCTGGGTGACTGCATGGGTGCCCACAGAGAGGGCTCCGAGTGCCACCTGTGGCACATGTGCCATGGGTTCGCCATCACTGCTCTAGGCGGTACCGTTGCCTGAAACAGGGATAACTGTACATTGGTTTGGCGACCCCTCTCTTTCCTTTATGTTTGGCAAACTGCCGATGTGTTCTTAGTTGCCTTTAACAGATTCCAATGTGATAAGCGGGAAGACTCCTTTGCCCATAAAACATTGTCCCATCAACTCTTAGCCCAATAAAATGGCCTCTTGAAAACATGAGTATAGTGGTACCTCTCTTAAAGAGCATGATGCGCTCCACGGGGTTGCTCTTTAAGTGAGTTTGCTCTTTAAGCGAAACACCATTGTAAGTGACCCATGGTGACTTCTGGTGGGGGGGCGGGTTGCGCACCCCGATTTAGTTGTTAAGCGAGTTTTGGGTTGGTTTTAGTTGTTAAGCGATGCGACCCTTCAGGGAAAAATTCTGCGCTTTAAGCGAGTGAGTCTCTAAGCGAGGCGCTCTTGATGTGAGATTCTACTGTACTACACAAAGGGAGAGACCAGTCCCATAAATTTACTAAGGATTTATTGGGAACTTCTCCTTACTAGGGCTCTTTCCTCCCTGCTAGACCCAATCTGTAGAAGCCAATGGGGAAAAAAACACCCCGAAACTAAGCCAACTGCGTGCAGCGATAGTTTTGGCATTGTTGCCAGAAGCGTATGATTTATGAAGTGGAAACATCTTTAAAGCGCCATCGCTATCTTTCCAGTGTTTGGCCGTCTTTATTACAGGAGGGAAGGGATGAAGAGATTATTTCATATGAAGAGATCATCAAACGAAGCCAGTTTATGTTGTTACTGAGTTCCCCGAACTGTGCATGAAATGATTCGACTCGTTTGTGGCTGAAATGTGGCGCGTAGAAGTGCACACACTTTCGGAGGTTGCAACACAGAAGTCTCGGTGTTTTTTCGATTTCCAGGCATCTGAGATAATCCCCTATTTTTGGAATTGCAGGCAGTAGATTGGGTACTCTCTAATTCAGGATATGCTCTTGAACCATGGAAACATCAGAGTAACTCATGTTTGGGATAAGGCTCTAGTTTGGATGGAGCATCAGTCTATCCTAGTTCTTCTTCCATGTCCTGATCAGACCCTGGACTGCCCAAATGAAGCCACTTTCTTGGCTTTGCCGTTGCCCACAAACTCAAGTCCTCATCGGTGCAGGTCTCTTTTCTGGCATTTGTTGATAGAAGTTTTCAGGATTTACTGGGAGTTGTGTCCCTTTGGTGCGCTGGTCTAGCGCAAAACTGCTTCTCCGTTTCAGCATCGCATAATTTCCTACACTTCTGATTCTCAACTTCCAGCAAGAATCCACAGCTTTCCTTACATTGTACCTGCTTGGCGTTGCGTAGTGTTTATAAACCAGTCTGCTTATGGTGGCGATGTGGGCCACATGGTGCCGCAGACTGGATCTGGCCCACAGGCCGAAGGTTGCAAACCCCTGCATTAGATGTTGCTGATAGACGTTTTCGGGACTTATGTTATGTTATGTTATGTCCTGTTAATGCAGGCATTCGCAACCTATGGCCTGTGGACCAGAACCGGCCCCCAAAGTCAATTCATCCAGCCCCTGATGCTCTCATCGCTCCCGGAAGCAGAAGTAAAACACATGCCGTGCATGCGCAGAATGCTGCTAAATGCATTCTGCGCATGCGTGGCACGCATTTTGCTTCTGCTTCCAGATGGGAGGAACCGCGTGACCAGCCCGATCAGCTGCCCACGAAGCATGGTCAAGCCCGCAGTCTGAAAACATTGAGAATGGGTGCGTTAATGCCCAGCGCAAAACTGCCTCTCCATTTCAGCATCGTATAAGTTCCTGCCTTCTGATGCTCAACTCTCAGCGGTTGGCCCTTGCATTTCACACGGACCCCTTGGTTTTCATTAGCTGTTGTTGCTTTGCATTAACAACAAAATTAACAACCAGGGTTACAAAGCCAAGTAACATATAAGTTGAGTGTTTTGGGAGGAGTTTAAAAAGATCTGGGCACTAGTTGGGAAAAAAAATGCTACAAAGATGTTTTATGATGTGGTGATATATATGGCGATTTATTTGCTGTCATGTGATTTATTTACTGTTATGCAATTTGTTCGCTGTTATGATTTGCATTTTTTGTTCGCCGCCCTGAGCCACATAGTCGAGTGGGTGGCATATAAATGCAAACTAATAATAATAATAATAATAATAATAATAATAATAATAATAATAATAATAATAATAATAATAATAATAATAATAATAATTCCTTTAGGAAGATGCTGAAGACATGGTTGTTTCAGCATGGGTGGCGCATGAGTGCCCCCACCTCTCAGACCCGCTGGCTTTTCTAGCCGGGGAGACGGACCTGTCCTGTCTTGGATCTCAGTTTTAATGGTGGGTGGTGAGGGTTATTTTTTGAATGTTTACATAGGTTTTATGTGTTTTAATGTGGATTTTAGCTGGGCTTTTTTTTAGCTGTGAATGTTTTTAATTGTTTTATATTGTATTCTATTTTTATTTTTGGTTTTTCCTCTTTTGTTGTTAGCCGCCCTGAGTGGTGTTTCCCACCCGGAGGGCGGGATATAAATTACATTAATTAATTAATTAAGAAAAAATTAGATCTGATACAACCAATGCAGAACCTGGAACAAAGAGAAGTACAAATTAATTCATCAGGAACATCCCTTATTTGGGTTTGGTCTTGAATCTCCAGTGAAAACCTTAACTCAGAAGTATCTTGTCTCAAGTAACACAATTCGCTGTAATGATTATTTTGTTGTTGTAAAAAAAAAAGGCACGAGAATCGAATGTTGCATCTGAAAAGCAAACAAACCATTCTACACATGTAATGAATAATTCTATTTATTTCTAAAAGTCATTTTCAAAGGGCATTTTGACACGGACTTTTAAAACCGGATAAATCGCAGTAAACCCATTCACAGGGAGCTTGGGCTTCTGGGAATTGAAGTCCAAGAACATCTGGGGTGCCAAGGGTCGCCATCACAGGCATAGCAAATAGGTTTTGGGGGAAAATGACGCCCCGCATAACAATTTTCCCTATGGGAAAAAACTGTACGTCAATTTTTAATGGGAAAAACCACTTAGCAAAAAATATATGGATTGTCGTATGATGCATCCCATAGGGGAAATCGCTATACAATGCATGCATCGTATAGCATATATATGTATATATGTATATGTGTGCGTATATATATATATGTATATGTGTATATATGTATATGTGTATATATGTATATATATATGTGTATATATGTATATGTGTATATATGTATATATATATGTGTATATATATATGTGTATATATATATATATATATATATATATATATATATATATATATATATATATACATACACACACACACACACACACACACACACACACACACGTGTGTGTATATGTATATCTCCTCTCTCACAACATGCTATCAGAGAGGACTTTAAGAGAGAAAGTCTCTCAACAACAGGGATACGTCCTTCTGTCTTTTATGAGAGCAATTAAATTGGATTATGACGCCGATTAATTGCAGACCCACTTCTAGGTTATTTATAAAGCCTTTTTGAGATTTATCTTTGAATAGAACGGAGTCTAATTTTAGCTTTGTGACTGTTTGGACTCTGTTGGCATGGAGAGGAATTTTGGGGGAGGCATTTTGGAGGTATACTTCTTCTTCCGCATCCGAATCCAAATAAAGGCGATCATCATGGTGATCAGCCATGAAGACTGCGCTAAGAATATAATGCAGTGGCCTTCCATCTGCCTTGCGCATGGCAGCATGAACCCTATAGTACCACTGATCCCGTTCTGTGCGTCACTTTCTGGTCCTGAGCCCTTTTGGCACGCAACGTCCTCATCATCATCCCCAGGCCAGGATGGATGAAGGTGTTGCCTTTCATCAAGATGGATCGAAGTGTGATTTAATCCACTTGGGGACCATCACCCTTCATTGACTTCGCCACCCAAGGCCGTTCGTCCTCAGGGTGGTCAGGTTAGTCAACCACCGACCTGACACTTGGCGTTGAGTTGCTAGTCGTAGGGTCTACTCTATGACCATAGCTGGATCATCTGGCCAGACAGACATGAAGGGTCTTGGACTTCAATCCCCAGAAGCCCTTTTCTTCTTTGAGGTCAAAGTGAGTAGAATCCTTTGTTCCAAATCTCTTGCGCATGATAGTCATGGGTTTTACTGATGTTCAAGTGGTGCGAGATGGAATATTCTAAATAATGATAATAAAGAGAGCGGAGGAGATGGGCCAGCACATTCCCAAATATTAAAAAATAAAGACCGTTCCCCCCGCCCCTCCTTAACCGCACATATCCCACCAGATAGATCTCCTCCATCTGTCTAGAAGGCCATGAGTTCAAGGTTGCTTGTGTTTAGGGGAAAGAGGATTTGTAGGGTTGAAAAATGAACTAGCGCTGAGAACTCCTGCTGAACCTGCCGTGTTTGTTATTCTGCAGCGGGGAACTGGCCTGAGCGAAGCCCCGACTTCAAAGAGGGCAGCCTTCGCTTTGTATAAAGCACGTCATGGCGGAGTGGCATGGAGGATGATAAGAGGAACGAGAGAGGGTAGAAACCCTGGGAAAGAACAGGGGTCTCTACTGGAAAGCCTTTGATCTCTCCAAAGTATCCCCCCCACCCCGACCCCCCACCCCAAGGCTGGATTCTTTAACTCCCTTTAAAAGTAGTTTGTTTAAAACAAAGGGAGCTCGACGCGTTGTGTCATACGCCATCGCGATGGCGAACCTTGGCACCCCAACTGTTCTTGGACTTCAATTCCGTCTCTGTTCTTGGACTTCAATTCCCAAGACTCTGTGAATTCACACCAGTGGGTTTACTGCGCATACACCCTGTTCTTGGACTTCAGTTCCCAGAAGCCCAAGTCTCTGTGAATCTACACCAATGGGTTTACTGTGCAATGCATACACTGTTCTTGGACTTCAATTCCCAGAAGCCTAAGTCTCTGTGAATCTACACCAATGGGTTTACTGTGCAATGCATACACACTGTTCTTGGATTTCAATTCCCAGAAGCCCAAGTCTCTGTGAATCTACACCAATGGGTTTACTGTGCAATGCATACACACTGTTCTTGGACTTCAATTCCGTCTCTGTTCTTGGACTTCAATTCCCAAGACTCTGTGAATTCACACCAGTGGGTTTACTGCGCATACATCCTGCTCTTGGACTTCAGTTCCCAGAAGCCCAAGTCTCTGTGAATCTACACCAATGGGTTTACTGTGCAATGCATACACACTGTTCTTGGACTTCAATTCCCAGAAGCCCAAGTCTCTGTGAATCTACACCAATGGGTTTACTGTGCAATGCATACACACTGTTCTTGGATTTCAATTCTCTGTCTCTGTTCTTGGACTTCAATTCCCAAGACTCTGTGAATCCACACCAATGGGTTTACTGCACATACATACTGTTCTTGGACTTCAATTCCCAGAAGCCCAAGTCTTTGTGAATCTACACCAATGGGTTTACTGTGCAATGCATACACACTGTTCTTGGACTTCAATTCTCTGTCTCTGTTCTTGGACTTCAATTCCCAAGTCTCTGTGAATCCATACCAATGGGTTTACTGCGCATACACACAGTAAACTCATTCATGTGGATTCACAGGGGCTTGAGCTTCTGGGAATTGAATTCCAAGAACAGCTGCCGTGCTAAGGTTCGCCATCATGGCCATAGGCTGTGTGTAAACTTGGCTCGCAAGTGAGGTAGGCGAGAGAACGAGAGAGGCAATGTAAATCCTCCATTGTGAAAAGCTGAATTCTGCGGTTGGTGTGTCGTGGGAATTTTGGGTCTCTTTGCGCACAACACATCATTTTATCTTGTTTTTGAGACTGAAAGGGGCACAGTGACAAAACCAGAGCGAAGGGATAACTGGTCATTTTCGTACTTTTGAGAGTCCACAAAACCATGAGCTTAATATTTTGAACTTGCTTGTTTTCCTTCATGCAGCGTCACCTTTTTTAGTTTACTGGTTAAGACATTGAACTTGATGACCGGAAGGTTGGCTGGTCGGCAGTTTGAGACCCGAGTGCTGCATGACAAAGTGAGCCCCCATCTCTGTCCCACGGGGCTGCGGTGGCTCAATGGTTAAGACGCTCGCCTTGCTAGCTCAAGTCAGCAGTTCAAGACCCGGGTGCTGCATGACGGATTGAGTGCCCGTCGTCTGTCCAAGCTCCTGCCAACCTAGCAGTTCAAAAGCAAGAAACTGCAAGTAGATAAATAGGGACCCCTTCGGTGGGAAGGTAAACAGCGTTCCGGTGTCTAGTCATGCCTGCCACATGTCCACGGAGACACATGCAAATGCAGGCAGCACTGGTTCTTTGGCTAACAACAGAGTATGAGCACTGAACCCTAGAGTTGGATATGACTGGCTTTCGAGAAAGGGCGACCTTTGGCTAAGGAGGTTTCACACTAGATAAATAGGGACCACTTCGGCGGGGAGGTAAACAGTGCTCCGTGTGCTCCGGCGTTTAGTCATGCCTGCCACATGTGCCTGAAAACATCTGCAGACTCAGACAGCACTTTGGCTATATCCGAGAAAATAAGGAAGCAACCGTTCAGTGAATTGTAAAGTCTCTATTTATTCCAAAACTCCAACTAAATTTCCTTAATTCATGTTTATGGAAACTAAAGAATGAAATATCGTTAATTCATGTTCAAAATGTAAACACAGTTCATGGAGAAGAAAACTTATTACGACAATGGTAATAATCCAATATGTATCAAAGATTCTTATGAATATGTCTATAATTATCTATCTATCTATCTATCTATCTCTATCTTATATATATATATATATATATATATATATATATATATATATATATATATATATATATATATATATATATATATATATATATATATATATATATATATATATATATATAAACAGCCAATTAAATAAATAGAAATCCCCCTAAGTGGCTTTTTCTCTAACAGTTCATTTAAAAACCATTTGTGATTCTCCAAATGTGCCCACGACAAACTGAACGTAGGAGGGATCACTTCATTATCAGAGCAAATAAGTCAGCCACACTTCATCGCTTAGCTATTTTAACCCTGGCCTTCTGGAGTCCTCTCGGCCACCGGCAGAGCCAAGCTTGGCTGACTCAGAGGCTGTCAAAGTGATTTGACTATCCAGAAGAAATAGGGAAAAACCAGCCTGGAGAAAGCAGACTATTTAAGAAGCTCCCCTTGTTAGCTGGAAGGCCGGCAATTCGGCAGT
This sequence comes from Bradypodion ventrale, assembly GCA_035047345.1. NCBI lineage: Eukaryota > Metazoa > Chordata > Lepidosauria > Squamata > Chamaeleonidae > Bradypodion > Bradypodion ventrale. The sequence continues at coordinate 11,898,596 of JAWDJE010000012.1, forward strand.
TTGAGACCCGGGTACTGCATGACGGACTGAGCGCCCGTCTCTGTCCCAGCTCCTGCCAACCTAGCAGTTTGAAAGCAAGAAATTGCAAATAGATCAATAGGGAACACTGGGGTGGAAAAAAAAAAAGATTTTGGGCATCCCTGATTTGGCCATCTCCTGAGTGGAGTTTCTCCAGCAAAACTCCTTTCGACCCAGAATAATTTGTGACATGAAATTATTATTATCCCAGGCCAAGAGCAATCCTGACAATCAGTTTGTTTCCTGGAAAGCATTTGGGACTGTCCTTCCGAGTAGGAAATCAAATTCAGGATTTGGAATTACAGCCTTTTGGTTTTGGAATTAAAAAAAAAAAATCAGAGTTTCCGGATATCCAGAACTCAATTAAAGGTAAAAGTCGTCCTTGCTCAAAAGCCAGTCATAGATTTCGGTGCACATCTCCATTTATAGCCAAAGAGTCAGGTATTTGAGCAGGCTAACACTTGGTGAATTCTTAAAGGTAAAGGTTTCCCTTGCTCGAAAGCCAGTCGTATCTGACTCTAGGGTTCAGTGCTCATCTCTGTTTCAAAGCCGAAGAGCCAGCGCTGTCTGCTTCTACAGACGTTTCCATGGTCATGTGGCAGGCATGATTAGACACCAGAGCGCATGGAACGCTGTTACCTTCCCACCAAAGTGGTCCCTGTTTATCTCCTTGCAATTTCTTGCTTTCGAACGGCTAGGTTGGCAGGAGCTGGGACAAAGACGGGAGCTCAATCCGTCCTGCAGTACTCGGGAATCGAACAGCTGACCTTCCGCCTGAAAAATCCACAATTGGGGGGAAACCTTGGAGAATATCATATTATTATAGTCCAACAGGAAGAAAGATTTAGGCTAAGCATGAAAGAGTTGGAAGCTTCTCCTCCTCCTCCTGTATCTGATTCCAAGTCTTGGCGATCCTCATGGCAGTCAGCCATGAAGACTGCCCTGAGAATATAATGCCGTGGTTCTTCATCTGCCTTCCGCATCGCAGCATGACACCCCATCGTACCACTGATCCAGTTCCATGAGTCACTTTCTGGTCCTGAGCCCTTTTGGCATGCCAAGAGCTAGCTCATCATCCCCAGGCCAGGATGATGAAGCTGCCGCCCTCCATCAAGAGGGATTCGAGTGGGATTTAATCCACTTGGGGACCATCAGCCTTCCCTCTGGACTTTGCCACCCAAGGCCGTGAGTCCTCAGGATGGTCAGGTTAGTTAACCGCCACCCGTCACTCGGCGTTGAGTCGCTGGCAGTAGGGTCTACTCTATGACCATAGCAGGATCGCCTGGCCAGACTGCTGCATCTCCCACTTTTGGACGCTTCTCCAGGTATCTCATTGCAACGGTGCATGCGCTTTCTTGGAAACTCTCAAACCGCACATTTCAAGCAAGGGAAAACATCCCAGACATCGCGGCCCAGTTCGTTCCGATGACTCCATGTGCGTCGGCGACTGCTATCGTCTTGTGGATTATTCATCCGACGACGAGAAACTCCCAATCCATATTCTTCTTTTTCCATTTCCTTTTGCTACCCCAGCTTTTCTTTGAAAACCTCCCTTGCCAAGAGGTTGAGAAATATGTTTTCATTAGGAATACCAAACCTGACGAGCCGCTGACCGGGTGCCAAAATGCGGCAGCTAATGACCGCGACGCAACGTCAACGTGAAGCCAGATTCTCCTTGCTTTTTCCTGGAAAAGGGTGCAGAAAGTTTTGGCTGATCAATCCTGGTTAATTTTGTTACGCCAAAGGCTACTACAAGGCTAGGCTGCAACTTAAGCAACACCTAAAATCAGATTCTGATTTGTTATCCTTCAAAGAATTCCAGCTGTATATATTACGGTGCTCTATTTATTTTAGAGGGCTATTTTGAAAGGAGCGTTGTAAACTCCGGCTTGTCTCCTCTATACGAATTCCATATGTTAAAGCTTAATTTTAAATGCCATTAAAAAGCACTTAACATTTACAGTATATTCGATCTCGGCTCCCTGAGCAGCCTGGATGCGCTAGAGTTCGGAAAAACCCGTGGCGGTCAAGATTGCAGAAGAAAGTGTTCAAGAATCCGGGCTCATAAATATCTTTGCAGAATCTTCCTGTGCTGTGTTTAAAATTATACTGGAGGAAAAAAAATCCTAACTTGCCATTAAAAAAAAAAAAAAGCCCACGAGATCGCAACTTTGATTTTTGGATATAATTATTTCTTTGTTTTTAAAACTGATGTAATCTCGTTGTTCTGTGCAGGACAATGATAATAAAGATCTATCTATCTATCTATCTACCTATCTATCTATCATCTATCTATCTATCATCTATCTACCTATCATCTATCTATCTATCTATCATCTATCTATCTATCATCTATCTACCTACCTACCTACCTACCTATCTATCTACCTATCATCTATCTACCTATCTATCTATCATCTATCTATCTACCTATCATCTATCTATCTATCATCTATCTATCTACCTATCATCTATCTATCTATCATCTATCTACCTATCTATCTATCATCTATCTATCTATATATCATCTATCTATCTATCATCTATCTACCTACCTACCTATTTATCTACCTATCTATCATCTATCTATCTACCTATCATCTATCTATATCTATCATCTATCTACCTACCTACCTATCTATCTACCTATCATCTATCTACCTATCATCTATCTACCTATCTATCTATCATCTATCTATCTATCTATCATATCATCTATCTATCTATCTATCATCTATCTACCTATCTATCTATCATCTATCTATCTATCTATCATATCATCTATCTATCTATCTATCATCTATCTACCTATCTATCTATCATCTATCTATCTATCATCTATCTACCTATCTATCTATCATCTATCTATCTATCATCTATCTACCTATCTATCTATCATCTATCTATCTATCTATCATATCATCTATCTATCTATCTATCATCTATCTACCTATCTATCTATCATCTATCTATCTATCTATCATATCATCTATCTATCTATCTATCTATCATCTATCTACCTATCTATCTATCATCTATCTATCTATCATCTATCTACCTATCTATCTATCATCTATCTATCTATATATCATCTATCTATCTATCATCTATCTATCATCTATCTATCTATCTTTTTAAAAAACAAAACAAAATAATAATCAAAGAAACCTTGGCTATTTATGAATTAATTTTACATATTTTGGAAGCCAGAATAGTAAAGGTAAAGGTTTCCCTTGCTCGAAAACCAGTCATATCCGACTCTAGGGTTCAGTGCTCATCTCTGTTTCAAAGCTGAAGAACCAGCGCCGTCTGCTTCTGCAGACATTTCCGTGGTCATCGTAGGCATGACTAGACACCAGAGTGCACGGAACACTGTTACCTTCCCACCAGTGGCCCCTATTTATCTACTTGCAATTTCTTGCTTTCGAACTAAATTGGCAGGAGCTAGGACAAAGACGGGAGCTCACTCCGTCCTGCAGTACTCGGGAATCGAACTGCTGACCTTCCGCCTCCCAGTCAGCGTCTTAGCCACTCGAGCCACTGCAGTGCCTTGGAAGCCAGGATATGCTACTGGTGTGTCTAAGGTTGAGAGCAAAACATGACTTATGAATCAAAGATGGATTATTATTTTTTTGGGTAAACCACCTTTGTTCAAGCTCAAATTAATTACATGGTAAACAAGTGAATTTTTATTTATTTATTTTTTTTTGCTGGCCGTCCCAAAAGAGACGGTTCAACAGGGCTTCTAAAAAGGAACCCACTTTAGGGACTGCTGGCCAAGAAGTTGCAAAACGGCCTCCGCCGACAGACAGCGGGCCGTTCTTCTGTCTCCGGGACTTTTCTTTCGGTCTTCTCCATCTGTTTCTACAAATCTCTCTTTACGAGGCAAACGAGAATATGCTTTGGTTGGACCAGGTTGTGGCAATACGTCATTCTTAAGGAGGAATTTCTCTCTTGCAGAACCAAAGATAGAGCAGTCTGAACTTTTAAATCAGGGGGCTGGTCACTATGGCCCGGGGGCCGGATCCGGCGCCTCGATGCCAATTCATCCAGCCCACGAAGCCCTCGTCACTCCGGGAAGGAAAACTTCCCTGTACATTTCTGGGAGCGACGAGGGCTTCGTGGGCTGGATGAATTGGTGTCGGGGTGTGGATCCGGCCCCCGGGCCATAGTGACCAGACCCCTGACCCAAGTGGTATCTGCTCAAGGCCAAAATGGAAATTTGGGGGAAGAAATACAGGAGGGAATGACACAGGCATGGAGTAATGGGTAAGGGACCGACCAGTCCAGATGGATTTACAGCAGGGGTTCCCAACCTTTGCAAGCCGCGGGCCGGGTCATGCTCTTTCAGTCAGCTTCGAGGGCCAGATGGCCATTTTGCCCTGCCTGCATGATGGGAGTGGCCATTTTGTCCCAACAGCTTCAAAGGGGTGGGCCATTTTTTCTTGAATGTCCTGGGGAGGGGTGCCGGGGCCCAGATAACTGATAGAGCCAAGCTGTCTGTTATACAGCGTTGTTACTCAGTTAGCAAACTGGTGTCCAGTATAATGGACGCATTAAAGCAGGGATTCTCTAAATTAGGTTGGCGAGCGCATCAGATGGGTTTTTTCTATTGGATACTCCCTCTTAAGAGATGTTTGAGTTGCTCCCTTATGAGCTTCTGGTGCATTGTTTTGCATGATCTACCTACCTATGTGCAAAGAGAATTTTAAAGCTGGCTTTTAGAGTTGTTACTTGTGTTTAAGGTTTTTAACATATAGTTTTCTGTCTTAAAATCTTAACGTTTTCTTCTTTTTTGTGATTTCGAATTGCTCCGGGGCCTTCTCCGTGAAATGACTGCATAGTTCATGGGTGCCGAAACTATGGCCTGTGGGCCAGATCCAGCGCTCGATGCAAATTTATCCGGCCCATGCCACTTGCATCGCTCCCTGAAGCTGAATGCAAAACATGCTGCATGTTTTACTTCTGCTTCCAGAGGGTGGTATGGGCCAGAGGAATTGGCATCGGGGACCGGATCTGGCCCATGGGCCATAGTTTGGGCACCCCTGGTTGAAGCAGAGAAAATGGCAGCTTAAAATCTATCTCATCCTGTGGCAAGAGATTGCAAGGTGCATTTTGCTTCTGGTGGGAGGAATCACGTGACCGGCCCGCTGAACCACATGACCGGCCCATGGCCCAAAAGGTATGGGCACTCGACATAGTTTCACATGTGTGTGTGAAATTGTCAGAAGTGATAGTGGCATATATATCTAAGAAATATACAATTATTTAGCAGAGAGGCACATATAGCCAATAATATACCATAACAGAGAAGCTATGGCTAAGGTGTTAATCATCATCTTTTTGTCCTTCTTGTAAGGAGGATGTTTCCAAGTTACAAGGTGAAAGTCACTGGAATGAACCCCAAGACAAAGTATATCTTGTTGATTGATATTGTCCCGGCCGATGATCATCGATACAAATTCTGTGACAATAAATGGTGAGTAGCGTAACCCTAAGACTGCTCGAAAGCCAGCCGTATCCAACTCTAGGGTTCGGTGTTCATCTCCGTTTTATAGCCAAAGAGCCAAGGAATGTCTGTGTGTGCAGACGTTTCCATGGCCATGCGACAGGCATGACTAGACTGGAGTATATGGAACACTGTTTACCTTCCCACCCAAGCGGTATCTATTTATCTACTTGCAATTTCTTGCTTTCAAACCGCTAGGTTGGCAGGAGCCGGGGCAGAGACCTTGCTTTCGAAGCGTAATTGCTATCGCCATACGAACAATTTAATGTTAAGGTTTTGTAGATTTTATATTTGTTTTTAGATAGTAAATGGCACAACAGGGGTGGTGAATATTGCTATGTTTTTAAGGGTTTTAAAATTATTTTTAACTTGTGTACACTGCCCAGAGTCCATTGGATAGGGTGGTACATAGATCTATTAAATTAATTAATTAAATTAATTAAACAAGAAGGCCGAGAGGTTGGGGTATTGTGGACAACGCAAGGGTCTTCGGCCCCCCCATAACAGTGTTTTCTCCCTTGCCTAAGGAGTTGTGGGCTGAAGCATACCTGTCAAGTTTTGGATTTGGAAATAAGGGAAATTTCCCAGCAAATACGGGATACTTGACAGCGATGCTTATCCTGTGCTGCCCTCCAATGGCGGCAATAGGGCATTGCAGTCTAATTAATAAAGGATGACGGCGGGAAAGAGGGGTTTTCCTGGCCAATACGGGATACTTGACAGCTATGGGCTGAAGTCTACTTGGACCTGGATAAAGTTGGCCGTGGCCAGAAGCAACTTAAGCCAAATCAGAGTGGTCCATCTTTACCCCCTGCCATGAGAGTCTGTTGCTGCAAATGTCAGGAAGCTAAGTGTGCTGTATGTATCCTCCTTACAGGATGGTCGCAGGAAAGGCTGAGCCGGCAATGCCAGGACGGTTGTACGTCCACCCGGACTCGCCGGCCACCGGGGCCCACTGGATGCGCCAACTGGTTTCCTTCCAGAAGCTGAAGCTCACCAATAACCACCTGGATCCCTTTGGACACGTAAGGAGACATATCTGGTCTCTTATTTCATTCCAGATTGCTGATTATTTTTTTATATCTGTGTGTGTGTGTGTGTGTGTGTGTGTGTGTGTGTGTGTGTGTATATATATATATATATATATATATATATATATATATATAGATAGATAGATAGATAGATAGATAGATAGATAGATAGATAGATAGATAGATAGATACGGTAGATAGGATATGGTTGGTAGATAGATAGATAGATAGGTAGATACAGTAGATAGGATATGGTTGGTAGATAGATAGATAGATAGATAGATACGGTAGATAGATACGGTAGATAGATACAGTAGATAGGATATGGTTGGTAGATAGATAGATAGATAGATAGATAGATACGGTAGATACGGTAGATAGGATATGGTTGGTTGGTAGATAGATAGATAGATAGATAGATAGATACGGTAGATAGATACGGTAGATAGATACAGTAGATAGGATATGGTTGGTAGATAGATAGATAGATAGATAGGTAGATAGGTAGATAGGTAGATACAGTAGATAGGATATGGTTGGTTGGTTGGTAGATAGATAGATAGATAGATAGATAGATACGGTAGATAGATAGATAGATAGATAGATAGATAGATAGATAGATAGATAGATAGATAGATAGATAGATAGATAGATAGATAGATACGGTAGATAGATACGGTAGATACAGTAGATAGGATATGGTTGGTAGATAGATAGATAGATAGATAGATAGATAGATATGTCATACATAGGGCCTGCAGTGGCTTAGTGGTTAAGACGCTGAACTTGACGACTGAAAGGTCGGCAGGTCGAGACCTGAGTCCTGCATGACCGAGTGGGTATACTGTGCACACTCCAGATGTTCTTGGACTCCAATTCCCAGAAGCCCAAGTCCCTGTGAATCCACATGAATGGGTTTACTGAATGTATGCAGCACAAGATCAGCTAGAGCGGCTAGGTTCACCATCACTGACCTAAAAGATGCCGGTGAAATCTGTCGAGCCAGCCTGTGCTTCTCCTCTGGCAGCAAAACATCTTGGTCTACTCTTGCGTCGTTTGGAGTAACGGCAGGTTGTAAACTATGAAAACCTTTTGGACTTCTCTCCATCTGGTTCGGTCGGATAGTCCGGCAGCTCTTCTCTGACAGATCCTCGAAGAGGCATTTATCAGCCTTTAAATGTTAGGCATCCTTTTAAGTCGCTTCTGCTTAAAGGGAAAAAATAAGACATTAATTTATGTACTGTATTCCAAGATCTTTACGTGCACAGAGATACTCAGTCTGACAAAAACCTTTTGGATTTATTCTGCTATCCTGAAGGTGCTTAGAGATTTAGCAGGCTTAAGTCCTTTGACAGATTTTGGGCTTCTATGTTCCCCCCCCCCATTGTTATTATTCTTATTCTGTGTCTATTATTCTCTCCCGCCCCCCCAAACCTCTCTCCCGCCCCCCCAAACCTTTGGACAGGGAAAAAGTAAAATGCTTTTTTGAAACATACACAAGTCAAAAAATGCTGACACAACCGAGACATATCTATGCATAATGCCAGATTTATTTAAGCAGCTAAGGACCCAACTACTGTTGAAAAATGAGACACAATGTCGCCGGATAGGAAATTCAATAAATACAAATTTGTGAACGTTTGCCTGTAAAGGAAGAAAGTCTATGAAATGGCGTATCTTGCTCTAGGATTGTGCATGGAATCGGTTAGGAAAGGGCGCATGTTTTACATTCAGTCGCCTTTATTTCATGCTCGCGAAAGCAGTTCTAGTTTCAGAAAGAATGGGGAACGTGCGCTTAAAAAATGGAGGTTTGAAACGGATGATACGCTTACTATTTGTTTAGAAACGGTGCTCTTCCTAGTGGCAAAACAGGTCTGGTTGGAACAGCCGGCGCTTTCCTCGCTTCTGTGCCTTGCATTTGGGGGGATGTTTGTCGTGGACTGTTGGAAAAAGAACAGAAGACTTTGCTAAGTTCATCTTGTGTCAATATTTATCACTCTACCAAGTGGCTGTCCTTATTTATTTATTTTTATTTACTTACTTACTGTTCTTGTATTGCGACTACTCCAGGCGGCTCAGAGCAGGATGGAAAGTTCAAAATACAAAATGTCTCCATCGTGCAGAACTGAAGAATTAAAAACTTTTTAAAAACTTTTAAAACCAGATTAAAACACCCTCCTTATAAAATTGAAAAACCCGATCTTCTACCTGGTGAGTCTAACACCGTGATGGCAAACCTTGGCACTCCAGATGTTCTTGGACTTCAATGCCCAGAAGCCCAAGCACCCTGTGAATCCACACGGATGGGTTTACTGCGATTCATCCGGCCTGCGCTGCCCTCGTCGCTCCCGGAAGTGGAAGTAAAACGTGCCCGTACGGTTAAGACTATTCTGGGTTGAACCTTCCTCCGTACGGGTGCGTGTTGCTTCCGCTTCCGGGAGCGATGAGGGCAGCGCGGGCCGGATGAATCGCAGTAAACCCATTTGTCTGGATTCACAGGGTGCTTGGGCTTCTGGGAATTGAAATCCAAGAACATCTAGAGTGCCAAGGTTGGCCACTACGGGTCTAACATGCACAAGATAAGAGAGATGGACAGCCTGGTGAAAGAGTGCATTATACTTTAGTCCAGGGGTTTTCAACCTAAGGTTTGTGGGCCAGATCCAGCCCACGGCACCATTTCATGTGACCCCTACCCCTCGTTTGAGAAACAAAATGGCCATCATGTGAAGCTGTTGGGACAAAATGGCCTCTCCCATCATGCAGGCAGGGCAAAATGACCGTCCCAGCCCCAGAAGCTGACTGTGAGAGCATGATCATTCAAGGTGAGCATCACATGGAGCACATCAAAAGACCCTCTGGTGAAATGAACGATGCCTGCCACCGACTGACTAGATGTGGTAATGCATGTGATAGACAGCCTTTAATTAACTCGGATGGAATGCGGTGTCGGCTCAAGGGGTTAAGACGCCTGAAAACGACGACGGGAAGGTTGGAGTAAAACTCCCCGAGTACTGCGCGACAGAGTGAGCTCCCGTCTTTGTCCCAGCTCCTGCCAACCTAGCAGTTCAATTGCAAGAAATTGCAAGTCGATAAAAAGGGACCACTTCAGTAGGAAGGTAAACAGCATTGTGTCGAGTCATGCCTGCCATATGTCCACAGAAACATCTGTAGCACTGGTTGGCTATAAACAGAGATGAGCACTGAACCCTAGAGTCGGATACGACTGGCTTTCGAGCAAAGGTGACCTTTACTTTTACTACCCATGGTACACACCCTTATTCTCTCTTTGGTATCATGCCGTGCTTCCGGTGTTTAGGTTTCATGCTCAAGCTATGGCAGTCTTGGGACACGCTTTAGACCAGTAGTTCCCACTGTAGGGCCCCACGCCCCACTGCGGGACTTCAAGTCCCAGAAGCCTAAGTCAATCCGTTGGCTGATCAGGGCTTTGGGGCACTGACTTAGGCTTGTGGGAATTGAAGTCCAACTTAATAGACAGAAACAGAGGTATAGGTCGGCCCTTTCTCTCGACTTTATCTACCCTGCAGGGCTGTTGTTTGATAAAGTCCTGGTGGGGTGGTTGCGTTTTCTTGATCTCGCTGGAGGCAAGGTGGGATATAAATATATCTCTGTCATAAAACGTTAGCATTGGTGCATCCGGCCCCATTTCACCCCTCCAAGGGCACTCGAGAAACAAAAGGGCTGCCCCTTCGAAGCTGTTGGGACAAAACGGCCACCTCCATCATGCAGGCAGGGCAAAATGGCCATCCGGCCATCAAAGCTGACTGAGAGAGTGACCCGGCCCCCGGCTTGGAAAGGTTGGGAACCCACGGTCTCTGTTTAGGAGGGATTGCACTGCAACATTTCTGTGCAGCGCATCTTGTAAAAACACAGCATTCGGTCCACTTTGACAATTGAATTAGTTTATTGGGGGGGGAAAACACTTATAAATAGAACTTAGAGGTCCCAAAAAATCTAATTAATTTCAGAATCCCTCCGAAATGTGCCACTGGTAGCAATTCAGGGGTTTGATTCTGCCAGCAGCAAAGAGCCAAGCAAGCAAGCGAGCGAGCGAGCGCAGCAGCCAAAGAGTTAAAGACAGAGAAGCCCATGTGAACCTGATAAAATCCCACATTCCCCCCCTCTTCTTCCTCTGGGTAAAGAGGCTGATCTGGAAAATGTCATCCATAAAAACTGCATTTAAAATGGTCTATGATGTAGCTGGGCTACCGTAGGCGGTTATATGCACCCAGGACGGGGTGGTGGGGCTTGGGGTAGGGGGGGAAGGACTTTAATGTACCGGTCATCCATAAAGAGGGGTAGCCTTAGCTATCTGGAGAAAAATGGGTTTTAGTGTCCCTTTTTCATGTCTCTCCTGCGTCGCCAGATGCCTTGCGCATCGTATCAAAGGCGAGCCTGGCTAAAGGGAAATGAGGAGGACAGACCCGTCAGACAGCCACTCATGTTCAGGGTTTGGCGCTTTCCTCTCCCCTGTATCTTATACCAATGTGTAACAGCGCTCCGTGCACTCCAGGGTCTAGCCGTGCCTGCCACATGTCCGTGGGAACGTCTGCCGTCTCAGACAGCTATCGGCGGAGATGAGCACCGCACCCCAAGTCAGACACGACTGGCTTTCAAGCAAGGGCGACCTTTACCGAACGCAAGACTGCAGGGTGGGTGGGGAGAATGGGAGTTGTGGCCCCCACGGCCCGCGCTGCACTCGTCACTCCCGGAAGTAAAATGCGCCAGTACGGTTAAGGCTCTATGTTAACCCGTACGGGCGCGTTTTACGTCCGCTTCCTGGAGCAAACAAGGGCAGTGCGGGCCGGATGAATCGCTCTATACCCGTTCGTGTGGATTCACACGGTGCTTGGGCTTCTGGGAATTGAAGTCCAAGAACATCTGGAGTGCCAAGGTTTGCCATCACTGGGAAAGCCATTCTCGCGGCTATCACCACACATACACACGCCAGGCTTGAAAGCCTGTCTTTCTACAGGTGGGGTCACGACACCTGTTCGCCGGTGATGAAATCATCCTTTCAAGCACCCCAACACCTCCTTGTAACACTTTTCGGGCATCACGTTAAAACAGAATGGTGGCGTTTGAAAGATGTGCGCATTGATTTCAGCGCAGTTGACAAAAACCACTTCCTTCGGCAGAAAAGCTAAATCACAGACGCTCCCACTGAAATCCAGTCTCCTTGTCTTTAAGGTGTCATAACTCTTGTCATTATTTTTCCCTATCAATGCTTAAATAGGCTAACATGGCTACCACACTACAGCGCATTTTAAAAATAGTGTTGTGTTTTTCAGACTTGATTTGTTCTGCCAGATGCTGTTAGATTCTCCTGCCTAGTTTACCATGGGATGGTTTTCTGTACGTTTTGCCTCCAGGGACTTGCTGGAAAAGTCAAGTAAAAATAACCACAATAAGACAAGCTGTGGGTTTCTGCTCTCACACCGTTCTTTGGCGCATAACACCATAGACGGCTTCTTTGTAAACAAAAGCTATGCTTCGTGGTTACATGCTGCGTCTATCGATCGCTGCTGTTGAAACTACCGTTGCTGCATTCTTCACTCTCTTCTCTCCCCAGATTATTCTCAATTCCATGCACAAGTACCAACCGAGGTTGCACATCGTGAAAGCGGATGAAAACAATGCATTTGGCTCCAAGAACACGGCTTTCTGCACGCACGTCTTCCCAGAAACGTCCTTCATCTCTGTGACGTCGTACCAGAATCACAAGGTGGGTTGGCCTTTGAGCCTCTCTCTGTGCCCAAACCACAGCCCATGGGTCGGATCCGGCCCCGATGTTGCCGCTGCCAGAAGTGGAAGTAACACCTCTTTACGACCGCCACAGGTGCCTTTACGGCAGTATGGAGGAAGGGTTAACCTTGAAGAGCCATAACCGTATGGGCGCATTAAACTTCCGCTTACGGGAGCGACGGGGGCAGCGCGGGCCGGATGAATTGCAGTAAACCCGTTCACAGGGCATCTGGAGTGCCAAGGTTCGCCATCTTGAGCTTAGACCCACTGGAAAGAAATAAAAGTAGTGGACTTTGGTTTTTTTAAAAGAATGAAAGGTCTTCTTGGCAGTTGCATTGAGTCCCCCCACAACAAATGAATCAAAAGCCATAAACTCTCAAGATGTCATTCAAAGCAGCAAGCAAACCTAATAATGACTGGTAAAGCCCAGCCATAAATCTACTGTGAAAAGTAATTATGGTATATGTATTTAGGGAGACATACAAGGAATGTTACTATAAAAGCAGAATTAAGGGTCTGCCTTGTGGCTAGAGCATGAAGGAAAAGAAAGGTTTTGGCAGTGGACGTGAAGGAGAGAAAAAGGCTGTAGTTGGCCAGACGAGAAAACAGAAAATGGGGTTCACGTCTTGCCCTTGGGGCGGATTTATATATCTATTTTGTGGAGGTTTGGTCTGGTTGCATGCACCAGACAAGCCTGTGGATGGGGAGATGCTCTGGCGTTGGGGATTTCCATAGCAATCCAGGTTGCATTGCAGGGTTGGAGGTGTGTGTCCCATCCTATTCCCTTGATGGCAAACAGTGGCGCTCAGGGGGTCCTTGGGCTTGTTCCCAGAAGCCCAAGTCTCTGTGAATCCACACGAATGGGTTTATTGCGCGTATGCTCCAAGTGTCCAGTTCCCAGAAGCCCAAGTCTCTGTGAATCCACACGAATGGGTTCATTGCGCGTATGCTCCAAGTGTCCAGTTCCCAGAAGCCCAAGCACACCTGGAGTGCCAAAGTTCACCATCATTGAGCTATTCCATAGCACACACATCAGTTGATCGGCAAGCTTCAAATCTGCACGATCTATTTTGATGTTTTTTCCCCCCAACCGTAATGTTCTCAGTTCCCCGTGTCTTAATTCACAAATGCAGCTCCCTCGGTGGCATAGCGGTTAAGGCGCTAGGCTAGGAGACTGGAAGCACGGGTTCGATTCCCGAGAGCTGCACGATGGGGGACATGAATGGAGCCTCATTTGGGCGACCCGTGCAAAAACCCTTTCAACCCAGAGTAAACGCTTGACATGAAAATGAACGAATGGGTTCACAAATGCGCACTTAGAATTAAAGGAGAGCTATTTCTGACATTCAGTTAAAGGTAAAGGTTTCCCTTGCTCGAAAGCCAGTCGTATCCGACTCTAGGGTGCAGTGCTCATCTCTGTTTCTAAGCCGAAGAGCCAGCGCTGTCTGCTTCTGCAGACGTTTCCGTGGTCATGTGGCAGGCATGATTAGACACCGGAGCGCACCGAACGCTGTTACCTTTCCACCGAACATTGTTAGCTCGATATATTTAATACTTAGTACAGTAAAACCCTTACTTACGAAAAAAAAGTCAGTTCCATAGGCTTTGGCTTAAATAGGTTTTTAAATTTATTTAACTCGAAGCAAACCCATAGGAAAAATTACTTTTTTACGCAACTCGAAGCTAACCCATAGAAAAAACGAAACTTTTATGTAAACCGAATCAAACCCTTTTTTTACGTAATTCGAATCAAACCCATAGGAAAAAGAATATGTAACTCAAAGCAAACCCAGATCGTGTAAATCGGACATGGTTTTAGCACAGAATTCTGTAAGTCGAATTTTATGTAACTCGGGGCATTTGTAAGTCGGGGTTTTACTATGTTTATTCCCAAAATTAATTTCCTCATAGAGGTTTTTCGGCTTTTAGCAGTCTTAATCTAGAGGAGGTGTTTTGCTTCCATACTCTTTAAGGTTCCGTGCGCTCTAGGCATGCCTGCCACGTGACCACGGAAAAGTCTGCAGAAGCAGACAGCGCCGGCTCTTCGGCTTAGAAAACAGAGATGAGCACTGCACCCTAGAGTCGGATACGGCTGGCTTTCGAGCAAGGGAAACCTTGACTCTTTTAAGGTTATTTGGGAGTCGCAAAACCTTGCCAGGTGATGTGCGATACATGATGTGACCCATATATAGGATCAGAAAGGGTGGAAGCAGAGATAAAATAAGAGAAGTCTGAATGGAAAGCATAAAGGGGGGGGGAGAGAAAAGGGAACATAGGCTTAAGGAAATGCTTCGAGGAAGGGTCCTGTCCTCATGCAGTCTTTAACTTGCTTAACCCATGCGCAAAGTTGTCAGTTGTCAAGTGAGGCTATCCAGAAGCCGTTTTTTCCTTGAGTGGCTTTATGGAGAGAGATCACCTTAAGGTCTCATTTAAAATGTCAGTAGTGGGGAGAGACTCATATTTCTACACAAATGACCCGGAGATGTACGGGTTTCTCCGCACTCAGGCTTCAAAGCGCCTTCGTTCGGATGCCATTCACAACAGAGGTTCTATTTGTTAGCTGCAGTGATGGGGCGCGCGCACGCATGCGCGTGCGTTTTGAGCAAACCCTCTGTCTACTTCATGCTCAACTATTCTCTTGAACGAAACGGGGAAAAGAAATTTGGCACAACTCTGGTATTATTATTATTATTATGGTATGGGACTGCAGTGGCTCAAGTGGCTAAGATGCTGAAGGTCAGCAGTTCGATTCCCGAGTACTGCAGGACGGAAATGAGCTCCCGTCTTCGTCCCAGCTCCTGCCAACCTAGCAGTTCGAAAGCAAGACATTGCAAGTAGATAAATAGGGGACACTTCGGTGGAAAGGTAACAGCGTTCCGTGTACTCTGGTGTCTAGTCATGGCTGCCACATGACCACGGAAACGTCTGCGGAAGCAGACAGCGCTGGCTCTTCGGCTTAGAAACAGAGATGAGCACTGCACCCTAGTCGGATGCGACTGGCATTCGAGCAAGGGAAACCTTTACCTGGTATTATTATTACCATTAGCATCTGCTTTTCTAGACCAGGGGTTCCCCAACCTAAGGCCCGTGGGCCCTATCCGGCCCTTGCACCGACTGAACAAAACGGGGAACATAAATTTGGCACAAGTGCATAATGCGTTCCATGGGGTTGCTCTTTAAGCGAAACACCATTGTAAGTGACCAGTCGTGACTCCCTGCCTGGCACGGAAATGCCTGCCAAAATGCAGACGGTGCTGGCTCTCCGGCTATAAAAAGAAACGAGCACTGGACCCTAGAGTTGGATACGACTGGCTTTCGAGCAAGGGCGACATTTACCTTGACCAGGAATGGATTTTCCTCCATTGTACGCCGCGAAGGTGACAAGACTTCGCCTCTGTATCTTGCATTTACCGTGCTTTGGTTTGGAATTGGTCCCTGGGAAGAAAGGCTTTTAATTTTCAGGTGTGGTTTTGAGGCACAAACCTTTGAGACATGGGTTCACGACAGCCAAATATATCGCAGGGAAGCTACTTTGGCCAAAAGAAGGGATAGCAAAACCGGTCTCAGTCTGCATTGCGCATGGACCGAGAGCTTCATCTGTTTTATTTCCCTTTTTTTTTCCTCCTTAAAAGATAACGCAGCTGAAGATAGAAAACAACCCCTTTGCCAAGGGCTTTCGGGGAAGTGATGACAGCGACTTGCGCGTGGCAAGATTACAAAGGTGAGGGATGACGGGGACGCAGGCACGAACCCGTAAAGTGTGCTAAAATACGAGAAGGTTAAGAAACCAAACCAAAGAGGCATTTTAATGAACAGCATTGTTCATCTTTTGGCTTTGTCTGACCCGTTTCCATGCTTCCCACTATTTTCTCCTCTACTCGGGTTAAAAATAAGCGCAAGGATCTCTCGCTTAGAACTCGTCCCTCAACATTGTTTTCTCTTCCCAACTTTGCAGTTCGAAAGCAAGAAATTGCAAGCAGATAAATAGGGACCACTTCGGTGGGAAAGGTAACAGCGTTCCATGCGCCTCTGGTGTCTAGTCACGCCTGCCACATGACCACGGAAACGTCTGCAGAAGCAGACAGCGCTGGCTCTTCGGCTTTTGAAACAGAGATGAGCACTGCACCCTAGTCGGATACGACTTTAAGGGGGGGATGCATAGGGGGGCAAAAAGCTGCATTATGTCGTAACTTTCCGTGATGCTTAATGTTTCATTTTGCTACCGGTTGTGAAAGATGCTGCTACGAGGGTCATGCTCAGACATGTTCTGCCATCGTTGTTTTAGCCGAAACCGATTGCTTGCCCTAAACTTGAGCAGATCAATTAAATCAATGGCAAATCAGGACTTACAGAAAACCACAAAGTAAGATTCAGTGGCCTGACTATTAATGTTGCATCGCAAATAAAATTAAACATTGTCTGCTACTTGGTCTAATCCATGTGTCCTATACCAAATCAAGTGCGCTGAACCCAATCTGAAGTCCGATTCTGCCTAGGATGTCAGGATCTTACGTTAATTATGCGTATAGATGCGATTAGCTACATTTTCTCTCAGTTGTGCCTACTCCTCTTTAGCTCAAAACAGACTCACTCTGGCCTAGCTGGACTATCTTCACACTAGAGACTAGCCCTTGGTCCATCTTGCCTTAGATACCTATTTCTGACGTCAGCTCACTGACTTGCCTGGCGGCTGCTGGGACATGCATGCCACCAGGGGACGTGATTCAACTGAGATGGCAGCAGGCATAGTGGCAGTTGCAACTGTTATAATGTTCCTGTGTAAAAATATATTACCTAATTGCCGACCATTTGAACAGCTATAGCACACCTATAACTTAAAATCTGTATGCGATAGGCAAATTCTGGGTTCGGATGTGGGATCAGCACACTCGACATCATGTAAATCACATGTGTTATTCCCAGTAGCAAAATCGTCGTTGTGCAGCAATTGCACTTACTGTATGCTTTTGACCAAATCTGAGCAACACCGAATTTGTGTTTTATGACTCTCCCAGTGAGTACCTACAAGTAAGTGGAATGCAAAATAAATCACTGTTATTGTTAGTGCTCAGAACATGGCAGACAACTGTGACGTTGGCTTTGTGCGGACGAACACCTGTTATGGTTGGTGTCCTTTCTCCTCTGTTGGCAGCAAAGAGTACCCAGTGATCTCCAAAAGCATCATGAGGCAAAGGCTGGTGTCCACGCATGGCCAACTCTCCGGGAAATCTGACGGCAGCTCACTCCATGGGGCCCACCAGGGTCTCCAACACTACCAGTATGAGAATGGCGCTCACATGCAGTTTGCCACATCGGACGCCCAAGACCTGCCCCTGAACACCTTTGCGGCGCAAAGAGAATCGGGGCTCTTCTACCACTGCTTGAAGCGGCGAGGTAAGAGAACCAGTAGATGATGGGAAACACCCTCCGACCCCGTCTTAGACAACGTCTTTCTGAGTCCCCTTGAGTCTTAATGATCTCCGAGTTGTGGTTGGGACATGGGACATGCATGCCACCAGGGGACGTGATCAGTTGTGGTTGGACTTCACACTCATTTGATCCGTTTAATCCATTGACCGTAGGACAATGATGGCCAACCTTAATGGACAACTCCAGAAGCTCAAGCCTCTGTGAATCTACACGAATGGGTTTACTGCATGCAGTAAACCCATTCATGGGGATCCACAGGGGCTTGGGCTTCTGGGCATTGAAGTCCAGGAACACCTGGAGTGCCAAGGTTGGCCATTGCTGCTGTAGGATATTTACGTCAACAGACAAGGCAACAAAATAAGGGGACTCTGCCGCCCAGAGTCTTTGTGAGTTGGGCGGCTATATAAATATGAATATAAATAAATAAAAAGGTTTCCATATGGCAGTAATAGTAGGGCAGTGATGGCCAACCTTGGCACTCCAGGTGTTGTTGCACTTCCAAGGCCCAGATGTTCTGATCAGCAGGACTTGGGCTTCTGGGAAGTGAGGTCCAAGAACATCTGGAGTGCCAAGGTTGGCCATCACTATAGTAGCTGAGACAGAGACGGGAGCTCACTCCATCATGCAAAAGTCGGGAATCGAACTCCGACCTTCCAGCCGTCGAGTTCAGCGTCTTAACCACTTGAGCCACCGCAGTAACCCTGCTGAATCGACCCCTTTTTGGCAGATATTGATTCAAATCATCTATGTGCCACTTTGGATTGCAAAATTAAGGCAGATTGCAACATTAATCAAGGTTTTCTTAACGGGAGAATGAAAAATGCTCCGACGGGAAAGGCGATAGAGGAAAAATCTTCTGTCTGGTCGGAACAGGCTCTGTTATCTCTGCAAGGTGGCCGCATCTTTTCGGCATTAGGTCTTGGCAAAGGTTGAGGATCCCCTCCCTGCGCCTCCTTTTAGTGAGTTTTAAGACTCTTTGAACTTGTCAGAAGCGAAAACTACAAAAGCATTTCCCCATTATTGAGACGAATGAAAAGCAGTAGCCCAGAGTCTTTTAAACGTCCAGCTGATAACGTCCATCTTCAAATTAAGATGGATGGGATTAGCTTGGTGCTTGCCGTACCTTGCCTTTTTACTAATAACACAACATCACAAATAATAATAATAATAATAATAATAATAATAATAATAATAATAATAATAATAATAATAATAATAATAATAATAATAATAATAATAATAATATCTGCTACTTGGTCTAATCTGTGTGTCCTATACTTAATCAAGTGCATTGAATCCAATTCCGCCTAGGATATCAGGATCTTAAGTCAATTACGCATATAGACACAATGGTCCGGTTTATTACCTACTCCTCTTTAGCTCAAAACCGACTCACTATGGCCTAGCTGTACTATCCAATAAGATGGTTTCGCACTAGAGAGAAACCCTTGGTGCATCTCGCTTTATATACCTATTTCTGACGGCAGCTCACTGACATGCCCGGCCGCTGCTGGAACATGCATGCCACCAGGGGACGTGATTCAACCGAGGCTGCAGCAGAGATAGTAGTCAAGTTCAGCATCTTAACCACTTGAGCCACCTCGGTCCTTGAGGCTTAAAGAGAAAGGGCAAGACGGGGCAATAGCGAGGATCAAACTTTATGCCTACTTTAAACAGTGATTGATAGAAATGGCATAAAGTGATGTAACACAATGCCACTCGCACATGTGTATAGGTGTTAGTCTACTTGGTGAATGTGTACTTACTGTGAAAGGAAGGGGCCCTGTGGGCCTTAGGTTTATTGTTTTGGCACCCTTTTGCTGGGGAAAGGGGCACAGAAAAATGCTACCAGCTCAGATCCTGAAGCTCTTAAATGGTGGCAGAGGTAGGATTCGAACCCACGCCTCCAAACCATGAGTTCCTCCTTACCTGCTCGGCTGTCAGTATTGGCACTTTGATTGTTATTTTGCTGATCCACCAGAGTTATCTCTGCATTCCCAAGCGTGAGAAGCACTCTTTTTGTGCACCTTTGTGTCCGAGAGGGGATTAAGTGAATCCTGCGCAAGGTGTTCCATGCTGGACTCCACAACCAAGTCCCAACCTTGTCTGTCTGTCTGTCTGTTTCTGCGCAGAAGGTGCCCGGCATCTGGAGCTGCCCTGCAAGCGTTCTTACCTAGACGCCTCCTCTTCGGTCGGGGAAGAACACTACTTCCGCTCACCACCTCCCTACGACCAACAGATGCTCAGCCCTTCCTACTGCGGCGATGTGACGCCGAGGGAGGCCTGCATGTACTCTGGCTCAGGCGCCGAAATCCCGGGGGTCTCCTCGGTGGAGGACCTGCCTCCCCCTCCTCCCCTTAGCTGCAGTATGTGGACCTCGGTGGCTCCGTACACCAGTTACAGCGTTCAGACCATGGACACGGTTCCCTACCAGCCCTTTCCGGCCCACTTCACGGCCACCACGATGATGCCACGGCTGCCCACCATCACGACCCCAAGCGCCCAGCCGTCGGGCAGCAACCCCTTCACGGTCTACAACCAGCTCTCGCAGTCTCAGGCCCGGGAGCGAGGCGCCCCGTCTTCCTTCCCGCGGGAGAGGGTGCACCCCTCGGTGTGCGAGAGGAAGCCCCCCTCGCCCCACCTGAGCGCGCCCAACGAATTCCTGTACTCGCAGACCTTCTCGCTGTCGAGAGAGACCTCCTTGCAGTATCATTCGGGAATGGGGACTGTGGACAACTGGACGGACGGGTGACTCTCGCCAGCCGGGAAGGCAGACTTAAGCGTGGCGGCGCAACTCACGGCTCCGGGACGGTGTCAGCTCAGTGTTAAAAAATACCTGTGGGTAACTTGCACTTCTGTGACCTCGGCAGAAAAATAACAACAACCCTCTGCATTTCCATGGGTGTTTGCGTAGCCCAGTCAGCTCTGCATTTCCATGGGCGGCAGGATCCGGTTGGGCCTCTAAAGCAGGGGTTGGCCACCTTTTAACGCCGGTGGGCCGGGCCACACTCTCTAAGTCAGCTTCGCGGGCCGGACGGCCGTTTTGTCCCACTCAAACGGGGTGGCCCTTTTGTTTCTTGAATGCGCATGGAGGGGTGAGGGCCACATGAAACGGTGCCATGGGCCGGATCCAGCCCACGGGACTTAGGTTGCTCTAAAGTGACCCTGGGCTCCGTGACTTGGATCCATTGGTCCAATTTGTCTGGTCAAATATTTGCCAGCTAAAGAAACTCTCCCCTGTGTAATTCAGCGCAACCCTTCCTCTTATTTTATAGGGAAGAAAAGCAACCAGTGTCTTCCACACACAGACTGTTCGCCCAACGTCTCCGAGATATTTTACCATTTTGCAGTCTGTATAGGACAGTGGTGGCGAACCTTGGGAACTCCAGGTGCTCTTGGACTTCAATTCCCAGAAGTGCCAAGGTTGGCCATCACTGGTGTAGGAAATAGAGGGGGGAGAGAGAGAGAAAGGAAATGTGTGTGAATAGAGACCAGACGGTGCGATGCGAAATATTCCTCATGCAGATTCAATACACTTACCCAAAGTCTCCTCTCCAGCCAGCGCATGAGCCCTGTGATCTTCTTCTTCTGTATCCAAACCCAAGTATAGGTGATCCTTATGGCGATCAGCCATGGAGACTGTCCTGAAAATAAAATGCAGTAGCCTTCCGTCTTCGTCGCAGCGTGACACCCATAGTACCACAGATCCAGTTGCGCAAGTCACTTTCTCTGAGCCCTTTGGGCACACAAAGTCGTCCTCATCATCCCCAGGCCAGGATGGATGAAGCTGCTGCCCTCCATCAAGATGGGGTCAAGTGGGACCATTTAATCCACTTGGGGACCATCACCCTTCCATAGACTTTGGCATCCAAGGGTGGGTTGGCTAGTCAACCGCCGCTTGACACTCGGCGTTGAGTCACTGGCAGTAGGGTCTACTCTATGACCATCGCAGGATAACCTGGCCAGACTGACAAGCCCTGTTATAGGGGAATTATTTTCCAGTAGAGGTTGTGCTTTTTACAGAGAGCCATTTAAAGACATGCGCCGATTCTCAACACAACAACTTTCTTTATTCGTGTCAGAGGCTTCACTCGCATAGAATAGCGCACAAAGCTAAAATTAACACATCTAAAAACAAAAATAGAATTAAAAAGGGCAAGATGACATCCGGCCAATATCGGGCCGCCTCAACAGCATTTCCTCTTGCCAACATAAGGTCCTGCTCAGTGCACTTTGAGGAGCATCATGCGCATTGTATCCTATGGGAGATAGTTCGCACTTCTCCGCATTCACACAAGCTCGTCTCCACTTTCTCAGATTAGCCCTTGATATCCCTACCACAGTACGCAGTCTGCTTAAAGTACACTACAATGAGGCTACGTCTTAGGGCAACCGGCAGGGACGATTCTCCTTCCAGAATATTCTGGAGCAGCTCCGAGACACAAAACCGTCCTGGCACCCTGGGGGAGGAAACCGCACACTGCACACCTCTTCACCACGACAGAAGAGTGTTGCTCTTCTGTCGTGGTGAAGAGCCAGAGGCCACTTTGTCAATGGTGGGATGAAGAAAACAACCGTGCAGCGACCGGTGGGGAAAATATTAACTCAATCCTCATCATAATTAGTAGCGTTAATTAAGTTCTTAACAAAGATTGTCTAGTGGATTACAGAGCTGAATTGGCCTAGATCAGGGAGATAAGCTGGGATCCGCAACCTAAAGCCTGTGGGCCAAATCCGGCCCATGGTGCCATTTGATGGGAAGCACATGAAATGGCACCGCATGTCTTAGGTTGAGAACCTCTGGTCTAGATGCAAGACCGGGGCTGCAACATTACTTCTTTTTGAATGGCAGCTGGGGATTCTGGAAGTTGTCACCCAAAAAATAGTAATTTCCTTAGTTTCTGGACTGGAGCCGTCCAGGCAGTTTCTGGCCTCTGTAACAAGACTAACAATAAATAAATAAAATTGAGCTAACCCAAGCAGCTGTTAAGCATCCAGGCGCATGTTTCTGCAAAACCTGACCCCCCCAATTCCCACCAGATCCAACCTGGTTATTGCCATGGGTCACACTCCCTCAGACAGCTGGATGGCCATTTTGCCCTTCTTCCACCATGTGGTACTTCTGGGTGTGGTGGTGGCGGCGGCACACAAAATGGCGCTGTGGGCCGCATCTGAACCACGGGCCACAGATTGAGAATCCCTGGAGTAGTGGCAGTGAGAAGGATGTGGCCACCAAAGAAGTTCATTTGTCGTCCAGCACATCCAGACAGTCGGCGCAACTCAACTGTATGCGAAGCCGGTGTGGGTTTTTTCTCCTTTGTAATCAGAATTGGGAAATCATTACAAATGTTGCATGCTGAATAGTTATTTATCTATCTATATATAAAAAAATTATATATGTCTCACCAATGCACGCCCACACGTTCCATTCCGCTTTGCTCTCTCTCATTTTTCTAAAACAACCAATAAAATGAATGTTGCAAGGGACTTTTTCTTTTATATAAAAAAAAGACAACTATATTAATTTTTTTTAAATAAAAAAATTAACACCCTTTTGTGATGTAAAAAGTAAGAGTTGGTTAGAGGAAACCTATATTCTACTGATAAATTTCTATTAGAATCCACGTTAGATTAAAAAAAAAAAAGGGAATGTGGCCCGTTTTTTGTTTTAAAGGCTTTGTTACAACATCTTATTTTACATATCAGAACATAAAATGTTTTACTACTATAAAAGTGTCTCTGGATGGCTTTCAATAATTCGCACGTGCGCATGTGGTGTAAAGGATAAATCATTCCCTTCTCCCTGTCCTTCAGTGAGAAAACTTTGGACGCCAAGCATTGAAGAATTAATGCTTCCATCATGCTTCAACCCTCCCACAGGTAATTCCAGATGTAGTTCTGCAAAAATATACAATTCTATTTATTGCCAAGCCCCTGCCCCGGTTGGCAAGACGTTAGCCAAATGCCCACAATAGTAGACGGCATAGCAGGGAAAGAGGCATTATAAAACATTTGGCACCTAGGTTGTGGCTTTGGCTTCTTGGTTTTGCCTGTCATCATCCTACGTCCTCCTATTTTTCGCCCTGACAAAGAGTAGAAAGACCCTCTGCATGTTAGCCCAAATCTTGGAAGCAACAAGACACAAGTGAGACAGAAATTGTCACACTACGGAAGCACAATCATTAATTCCTTTCTCCAACAAACTAAGATTACGACTGCCTAGGGCCGTGATGGCCAACCTTGACACTCCAGATGTTCTTGGACTTCAATTCCCAGAAGCCCAAGTCCCTGTGAATCCACACAAATGGGTAGACTGCACACTCCAGCTGTTCTTGAATGTCAATTCCCAGAAGCCCAAGTCCCTGTGAATCCACACAAGTGGGTTTACTACACGTATGCAGATTCAGAGAGACTTGGGTTTCTGGGGATTGAAGTCCAAGAACAGCTGGAATGCGCAGGAAACCCATTCGTGTGGATTCAGAGTGACTCGGGCTTCTGGGAATTGAAGTCCAAGAACAGCTGGAATGCGCAGGAAACCCATTCGTGTGGATTCAGAGAGACTTGGGCTTCTGGGGATTGAAGTCCAAGAACAGCTGGAATGCGCAGGAAACCCATTCGTGTGGATTCACAGCGACTCGGGCTTCTGGGAATTGAAGTCCAAGAACAGCTGGAATGCGCAGGAAACCCATTCGTGTGGATTCAGAGTGACTCGGGCTTCTGGGAATTGAAGTCCAAGAACAGCTGGAATGCGCAAGAAACCCATTTGTGTGGATTCACAGGGACTTGGGCTTCTGGGAATTGAAGTCCAAGAACAGCTGGAATGCGCAGGAAACCCATTCGTGTGGATTCACAGAGACTCGGGCTTCTGGGAATTGAAGTCCAAGAACAGCTGGAATGCGCAGGAAACCCATTCGTGTGGATTCACAGGGACTTGGGCTTCTGGGATTTGAAGTCCAAGAACACCTGGAGTGCTAATGTTCACCATCACTGGCTTAGGGAAAAATGATAATGTCACTCCTTGTGTAAGGTAAAGGTAACGGTTTCCCTTGCTCAAAAGCCAGTCATATCCGACTTTTGGGTTGAGTGCTCATCTCTGTTTCAAAGCCGAAGAGCTTCTGCACACGTTTCAGTGGTCATGTGGCAGGCACGGAACGCTGTTACCTTCCCACCAAAGTGGTCCCTATTTATCTACTTGCAATTTCTTGCTTTCGGACTGCCAGGTTGGCAGGACCTCCTTGTGTTACTCCTTGTGTAATACGATGATAATAGAGGAGTGGAGAAACGACCTACCTAGGTGAGTTTTGTAGTACAGGGGAACAACTTGTGGTTTAAAAAAAGAAATAGGGAACCAAATTATAACTATTCGGGTTTACTTCTGAACGGACCAAAAACAGAGACAAAACTGCTTTTAAAAAAAACAACTGCAACGTCAACTAACTACTTTTGGGTGCCTTGGAACTATAAGTAATTACTTTTTTTAAAGGCAATACTCTAAGCTTTCATGTTTAGAGCCAACTATCCAACTGGCACCTGTCCCTATGGCTCTGGCAAGGAAAATTAAATGGGTTGAATCCAGACTTGGCTGTTAAAGCTGCACCGATTTTCTGACGGATGTTTCACCGATCCTAAAGGGCACCTGGATAATCCCCATTAGTAATAATAAATTAATGACCGTTTGCTGATAAATTTTTTAATCACACTAAAATCTGGTGCCTGAGGCAGATTTCTTATTGCTTAATGGGAAGGCTTTAGGTCTTTCCTGGGAGGCCGTGGGCCTTATCTGGCCCAAAAAGTCTAGTGAAAACCTGGTTCTGGTTCTGGGTAAAATGCTTGGAATAAGCCCCTATCACCATTTCCCAAGGAAGTATCTTTATATAGAGTCCATGATTTGGGGATCATGGGAAATGTGATCCCAAAAGCAATGGCTTCAAAATTAGCCTGACTTTCTATGACGGGTTCTCAACATTTTCCCGCCGTGGGCCGGGCAACGCCCCCTGAGACAGCAGAGCGGGCCAGACGAGTGGTCATATACACTCATGTAAAATGCGTCTGCAGCCGCCGCAGGTGCATTTATGGCGCTTTTACGACAACCGTGGAAGCATTTACGGCACGGAGGCTTTCGTAAACGTGTCCACTTCTGGCGGCGGCGTTGGGCCATAGGATGAGAACCCATGTTCTATGTAAACAATGTATGTGTGTTTATGATGCAGGGATGAAGGTAATTGAAAGGTATTTTTTTTTTTGGTGTGTGGGGGGGGGGGAAATCACCTTCTTCGGTCTTGAGTGGAATTTATACTTTCAATCCTGGTCTTTTTCTTACTGGTACTTAGCCATTCATTTCCTTTGGCCTCCATGGCATTTCTACCAATATTGGGCTTGGCTGTCCTTTTGTGTAGAACAAATATTAGAGCAGATTACTGAGGACCAATACGTCATGCTAAAATAAGACAGGAATTAAAGAAGCTAAACTTAAATCCATGGGTCTGGGGGTTGGGAACACAGAGAAGGAGAGAGGTGGGATTTGCTAGTACGGGCAATTCGTGTGTTCGAGAAAAAAGCCCAACATCTGGAATTGAAAAAGTGTTCTTTCTGGCAGGAATATTTTCTTAGGAAAGAGAAAGCTCTCTCTCACTTTCTGGAAAATATGGGCTGCTTCACATGACTTTTATTATGTCATTAAATAATTCTTATTGCAGCTTGTAGAAGAAAAAAAAAGGATGTCTCCTTTGAAGCGAGAACCACCCGATGGAGAAAAGGAAGGCGGAAGACTTCACAAGGGAGGAAAATCCAAAGTTTTTGGAGGTAGAAGAGGAGGTCAATGCTGGTCTTAAGCCACAAAACTCTTAGGACAAAGTACTCCTGAATCCTGGGTTGAAATGACACTAGGGTGGGTTACAGCACCCAAAATGTCCAATCAACAGAGCTGGGGAACCACAGATCTAAGACCCTAATGTCAACTTGGATAGCAACATCCCAGAATATATCACCTGCATCTTGGTCTTTTGTACTGATGATGACCATTGACTCTATTTGGGACCATCTGCATGCACAGAAGACACTCAGTCTAGATCAGTGTTTCCCAGAAGTCTAAGTCAGTCCACCATCTGATCAGTGCTTTTGGGGATTGAAGCCCAAAAACCAAAGGTTGGAAAACACTGTCCTAGATACATACGGGAATCCATCGCTGGAAGGAGTAATGGCGCATGACTGTCTGAGCAAGAGAGTTCTTCATCTGGGATTAATCTGCAAATTAGCTAGCTTTGTTTTCTCCATAGACACCTTGGCACTCAAGGTGTTCTTGGACTTCAATTCCCAGAAGCCCAAGTCTCTGTGAACCCACACGAATGGGTTTACTGCGTGGTAAAACCATTTGTGTGGATTCACAGAGACTTGGGCTTCTGGGAATTGAAATCCAAGAACATCTGGAATGCCAAGTAGTAAACCCATTAATGTGGATTTACAGAGGCTTGGGCTTCTGGGAATTGGAGTCCAAGAACACCTAGAGTGCTAAGGTTCACCATCGCGGCAATAGACCATAAGAGCCTCTGACCCACTCTGGACACAGAAAGCATAACCAACAGTGGTGGGATACACAGAAAGAGCCTCCTCAAAAATTGTGGTATTTCTGAACCACATTTGAGCATACCCGGGCAATGGCCATTTTGTGCCGGCTAATCTTTCTCACGCCAGGTCAAGCGAACGAAACTGCTGAATGAACTCACCAAAAAGTGGCTTCATTTTGGCGGTTTCACGTCTGGCCTAGACACAGAAGAAGACGACGACCAAAGAGTGGTAGACCATCTCACCATGGCTCACTTAATGGGTATCTTCAAGATCTTCTGAAACCCATTGGTCCTTAAAAGGTTCGGTTTCTACGATCTAAGAGAGCTCGGTTGTCACACTGTTTGGGAACAATGACTCAATCCAGAAGATGCAAGATGATATTTTTCCTACATGGAAAAAAAAAATCAAGCAAGGATGATGTTTTGTTTCACAATAGTAAGCGTCTAAAAATAAAGCCGGTGTACTTATTCCAAGAAGAAAGAAACACAGAGGCTGAATTTGATGAAGTCTCCACTGGAAAACTGCGAGACGTACTGAAAACCACTCTTAACAGAGAACTTTGGCAAAGTTACTTCTGTGGGCCATAAACTCCCAGATGCTCCCAACCAGGTTGAAACAGATCCTATTCCTATGTCTGCTAACTAGACGTTGCATTCTTTGAACCCTTGCCATCTCATGCCTCCTTAACTCCTTCAACTAAGAGCCTGAGCCTAGCATCAAACTATGGTTTAGTTTGCCAAACTAGTCCAGTGATGGGCAGTCTTGGCCCTCCAGCTGTTCTTGAACTTCAATTCCCAGAAGCCCTGATCAGCAGGAGTGTTGACTTAGGCTTCTGGGAATTGAAGTCCAAGAACAGCTGGAGGGCCAAGACTGCCCATCACTGGTGTAGGCAGTGAATGTGAAAGGTCTTCTACAGCACTAGCATGTCCGATGTTCTTGAACTTCAATTCCCAGAAGCCCTGATCAGCAGGAGTGTTGACTTAGGCTTCTGGGAATTGAAGTCCAAGAACAGCTGGAGGGCCAAGACTGCCCATCACTGGTGTAGGCAGTGAATGTGAAAGGTCTTCTACAGCACTAGCATGTCCGATGTTCTTGAACTTCAATTCCCAGAAGCCCTGATCAGCAGAAGTGTTGACTTAGGCTTCTGGGAATTGAAGTCCAAGAACAGCTGGAGGGCCAAGACTGCCCATCACTGGTGTAGGCAGTGAATGTGAAAGGTCTTCTACAGCACTAGCATGTCCGATGTTCTTGAACTTCAATTCCCAGAAGCCCTGATCAGCAGGAGTGTTGACTTAGGCTTCTGGGAATTGAAGTCCAAGAACAGCTGGAGGGCCAAGACTGCCCATCACTGGTGTAGGCAGTGAATGTGAAAGGTCTTCTACAGCACTAGCATGTCCGATGTTCTTGAACTTCAATTCCCAGAAGCCCTGATCAGCAGAAGTGTTGACTTAGGCTTCTGGGAATTGAAGTCCAAGAACAGCTGGAGGGCCAAGACTGCCCATCA
The DNA here is from genome assembly GCA_035047345.1 of Bradypodion ventrale. NCBI lineage: Eukaryota > Metazoa > Chordata > Lepidosauria > Squamata > Chamaeleonidae > Bradypodion > Bradypodion ventrale. The sequence continues at coordinate 11,927,415 of JAWDJE010000012.1, forward strand.
CTGGTGTAGGCAGTGAATGTGAAAGGTCTTCTACAGCACTAGCATGTCCGATGTTCTTGAACTTCAATTCCCAGAAGCCCTGATCAGCAGGAGTGTTGACTTAGGCTTCTGGGAATTGAAGTCCAAGAACATCTGGAGGGCCAAGACTGCCCATCACTGGTGTAGGCAGTGAATGTGAAAGGTCTTCTACAGCACTAGCATGTCCGATGTTCTTGAACTTCAATTCCCAGAAGCCCTGATCAGCAGGAGTGTTGACTTCTGGGAACTGAAGTCCAAGAACAGCTGGAGGGCCAAGACTGCCCATCACTGCGCTAAGCTGCACGCTGTACTCTGGAAATATTTACAGGGAAAGACACCAGTGAAATTTGCTTGTCACTTTTTATGGTGGAGAACTGGCCTGTGACTACAGTTTGCTAATGCAGATGCCACACTTAACCATGGTCAAGACAAGCCATGGTTTGCAGACCCATTTTAACAGCTCTAGTTCCATATCCCGGCTTGTAGCCTCAAGGCTTAGTAATTGTTCAAGACATGCTTTCCTATACCGATTAGCTTCTGATATTTTAATTTACAACTCCCACCATTCATATGTACGCCGCCCGGAGTCGCATGTTGATTGGGGCGGCTATACAAAATGAATAAAACGAATGGATGAATAACCACAACATCTTGGGTTAGGGGTGGGTGGGAAGGCAGGCATTCAGATTAAAACTTATCTCAAGAACATAAAAGTAAAGGCCACCCTTGCTTGAAAGCCAGTCGTATCCGACGCTAGGGTTCAGTGCTCATCTCTGCTTCATAGCTGAAGAACCAGTGCTGTCTACTTGTGCAGACGTTTCCGTGGTCCTGTGGCAAGCATGACTAGAGCACATGGAACGCTGTTAACCTTCGCACCGAAGTGTTCCCTATTTATCTACTTGCAATGTCTTGCTTTCGAACTGCTCGGTTGGCAGGGGCTGGGACAGAGACGGGCGCTCACTCCAATGTGCAGTACTTGGGTTTTGAACGGCTAATAAAATGATCTGCTTAGAGCCAAAACAGCATACAAAGAGGATGCAAAAGTAAAGAAAAACCATTGTATGATTATGTACTGCAACTACGTACACTCAGAAATTAAAACCTATTATGTTTGGCCTCAGTGTTGTAGTAGTTGCCAAGAGTTACAATCCGCTTGGGAATCTACTTTTACGGTCAAATTTCAGCAAAGTGCTTTCTGGAAAACACCATGACCAAATTCTGCCTTGTGTATATCCTTTCTGCAGATCTCAAGATTATTTCACTTGACTTTCATTTTATCCTGGTGTTTTGCTTTGTTTTTGCTACTCACTTGAAGGGCAAGAAACTGAGTAAGTGCTATCTTCAACTAAAGTTCTCGACTTCTTCTCCCAGAATAGAGGACTGCAGGACGGAAATGAGCTCCCATCTTCGCCCCAGCTCCTGCCAACCTAGCAGTTCGAAAGCAAGAAATTGCAAGGAGATAAATAGGGACCACTTCGGTGGGAAGGTAAACAGCGTTCCGTGCGCTCCGGCGTTTAGTCATGCCTGCCACATGACCACGGAAATGTCTGCAGAAGCAGACAGCGCTGGCTCTTCGGCTTGGAAACAGAGATGAGCACTGCACCCTAGAGTCGGATACGACTGGCTTTCGAGCAAGGGAAACCTTTACCTTTACCTATAGCTGTTGAAATGGTCAGTAATTGGGTAATGCATTTTTACATTGGAGCGTTATAACAGTTGCAGCTGCGACTATGCCTGCTCCTGCCTCAGCTGAATTCAATTCAATTCAATCCAATTTTTAATTTATACCCCGCCCTACTCAGCGCAGGCTGACTCAGGGCGGCAACAACATAGAAAAAAATACAGTATACAATAGAAAATATAATTACAGATCACAAACATTATATGATCACAATAATTACAAGATATCACGTCCCCTGGTGGCATGCATGTTCCAGCAGCGGCCAGGCATGTCAGTGAGCTGACGTCATAAATAGGTCTATAAGGCGAGATGGATCAAAGGCTTGTCTCTAGTGTGAAACCATTTTATGGCATAGTACACCTAGGCCATAGGGAGTCTGTTTTGAGCTAAAGATGAGTAGGGTTAGGGAAGGAGAGAGTGTAGCTAATTGCGTCTATGCACATAATTAAGATCCTGATGTCACTAGGTAGAATCGGACTTCAGATCTGGACTCAGCGCACTCGACCTAGTCTAGGACACATGGATGAGACCAAGTAGCAGACCATATTTATTTTTTGGCGATGCGGTGACGTCGGAGTCTAAGGTCGACATTAAACAGTCTGCCTTCGCAGAAGAGTGGAAGAATCATTGCCTGGATTGACCAGCAAGCCATTCGGTCACTCTCCATGAATCAAACTGAAATAACAAGAGCTCATGGAAGCAGGCACTGTTCCTCCTTGCTTGCTTTCAATCTGGATTCTTTCCCTCTTGGCTGGTAGAAGCAACCCAACATCTGTTGCAGACCCCCAGGCTAAGTGTATTTGCAAATGTATTTTGGGATTTTAATATATATATAAAGTTTCTCGCCCACTGCTGTGTTGCGATGGCCCAGACAAAATGCCAAAACGGAGCGCATTGGTCAAACGATAATAGATCACATTAAAAAAAAAATCCCACATCAGCCTTGAAAAAGTATACCACTATTGACCAATAATCCAAAGTTTCACAATCCATGCCAGCAAATTAAAAGTTTGGCAAACCTATACGGTTAAAAAGCGCATAAAGCCACTGGATTTTAGCTGGGAGAAACAACCAAGAGTTTGGGGGAAAGGGTTGTTTCTGGAGTACGAGTCCTAGGACAGGGATTCTCAACCTGCAGCCTGGATGTGGCCTGTATGGCACCATTTCATGTGACCCCCATTTATGGCAGGCACGAGCATGTTTAGGCATGTGTGGGCACGTTTTACGGCTGCCACTCCCACTAGTGGCGAGCCACATGAAATGGTGCTGCGGGCCAAGTCCGGCCTGTGGGCTGTAGGTTGGCCACCCCTGCCATGATACATACCCAGCTAGGGCTGCGTTGTTTGAGGAAGCCCTCAATGATGCCAGGTGGGACGCCATACATCCTACACAACTCCTCTCCTAAGCACTGCAAGTCTGCAGGTTGCATGGCCAACTCTCTAGTCCGTTTGCGAATGTAACTCACATTGCATCACGGGGTGAACTGGGGGGGTAGTAAAACAGCTGGTCGCATTGATTACACGTAAGTGGGGTGAGCAGTAGACGTTGGTGATGATGCCTGACATCAGGGATGGCCCAAGATGAGAGCAACGTCAAGATGGCGTCCCCTCTACAATCCAGAAACTGGCCCAGTGAACCCTACTTGCGTTGGCCATGAGACGGGGCTCTCCATTCTCATCTGAGGCAGGAGGATGGTTTAAGGCAGGGGGTTCTCAACCTAAGGCCTGTAGGCTGCATCCGGCCCACAGCACCATTTTATGCGGGCCCCCACCCCTCCGAGAGCATGCGAGAAACAAAATGGCCCCCCCCCCCTTTGAAGCTGTTGGGGCAAAATGGTCACAAGTGCCTCGGCTTTTGCTTGGCGCTGTACTAGGGGTGGGTCTGACAACGCAAGTTATTGACTTTAGGAAAGTCAAGAGTGAAATGCGCTCTCGGCGCGCAACTGTGGGAGGGGGAGGTCACCTTGTCTTTGATGAAGAGCAAAGAGCCCTACTCATATCTAATTAGCTCGTTTTCATTGCATCCGATTTGTCGCTGAAGGGGATTGTACACATGGCAGATGTGGTTTACGACATCCCATAGGTCTTTTATAGAGGCATCGTCAGCACACACACACACACACCCATTAAAAAAGAGAGAGACAACAAGTTGCCTCAAGTATCATTGTCAAGAAGGAAACATACAACTCCTGGGTGGTGGTGGGGTGGTGGGTGGCGACAATTATGCACACAAGATGACCCAACGCCTCAAAAGTTGCTTCGTTTCGGCAAGAAAGCATAAACGCGGATCTCCGTCAGCCATAAGGAATCAATTAAGAGCCGCCTCATCTTTGGTGAACTCTCAAAGGCGCATCGCACAATAATGGAAACCAGCAACCGGCCCGAGAGAAAAACACACGGCGAGGTTAAATCCGGAAAGGGTCCCACAAACGAAATGGATGCCGGGACGGGTAAGTGGTTCGGTTTAAGGAGGACACGGAAAGAGGATTAAAACATCCTTTCTCTAATGCAGGGGTGCCAAAACTATGGCCTGTGGGCTGGATCCGGCCCCCTGAGGCCAATTCATCCAGCCCACAAGGCCTCGTTGCTCCCGGAAGCGGAAGTAAAATGCGCCCATACGGGCGCATTTTACTTCCGCTTCCGGGAGCAACGAGGCCTTGTGGGCTGGATGAATTGGCCTCGGGGGGCCGGATCCGGCCCATAGCTACCCTGAACCACGTGGCTGCCCCAAAAAGTTTGGGCACCCCTGCTCTAAAGCTTGACCCCCAGATGAAATGTCAAAAGGTGGGAAAGGAAGAGAGAAAGTTGAGGAGCTCATAATGCCCGCCACGTTTTTGGGGAATGAAAAGCCACATTTTTTCCCCCCTCTCTAGAGCCTTCCTGCCCTTTCAAGAGAAGATTAGATAGCTCCCTTTGCTAGCCATTTATCAACATGAAGCAGAGAGAAAGACAGGTCAGAAGCCGGAAAAGAAAGGCTTCCATGGGGATTTCTGTACAGCATAATTCAGACATGATTTTATCACATGCGCGCGTGCGCGCACACACACGCATGTGCACACAGGCACAAAACCTTCCTTCCTTGACATCGCCCCAATTCGTGGAGTTGATCATCAATGTTCTCCCATAGTTTCTTCCTTTTACATCAAGCTAGGGACTGCAGTGGCTCAAGTGACTAAGACGGTGACTGGGAGGCGGCAGGTCAGCAGTTCGATACCCGAGGACTGCAGGACGGAATGAGCTCCCGTCTCTGCCCCAGCTCCTGCCAACCTTGCAAGAAATTGCAAGTAGATAAAGAGGGACCACTTTGGCGGGAAGGTAAACAGCGTTCCATGTCTAGCTGTGCCTGCCACTTGACCACGGAAACGTCTGCACAAGCAGACAGCGCTGGCTCTTCAGCTATGAAACAGAGATGAGCACTGAACCCTAGAGTCGGATACGACTGGCTTTCGGGCAAGGGTGACCGTTACCTTTAAGAGAATACTTTTAACAGATAATTCATCATTCACAGAGCCTCCGATGTTCGACCCATGCTTAGGACCCTCTTGTGTGGCAAAGCGTTCCCAGCGGGAGTCACACGTCATGCACAGGAAAACAGAAATAACGCCAGATTGCAACCGGCAATTTAAACCGGGGGCCGGATCACGCTCCTTCAGACAGCTTCGGGGGCCCAAAGGCCATTTTGCCCTTCCTCCACCACATGGCGCTTCCGGGTGGGGTGGAGGCGGTGTGTGTGTGTGTGTGTCACACAAAATGGTGTCGAGAGCCGCATCCGGCCCACAGGCTGAGAATCCCTGTTCTAGATATCTCCAGAATGTTTGGAGAACAATTCCCATTTTCTCCCAATAAACCGGGCATGCTCTCTAGGGTTAATGCCAGATGTATCCCCAAACATCTGGAGAACACCAGGGCTGGATGGAGAAAGACCCATGACGATCTTCTCCTCTGGATGTTCTCACATTTCCCCATAACTCTCTAGACCTGTTTTTTTATTGCCATCCATCACCACTTCTTTTTCGTTGCTTAACCAGAGAATTATGGTGGTTGGCTTCGTCAAAAGAACCAGTGCTCAACTGCCTGTTGGTTATTGCTCGCGATGGAAGGACTTGGGGAAATCCATCGCGGTCTCGCCCGTGAAATTCTAGCCGAATCCCACATTGGCAACCAGATCTCTATAAATTACCCTCTCAGGCTGGTGAGGATTATCATTTTAAAAAAGGGGGGGGGTCCTGTTATCCCGAGACTCTTTTTCGCCCCCAGGAGTCTTGATACTTATGGGTAATCTGAGTCTCCTTAAAGGATCAGCCGCATAAGCAGCGCAAAATGGAACCCATAAACAGCCGAGTCAGCCGGCGCATCGTTCTCTTTAATCTTCTGCGAGACAGAGAGGTGAAGTGGAAGGCGAGACCATTTCTGATGGAGCCCATTTAGTTCTCTGGGGATCATCTCTTCACACCCCTCTGGGGAACACCAGGCGGCAAACACAGCCGGATTTCCACTGATGACATAAAGATGGAGGAGGCAGGCGGCCAAAGTAAGAAGAATGTCCATGAAAGCATCAAAGGCAGGCTTGGAAGAGGACGACGATGGTGCCAAGAAAAGATTGAGATCTCTTTGGGCACCCTACCACAGTGATGGTGAACCAACATGCTGCCGTCCGTGCCACAGAAGGGCGGGGTGAACTCTGTGCTGGGGGGAGGGAGGAGGTGCTCCCATTGGGTTGCTGGGCAGAGGGGCGGAGCAAACTCTGTGCTGGGGTGACGTTGTGCACGCCCACAAAGAAGGCTCTGAATGTCCCCACTGCCCTACCACGTCACCAGGAGTCCCCAGTGTGGTATCTGGCTTCTGACGCAGTGAGCCATCAGGACAGCTGAATGGAGCGTCTTGTGGGGAGGATGGTCGGGAATGGCACTGCCCAGCTTGGTGGGAGATTCGCCGCTACTAGACTCTGCCTAATGGTTAAGACACTGAACTTGACCACTAGGAGGTTGGCAGTTCGAGACCTGAATGCTGCACAATGGGGGTGAGCTCCCATCGTCTGGCCCAGCTCTTGCCAACCTAGCAGTTCGAAAGCAAGAAACTGCCAAGTAGATAAACAGGGAGCGCTTTGGCAGGAAAGGTAACAGTGTTCTGTGCGCTCTGGTCATGCCTGCCATGACTAGAATTTTTTTTTTTGTTATGCGGGGTATCGCCATTATATAACAAACACTTTGTTGTGCAAATTTTTCGCTAGGCGATGTGTTCGTTATGCGAGGTACTACTGTATTTAGTTTTTTGTGATGCAGAGCAACCCTTAAAAGAAACTTTCATTTTGTTTCAGTGTTTGTGTAAAAAAAAAAAACCCACTCAGATTTTTAATTTGGATATTTTGATGTTATGTGTTCTCAATGTTATTGTATAGAGTCGAAGCATGGACATTGACTAGAGCATCTGAAAAGAGAATCAAAGCTTTTGAAATGTGGATCTACAGACGGCTGCTAAGGATATCATGGGTTGATGATGTGACTAATCTAGAAGTGCTGCACCGAATGGATAAAGAACAAGAACTCTTTAAGACCATTAAGCCAAGAAATCTCCAATACCTTGGCCATAGCATGAGGAACAACATAAAGTATAGAATCCTCCAACTCGCTCTGCAAGGAAAGATCCCTGGGAAGAAAGAGGCCCTGGACGTAGACGGACTTCATGGTTGAAGAACCTGAGAGACTGGTGCGTCATGTCCTCGGAAGAACTGTTCCGAGGAGTTAAGAACAGGAAGACTATCGCCATGATGACAGCCAATACGGCACCTGAAGAAGTTTGATATCTGCAATTGCACATATATACTCGACTATAAGTCGTCCCGAATATAAGTCGAGGTACCTAATTTGGACCCATAAAACTAGGGAAATAGATTGACCTGAGTATAAGTCGGGGGTGGCAAATGCAGCCGCTGCTACTGAGTTTCAATAATTAAAATACATGACAACACAGTAAAATTTATTAACTTAGACATTTGTGTGGGTATGTTTTTGACTTACACCTGAGTATAAGTCGAGTCCCATTTTTGGCCCTCATTTTGGGGGGCTAAAAAACCCAACTTATACTCAAGTACATACGGTAGTCTTTGAGCAAGTCATCTCAACCCTCTAAACAGTATTATTATTGGGTTAAATCAGGGGTTCCCAACCTTTTCAAGCCGGGCGACCAGGACACGTTCTCTCAAGTCAGCTTTGAGTGCCGGACGGCCATTTTGCCCTGCTTGCACGAGGAGGGGGTGGTGGCCATTTTGTCCTAACAGCTTCAAAGAGGCACTCATTTTGTTTCTCGAATGCTCTTGGAGGGGGGGGCACATGAAATGGTGACATGAGCTGGATCCAGCCCACGGGTCCTATTTTTGGGAACCCCTGGGTTAAAGGATATTATCACACAATATTACCAATCCTCATCATCACGCCATGAGAAAGAAGAGGAGGAAGAGCCTGGTTCGGACCTCAATGTTACTAGGGGTGGGGGGGTGGGATGTGATTTAGGATTGTTCACCTGCCTTCCTCATCGTTATCCCGGCATCCTCAGCCTTTCATGAAGTCAATTTCCTGAAAGCTTGTGGCTGTTGCCTGGGAACAATCTTTTCTCAGTGCTTCTCTTAAGTTGTTGATCCTTTAATTTCCTCCCCCCTCCAGTTCCTGCAGGCAAAGTAGACCCAAATTTTATGCTGTGCCTGTATACTAATCACTTGTGGCAGATGGAGGGGAAGAAAAGAAATTGCTCTACACTTTGCTACCTATTTGGCTGTAAGGTACCCTCTAATAGGTAGGAAAGGGTATCCATCATTTTTAAAAAAAGCAGGCTGAATTTCTTTGGAAGTTTTGTTTCTATTAAAAAACTACCTTTCGGTTTAAACCAATGAGATGTGACGCAGAACAACTACTAATTTGAGGTTTGAACCTGCTCTCTGCTAGGAAAAACTCCACTGCTTTGCTCCCTCGCTTCAAAGGGCCGGCCCAACCGTTCGGCGAAAGGATCTTGGAGTTGTTATAGATCCCAGGCATTATGGTGGATATCCTTCTAAATTAAAAATATAGGGGCTCAAATCCTGTTGAGTGAAATATGTTTGCATAAGAAGGGTGACATCATCAGTTTAGGGTAATTTAAGCGTTCCCATTTTGATCCCTAGACAAGTGCGCAAACAGCCTTGTTGTGGTTGAGTAGGGGGTTGAAGCAAGCATTTTTTCATTGCCTGCATTTGAAGATGCAGAATAGTTGGACACGGAGAAAGGACATACTTTCCCACCCCGCAGGAAAGGTGATCTATGGAGCTCCCCTACCCAATGTGACAAACCAGGAAAGGGACCTTGGTGTCCTGGTGGAGAGCTCAATGAAGGTGTCCACCCAGTGTGCCTCAGCAGTGAAAAAAGCAAACTCAATGCTAGGGATCATTAGGAAGGGTATAGAAAATAAGTCAGCAAGTGTCATTTTGCCTCTTTATAAATCTATGGTGAGGCCCCATCTGGAACACTGTGTATAGTTCTGGTCGCCATACCTCCAGAAGGATATTATGGAGCTGGAGAAAGTGCAGAGGAGGGCAACCAGAAGGATTAGGGGACTGGAACACCTTCCTTACCATCTGAGGTTGCAACGGTTGGGCCTTTTCACTCTTGAACGACGGCGTCTAAGAGGTGACCTGACTGAAGTTTATAAAATCATGCACGGTGTGGACAAAGTAGATAAGGAAAAACTGTTTTCCCTATCGCATAACACTAGAACTAGGGGACACTCCATGAAACTTTTGGGTACTAGTTCTCAAACAAATAAGAGAAAGTACTTTTTCACCCAGAGGATTACTGGTCTATGGAACTCCCTGCCAGAAGAAGTGGTGACAGCGGTCAGTCTTGACAGCTTTAAGAAAGGATTAGACAAGTTCATGGAGGACAAGAGTATCAATGGCTATAATTATAATGGATACCTAAGGACAACCTCCGGGTTGGAGAGATAGGCAGGATATCTCTCAATGCCATTTCCAGGGAATCCTAAGCAGGTGAAGGCATCTCCTTGGGAATAATACCCTGAAGGAAATGGTGAGCCACTGTGTGAGACAGAATGCTGGACTGGATGGGCTCCTGTGGCCTGTCCCAGCAAGGCTGTTCTTATGTTCTTATGTTCTAATGATCCATGGCCATTGTCAACTTGGATGTCTTTAAAAGTGGACTAGATAAACCTACCAAGGATACGGTTGTTGAGGTTACTAGTCGGCAAGATTATATAGCAACACCTCAACTTTACCACTCTTCTGTCGCCTCGGTCCAGTTTAACTTAATTTTGTAGTTGTTGTTCAGTCGCACAGTTGATTCCAACCCTTCGCAACCCCATGGACCACCGTACGCCAGGCACCCCTCTCCTCCACCATCCTCCTCAACCCGCCCAGCTTTGTGGCCATTGTGTCAACATTGCCAACTTAATATTCACTTTTTATTTATCTAAAAAACAACATCTGGGCATTTTATTTTCTGAAGATTAGAATATACTCTCATGATGCGTTGAACTTTGAATAGCACCCCATTTGAGGCAATAAACCGACCGATCTTGTAAAAGACTTATGTGAGGTATGATGTAATAGGCTAAACAAAACATTGGGTTGAGGAAAAGAAAGGTAACCATTTCTGAAAATACACAGTGCATTTTGGAAAGTCATCAGGCTTTCCCAGTTGTTATATCAGCGATCTCACTATACAAGACAAGAAAAATTCTACCTGGGATAGAAACCAATCCTGTCACCCATCAGTCTTTCTGGCTGCCAGGAATGAAGAAATTCTTTGGAGACGCATGGAATCCGAGCTGGCATTCAATGTTCGGTAGTGGAAGAAGGCACTGGAACTGACGGACGACTAGAGACGCCAGACCTATAATGAGGTTGGGGGAGAAAGCAATAACATTGAAATTAGAATTATTTTGCTGATAACCATCTTTATTTCTCTCCTGCAATAAAATGCCAAACGTTGCGTTGACTTCATTGTGCTGATAAGCGCAAGAAACAGTAGGAGCATTTATTTGTTTGAGATTGATATCTCGATGGACGTAAAATTGGGGCCAACAACAGTTAATGCAATCAATAAAATGCAATAAATAACGCCATTAATAAAATGCCTAATAAAATTAATTTAAAAATCCCAGCAAAAACAGGACAACGCGGCCAAGATCAACGACAAGCGAAGTCATTAAACAGTCAAGGCATCTTCATCACGTTTGGGTTTCTGATGGGTTTAAGCAGGGGTTCCCAACCTAAGGACCGGAGGGCCGGATCCAGCCCCCAGTGCCATTTCATGCGGCCTCCCCACCTCTCCAAGGGCATTCGAGAAACAAAATAGCCACCCCCTTTGAGGCTGTTGGGACACAATAGCCGCCCCCATTGTGCAGGCAGGTCAAAATGGTCATCCGGCCCTCGAAACTGACTGAGAGAGCGTGACCCGGCCCCCCCGGCTTGAAAAGGTTGGGAACCCCTGGTTTAAAGACTTTCGAAAAGAAATGAGAAAATAAATAAGAAAAAGCGCAACAAGTGTATTCATGAGGAAGGGTTTTTATTGATGTCTGGATGGATGTTTTGAGTTAAAACTGTTTTTATATATATATATATATAAAGGCCAGCTAAAAGTCAGCATGCCAAAAAAATCAGGCACGAGGTGTGTTTTTATGGCAGAGTCGTAAACCCACGAAATTAGTGGTTGAAAATGGAAATTCTGACACATTCTCGATATTTAAGAGCAGGAATAAGCCAAAGGGAAGGATGCAAGCCTATAGTTTTGAGCACTAGAGGAGGCATTGCAGATTAGAGCCCGTTGCACTGTAGGCACATATTTCAACCCCTAAATCTGTTATGTATCATAGATTAACTGCGGGAAGATCCACTCCTTTGGCCTTGAAATGGATCTGCTAGCTTTGGGGCAACCACCCATTCAACCATCATAAAGGACAAGAAGGTATAACCCAGGGATTCTCAACCTGCAGCCCACAGGCTGGATGTGGCCCGCAGCACCATTTCATGTGGCCCCCTGCCACCTCCACCACATCGGGAAGTGCCATGTGGTGGAGGAAAGGCAATATGGCTGTCCGGCCCCTGAAGCTGTCTGAGGGAGCATGACCCGGCCCCCGGCTTGTAAAGGTTGGGTAGCCCTGGTTTACGTGATCGCTCTCACAAGCTGCCTATTCAGAGACCAAAAGATGGGCATCAGGGCGGATGTGTGCTACTGCAGAGGCACATACAACATTCTAAACATTAATAAAATGCATAGTGTTTTCTCCAGAATGAGAACTCCTGGTGTAACCCATCCTTGTTAGGTCAAGGTCGCCCTTGTTCGAAAGCCAGTCGTATCCGGGTTCAGTGCTCATGTTCATTTATAGCCAAAGAGCCAACACTGTCTGTATGTGCAAATGTTTCTGTGGACATGTGGCAGGCATGACTAGTCACCGGAGTGCATGGAACTCTGTTTACCTTCCCAGCAAAGTGGTCCCTATTTATCGACTTGCAAATTCTTGCTTTCGAACTGCTAGGTTGCCAGGAGCCCACTCTGTCATGCGGCACTTGGGTCTCGACCTGCTGACTTTCCAGTAGTCAAGTTCAGAGTCTTAACCACTTGAGCCACTGCAGTCCCGCAATCCATGTTAGGTATAAGGTATTAACTTTTCAACTGGGCTGTGGCTGCTCAGTGGTTAAGAAGCTCGCCTTGTTAGCTGGAAGGCTGGCAAGTCGGCAGTTGGAGACTACTGCATGACGGATTGAGCGCCCGTCTCTGACCCAGCTCTTGGGGACATGAAAGGAGCCTCATTCGGGTGTCCCCTGAGCGGAGTTTCTTCCGCAAACATCCTTTCAGCCCAGAATAATTTCGGACACAAAGAGGAAACGCAGGATTCTTCCCATAGTGGTCAACTTTGAAAGGGATGGGTCACCTGGAATGACTGGCTCGTGTGTGTGTGCATGTGTGTGTGCACGCGCATGTGGATGCCTTAAATTTCAAGGTCCTTGGGGAAGTCAAATAATCCATCAAATGCATCATTCTTCTGAACTTGTCTCCCAAGGCTGAAAGACAAGCTTTCTTCAAAGCCAACTGTGGTTGGATGTAGAAACCCACATTCAATTCATGCGGAAAGGGATGTAAAGAGAGTCCAGCACTTTCAATTTTAACCGAAACTTTCTTAACGTTGTACATTTGACCCAAAATGCAGGTTTAAATCCCATTTTTTAATATATATATATATACAGTATTTTGTAATAGTAAAAAAAAAAAAAACTGTGCAGAACTAGGTGTCTTTTAAAAAGTGCATGCACATTTTTTCAGTTAAAATATATTAATACTGCTATGTTCTTAAGGGGTTTTATATGTTTTCTTTAACTTTTGTACACCGGCCAGAGTCCATCGGATAAGGGCGGTATATAAATCTATTAAAAATTCAAGTGTTTAGGATAGGGATTCCCAACCTGCGGCCCGGAGGCCTGATGTGGCCCATCGCACCATTTCATATGCTCCCCCCTCTGCTGCCTCCACCACACAAGGAAGTGCCATGTGGTGGAGGAAGGGCAAAACGGCCATCCAGCCCCTAAAGCTGTCTAAGGGAGCGTGACCCGGCCCCCGGCTTTAAAAGGTTGAGAACTCCTGGTTTAGGAGCATGGATTCTGTCTGGCTATGGTAGCAGAGTTAGGCCACATTGCCAGCAACTCAAGGCCAAGTGTCAGTCAGCCGTTAACAAACCTAAAGACTAACGGACTTTGGGTTCTGTAGTCCCATTCTGTGGAAGGGTGATGGTCCCCCAAGTTGGATTGACTCCGTGCTAACCTGCCACACGTCCACGGCAACGTCTGCAAAACGCGGGCAGCGCCGGGTCTTTGGCTGCAAACAGAAACGAGCACTGAACCCTAGAGTCTGATGCGCCTGGCTTTTGAGCATGGGCCGCCTTGACCTTTGCGAAAACCAGAGCCAACCCACCCCTTCCAAAGATGCCAGCTTAAAAGATAAGGGAAGAAAGGTATGAGCCACATCTGGAGTTAATTCTGATTATTTTTTTGGGGGGGCTCCTCAACTCCTCCGCCATCCCCAACGTTTCCCATTTCACACACTTTAACTCCCGAAACCTCTTGAGATCCTGGCTCTTTAGAAGACAGAGTCGGTGCGCGTTTCACAACGATGCAGCTAATGTGTCAGGACTTGTAAAATAGCTCTTAGTGGTAGACCTCCATTTAGACTCGGGCGGAAACGGCCTTTTTTAAGCGGCCATGGCTTTAATATCTAGTCCATTACACCGGGGCAAGGTCTTGTAAAGAGTCAATTATGGGATACTTTCTGATTTGACCCACATGCAAGGGAAATCCGCTCTTTTGCCTTTAAGCGGCCCTAGTTAAGTGTCCTGTTTAAATAATTAGTGACACTTTGTCTTTGATCACATTGATTGGCTTTCCTATTCCTTTCTGTGAATTTGGAACTTAATCCATGTGAAATCCAGGGTAGGCTTTAATCTGCAGTTCAGAAACTCTCCTTTTAGAAAACCACGACGTTCCCGAGAGATTGTCCAGAAAACGTCGGTAGTGTCCCCCCCCCCCCACCACCACCATCACAGACACCTAGTTGACAAAGTCAACATGTGGCTTAGAAGGAGGACGTCACCAAGGAAAGGGTTAAGCTTGGGACTTGGTTGACTTGAGTAGTACTGGGGGCGGCTGTGTTTACTCCTGGTCCCAAATCTTGATCGATGCAAGGTAAAAGCCACCTTTGCTCAAAAGCCAGTCCTATCTAATGCTAGGGTTCAGTGCTCATCTGTTTACAGCCAGCGTCGTCTGCAGACGTTTCCACGGACATGTGGCAGGCATGACTAAACACCGGAACACTGTTTAGCTTCCCATTGAAGTAGTCCCTTCTTGCTTTCCAACTGCTAAGATGGCAGGAGCCGGGGCAGAGAAGGGAGCTCATTCCGTTGAGCCGCACTCGGGGCTTGAGCTTCTGAACTGCCAACTTTCCAGTCGTCAAGTTCGGCAACTAGGCCACTGCGGTCCCCATAGGATGGACATACTAATCCCATATCCAAGTCAGGCCACATCACAGATTATGCTCAAGCAGATTTTCTCCTGTCTTCTTTGTCTTTACTCTAAACCGCAAAAATGAAGCCACCTTCTTGGCTTTGTGGTGGGCCAAACCGAAATCCTCATCGGTACATGTTTCTGGTAGTAACCAGCAAATGATCTGGATTCTGTATCTCTCCACGTTCACTCGGTGTGATATTGTCCACCAGCAGCCCCCACTTGAGCATGTTGGTCTTGCATTTAGGGCCGAGGTCTCCATGAGTTCTCCATGAGTTCCTTCCTTCATCTTCTAATTTGATTTTGCTCTTGCGTACCCTCAAGAATGTTTGTTCTTGCCATATAGCTCTTCCTGGGGTATCTCCTCCACCTTTGAGCTCTAATGTCTCTCTCTCTGTGTGCGTGTGTGTAAATGGCATCTGCTATGGCAGTGATGGCGAACCTTGACACTCTAGGTGTTTTTGGACTTCAATTACCAGAAGCCCAAGTTAGCACCCCTGCTAACTTGGGCTATGCTGGTCATAAACCGTAATAAAGTGATTGATTGATTGATTGACTACTCAGTTTTTAAAATCATGTCAGAAGCACACAAATGTGCTTTCTGGGTGGAAAGGATTTTTGCTGGAGGAACTCCGCTCACACGTACTGGTAACTTCCCCAACACTCGTAGGATCAATTCATTAGTCCCATTAGCCCGAATGAGGCTCCTTTCATGTCCCCAAGATCTTTTCACACCCAAGTGCTCCTTATTGATCTACTTGTAATTTCTTGCTTTTGAACTGCTAGGCTGGCAGGAGCTGGGACAGAGACGGGCACTCATTCTATTGTGCGGCACTCGGGTCTCAAACTGCCAACTTGCCGGCCTTCCAGCTAACAAGACTAGTCTCTTAACCACTGAGCCTCCACAGTCCCTCACTACTCAGGGCCCACTGCTGAGAAGTGGCAATGATCCTAGCCACATGGGAAGGCTGCTTATGGAGGTCACACTCCCAATCTGACATGTTTTAAAAAAGGAACTTTTAAAAAGAAGAGCAATAGACTAATAGCTCTCTGTAAAATGTTGCCTGCCTGTAAATACCTGAAAGGGAGGCTTAGAAGAATGGGTGGAGATTAGTTGGGAAGCAGGAGAGATGTTGGGTGTCACTGTGGAAGATTTAAGATCTTGATGACCTCTGCTGTTCAGACAATGTAATGCAAGGAGCATTGGCGCACACATACCGGTAACTTCCCCAGCACTCATAGGATGGATTCATTAGCCCCATCCATGCAAAGGGTCCTCATAAGTCAGAACTTATGCAGGTGCATTTTACTTCCGCTTCTGCGAGTGACGAGGTTGGCGTGGGCCAGATGAACTGGTGTTGTGGGCCAGATCTAGCCCATGGGCTGTAGTTTGGGCACCCCTGATCTAGACTGATCAGAGAACTGGAAGATTTTTACACTGGCTCGGCCTTGCCATGGAAGAACCTTCAGGGCTGGGGGCAGAGCCAGGATTCTAGATTTGGGGGGGGCAAAAAAAAAATTCAGGGGAAGCAACAGTGTCACATCTATATATATAAAACAGAGGTGAGGTCTTGTTTGTTCTCTATACAAATCCACACCCCTGCACTAATCGCGTTGTAACTTGGCACACGCCTACCTTGCGCCTGCGAGAGTGCCACTGCGAGAGTGTCATAGTGATGTTAATGTCATAGCCCCAGGTAGGTCACCCAATTGTGACATCATTGTGATGTAATTGAGCTGGCTAATGTCACAGTCCCAGGTAGGGACGCAAAGGGAACACATGTATGGGAAGGATAAGGGCGGACAGTCGACGGAGAAGTGGGACGGGTAAGGGAAGAGAGAGATGGAGGAAGGTATGTCATAGTTCCAGGTAGGGACAGGTGAGGGAGGCAGGAGTGACCCACAACACCCTCATGAGGTTTCCATTGGAAAGGTTGGCCTACGGTTAAAAAAAACCCGGGCAAGGCCGGGTAATCGGCTAGTACACATATATAACATTGGCATCCTGGGGGGGGGGGGTTGGGGGGCTGTTAGCTCAGGAAGGTTTTTGCCCCCCCAACCCCCCTCTGGCTATGGCCCTGGGCAGACCCCACGTCCGGAAATAGGACAAACGGCGATAAGGACGCAGCGCACAACTTCCCACTTAACCCTGTGGGTTAGAAAACATCATCTAAGCCTTTTTTTTCCTTGCCATGGCAGCCTGAAGATAAACCTGGTTCCGGAGGAAGAGGAAGGAATGAACTCTCTCTGGGATTGATGCCACTCAAGCATTAATGCTAATCTAGACCCGAAAATAGCCTCTTCCCACCACCATGCCAACTCTTAATACCTCAATGGACACTGACATATTTTATCGTCTTTGCAAACCCTTTGCGTTGAGGCTGAAAGCATTATCGCCCTAATTTCACAGCCAGAATAAGACTGGCAGAGAAAGATAGGAAGGACTTAGCCGAGATCTAACAACATTAAAGAGAGAGAGAGAGAGGTCCGAGATGACCCTCCGCAGTTCTTTAAACGTCCGAATCCTAGCTGGTACCCCGGTGGTATCAGAACTGTTCTTCAAGACTGCTTTGAATCAGTTCCCGTGTGGACCATATTCTTTTCATTAAATGGTACAGTAAAACCCCTACTTACGTAAAAAGTCTGTTCCGTAGGCTTTAATGTAAATTGGTTTTTTACTTAACTCGAAGCAAACCCATAGGAAAAATGATTTTTTTACGTAACTCGAAGCAAACCCATGGGACATTGTGTTAGGTACATCGGGACATTTATGTAAATCGGGACATGGTTTTAGTGCAAAAATCATTATGTAAGTCGAATTTTATGTAACTCGAGACATATATAAGTCGGGGTTTTACTGTACTTACAAGATACTATCTTATGTTAGTGCAAGAAAATAGATCTCACAATTCTCCAAAGCATGGGGAAATGTTGAAAGGCCATTTTTAGATAATCTCAAAAGGAACAGGTATGCTCAACACTATGTGCTGTGTGAGAAATAATATCAATTTATCAATTTTATTTTATTTACTTGAGGGCAAATCAGCTGTTTCAAAAGGATAATCTCTCTCTCTTTTTGGCTTATTGCAGCTTTAGTTCCAAAGACTATATGAAATCAAAACTCATTCTTATATATGTCATTGATCATAAGATGCCGAGATGTTTCCCTGATAATAAATTCATTCACTAAGTGTCTCCAAGAGTAATAAACTGCTTATAGCGGACTATCACCCCCCTTTTTTTTGCTCTGAAATCCAGCCTTTAACAAATGGATTTTCCCCATTTTCTACACATCAAAAAGGATAAGTATTTAACAGATCTGGATCCACAAGACAAGGAAATTGAATAAAATCAGTGTTTCCCAACCTGTGGCTCATGGGCCTGTGACGCCATTCTAATTGGCGTCATCTCCTCTGCACCCGGAAGTAGAAGCAGGCGCATTTACGTCAGCCATAAAACGTGCCCGTTCATGCGCAAATGTGCCTGCGGCTGCAGAAGTGTCCGCTTTTACGTCAGCAGTAAATGCGCCCACTTCCGCGGGTTTGGTTCTGGCCCACTCAGTTGTTCCAGGGGTGTGGTCAGGCACGTGGCGCAAAAAGGTTGGCCATCCCTGGTGTAAATTAATATAGAGCTACTAGTGACTAACAGAACAGATTTAAATAAATCCTAATTTGATCTAAGATAATAAAATGAGTTGGAATAAATAATCTCAATGTGCAGACAATGAAACCAATGAGAGCAGGCGGAGACAGACAGCCGAGACCCAAGACAGCAGGCTGGGGGGGGCAAATAGCCTAAATTAACACTCAAGCAATAGAGAGCTATTTATGAAGAACGGGCCCCCCCTTATCTTAGTTAATAAGTACTAGAAGCTAAGAGGAGCCAAACTGTAAAGATTAATACTCAAGCCCCCCCCTCCCTAATTAAATAGAGCTAATCAATAATGACACTCCGATTAATTATTAAAATTAATTCTAAATTAATTAAAATAAAACACCATGAAATTCATGTGGATAATTTAAAACGGAATACTGGAACAAATCGATTTAGTCTACGAATAAGGGCAGAGTCTAATTAACAAGAGTGGCCATTGGTTCGGCCAACGACAAACTAATAATAAAGCATCGACAGAAACCAGAGAAGGAAGATGCGCAAAATAGGAGAATGGGCACAAAGGAAACTTTGGGGATGTCTCTACCAAGAGAGTTGCCGGCTGCAGAATGGCACACTGGTTTTTAATGATTGCTCTTTGGGGGAAGCTTATTCTGGGCCTTGCTTGCCCATAAATCGTTTCTTCCCCACTTTTGGTAAAAATAAAATAAAATTAACAGATAGTGGGAACAGCTCTCGGTGATAGTACTGTACATTGGCTGATCAGTGCTTTGGGGAATTGACTTGGGCTTCTGGGGATCGAACTCCAAAAACCAAAGGTTGGGGGAAAACTGATCTAAATAGTTGGATGCTCTCCCTACCTCTTGGAACAATAATGGACCCCATTATTTAACTAAATGCCAAGTGAAGAAGTGCCTTCTTTCAACAAAATGAGAAAGAAAGGGGCTAAAGCGATGGCTCAGTGGTTAAGAAGCTCGCCTTGTTAGCTGGAAGGCCGGCAAGTCGGCATTTTGAGACCTGGGTAGTGCATGACGGTTTGAGTGCCCCGTCGTCTGTCCCAGCTCCTGCCAACCTAGCAGATCGAAAGCCAGAAATTGCAAGTAGATCAATAGGGACCACTTGGTGGGGAAAGGATCTCGGGGACATGAAAGGAGCCTCCTTCGAGCGCCCCGAGTGGAGTTTCTCTAGCAAAAATCCTTTCAACCCAGAATAATTTCTGACGTGAAACTATTTATATTAGGAGAAAGCAACTGACAAACAGCAGCAACACAGAGACGCTATCAAGAACGTCTTCTGCCGTATCTGAATCCAAATAGAGACGATCATCATGGCTATCCGCCATGAAGACAGTCCTGAGAATATAATGCCGTGGCCTTTCATCTGCCTCCCGCATCGCAGCGTGACACCCATAGTCCCACTGATCCAGTTCCACAAGTCGCTTTCTGGTCCTGAGCCCTTTTGGCATACAAAGTCCTCTTCAGCCCCAGGCCAGGATGGACGGAGCTGTTGCTCTCCATCAAGATGGATTCAAGTGAGATTTAATCCATTTGGGGACCATCACCCTTCCCTGGGGACTTCAGCGCCCAAGCCGTTAGTCCTCAAGGTAGTCAGGTTAGTTAACTGGTGCATGACACTCGGCGTTGAGTCGCTGGCAATAAGGTCTACTCTATGGCCATAGCAGGACAACCTGGCCAGACATTCTAACAAGAACTGGGAATCCATTTATTTAGTGTATGAGATAATAAATTTAGTGTCAGATATTACTCTGGGTTGAAAGGATTCTTGCTGGAGAAACTCCGCTCAAGGGACGCCCAAATGAGGGTCCTTTCACGTCCCCAAGATTTCCCCCCCCCTATTTATCTACTCGCCGTCCTGCTAGGTTGGCAGGAGCTGAGACAGAGACGGGCGTTCAAACCGTCATGCCGCACTCGGGTCAACTTGCTGACCTTCCAGCTAACAAGGCGAGCTTCTTAACCACGAAGCCACTGCAGTGTATGAGATGGTGAGGTGTCCGTTCCTCCTAAACCCCCGTAGGCATCTTTTCAAGCAGGGCTCCCATCCTGATCATAGTCTCCCTGGGTTGTCTCCGAGTTCTTCCTTGTCCAGCTGCCAGTTCAGCCTGGTGTGTTAACTCCATCTCAGGGATGCCGTCCTTGACCAGGGCTTAAATGTCCATTTGGAAGCACCAAGTCTTGGCAACCTGCACTCCACTTCCCACTTAAGCTGCAGTAAGCCTCCGTGCAGAAGGGGCCGTGCTTGACATATCCGAGTGGAAAAGATGCTTGGATTAGCCAAGAAAACCCATTCCAAATCTCCCACGATAAAACGCCCACAATCCTAATTGCTAACTTTCATCTCACGGTCTTAAAAGACTTTGTCGCCAGCTGATATGCCGATCCCGATCAAGCATTTAAGGTTGATAAATGCAGCTTACCCCCCACCCACCCCCTTTGCGGTTGCTGGCCGACAGAATGGCTCACAAGGATCCGAGCTCCCAAAGGTGATTATCTGCCTAAAGGAAGGAGGCGGATGAGCCCCAAGGACAACCTTGTTTGTCAGTTTGCGCACTTAATCAGAACAAAGCTCCTAATGCTAAGAGCTTCTCTGCCTTATCAAAAATAAAACAAAATCCGCTTTTAAATAAATTATGCTCCTCTGTGTGGAGGGAGGGAAGGAGGAGGAAGACTCCAGGAAGCTTCATGGATGTAGATCCGAGACCTTTAGGCTGCTACTTGAAGAAGGAAGAGAGAATAAGTAATTCAACGCCGAATGGCTTGGGCAACCATTTGGTGTCAAAACCAACAAGGTCTAGCACAGTGATGGCCAACTCTAGCACAGTGATGGCCAACTCTAGCACAGTGATGGCCAACTCTAGCACAGTGATGGCCAACTCTAGCATAGTGATGGCCAACTCTAGCACAGTGATGGCCAACTCTAGCACAGTGATGGCCAACTCTGGCATCTCAGATGTTCTTGAACTTCAATTCCCAGAAGCCCTGATCAGCAGAAGAGTTGACTCGGGCTTCTGGTCGTTGAGATCCAAGAACACCTGGATGCCAAGGTTGGCCATCGCTGGTCTAGGAAGACCTAGGGTTAAATCCAAATATGGGCTGTGAAGCTCACAGTCAGTTGTTGTCTAACGCAGGGCTCCTCAAAATTGCCTCTCCAGGTGTTCTTGGCCTAGCTGTACTATCCAATAAGATGGTTTCGTACTAGAGACGAGCCCTTGGTCCGTCTCGCCTTATACACCTGTTTTTGATGTCAGCTCACTGACTTGCCCAGACATGCCTGGCCGCTGCTGGAACATGCATGCCACTAGGGGACGCCGTTCAGCTGAAGCGGCAACAGGCGTAGTGGTAGCTGCAACTTTTATAATGTCCCCATGTAAAAATACATTACCCAATTACCGGCCATTTGAACATCTATAGCATGCCTTAAAATCTATACGTGATAAGCAAATTCCGAGTTCAGATTTGGAATCAGCACACTCGATATCATGTAAATCACATGTGTTATTTCTGGTAGCAAAATCGTTGTTGTGCAGTGTTATCAGAAGCCCAAGTAAGCATAGACCCTACTGCCAGCAACTCAACGCCAAGTGTCAGGCGGCAGTTAACTAACCTGACAACCCTGAGGACTAGCACCCTTGGCAAAGTCCACAGGGAAGGGTGATGGTCCCCATGTGGATTAAATCCCACTTGATGGAGGGCAGCCCCTGGCCTGGGGCTCAGGACCAGAAAGTGACTTGTGGAGCTGGATCAGTAGTACTATGGGTGTTACGCTGCAATGTGGAAGGCAGATAAAAAGCCACTACATTATATTCTCCAGACAGTCTTCATGGCTGATCACCATGATGATGGCCAATATTTGGTGTTAACTATGTTGGTTTAGCTATGAAAAAATCACGGCTTGCTATCAAGTCAATTCTGACTTATTGTGTCCCTTTCTGGAGTTTCTTAGATACTCGTACGTGGTTTACCATTTCTTTCTTCTGGGAGCACCCTGAGCTACACAGACCAGCTCTTCCTCTGGGATGCACGGTTAAGAATTGAACTTCCAAATTCTGACTCTGTATACAGTCAAGACCCAACAAAATGCCTATAGCAAACTATAGGGAAAAGGCCATCACCATTCTTGGCTTGCTTGGGAACATCCTAGCTCAACTGCTAGACTGAGTAGACCAGTGATGGACAACCTTGGCACTCTAGGTGTTCTTGGACTTCAATTCCCAGAAGCCTGTTGACCAGGGCTTCTTGGAATTGAAGTTCAAGAACACCTGGAGTGCCAAGGTTGGCCACTGGTGAAACTATCTTCTACTGGACCAACAAACTTGAAGATCTACTGCAGTGAAGGCCAACCTTGGCACTCCAGGTGTTCTTGAACGTCAGTTCCCAGAACCTAAAGTCAACATATCAGCTGACTAGGGCTTCTGGGAGTTGAAGTTCAAGAACACCTGGAGTGCTAAGGTTGGCCATCACTGCAATAGACTGGCCTGACCTAACCAAGCCATTTGCAATCCTTTCCATCCCAGTTAAAGCACGCCATTCACAAAGAAAGTTCATAATCAATTGTGATCACTTCTAAAACATTTCCCATACATTTCTGGGTGATTCTGATCTTTCAACATATGCTCAGTGCTTAAGTTGTTCCCCTATTGTTGTCATGTGGTTTGAACAACAAGAGATCGCAGCTTAACAACTATTCTCTCCACCCATATCCAACATTAAAGCGCAATGCAGTATTGACTCCAGCTTTAGCCTAGCAAATGTACAATGCATGAGAAAGCATTCATCAGCTTGGATCTTTCGGGCGCCGCCTCTGACGGCCAACACAAAAGTTGTAATGTTTGACAAAAGTGTTTTGGGGAACCGCTTTCTTTCAAACACCTGCTTTGCCGAACTTTTCACAGATTTTCAGGAGCGGTGAGTTGCTAACAATAGGAGTTTCAGATGTGCCTGGGCGAACAATAGATGGGAGCAGGATGTTCAAAAGCCACTAATGTGGGAAAGAAAAGAATCCTTTGTAAGTTGGTTTCTGTGATGTGGCCGCAAAGAGAAGAATAGAATAGAAACCCACATAGAAAAATGTTTCGGCAGGTGTGCTAATATGACTATTAAGAACAACAAACTGCTTACTTAAATGCAGAAAGGGGTGGGTGGGTGAAGCGGCAACCTTTCATTCCCATGTATCTACTGGGTCTATGGAAGCCCTTCTGCTTTCTGTTGACATTTGCGCATTTCTACAGCAAACATCTATTAAAACCATGTGCTTCCCTAACCATATAGGTGGGATTGAGGACGTCTTCTTCTTCTGCCGTATCCGAATCAGAATATTGGCGATCATCATGAGAATATAATGCAGTGGCCTTTCATCTGCCTTCTGCATCACAGCATGACACCCATACGTACCACTGATCCAGCTCCACAAGTCACTTTCTGGTCCTGAGCCCTTTTGGCACGCAAAGTCCTCCTCAGCCCCAGGCCAGGATGGATGAAGCTGGATGGATCAAGATGGATTCAAGTGGGATTTAATCCACTTGGGTTGGAGAGATAGGCAGGATATCTCTCAAGGCCATGTCCAGGGAATCCTAAGCAGGTGAAGGCATCTGCTTGGGAATACCCTGAAGCACATGGCGAGCCACTGTGTGAGACAGAATGCTGGACTGGATGGGCTGTGGCATGTTCCAGCAAGGCTCTTCTTATGTTATATGTTATCACCCTTCCCTGTGGACTTTGGCACCTAGTGCCGTTAGTCTTCAGGGTTGCCCGCCTGACGCTCGGCGTTTAGTCAGTGGCAGTATGGTCTACTCTGTTACCACTCTATTACTACTCTATTACCACTAACAGGCTTGGGTGCCGAAGTCCACAGGGAAGGATGATGGTCCCCAAGTGGATTAAATCCCACTTGAATCCATCTTGATGTAGGGCAGCAACTTTATGGGGCTGAGGAGGACTTTGTGTGCCAAAAGGGCTCAGGACCAGACAGTGACTCGCGGAACTGAACCAGTGGTACGGAAGTCATGCTGCGATACAGAAGGCAAGCGGAAACTGCATTATATTCTCAGGGCAGTCTTCATGGCTACTCGCCATGATGATGGCCAAGATTCGGATACGGTACTCGGAGAAGAAGATGAAGACGATGATGATTATAGGGTAGAATATGCTACTTCCCGAGAGGTTAAATAAGACATAAACATGCGCGCGCGCACACACCAAAGGGGTGTTTGTGGCTCCTTGGCCTTCTCTTGAGTTCTTACAGAAGTGAAGATGTGTGTCTAAGAGATCTGTGAAAGCGATTCTTAACAGCCAAGAGCCCAAAAGCTAAAGAAGGCAGGAGGATAATGACCACCTTTGTGGAGCTCTCCACACCCTATCGAAGTGCTTTTGGCAGCGCACAAAAGGACGAAACAATAAAGACTGTGAAATGTCAATTGGATGTAGCTTTAGAAAGCGGCCCCGTTTTTGTTTTCTGCACATCCTCAAGCTTATGAGCTGTCACGCCATTCCCCCAGTTGACTCTTTGGCAAAAGCCCAGCATCATCAGCGAGGCAATCCCAGAAGTAAGGTCTACGCAGCTGGAAGAACACATGCAATTCCTGGCTCTATGCACATCCTCCTATGTGCCTCTAAACTAGGGGTTCCCAACCTTTTCAAGCCGGGTCCGGGTCATGCTCTCTGTCAGTTTCGAGGGCTGGATGGCCATTTTGCCCTGCCTGCGCGATGGGGCGTTTGTGTGTGTGGCCATTTTGTCTCAACAGCTTCAAAGGGGGCAGCCATTTTGTTTCTTGAATGCCCTTGGAGGGGTGGGGGGCACATGAAATGGCATCATGGGCCAGATTCGTCATGGGCCTTCAGTTGGGGAACCCTTGCTCCAAACGTGAGTAAGGGATGCTTAAATACAATGTGGTCCATGGTTTGGTCTTATCCACAGTCACACTGGGAAGAGGACTTCCATCCTCATGTGAACAGAGTGGCTCCGCATCTATCACAGTCGGTCCTCACTATGTTCAGTATACTCGGCTGCCATCTGGGAAGGGGAAATCTGTCAGGCCAGTCGCACGGGGCTCTTGACTATGTGGTGGTGGTGAATCGGGTTGCCAGAGGTATTGCCATAGGTGTTGCCAGAGTTCTATCCAGGCATTTGAGATATTGACACGGTTATTCTGTAGGTTAACTGCAATGCACCAAACAGGGTGTCGTGATTTTAATTGTTGGGCAAAGGGGGCTGTTCTATCAGCATGGATTCGGAGGAGTGGGTTGTTCCCTGATGCTCCAGTTGATGGTCAGAGACAACTGTAGGCCTCCTTTCCTCCCCACCCCATAGTAGCATGGAGTGGTGGTTCTGTGGTTGATTAACCCAAGATTTCCATAATAGTTAAGGAGTTAATAGCTAAGTCAGGGGTTCCAAACTTGTGGGCAAAACCATGCCCACAGCACCATTTTATGTGACCCGCGTTGTCGCCACCGCCGCACCGGACACATTTACAACAGCTGTAAATGTGCCTGTGGCTGTCGTATTGTGTACCCAGCATGTTGGGGGCAAAAATACTAATTACTGTGCCGTGTCAACTGCCCGGATAGTGCTCTAAGTGCTATGAGGAGGTACATCGGCGTAATTGCTCTTGCCAATAGTTACTCAGATCTAACTCTTCGACCGTGTCTTCCTAAAGATGCGAGTGGCAATCTTTTTTCTGCCAATCCCGCATGTTCTGATTATGCATATCCTGTGGACAGGTCTACATTCTAACTATTTCAAATTACATATTGCACACCTGTAAAAACCAGGCTCAAAGATCGAAGTTCGATTCCCGAGCACTGCGCGAGAAATTGCAAGTAGATAAACAGGGACCACTTCAATGGGAAGGTAAACAGCGCTCTGTGTACTCCGGTGTCTAGTCACGCCTGCCACATGTCCACGGAAATGTCTACATTAGGTACCACTATCTTGCTGGGAATTCTCTTTAATTTCCAAGTCAAATGTTTCCTTATGAACTGAATAAATAAGCTTTTTTGTGTGGGAAGGCATAAAAACCATGTCCAGAGTTTAAGGCAGCAGTCCCAGAACTGGTGCCTTTTAGATTTTGGGAGATTCATCTCCCATTATCTCTCACCGTTAGCCACGGGAGCCTAAAGTGACGTGCTTCTGAGCAAGGGAGACATTTACCCGCATATGTGGACTTGTAGCTACTGCGCACAAACTGTTCAGAATCTCCCATTCGCACATCCAGCCAGGCCCATGATTCACACATCCAACCAGGCCTGTGATTCGCACATCCAGCCAGGCGCGTGCTGACCATTTGGGACGCAGGGACACGTCCCAGTGCGCCCCAGTGGCTGGCGCCCTCCCAGAGGTGGGCACAAGTATGTCACCTGGCGGCTACAATCTATGACGTCATGCATTACCCTCCCATAGGCGGCGCCCCCACTGTCTAGCACCCTTTTAGCATAGCCAGCATGCTCCTGCATCCAGCGCATTAAGTCTCTTGACCCCTCGCTAAGCTAACACCATCAGGAACCTTCTCTGGGGTCACTTGGTGGGGCTGTATGTATTTTAAATGCTTCCATCACCCACAGCAAAGGATTTAGCTTGAACTTTTGAGACACCCATCCTCTTAATATCCCTAATTAAAATAGCTGAGATTGACTTTTTTCACTCCTCGTAAATCTTTGGCCAATTTATACCATTATGGGGGAGAGGTGCATGCGAAACAATACTATACCTATCCGATTCATCTACACCCACACCCACACCCACTCTGTCTTTGCTTCCCAGGTCAAGGCTGACAACTTTCCACAATGGAAAGCTCCATAAACTTTTTATCATTTAAATGAAGGTCCCCCAATAAGACTCAGGTTGCTCAACCCCCCCCCCCAAACTCCCTTTCTTTCCGTCAAATGCATCCAAGGTTCGTGCGACGAAATCTTTCCCTTGTGATTTAAGATGACTGAAATCAGTTGAGCTTCTCCAGACTCCCGAGTGGGTCACATTTTTTGTTAGCTTCACTGTAAATCATCTTTCACTTAGAAGATTTAGAGACAGGCTTGAGGAGATAAATCTTCGTGTTTGCCCTCCTTGTGGGCTGCAAGCAAAGAGATGAACCCTCATTAGAGTGTTTCCTAAAGGATTAGTTACAACCATTCAAAGTAGGGCATGAGATGCTGCTACAGGTTGAGCTTCATTGTACACAATTAAACAGATGCATTTATTTGTGGGTGCTTTTTCCAAGGCAAGACAAAACGGCAGCGGCGGCTGGTACCCGTATCCAAGTATGCATTTCCAAACGGGGAAAAATGCCACTGGCGTGAAGTGGTTTAAGGTGGAGCCCAGCTTGCCATGAAGTGACCCGCACACTATGACCACGGCGCCATCTCCTGCGGCACATAGGAAATGAGACGTGCCGGATTTGACACCGGGACTGCAATGGACTGCCGCAGCCTTGAGGATATGGACAAGGTGCGCCTTCACAGCCAGTCCATCTGGCATGGCCTCTTCCGCCTCGGAATCAGAATAGTGGAGTGGTTCGTCCTCCTTGATGACTAGGGCCCAACGGCAAGACAAATGATGCTATTCCTAGTAATCAAAATTAATGTTCATTGTTCTACATCAAGAAAACAGTGGAACTTTAAAGCTAACATCTCCCATTTGCTCCCGTTGAGATTTCTATTCTGTAGTGTTCTAGAGCAGGGGTTCCCAACCTAGCGCCTCTGGGCAGGACCAGGCCCCCTCTGCCATTTCATGTGGCCACCTACCCCTCCAAGAGCATTCAAGAAACTAAATGTCCACCCCTTCAAAGCTGTTGGGACAAAATGGCTACCCCCATCGTGCAGGCGCATCAAAATGGCCGTCCGGCCCTCAAAGCTGACTGAGAGAGCGAGACCCGGCTTGAAAAGGTTGGGAACCCCTGCACACCAGATACAGGGATCAAGATGTCACAAGGGAAAAGGATCACAAAGCAACTGTGTCACAAGGGAAAAGAATCAAAAAGCAATTGTGTCACAAGGGAAAGGGATCACAAAGCAACTGTATCACAAGGGAAAAAGATCACAAAGCAACTGCGTCACAAGGGAAAAGGATCACAAAGCAACTGTGTCACAAGGGAAAAGGATCACAAAGCAATTTTGTCACAAGGGAAAAGGATCACAAAGCAACTGTGTCACAAGGGAAAAGGATCACAAAGCAACTGTGTCACAAGGGAAAAGGATCACAAAGCAACTGTGTCACAAGGTAAAAGGATCACAAAGCAATTGTGTCACAAGGGGAAAGGATCACAGAGCAATTGTGTCACAAGGGAAAAGGATCACAAAGCAACTGTGTCACAAGGGAAAAGGATCACAAAGCAACTGTGTCACAAGGGAAAAGGATCACAGAGCAATTGTGTCACAAGGGAAAAGGATCACAAAGCAACTGTGTCACAAGGGAAAAGGATCACAAAGCAACTGTGTCACAAGGGAAAAGGATCACAAAGCAACTGTGTCACAAGGGAAAAGGATCACAGAGCAATGAGGTAAAGAGTGATGAGGTGAAGAGTAATCAAGCAGAATCTTGACCCCTGTATCTGGTGTAATATAAACCATGCCTGGAAGATTTACTCCTACGTCTGAAGAAGTGGACTTGATCCACGAAAGCTCGCAGTAAAAATATAGCAGTTAGTCCTTGAAGTGCTGCAGTGTTTTTTTTTTGCTTTATCATTATATTTTGTTCTTGTTTTGTTTCCTGATGTGCCCAACCCATTCCTGTTCCTCAGTTCTGCCTCCTAAATATCATCCAACATTTTAGCCCTGCTTGTTGCCGTTCTCAGTTTCTGAGACAGAAAAAGCCAACGGACTAAGACTTGAACTTATAAAAGAAAAAAAGGTCAATTCTGTGGCTGAGAAACACTTCAGTTTTTCTTTGTTTCCTACCCCCCCCCCTACGCCGCCCCCCATTTCGGCACTCGAGAAAATAAGTCATTCTTTATTTTGTCATAGAAAGTGGAACGGGAAAATGGATAAACCTCTGAGATGTCCTGTAAAAAGAAATAAAATGCTTTCTATATTGAATTTATAATGTGGGGGAGATAAAACAGGTCCCTTCTGCAGGTCGCGTTGAATTAGAACCACATTACGAGAGTGCAGGGCATAGGCAAGATATCTTAATGTGGTTAAAGAGCATTAGAAATGTCGCTCTGACAGGTCCTGGTCTTGAAAGAGGCATTACACCTCTTCCCATCTTATGTGCCAGCCCACACTCAGAGGTTTCTGGTTTTAGCCACCGGCTTCAATCTGCTTTCATCGTGTAATAAAGCGAGGTGTATATTATGTGCTGTTATCGTCACTGTCACTGTCATCATCATCCATCAAGCCACTGCATTCCACAAATCCAATAAACAAGTAACGAAATTGATCAAGATAGAAAAGGATGAAATTTGTCAATTTTGCTTTCTCTTCGATTCGGATTCTTTAAAGCCAGGCATTCGCAACCTACAACCCGTGGGCCAGATCTTGCTCGCGAAGCCATTGCATCCGGTCCCCGACGCCCTCCTCGTTCCCGACGCCACTGCCCGGAAGCGCCGAAAACCAGCAAAAATGCTCATTTCTGGCAAGTTCTCGGAGAAAAACGTGTATTTTTGGCAAGTTGTCGCGCGTTTCCGATGAGTTCTTGCGCGTTTTTGGCGAGTTCTCGTGTGTTTTCGGTGAGTTCTCACGGGCTTTTGGTGCGTTCTCGTGTGAAATCATGTGAGAACGTGCCAAAAAGGCGTGAGAACTCGCTGAAAATGTGCATTTCCGTGCCAGAACTCGCCAAAAACATGTGAGAACTTGTTGAGAATGTGCATCTTCATGCGAGAACTCAGGCAGAAACACGTGACCGGCCACGCAGCCATTCTGAAGGGAGCGATCCGGCCCTCCATGTGGCAGAATACGAACCTGTGATTCTCCTTCATGAATGTGACTAAATCCATTTTTTATTTCATCCCTCATTACTGTATGATGCAACCGACACCTTTCATACGTTAATCATGTGCTACGTGGGCTTCCCTTTGGATGCCGTCAATTTCCGGACAAGCACTTTTGCCCGGTCACTCCCACCTTACTTACAAATACAAAACACCGAGGTGTAGCTACAATCCCATGGAATAACAGGGCATTCAAATGAAATATAGGTGCCTGCAGGCAAACAAACAGATAAATAAACAAAACAAGAACATTCAAGATAAAGAGAGCGAAGAAGAGGCCACTAAATGGATTTCAGAGCATGTTAAAAGCCAGAGACCGGGATGGAGTTCATCCAGCGAGATAACCACCTTGGCACCAGGCAAACTAATTGGAGAAAGAGAGCCCCATGCTATATATGCGCGGGGAAACAACCTGCTTCAAGTAGCACTGTGCGACAGCTAAGGAACCTGACTAGGGCAATCTGAAGCCGCCGGTAGCTTCATGTGGCCCGTTCGACACCTTTTCCAACCTTGGGTTCTCAGTTTTCAATCCACCATATGCTGATGGATTGTGTCATCACATGTGCTGACCTACCCCAGTGGGCACAGTGGCGCTGCACAGGTGCGATTCAGAGACCTGGGCTTCTGGGAACTGAAGTCCAAGGACAGCTGGAGTGGCAAGGTTGGCCGTTACTGCCATATACGCTGCCACATCTTCTACAAAGCACAGTAAAGAGGTGCATGCCTGACCACTGAGCCATCCAACCAGCTAGAAATAGGATGTTGACCTATATATCCAACACTGCCTCCTCTTATTGCTCTTCAGGTGCTCTGGTTAAGAAAATGTCTCCCATGCGCCCACCTGTAATCTGATCTTTCAAATGAGAGATGCTGAGGAATAGCCGAAGAGCCAGCGCTGTCCGCTTCTGGTCATTTAGCAGGCATGACTAAACACTGGAGTGTGCAAACGCTGTTTACCTTCCCACCGAAGTGGTCCCTATTTATCTACTTGCAATTTCTTGCTTTCGAACTCCTAGGTTGGCCGGAGACTGCTATCGACTTGCAATTTCTCACTTTTGAACTGCTAGGTTGGCAGGAGCTGGGATAGAGACGGGAGCTCACTCCATTGTGCCAGGCACTCGGGTCTCGGACTGCCGACCTTCCAGTCATCAAGTTCAGCATGACCGCAGTCCCGAGAGGCATCTAAAAGAAACCGTGGGTTTGTGTAGCTTCACCCTCCGAGTCTAGTCAAGCTTTGCTGCATGTGCTCTAGTCTAGCTTGTTTACAACATGATATGACAAGACAGAACTAGGAAAAACAATGACTCAAGTTTTGACCTGATATTCATGGAGGAGTTATATATATATATATAAATAAGATTAGTACTTTGCTGCCACCTACAGTTATACTAATTGCCTGCCGTTCTCTTCGTTCCTTGTGCACGGTGACCGAAGAGCCACACAAAGACCGGAGATAAAGAGACAAGATCTTCCACACTGTGTGCATACAATCTACCACTGCGCTATTCTTAAGTCCAAAGCAAACAAGAGGAGGCGGTCATCATTGCAATGTTAATGGACAGGCACCAAGGAACCCCCAGTGCTCTCAAATGTAGATACTGATGAGATGATGGTAAAGCCAGTTGTATCTGACTATAGGGTTCAGTGCTCATCTCTGCGTGCAGCCAAAGAGCGTCTGGCAGACATTTCCGTGGGCATGTGGCAGGCATGGCTAGACAATGCGCAGGAGTGCACGGAACGCTGTTTACCTTCCCACCGAAGTGGTCCCTGTCCATCTACTTGCAATGTCTTGCTTTTGAACTGCTAGGTTGGCAGGAGCTGGGGCAGGTGACAGGAGCTCACTCCGTCATGCAGTACCCAGGAATGGAACTCTGACTTTCTAGTCAGCGAGTTCAGCATCTTAACCACTTGAGCCACCGCGGATGATGGTAGTTGTAGCCACAAATTGGGAGCGCACTGAAGAATGGCATGCGCAGACTTGGCTGACATTCTGTGACCATGGGGGAAAATGTTCTCTGGTATCAATGCGCAGGAAAGCCCCCAGTGAGAATACCTGATTCCTAATTAAAGTTCTTTTGACCTTTTCTGTGTGGCTAGAGAAGTCTGGGAGGACTGGGTGGTTGTACTTCAGGACAGACACTCCAACAGTGTCTACCCAACCAAGGTATAGATCCATCCCTTCCTGACACTTGGTTCCAACAGTGGGGAATGTGCTGGTCATCTCATAAGAAAAGCACCACTGGAATATATGAGAACAGACCTCTGGGTGGGCTACAGACCTCACCATCTCCAGATAACATGGCTGTTGGCTTCCTGGGAAGTGCAACTCATGTCTGGGGCATGGAGTCAGCAAAGACAACAGGACTTCTGAAGCCATAAACCAAGTCTAGCAACCACTAGATGTGTGGGTCTACAACTCCCATCAACGTTACTGTTGACACCCTCTGAACGGATATGAGCCTCAAGTCTGCTGGCTCAGATCCAGGAAGAACTTTATGGCAAGAACAAACATTCTTGGGGGTACACAAGAGAAAAAACCAAATTAGAAGATGGAGGATGGAGCTCACTGGACAAGGAACCAAATTAAAGGTGGATATGATTGAGGAACTTGACTTCCCTATGTCACTTGGAGGACCCAGAATAGGCTGAGGGTCGGAGTCTATGTTGAGTCTTTGTAGAGCAACATGCTCAAGTGGGGTCTGTTGGCAGACAACAACGCACTGTGTGAATGTGGAGAGATAACAGAATCCGATGAGGACTTATGTTTGGCCAACGACAAAGCCAAGAAAGTGGTCTCATCTTGGCAGTCCAAAGTTTGACCAGGACACGAATGAAGAAGAACCGTCTAAGTGGTCCATCTCTAGAATGTGCTGGTTTGGAACGATGTGTTGGTACCGGGTCAGTTTTCTTAATACAAAGAATGCTGGTACCATTTTGGAGAAAACACTATGCATTTCATTAATGTTTTGAATGTTGTATGTGCCTCTGCTATAGCACGCATCCACCCTGATGCCCATCTTTTGGTCTCTGAATGGGCAGCTTGTGAGAGCGATCACGTAAGCCAGGGCTTCCCAACCTTTACAAGTCGGGGGCCGGGTCACAGCTTCGGGGGGGGATGGCCATTTTGCCCTTCCTCCACCACACGGCACTTCCAGGTGTGGTGGAGGCAGTGCGGGGCCACATGAAATGGTGCCATGGGCCGCCTCCAGGTTGAGACTCCCTGATGCAAACCATACAAAGTGAGAACGCATCTGCCAACGGTACGGAGAATTCCTTTCTGCAGGCAACGTGGCGGTGCGCGCGCATTTTTTAAAAAAGCCTGGTTGTTTTTGAAGTCAAAAGAGGCATTATGTCGAATGACTTGCAAACGTCAGAACAAACACTCACAAGGATTTCCATGAACTCTTTCCAACCCCTCACTCATCTTTCAACAGAGCTCTCGTGTTTTGTTTTATCCATGCACTTTATAGCAAACAGAAAAGATTGCCAACCCGGGATGGTAGTGCTGAGATTTATAAGGGAGGGAGGTGGTGGTGGTGGTGGTGGGGACACACACCGGCATGTCAACAACTATCAACAGCCTAAGATGTTGCTCTGAGGCCAAATTATTCTCCCACCCTACCCCATCCCCACTTGATGACGGGAGGGAAGCATGGAATCAAAGGGATGCAATCCAAACATTGTACTGTGGACTTTTCATAAAGCCTTGTTGCCTATCCAAATTTGCTCTGTAAATGGGTCAAGAAGTCATAGGGGTCTGGTCTGAGAAGACTGCTTTAAGACTAATTCCTTGGAATGGGTCTGGCCATGGGTCTGGCCTGCTAGGGGAATAGAGCAGTCTTTCCCAAACGTTGGGTTTTGGACTTCAATTCCCAGAAGTCAATTCCCAAAATCAATGGACTGACTGAGGCTTCTGGGAATTGAAGCCCAAGAACCAAAGGTTGAGCAACGCGGCAATAGAGGAAGACCAGTGATGGCCAACCTTGGTTCTCCAGATGTTTTTGGACTTCAATCACCAGAAGCCCAAGTCAGCATTCCTGCTGATCAAGGCTTCTGGGAATTGAAGTTCAAGGACGTCTGGAGTGCCAATGTTGGCCATCGCTGGAGTAGACCCTACTGCTAGTGACTCAATGATGAGTGTCAGGCAGCAGTTAACTAACTTGACCACCCTGAGGAATAACGGCCTTGGATGCTAAAGTCGGCAGGGAAGGGTGATTAAATCCCACTTGAATCCATCTTGATGGAGGGCAGCAGCTTCATCCATCCATCCTGGCCTGGGGCTGAGTGTGCCAAAAGGGCTCAGGACCGGAAAGTGACTTGCGGAGCTGGATCAGTGGTGCGGCTATCATGCTGCGATGTGGAAGGCCACTGCATTGTATTCTCAAGACAGTCCTCAGGGCTGACCATGATGATGATCGCCAATATTTGGATTTGGATACGGCAGAAGAAGAATGCTTATTCTCTTTCGTCAAAAAGACACAAGCGAGGCTCCGCTCAACATTTCCTTCAAATGTGTCCTGTGGAGGATTAGTATCTAGCTCAAAGTAAGGTCGCCTTTGCTTGAAAACCAGTCATATCCAACTCTAGGGTTCAGTGCTCCTATCTGTTTATAGCCAAAGAGCCCTTAAATCTCTGGGGGAGAGGGCAGTACACAGGTCAACAAAATTCATTCTAAGCCACTTGATTTCAATATAAGTCACCATTAGGTAAAGGTAAAGTTCACCCATGCTCAAAAGCCAGTCGTATCAGACTCTAGGGTTCAGTGCTCATCTCTGATAAAAGTCTGCATCTACAGATGTTTCCATGGACACATGGCAGGCATGAATAGGCACCAGAGTGCACAGAACGCTGTTTGCTTTCCCATCAAAGTGGTCCCTATTTATCTACTTGCAATTTCTTGCTTTCGAACTGCTAGGTTGGCAGGAGCGGCGACAGAGACGGGAGCTCGCTCCATCATGCAGTACTCGGGTCTCGAACTGTTGACCTGCCAACCTGCCACTTGTCAAGTTCTGCGTCTTAACCACTCAGCCACCGCAGTCCACAAAGTACCATTTAGCTAAAATAGAAAAGCTATGCCTTTTGTGATGAAGTGACAACCTTATGCATGCTTACCTGGAAGTAAGTACCAGTGCGCT
Source organism: Bradypodion ventrale (assembly GCA_035047345.1). NCBI lineage: Eukaryota > Metazoa > Chordata > Lepidosauria > Squamata > Chamaeleonidae > Bradypodion > Bradypodion ventrale. Next base: position 11,962,828 of record JAWDJE010000012.1, read on the forward strand.
TGGTAGAGTTAGCTTCAACGACAGAGTTTGGAAACGCTTATGAGCGGTGCATGGCTTGTGGCTGTTTTGGACATCGCTAAAAGGCGGCAAAGTTCTCGCTAGTGCGGTGGCTTCGCGGTTAAGAAGCCCAACTTGCTAGCTGGAAGTCTGGCAAGTCGGCAGTTCAAGACCTGGGTACTGCATGACGGATTGAGCGCCCGTCTCTCTTCCAGCTCTTGGGGACATGAAAGGAGCCTCCTTTGGGCGTCCCCTGAGCGGAGTTTCTCCTGCAAAAAAACCTTTCAAATAATTTCTGATGCAAAATTATTATTACTAGTGCTTGCATTTCTCCATCTCTGTTTTTGGACCATGTATAGTTTGATAATTTGGATGAGATCTGGGGTTGGGGGGGAAGAGCGCAAACATTAATTGCATTTCATGTTCTTTGGAACGGTGAAATGGTGCAAAACTGTGATCTGTTTTGACAATCCTAACTGCCTGAATCTCCCTGTTTTGTCAGATGACAACAACTCGTTTCACGACAAAATGTGTCACTGGTCAACAACAACACCCAGACATGAAGTAATAACATGACAGGTGGCAGGAAAGACACTACGACCCCCCTCCACACTCCCACACACCCCCCACACACCCGTTTAGGCCTCCGAAAGTGATTAAGGATTTCTTAAAGCCTCCTCCTCATTTGAGCATCGCACCCGCAGAAGCAGTTAGCCCAGATTTACCCTGGGTGTGCAAAATTGTGTAAACTGGCAAGCTTCATTAAGTTTGCTCTGTCCCGCGCAAGTGAGTTTCTGCCTCAAAGTTCCCTCTTTTCCCAGTGCCCAGACCGATGATCCCTGAAGTTTTAATCAAATTAACGACCCAAAAAAGTGCATAATGAGTGACATGGCCTGGATTTCTGCTGTCAAAAGGTCCGTCGCCGGCTATCTGCGCAACATCTGTTTGCGATGTCCGTCCGTCACTCGCCATTAGTGTCACCGCAAATCTTTGACAGACACTAACTGGGACCTTTGTCTTCTAGCCCCAATGGTGGTGTTTGGGTTTGATGTTTCGCTGAGCCAACCGGCACACCGGGTCTAGACCAGTGATGGCGAACCTTGTCACTCCAGCTGTTCTTGGACTTCAATTCCCAGAAGCCCGTGTCTCTGTGAATCCACATGAATGGGTTTACTGTGCGGACACGGAGTAAACCCATTTGTGTGGATTCTCAGAGATTTGGGCTTCTGGGAATTGAAGTCCAAGAATAGCCCACAGCTTTAAAAGGTTGAGGACCCATCTTAAATGCTCGAAAGGCGCACATGCATTGAGTCAGTGCCGTGTAGAAAAGGGTGTCTGGTCTAGGCTAAAATTTCTGCGAAGTGATTTATTTCTTAAGGGTCACACTATGTTAAAACCAGAGGTGGTTTTCGAAAAAAGCAGAAAAATAGGAAAAAATGGAACATTAACTAGAGTTTATGCAAGACATGATAACTCTTACATTGAATAGGGAAACTAATGGTGACTGTGGTGGCTTAGTGGTTAAGACGCTGAACTTGATGACTGGAAGGTCAGAGTTTGAGACCTGGGTACTGCATGACGGTTTGAGCGCCCGTCTCTGCCCCAGCTTCTGCCAACCTAGCAGTTCGAAGGCAAGAAATTGCAACTAGATAAACAGGGGCCACTTTGTTGGGAAGGTAAACAGCGTTCGGTGCATTTCGGTGTCTAGGCATGCCTGCCACATGTCCGCAGAAAGGCTTGCAAATGCAGACAGTGCTGGCTCGTCGGCTATAAACAGACATGAGCACCGAAGCCCAGAGTCGGATACGACTGGCTTTCAAGCAAGAGCAAACTTTACCTTTACCTAATGTTGACTTATATTGAAATCAAGTGATAGAGAATAAATTTTGTTGACTAGCATACTGCCCTTTTCCACAGAGGTTTAATGTTTAGCTGTTTAATTTATCTACCCCCTTTCCATGGCTCTAAAGAGCCTATAGTCCTAAATGCAGCTATGCTTTCAATGTGTACATCAGGGGTTCCCAACCTTTTTACGCTCAGTCAGCTTCGAGGGCCGGACGGCCGTTTTGCCCCGCCTTCATGATGGGAGCAGCCATTTTGTCCCAACAGCTCCAGAGGGGTAGCCATTTAATGAATTGTATTGAATATATTGTAATGTATTGTGATATATTGTATTTTATGTGTGATTATTGTGATATTATTATGCTGTACTTCTAACTTGTAAACCGCATTGAGTCGGTCCTCGAGCGGAGAATTGCGGTATATAAATTAAAATTTCAATTCAATTTCAATTCAATTTTGTTTCTCAAATGCCCTTGGAGGGGTGGGGTAGCCACATGAAATGGTGTCATGGGCCAGATCTGGCCCACGGGCCTTAGGTTGAGAACCTCTGGTGTGCGCCCACATTTTAAATATACTTTCTTATCCACTTGCACACGACTATGGTGTCTTTTCGCCATCCCAGGCCAGAGACCTGTAATTTCTTGAGATGACCTGCGCAACCTGTCCACACTCATAAAGGTTACTATTCTAAAACATTTATCTGAATTGTTTATATCCTCCCAGCTTTTTCGTGAATTATGCCTGAAGCAGGTAACAAACAGATTTTTATTTTTATTTTTGAATTGCACGGAAAAAGCACCCAAGACTAGACCAAAACAAGCTGGATTAATGCCTTAACAGAAGAGCAGGTGAAATGTTTTTTTATGCAAAGAAACAACACAAACGGTCGCATGAGCCATGTGTCAAAGACGATAAAAGCGAACATAAGCCCGAAAAAACCTGTCGAAACAGGACATTTTTTTTCACACAGAGGTGAAAAGCCATCAATCTATCTATTCGAAGGAGTATAAGCTGTCACAGGTTTTTTTTTTTGTTGCAAAGAAAGCAGATCAAAATGCACATTTCTCATTTTATTCTCTTCTCCCTATCAAGGGTAACTCTGGACTCGTCCCGATAGTGGATAAATTAATTTAAAGGCACCGAATTATTATTATTATTATTATTATTATTATTATTATTATTATTATTATTATTATTATTTTTGCCGGTGGGTTGGAGTTTACTGGTGTGGCGTTTTGAATGGGAAGTTGGTTAATTTCCATGTCAGAGGCTCCTGTTCTGAAGCCTGTAATTAGCTTTAAAAACTAATAAAGAAAGACTAGCGCAAGAGCAACATCCACAGCAAGGAAGTGGGGTTTGAACTGGTTTTTCTAGAATCTCAACGAAAAACAATTTTAAAAGGTGCGGCTTTTGCAGCGCGGGCAAAACGCGCGTCTTGGTCAGCCTTGTTCTCTTTTAGGACCAAAGTATGGTGGACGATAGGGTCACAGTGACTAAATAAATGAGTTTTGCGTCAGAAATTACCTTGGGCTGGAAGGATTTTTGCTGGAGAAACTCCACTCAGGGGACGCCCCAATGAGGCTCCTTTCATGTCTCCAAGATCCATCGTGCAGCATCAAAACCCGACCTTCCAGGCTCCAAGCGTAGCGCCTTAACCACTAACGCACCGCGGTGCTGTTGTCACAGTGACTTAGTGGTAAAGATGGCGAGTTTGACTGGAAGGTTGGCAGATCAACCGTTCGAGACCCAACTATTGCGCAATGTCATCTGTTCCGGATCCTGCCGTCTTTGTCTTAGCTCCTGCCAAGCTAGCAGTTCGAAAGCGAGCAATTGCAAGTAGATAAATAGGGACCACTTTTGCAGGAAAAGGTAACAGCATCCTGTGCGCTCCGATGTCAAGTTCACGCCTTCCACATGGCCACAGAAATGTCTGCAGACAGAGTGTTGGTTCTTTGGCTGTCAATGTGCTTTACCCCATAGAGTTGGGCACAACTGGCTTTTGAGCAAGGGATGAAGACCTGTGGCCAACTGGGGCAGGCTGGATAAGTCCTGAGGAGTCCATGGGCTACATGATGGTGAACCTCCTTGGCGCTCCAGGTGCTCTTAGACTTCAATTCCCAGAAGCATCGCGCAGTAACCCCATTCATATGGATTTATGGGGGCTTGGGCTTCTGGGAACTAAAGTCCAAGAACACCTGGAGTGCCAAGGTTTGCCATTACGGGGCTACACTGGAAGACCTTAAACATGGGGCAGGTTCATATGAAAACAGGCAGCTGTTCAAGTATTGTCATTCATTTAGGGAAATGCCTCAAAATCCAACAGAAGAGTCTTGTGGCATCATAAAAACTAATGTGTTTTAATTGGCACAAATTGTATTTGACATCAGTGCAGTATGTTGGTGTTTACAGTGCTATAAGATTCGTAGCTGTTTTGGCTGCAATGCCTTACTGTGGCTACATCCTCCATGGGAATCTTTTCAACCCTGCCTTACTCTAGATCAGGAGTGGCTAAACAATGGCCTGTGGGCCAGCCCTGGCCCACAGCACCATTTCATGTGGCCTGTGGCCACCCTCGCCGCTCCCGGAAACGAAAGAGGTTGTGTGGTTGAGCGGGCCGGTCACGCGGTTCCTCTGGTTCCTCCTGCTGTAAAACGGGGCCACACATGTGTAAACACACCCAAAGCTGCCATATACGCGTTTTGCGACAGCTGCGGATGTGTTTTACGGCAGAAGGAACCATGTGACCAGCCCGTGGTGCGTAAAGTTTGGGAACTCCTGCTCTAGATATTCTGGATCCCAAACTTCCTAATGACTCAGGTGCTTGGGGGAAATGGGAGTTGTGTTCTAACACATCTGGATGGCATTAGGGCAGTGATGGCGAACCTTTTAGAGACAGAGTGCCCAAACTCAACAGGCTGTTGTCCACGCCGTAGAGGGGCGGGGTGAACTCTGCTGTGGGGGGGAGGAGGAGGAAGCGCTCCCATTGGACTGCTGGACAGAGGGGCGGGGTGAAATCTGTGCTGGGGCAATGGCGCACGTGCCCACAGAGAGGGCTCTGAGTGCCCCCTCTGGCACATATGCCATAGGTTCTCCACCACTGCACTAGGTTATGGCAGGCTGATTCTGACCTTCAGAAGTCTTAACCAGCACTTTCGTTTGCCAGGGTAATGAAAGATGAGGACTCCGATATCTATCCAGAAGCCAAAACAAGACGACAACCCAACGTTAGCAGACCACACGACCCTGGCAAAAAACAACAACCATGCTCCGTTTCCTCTAAGTGCCGCATGGTGGTTTTTCCCCTGCCCTCTCTTGTCAGCTGACGGAGCAGGGCTCTCCGAACAATCATTTTGCCAAGCAATTAGCTCACCCGTCTCCAAGTTCAACTGTTCGGTGCCTGAACATGCCTTCTTTGCTTTTCAACTCCAAACGCTTGGCTTTCTTTTAATGGCTTACAAAAGTCAACCCAAAGGGTGGGTGACTCATCCTTGGTTGACAGACAGACGTCATCTACAGTTTGCTTAAGCATTAACCCTGCTCTTTTTTTGGGTAGCAAAGTTTCCACCCCCACCCCTTCCCTAAACCCACTCAGTGGCTTTAAAAAAAGGGGGGAGAGGGAGAATTATAATAATACTCAAAGACACCATTCATTACAACCTTAGTCAAAGAGGCTGATGAAAGTAAACACCTGCGTTAAGCCACTGCCGGAGAGGTATTTGATCTCTAGCTTTGCTCTTCATTTGAACTAGGACGATCTTTGACAAGGCAAACGGCCTCTCCCAGGGTGGTATATGTGCACCTCTCCAACTCCTGTTGTGTGGCTTAAACCGCCCATTGTTGAGTGCCATCGATGATCACGTTCAAGGCTCCAAACAAATACATATATAATATCATGTTCTGCCTTTCTGGCCCGCGTGAGCTCATACCTGCTCTAATCCGCTCAAGACAAACGACCTACACGTTCTAATGCTGGCAGATCCTGTTACCGACAATTACCAGTTTTCTCGTTATTTTCACAGCACTTAAGGACACAGGGAGGGGAGGAAAGAGGGCGGCGGGAGAGAAAGGGGAGATCAATAGCAGTTCGGAGCCAACGAAGTTATGCCCGGATGGATTATATGTATTTAGACATGATATCCTCCAGCAAGGTGAAAAAGTGTTGCATCGGTGGGAATGTACAGTAATCGTACCAACTGAAACACAGCAAAAGACAGAAACGCATTACTTTCCTACAACACATGAAAACATGCAGTACGTGCGCATGTATGTGCGCATGTACACACATACACACTGTGTGGAAGGACAACCTGCAAGGGTCAGAAAGAAAGAAGAACATTCGAGAAGGAGATGTGTTATACCCATATACCTAGGCAAGTACTTATATACTCGAGTATAAGCTGAGTTTTTAGCCCCAAAAAGGGGACACGGTTTATACTCGGGTCAGTGACCACGAGGGTGCCAAAACCATGCCGGATTGTGATGCACTGACAACTCTGGGATGGGGGAGAGAGGAAGTGTTTCCACAGGGGGAACTCTGCTGACGCCACCACTGTTTTAGGCTATTTGGTGGGAATATAAGACAGAGCCTTCTCCGTGTTTGCTCCCAGGCTGTGAATGTCCTCCTTCAAGAGGAAGCCCGGCCCCTCTCTCGTCCTCCCAGCAAAAGGTTTTGTTTAAAATTAAAATAACAAAGGCTTTCTAACCATATTGGGCAAGATCGTAGGTGAGCAGAGTCACTGTTGAGCAACTGCACATGTCCTAGATTTGATGCGTGTTTCTAACGTGCAATTTTATAGGATCTTTTACTACTTTCAGAGGAGCAATTTTTACATGACTGGGGGTTTAATTTTTATTTTCTGAATAATTCATTGTGCGTTAAATCTTACTCGCGTTTTAACCAATTGTGCTTTAATCACCATGAGCTCCCTTGAATCCCTTTGTGGGGAAAGTGAGGCACAGACATTACAAGCACACCCACACGAATAACTATGTACTAATCCTCCCCTCTTTCCATTTTTTAAGGTCAATTTCTCTTTTTCTTGTGGTGATATTTGTTTTTATATGGAACTATAAATGTAAATTGCCTTGAGCTTGACTCTGTCATGGGGAGGGGAGGTTAATTCAAGACATACTGTCAAAAAAGGGGGTAAAATGCATTTCCCCAATTTCTTAGGTCCCTTCTTCTTCTTCCGTATCCGATTCCAAATATTGGCTCTCCTCATGGCGATCAGCCATGAAGACTGTCCTGAGAATATAATGCAGCGGTCTTTCATCTGCCTTCCGCATCGCAGCATGACCCCCCCGTACCGTTGATCCAGTTCTGCCAGTCACTTTCTGGTCCTGAGCCCTTTTGGCACACAAAGTCCTCATCATCATCATCATCCCCAGGCGAGTAAGAATCCCCCATCATCCTGCCCTCCGGATTCAAGATGGGGACCATCACCCTTCCCGGTGGACTTCAGCACCCAAGGCCATTAAGTCTTCAGGGTGGTCAGGTTAGTTAACCGCCACCTGACACTCGGCGCTGAGTCGCTGGCAGTAGGGTCTACTCGCTATTACCATAGCAGGATAACCTGGCTAGACTGGCCACATACAAAAATTGCCCAGACTAACAGCAGATTAATATTACAGGATAGGAACTGTAGCATCATGCACTGTATGAGGCCATTAGTTTGGTTGACGGAGGCAGGTCAGGTTCAGTGAAAATATAACTCTCCAGAATCTACACCCTGCCCAATAGTAGAGCTGGGAACTGCAAGGAAGGATGCAAATACCTGAAGCAGGAAAGCCCTCTCATGGGGGAGATAACATGAGGACAAAGACTAGGTCAGTGATGGCCAACCTTGGCACTCCAGGTGTTCTTGGACTTCAAATCCCAGATGCCCAAGTCAACACATCTGCTGATCAGGGCTTCTGGGAATTGAAGCTCAAGAACATCTAGAGTGTCAAGGTTGGCCATCACTGAAGTAGGTCCTCCATTGGGAAGCCATTACATCTCCACCACTCTAATCTGCCTAATGCGTCATAAACAAGCTGAAAAGTTCAGATAAAGTCAAGGGGGGAAAAACTCCTCCCCATTCACCAGAGTTCATTCCAAATGTGAACATTTTAAAGAGTGACTCTACCGCAGAGAGCACTGGTATATTAGGCTGCATTCCTCTCCCAATGCTCAGGAGGCAAATTAAAATCTGATTCACAATGAAACTACCGAGTACAAAACATAGTTAATGGGGATCAGTGGTAGAATAAAAGAATAACATAAAACCAGGGAACAGACAACTTTGGTATGCTAACAAAAAACTTTTTACAATCTAGAGCATAGTTATTATTTTATTGTACTGTTCTGATGGATTTATTTTCTTTCTTCCCTATAAACCTCTTACTTCCAAGGTGGATAGTAAAAGGGATATGCGAGAAAACAAACTAGCCAGAAAATCCTTATCAATACTACATGGCTCGCTGGGCCAAACTCTGAAGGCCATATGGAACGGAAACACATGACGGCAGACTAGTGGATAGAGTCATGCAAAGTACTTCAATGAGGAGTCTGTAAAGAGCTTTGGGAGCTGAAGAGACACAGTTGAACCTACATAGACCTCAAACCCAAGAGGATACTATGGAGTACTCTTCCCCAACTACTAGATCTAACTCTCGATCCAAAGATCCAAATAGTGAGATGTTACGTATTTCCAGTGTTGCTGTATGGGACATCCCAAATAGGCAGGATATAAATATATAATTATCAGAGAAAGTTGGGGAGCAGAAATTCCCAAGTTGAACCTACATAGACCTCAAAGCCAAGAGGATACTATGGAGTACTCTTCCCCAACTACTAGATCTAACTCTCGATACAAAGATCCAAATAGTGAGATGTTACGTATTTCCAGTGTTGCTGTATGGGACATCCCAAATAGGCAGGATATAAATATATAATTATCAGAGAAAGTTGGGGAGCAGAAATTCCCAAGTTGAACCTACATAGACCTCAAAGCCAAGAGGATACTATGGAGTACTCTTCCCCAACTACTAGATCTAACTCTCGATCCAAAGATCCAAATAGTGAGATGTTACGTATTTCCAGTGTTGCTGTATGGGACATCCCAAATAGGCAGGATATAAATATATAATTATCAGAGAAAGTTGGGGAGCAGAAATTCCCAGGTTGAACCTACATAGACCTCAAAGCCAAGAGGATACTATGGAGTACTCTTCCCCCAACTACTAGATCTAACTCTGGATCCAAAGATCCAAATAGTGAGATGTTACGTATTTCCAGTGTTGCTGTATGGGACATCCTAAATAGGCAGGATATAAATATATAATTATCAGAGAAAGTTGGGGAGCAGAAATTCCCAAGTTGAACCTACATAGACCTCAAAGCCAAGAGGATACTATGGAGTACTCTTCCCCAACTACTAGATCTAACTCTCGATCCAAAGATCCAAATAGTGAGATGTTACGTATTTCCAGTGTTGCTGTATGGGACATCCCAAATAGGCAGGATATAAATATATAATTATCAGAGAAAGTTGGGGAGCAGAAATTCCCAAGTTGAACCTACATAGACCTCAAAGCCAAGAGGATACTATGGAGTACTCTTCCCCCAACTACTAGATCTAACTCTCGATACAAAGATCCAAATAGTGAGATGTTACGTATTTCCAGTGTTGCTGTATGGGACATCCTAAATAGGCAGGATATAAATATATAATTATCAGAGAAAGTTGGGGAGCAGAAATTCCCAAGCAAGAGGTCAAAGTATGAAAATGAGAGGAAATGACCTCTGGTTTTTAAGATGAATGATTCCTAAAGGTTGACGGAGAAAGAATGACCCATCTTCTGTTTGCTGATGACTCTGTCATTTTTTTGCAAACAGCCCCGATGACCTACAGTATAACCTCCAGCAATTGGTGAACTCTTCTAAACATGTTGGGTTGGAGATGAATTTAACAAAAACAAAATGGATGAGAAACGGCCAATGTACTCGGGGTTTCATCACCATCAATGGAACCAAGATTGAAGAAGTAGCTGATTATATCTACCTCGGTCGGCAAATCCAACTAGATAACATACCATGTGGTGAGTGGATAAGAAGACGCAACACAGCTATAATAAAAACCAAACAGTGCTAAGAGATGACAGTCTGCCAATGAATATCAGGGAAAGTGTATTCAATATTCAATATGACAGTGTTACCAACAATGTTGTATGCATCCGAAACGTGGGAAATAACAAAATCAGAGGAAGGAAAACTGGTGGTAACCCAAAGAGCAATGGAAAGATGGAGGTCAGGATTAACAATGATGAATAAAATCAACAATAAGGAATTATGCCAAAGAACCAGACTGTGTGATGTGGTCGATGAATTACATGTGGCAAAAAGAAGATGGGTGATGTGGTCGATGAATTACATGTGGCAAAAAGAAGATGGGGCAGGCCATATCACCTGGCTAAAAGATAACAGATGGACCTATAGGCTAAGAGACTGGATGCCAAGGTACCACAAAAGACCACTAGGCAGACCCTGAAAACGATGGGATGAGCTGATGTTCGGCCAGAGATGGAAATAGAAGGCAAAGGCTAGAACATTTTGGAGTTCAGGTGACTTGCGCTAAAAGCGACAACCAATTGATAGTGGATTGGATTGGATTCCCAAAATTAGCTGGACTGGCAAAAATGTGAACGTCGTTCTTCCCTGCTGGTTTCTGTGATGGAAGTTCTGGACCATTTTTAAGAGACTGTCTGTCTTGAACTACAAGAAAGCATATATACAACGACATTTACAATCCCTTGGCGAGGGAGAAAGATTGCACACATGCACCGACGATTCAATACCATTTCAACAAGGGGGAGGGGGAGAGATAAATGAGTTGAACGTTTTTAAACCTGGGGATTTAGTCACACTTCATCGGGATCGCATTTACACGGGCACGGACAAGCGGGAGTGAAAGTTTTACTGTCAGTCCCCTTTGCATGCGCTATTACTAATCCACGTGAAACCTGCTGGGCAGAACCCCCAAGGTACAATCAGCGTTAAAATGTTGTGAAGAGTGTGTTTAAAGTGGAGGTTAAATGCGCTTGTCAAGGCATGGATTTTGTCCAAAGACAAGCTGAAAATGGGCGAAGGTGGGTGGTGGAAGGGGACGATGACGACGTCAGAAGGCTCTTATAACAAGGTACGTACCATAAACAGGACAGGGTTGTCTATTTCTTGAATCGTCTTGTCCAATAAAACAAAATTATTTCTACCATGTTTACCTTGTAGTTTCTGGGTAGAACAAACATTATTGAGGATGCCTCAAACCTATACCAGTTGAGAAAATTCATCCTCTTGTTGGTATCGCTCCACCTAAGATCAGGAGAGAAGTAGCAATGGACGCCGAGAGAACTAAGCAAGAGAAGGACCTTAGATATCCTCTGGACGGAGATGAGCCTCAAGTCCGCTGGCTCAGATCCAGGAAGAGCTTTACAGCAAGAACAAACATTCTTGAGGGTACACAAGGACAAATCCAAATTAGAAGATGATGAAGGAAGGAGCTCACTAGGCAAGGAACATCACTAAAGGAGGATAGAGTTGAGGAACTCAACCTCCCCTACGTCCCTTGGAGGACCCTGAATAGGCTGAGGGTTGGAGTGTCTAAATGTAAGACCAACATGCTCAAGTGTGGACTGCTGGTTGACAACAACACATGGTGTGAATGAGGAAAGATACAGAATCCGGCTTATTTACTGGTCTGCCAATTACTGCCAGAAACATGCACCGGTGAGGACTTAAGTTTGGCCAACAACCAAGAGAAGAAAGTGTGCTGGGGTTTATTATGGTTGTGTGCGTGATTGCAATCGCAGAGTGGCCTCCAAGCTGTACGTGGCGTTGGACTGCGCACACTTGTAACGACAGTAATACAGTGTAATGGAAAAACAAACTGCCTTTACTTCAGGTGCTGATTATTCTTAGTGCAAAACTTAAATACAGATATCTTCTCTCTCATAAGGTATTTACACTTAACACACAGTCTCTTTGCCTCTGCCTTGGCAGCCGTCATTCAGAGGCCGATAAGAAACAAGTTTAAGATATACCAACTGGCACAAAAATAGTTTGGTCCTTCCGAGCATAAAACATGCACTCACTCTGGTTAGAGATTCCCGGGTCCAGTTGTAGGTTGTGGCTTCAGTTCTTGCGCAATGCTTCTCCTTGCTCCAGTCTTTTGGCACAGGTTCCAGCAAGAAACGCCTCCAAAAGTCCTCCGATGCTCCTCCGATTGAGTGCTCAGGCAGCACTACATTTATAAAGCACTTTTGCCGAGTCACAGACATCACTGCTTCCAGCTGTGCTCAACAGCCAGTCTCTGTTACAGTCTCTTAAAGTGATGCATACATGCATCCTATACATGTAATACCTGACAAAGTGACTTCATTTTGGCAGTCCAAGGTTGGATCAGGACACGAAAGAGGAATCTTGCGGTTAGGCTACCGGGGTACCAATGAGCAGAAGTGACCCTAGTAAGCTAAGGGAGAGAGTATACTGCAACTAAATGGTTGTGAGTTTGATCCCAACTGGGGATCAAGGTTGACTCAGCCTTCCATCCTAGCCTAACCTACCACATCGGGTTGTTGAGAATGGAAAATAGGACAAGGAAACAAAGAAGAGGATGAAATCAAGTCGATTCTGACTTAGGTAGAAAAATACGAGAAATTGGACTGTAAAGGTTTCCCTTGCTCGAAAGCCAGTCGTATCCGACTCTAGGGTGCAGTGCTCATCTGTGTTTCAAAGCCGAAGAGCCAGCGCTGTATGCTTCTGCAGACGTTTCCGTGGTCATGTGGCAGGCATGATTAGACACCGGAGCGCACAGAACGCTGCTACCTTCCCACTGAAGTGGTCCCTCTTAATCTACTTGCAATTTCTTGCTTTCGAACTGCTAGGTTGGCAGGAGCTAGGACAAAGACGGGAGCTCATTCTGTCCTGGACTGTACAGCTTTCTATATTGTAAAATCCAAATACTGATCAGGGAAAGCACAAGGGGAAGTTATTGATCCTATACTGCAAGAAATTGCATTGCCATTGGAACCGGATGGGGAAAAAAAAATCTCTAAACTAAAACACCTGATCACTGAGTTCGTTAGAGACACAGTTAAGTGTATATACCAGAGGTTCCCAACCTATGGCCTGTGGGCCAGATCCGGCTCCTGGTGTCATTTCATGTAGCCCCACCCCACCCCTCCAAGGGCAATCGAGAAATAAAATGGCCACCCATCTGAAGCTGTTGGGACAAAATGGCCGCCCCCTATCGGCAGGCAGGGGGAAATGGCCAACTGGCCCTCGAAGCTGACTGAGAGCGTGACCTGGCCCCCGGCTTGAAAAGGTTGGGAACCTCTGGCAAATACAGTCAAACGCTGCATTCTGGGTTTATTGTTCCATGGATGTTCTCCATTGCTTGAGTCGCATGTGTGCACATATACAACCTATCAGTAGGATTTCATTTCTGGAAGCAGTGACTTCCGATCTGGAAGTCTCCCTCTTTCCATCCACCTGTGGAGAGGCTGGTTGCAGTATGTCGGTATTGAAGGCAAGGCAATTGTGTGTCATCTCAAGGCAACGCTTTTCTTTGTTCTCACTTTATATGTGCTGGCTTTCGAGCAAGGGTTACCTTTTCTATGGGATGGCGGAGGCTTAGTGGCTAAGATGCTGAACTTCGATGGCTGGAAGGTCGGCAAGTCAACAGTTGGAGAGCCAAGTGCTGCATGATGAAACAAGCTCTTGTCTCTGTCCCAGATCCTGCCAATTTTAGCCATTATAATGAATTTGTGTGAGAATTTATTTTGGATTGAATGGATTTTCTGTTGGGTAAACTCCACTCAGGGGACGCCTGATTGAGGCTCCTTTCATGTCCCCAAGATCTTTTCCCAACAAAGTGGTCCCTATTGATCTACTTGCAATTTCTGACTTTCGATCTGCTAGGCTGACAGGAGCTGGGACAGAGACGGCCGCTCAATCTGTCGTGCAGTACCCAGGCCTCGAACTGCTGACTTGTCAGCCTTCCAGCTAACAAGGCGAGCTTCTTAACCACCTAGTCCCTCCTAGCAGTACGGAAGAAAGAAATTGCAAGTAAATAAATAGGAACCACTTCGGTGGGAAAGTAAACAGCATTCCGTGCACTCTGATGTCTAGGCATGGCTGCCGTATGTCCACGGAAACATCTGCAGATGCAGACGGCGCTGGCTCTTTGGCTATAAAGAGATGAGCACTGAACTCTAGAGTTGGATACGACTGGCTCAGTGAAAACAAAGGAACACATTTATCAGAACATCCTGCAAAGCGCACTTAAGTCGGCTCTTTGAATCCCAGATGACAAGTGGAAGTCTATCGCTACAGCAGTATATCGCTCTCCAAAGCAGGGGTTCCCAAACTAAGGCCCGCGGACCGAATCCAGCCCATGGCACCATTTGATGTGGCTCCCCACCCCTCAAAGGACATTCAATAAACAAAATGGCCATCCTTTGAAAGCTGTTGGGGCAAAATGGCCAGCCCCATCGTGCAGGCAGGGCAAAATGGCTGTCCGACCCTCTAAGCTAATGGAGAGAGCGTGACCCTGCCCTCGGCTTGAAAAGGTTGGGAACCACTGCTCCAAAGAATAGAGAAGGTATGGTCAAAGTGCTGAGGTGTACCCTGAGCGGAGTTTCTTCCACAAAAATCCTTTCAACCCAGAATAAATTCTGACACGGAATTACAGTACAGTAGACCCTCACATAACGACGTTGCTTGGTTGCCCAAGTAGCAACGCTATAGGGGAAACATCGATGTGCAGTTTTCAGTGGCAGCTGCGCCATCTAGCAGCAAAAACGTCATTATCCGCAAAACCACGTTTTAAAAACGTCGTTAATCCGCACGACGTTTTTTTGTTGTTGTGCGGATAGTCACGTGGTGAGTGATGACATATCATTAAGCGGAAATGACGCTGTTCGCACGCGTCATTAATCCAGGGTCCACTGTATTATTATTATTATTATTATTATTATTATTATTATTATTATTATTATTATTATTATTATTATTATTATTATTATTATTATTATTATTATTATTATTATTATGAATAATGCTGCATGATTACTACCAAGGCTGAATGTTAAGATTTGGCACAAGAGATAGAAAACAGAAAGAACCATAACAAAAAATAAGATTTATGAGGTTCACTTATTGCTCTTTAAATAAATAATCTCTCCTCTAGGGCACAAGCTCTTAATATATTGTTCTTTCCATTACCTGGTACAAATATAAAAAATACCTGGAAAACACAAGTCATCCCTATATAACATATTAAAGCAACAACAGAAAGGGGACCAGGCTAGGGTTTGACAAATTAACTGTCACTCGCTGATGTTATGCCACATTTGTTAACAGCAAATTAATATCATCACACATGTTTTATCCCCCTACCTTACGCCGTACAAAGGAAAAATTAGGCCAGAAACATGGAACCCTAAAACTCCCGTACTAAATTCCCGTAAGCTATGGAACAAAGATCAGCTTAGTGGTTTGGGCTCTTCCCTGGAGGGCTTCTTTAAGCCAGGTTAAGCTCTACTTCCAAACCCCCAAAGACTGGAGTCACAATCGACTTGACATGCATGTGTTTTATGGACTGCTTATTTCATGTGCATCCACGCTTCATGTACGCACCGCGGTCTGAAGCCAGGACTTTTCATCGGCATCCATTTTTTTAAAAAATAAATCCTAGCATTGCAATAGTTTTTGGGTTACGTCGTTTTTTAAGAAGAAGCAGAAGGCCGCCATGTTCCAACAACGTCGTCGGTTGCAACTCGTATCCGAGAATAAATTTATTCCCCTGGAGCAGGAAAAACGCCATGCGCATGAATTTGTTTAAGGTGGATCCCAGCTTGCCATGAAGTAGTAGTAGTAGTAGTAGTAGTAATAATAATAATAATAATAATAATAATAATAATAATAATAATAATAATAATAATAATAATAATAATAAAACAACAACAACAACAACCAACAACAACAATAATCTCATGTCAGAGATTACTCTGAGTTGAAAGGATTTTTTCCTGGAGAAATTCCACTCAAGGGATGCCCGAATGAGGTTCCTTTCATGTCCCCAAGGGAAGCCCTTGGGTATCAAAACCCAACCTTCCAGGTTCCAGCTCAGCATCTTAACCACTAAGCCTCCGGGGACGCTGCCATGAAGTGACCCACACACTATGATCACGGAGCCAACTCCTGCAGCACGTATGAAATGAGACATGCAGGATTTGGCACTGGGACTGCAACGGACTGCTGCATCCTTGAGGATATGGACAAGGTGCACCTTCACAGCTAGTCTATCTGGCATGGCCTCTTCCGCCTCCATGGCCACTGGGAATCAGAGTTCCTCCTCTGCGCATTTTGCCACTGGGCCCAATAGGATGGTTTCCAGGAGCATTTCCTCCACTGAGGAGACCATCAACCCATCTAAAGGGGCTCATCCGGCCATAGCCATTGGCCCCTTTAGGGCAGGGGTGCCCAAACTTTTCAGGCCGGGGACCAGTCACGTGGTTCAGGGGACCGGTGACTACAGCCCAAGCCCGGATCTGGCCCCCGATGCCAATTCATTCGGCTCACAGTGCCCTTGTCACTCCCGGAAGAAGAAGTAAAACCGGTCCTGGTGCGTTTTACTTCTGCTTCCAGGAGTGACGAGGGCGCCATGGGCTGGATGAAATGGCATTGGGGGCCGCATCCGGCCACTGGGCCATAGTTTGGGCACCCCTGCTTTAGGGAGTCAGGTTATTTGCCACTGCCTAACACTTAGCATTGAATGGCTGTACCGTTTACTCCATTACCGTAGCAGGATGTCAGACCAGACAGACATTCCAACATACTGTACGTAAGTATATATAGTTGAAATATATGTCATCTGCTATGTGTTCCTTTTCACGCATGGATCGCAAGCATGTATTGAGGTTTTCCTACTTCTTCCTATCACATAAGTCTACATGGAATTTGAGATGTCCAGCAGAAAACCTGTTGTACGTCCTATAAGACAGATTTATGAGTCCGTGAGGACAGATTTTACTCACGTTGGGACCTTTTCAGACCACAAGAGTCTGAAGGGATCACAGAGAACTCAAGAACTTTTAATTTTGACAGGGCATAAGAATCTGTAGGTTCACAAAACCGAAGGATCGGTAACAACCCCAAGAGTTGTCTTCTCCATCTCTGCCAAAGATGGTAATCCATCACAGAACCATACTTGATAGTCACACAACTTCCATTTGAAAACTTCCAACAAAGTCTACCACCTTCTGATGTTCAATGTTCGATTTCTGGAAAAAACGACTGCTTACATATTTCATGTACCTTGGAAAACCTGCCAGGATCACGAAAAGTCAGGTTTTTGAAAAGGTAGTGGAAGTCAGATGTGATTTCCCTTCCCTTCCTATGCACAGCACATCAGCTGGAGAATTTACAACCAGAAGATGTGGCGATCGCGGCCAACGCAGTCCTCTTTAAAGGAGGACCCAACGGATTTGTGGAGATGACAACTAGTAAGGGTGGTTGTGTGTGGACTCCAGAGGCAAAGTGTACTGTCAACATTAGGATAAAATTGCCAACGTCGACGATTCTTTGGCTGTTGCAGGAAGAGGTAGGCCTGGGTTGGATCCGGTGTTAGTAGCTTCTTGCGTTCATTGCAAACCTCAAGTTGCGTTCATGGCAGGCGTGTCTAGGTATTGCACTTTTCACAGATTTCTATAAACAGCTCCAGTGTGTACAGTAAACAGAGGCAGCTTACTCCTAGCTTCCAAAACATCGTCTAGCGCATGGATTCTCAACCTGCAGCCCATGGGCTGGATGTGGCCCATGGCCCCATTTCATGTGGCTCCACCACACCAGGAAGTTCTATGCAATGGAGGAAGGGCAAAATGGCTGTCTGGCCCCCGAAGCTGTCTGAGGGAGCATGACCTGGCCCCCGGTTTTAAAAGGTTGAGAGCTCTACCACTTCAGGAGCAGGGGAAACTCCACTTGTATTGAATTACTCGGATGTGCTTTCTGCGACAGAAACTCTATCTTCATCGGAGCTGGAGGAGAACATTTGGAAGTCATTACGTGAACTGTAATAAATGATTCAAGTCTCCCCAGACTCGGTTGTCGGCATGAAGATGAGAGGTTGGATGGCGATCGCTTCCTTCATTTTAAAAAAAAATGAACCTAGGACCGTGATGGCGAACCTTGGCACTCCAGATGTTCTTGGACTTCAATTCCCAGAAGCCCAAGCACCCTGTGAATCCACACGAATGGGTTTACTGCGATTCATCCGGCCCACGCTGCCCTCGTCACTCCCGGAAGCAGAAGTACAGAAAGCATGGCTTGCCCTATCTCGTGTGCGTGCGCATCTATTTATATATCTTAAATGTATATTCTTGCAGTTATGGAAGGAAGCACTGGTTCCTTCTTTGTATGTGTCAGAAAAGTCTCATTAAATCCACTTCGGAGCATTGTATGTTGCGTGTGGAAAGTGGCAAAAGGACTGTGCCACCCATTCTTGCTATTGAAACTGCCTTCGAAATAGTTATATTTCCTGCTTTGAGCCCTTTTGTTCTGAGCATTATTTATTATTCTTTTATTTAAAGTGCCTACAAATCATTTTTTCCTGCCTACTGGGAAAGGAATTTGCAATCAAGTCACAATAGTAAAGACTAAATGGGAGAGAAAGAGAAGATTCGCGAATGAGCAAAGAAAGGAAATCTGAACGCAGGAGCGCCGATATCATAATGCGCAACCTGGTTATGACAAAGCCGACCCATACCGAAACAGATAAATAAAATAGAGTAACAATCGTGTCCCAGCACGCACCCAACCTGAATGTCATTGTGTTGACGCGACAGCCCCAACAGTTCAGATATTTTCCCAAAGTGATCACAAAGAGGGGATTGTTAAGGGTCACGAACAACTGCGCATAGATTGCATCATAAAATAATGGCAGACAACAGTTGCTCATTAGCATACAGAACAATTAGGGTGCCTGCCCTTTGTCATCTTGGGATCAGCTTGCACCAAAATAGCATGTTAATTGCAAGGAGGGGGGAACGAACCATTTCGTCCAGTTACTCCAGACCAAAACAACCGTGCAGGGTCTAAAAAAAGAAAATCTAACACACACACCATGCCTAGGCGGGCTTATATCTTCTCACTCCATCCTCGTTTCCAAGCACACTTCATAAGCCACACCGTACATCAGAAGGCTTAATTAGAAACGAGGAGGCCAGACATCGACGGCTCAGCCAGGAGTTGCAAAAGAGACTGGAAAATAAAAGCAATTAAATAATGGCATACAGTAGCAGGAGTTTGTCACTTGAATGGTAAAGATGGGTTATGACTGTAGACCACAACGAGACCTGGAACGAACGCATGATCTGATATAAGGTTTCAGAACTCACGGACATAGATATCGCCACATTAATAAAGTTCTTTTTTTGCAATTTTTAGCTTTCACAACATCCCGATCGCATCTTGTCAGGGTGAAAGACATTATAGACAAGGGGTTCCCAACCTACAGATCGCGGGCTGGCCCCGGCACCCAACACCATCCCATCCGGTCTGTCACAAGGCTCATAAATAATAATTTCGTGTGAGAAGTTATTCTGGGTTGAAAGGATTTTGGCTGGAGAAACTCTGCTCAGGGGACGCCTGAATGAGACTCCTGTCATGCCAAGACCTTTTCCCCACCCAAGTGGTCCCTATTGATCTACTTGCAACTTCTTGCTTTCGAACTGCTAGGTTGACAGGAGCTTGGACAGACGACAGGCGCTCAATCCGTCATGCGGTACCCAGGTCTCGAGCTGCCGGTCTTCCAACTAACAATTGCAAGTAGATAAATAGGTAGCATTTCAGTGGGAAGGTAAACAGCATTCCGTGTGCTCTGGTGTCTAGTCATGTTCATGGAAACGTCTGCAGCGGCAGACAGCACTGGCTCTTGGACTATAAGCAGAGTTGAGCACTAAACCCGAGTCAGATACAACTGGTTTTCAAGCAAGGGCGACCTTGAGTAAAGGTCGTTCCGGTTTGAAAGCCAGTCGTATCCGACTCTAGGATCCAGTGCTCATCTGTTTCAAAGCCGAAGAGCCAGCGCTGTCTGCATTAACAGACGTTTCCGTGGACATGGGGCAGGCATGACTAGATACCGGGGTGCACGGAATGCCGTTGACCTTCCCATCAAAGTGGTCCCTATTTATCTACTTTCAATTTCTTGCTTTCGAACTGCTAGACTGGCAGAAGATGGGAGCTCACTCCGTCGTGCAGTACTTGGGTCTCAAACTGTTGACCTTCCAGTTGTCAAGGTGAGCATCTTAACCTTTACCTAAAGTGTATGTTGTATGCCCCAGCCCTTCAATTCTCACTGACAATGACTTAGGTATATGTTATTTAATGGTTTTTCACTAGGTTTACGACTATACTTAAATTTAGTTTTACTTATTTTTATTCTTTTAGCAACTACGTTTATAAACTACCTAGAGCACTATAGTCCAGTGCTCGATGAAATAAATATAACGCTGCTTACACAATAGCCACCATTAACCAAAATCTTTAGTTTTCCTCCGAAGAATCTTGAAACTCCACAATTACTTCTGGTTGTGATGTTAACAAGGGATCAGGCGTGATGTGGCCAACACTAAGATATTTCTACAGATCGGGCTACCAATGAAAAATAACAATTTTATCTATCTATATCTATCTATCTCTATCTCTGTCTATCTATCTATATCTATATATACACACAATACATACTGTATCTATCTATCTATACATACATACTGTATCTATCTATCTATCTATATATAGAGGTTTCCTCTTCCCCACTGGAAATCCATATACAGTTCTAATATTTCAACACTTTTATCTATTTGCTTTATGTTCCAGATAAAACATAACTAGAGGCTGTAAGCCAAGCTAGAGAACATCTTTTGAATGGGAAAGACGGTGCGAGGAGAGTTGGAAATATAGGTTAATGCCGTCAACAAGAGTTTAGTTAGGAAACTCTAAGCCGATCCGACGGTTTTCGTCACATCTTTTTCGGGAAAAAAAAGGTTTGTCTCCTCCTAGATTTGTCTACTCACACAATTTCCTAAACCAGATTATAAAGCTAAATCCACAGAAAAACCTGAAAGGATCAGGATTTCATCTCTGGTGCCTGCTAGAACTTCGGTTGTGGCCAAGTCTTATCAGCTATGCTGGCAGACAGATTACAGAAGATACACTCCGGGATAAGTATGGGAGCCCTTACCCAGCTTAAACCAATTATGCACTTAGGGGCAAAGTTGTCAAACCACAGATGACTGCCAAATCCGTACATTTAATTTTCTTGGCACGTACATATTTCACGGGGGGGAATTATATTGCCAGGGCGGGCTTCGGGACGGACAAAGACAGCTGTTTAAAATAATAATAACAAAAACGCGGGTTTAAAACATTACGGGAATAAGCAGGATGTGAAACAAGGACGTCGGGTTTTACATAATGAATTGCCACATTTTCCAGGGGACCAACATTTTTTTTTGGCTAGTGTGAGATTCGGCGCGTCTCCTTCCGAGGAAACGGTTCGCCACTGCGCGTGTTTACTTGTTGATGGCTATTTCCATTAATTATCTTGACAACTAATTCTCTGCCTCTTTAGAAAGGAGAAGCTGTGTACGAGCCCGTCCGTTGTACAATAATCCCAACCTGTCCTAATTATGCTTTGTGTAACTGGAGGCTCAAAACTGGGAGGCGAAGAAGCATAGAAACATAATTTTCTACTTTGCGGGTCCTGTGGTTTTCGAAATAGACGAACAAAATAAAAAAAGGGGTGGTGGTGGAAAAAGATACGTACAGCACTCCGATAATTAGCATTTTGTTCTTCTGCGCTCACTCCTGAATATAAAATCTGTTACAAACCAAGGGAAAGGAACATTAATGAGCTACTTCTGGAGGTCCCAGCCGCGTGTAATGCATTTGCATAATAATGAGGTCCAATCTGCTTAAAAAACACATAAAGGGCAAATTAATAAGGTTGTCATTTTTTTTTAGTTGCTTAATACAGTTTTCGTAATCCACTCAAGACAAAAGGTCAGTCGCTCGGATGCCGCCGATTATACATTCGCGTGGCAGATGAAATCTTTATTAAACAAGAATGATGAATCTGATTAACATGCGATAACAAATATACAGTCTGCAGGGGGAAGAACTAGAGGGCTGTGTCACCTCCTTACAAAAACATCCTCACGTCGACTATTAAGGCTTTGCACAGATTGAGGTCAGACTGGTATTCCCAAAAGGCGCATTAGAGCTAAAAGTTTGCCGAATGTGGCAACGCGAGGAACAAAACAATATCCTGTTATGTATATATTAAATAACAGCGGTTCCCTCGACAGCTGACAGTCTAATCAGCAATGCTTAACAAGCCTTTAAATAAATTTAAGAAGGGTGGGGGGAGAGGAGGAGGCAAGAGGAAGAATCTTTGTTAGAATAATAAAACCTACCTAAGCTAAGCACAGGATAATCGTCGGTGGATCTTGAGAAACAAGACAAAGAGACGCTGGCAGATCTCCGCAAATATCTCATGTTTTCGTGACTTTTTCTCCAACGTGGTTACGGTCAGCATCTCATGCCATAAAAGATACCATACTTCTTGCATCGCAGAATTAAACTAGAAAGCATACTTTGTTTTATGCCGCCAAAGTTTTATACCAGGGGTTCTTAACCTACGGCCCGTGGGACAAATCTGGCCCGTGGTGCCAAATAATCCAGCCTCCACCCTCTCTCGTCACCGCCAGCGGAATCAGTTACCGCCGGCGGAATCAGCCACGGGACTCATTTGCGGTCATTGTAACAACCGATCTGGGCCCCTCGACTGTTTGAGGGAGCATGACCCGGCCCCTGGCTTGAAAAGGTTCAGAAAGTTTATACTTCTGCACATGGAAGAGTATGTTGGATCCATTTGCAAATGAACCTAAGAGTGCACGGAGACCCTTTATTCTGCACACCAAGTTTGAGTATCTGCCTACTTATGCTAAAGGTATCTCTTTTGACTTGGCAGACAGTGTCTAGAAGAGTGGGTCTCGAACTCTGAAACTCCAGATGTTCTGGACTTCAACTCCCAGGCAACCTTGACTGGAGCTACAGTGGACCCTCGATTAACGACGTATTCGAATAGTGTCATTTTCAATTTACGGCGTTCCCAATGTAATTATTCCAATAATGACAAAAAAGTCGTTATTCGAATAACGACGTTATTCGAACAGTGACGCTACTTGGGGAACCAATTCGAGGGTCCACTGTACTGCAAGTTGAAGTGAAAAACATCTGGCAGAAACCATGGTAAGTAAACCATTCCTAACCACTGTTCTCGGATCCCCGTTTTTTAAAAACAGGCTTCTTAGAGACCAGGTTCAGCGTCTTAACCACCAAGCGAGCGCAGTCCCTGTGTTGTTGTTCCATGTTGTCAAGTGGGAACCAACTTTTAGTGAACTTAATTGGGCTTTCAAAGTAATTGAGATATTTAAGGAATGGCTTTACAAGTTCCATCACCCCTAGTGAATTTCCACGGCTGAGTTGGGATTTGAACCCAGGACCAGCAAAGTCTTTGTCTGTGCTGGACATCCACTCTGGCCTTTTATCACATACCTATTTAACTTCTTACGAGACCAGGAGTTTTCGACCTTTTAAAGCCAAGGGCCGGGTCAAACTCCCTCAGACACCTTCGGGGGCCGGACGGCGATTTTGCCCTTCCTCCACCACATGGCACTTCCTGGTGTGGTGGAGGCAGGGGGGGGCACATGAAATGGTGCGGTGGTCCACATCCGGCCCACGAGTCGCAGGTTGAGAATCCCTGTACTAGACAGTAAGCCAAATCACTAGAAACAACAAAAGAAACAAGCATCTTTTTAAACCCAAATATATTTTCAAGAAAGAAAAGGCTTAAAGTTAATTCAAGATGTCAACAATTTCTTCACTATATAACCTTTTCCTGTATCTTTCCCCCTCATAAACACACAATACCTTGGAATTGAAGGTTCCTCTCGTGCCAAGTTATTTGGTTTTTACTGCACACAATTGCAGACGTCTCTCTAAAAATGCAGGTTTTTTTTAACAACTATAGGTCAAATTTCATGAACGAAGCCTTGAAACAAAACCCTTGAGAACACACAAATCTTCTATAATATTTGTTTCCTTTATCACTCAGGTTTCCCATTATGGGAGATGGTTAAAATGCGGTGCCTCTTTAAAAAGCTTGTTAATAATAATAATAATAATTATTATTATTTTGGGTAAATGCAGAGCTTCATAAACTTCACTTATGAAAAGTATTGTGCTTATAAAATTGTGATAACTATTAAATAAAGTGTATTTGAAACCAATGGTTTTTTTAAGGTGATGCCCACTTAAAAAACCTAAGTGGGTGTTGGGTTGCAGTTTGGGCACTAGGTCTCTAAAAGGTTCACCATCAGTGATGTAGGGATTATGAAACAAGCCTGTATTCCCACCCACCCACCCACCTTGGTGCCATGCTTTGCTTAACACCTCAGGGCACCTGCTCCACTCTGCCCAACAGTAGAGACGCCTTCGGGAAGAGTACCCTCCCTCGAATGAACGACCCCTGCCATGGCACTGAATACAGCCTACACCTTCTGCCGTTTTATCTTTCCTCCGACTTCCCTGTATGCCCTCCGGCCGTGCGCACGCAACACACCTGCCAAGGGATGATAACAAATTTACACGCCGGGCGAAATGAACTGCGTCCATCGCATACAATGGCAGAAAGATAAGTCGGTTAAAGCCTTTGAGGTGCCACGAGGCATTTCTGGCGGCCTCTTCCATTTCGAAAACAAAGTTTGTGACAAGTTCAGCTGGTTAAGAAAAAAGAAAGGTAAATGATCTTTACTGGACACAGATGAAGCCACGGGCATGCTTAGAGTAGCGTTTGGGATCCCAGCCAAGTTTTATATTGTTTCAGAAACACTCTTCGGGGCTCTTTTACCTTCTGGTTTAAGTGCTGACCTTCTGCTCTGACTGCCGGCTGATAAGCTGCCAGCGTTGCCTTTCAGTGTGCCAGAGATACACCCTTTTATCTGTCATGAGCGTCAGCGCCTGCAAAGACAGCCAATTCGCAAGAGTACCTCAACATACCCACCTCTAGCTTTCTTTTTCTGCCGTATCCGACTCCGAATATTGGCGATCCTTATGGCGACCAGCCATGAAGACTGTCCTGAAAATATAATGCAGTGGCCTTCCGCATTGCAGCATGACACCCATAGTACCACCGATCCAGTTCCACCAGTCACTGTCTGGTCCTGAGCCCTTTTGGCACGCAAAGTCCTTGTCAGCTCCACGGCAGGATGGATGAAGCTGCTGCCCTCCATCAAGATGGGATTTAATCCACTTGGGGACCATCACCCTTCCCTGTGGACTTCAGCACCCAAGGACTCAGAGTTCACAGGATTGAAACCCTGGGATGTTTTGAAGTGGTGGGGTTTATAACATCATCCACCAGCCCATTCATGCTTGTCTTTTGCCTGAGTTTAGCTACTACCTAAGAGAAATGGTTCCCCAGGAATAATATACAATAAAACCTCATATAAAGAGCACCTCGCTTAGAGACTAACTCGCTTAAAGAGCAAAATTTTCTCTGAATGGTCGCTTTGCTTAACAACTAAAACCAAGCAAAAACTCGCTTAACAACTAAATCGGGGTTCGCAATCCCCCCCGCCAGAAGTCACAATTGGTCACTTACAATGGTGTTTCGCTTAAAGAGCAATCCCGTGGAACGCATTATTGACAATCAATAGTCAATAAAACTATATCTATAAAACAGAGGTGTGGTCTTGTATGTGCTCTATAGGAACCCACATCCCTGGATCAATCTTGCTGAAAATTGGCACACACCTACCTTGGGCTTGCGAGATCAGCATTGTGGGGGTCTCGAAACCCATTTGGGGGTTTACGCCCCCCAAAATTGAGACGCAAAGGGGACACCTCCACCGGCCGGAGACAAAGCAACAAGATCCCTGTTGTAGTGCAAAATATTTGAGGAAATTTAATTTAAAGGAGGGGGGCTTTCTATGGGGATTGATTGTCTGTACTTTGAAATCTACCAGAGTTTGAGAGTGAATTAAGTATCTACAGTAACTGTGGAGTTGGAGGTTGAGTGTTCGATTCCCCACAATGGATCCCAGAAGAACCAGGTTTTATGTCCACAGGAATGCTGCACAGTCTCAGGAAGCTCTCAGAAGAAGGACATGGAAAACCAACTCTGAATTTTTAAAAATCACTTGATATTATTATTACAATAGCTTAATAAGTATTTTTAATATTTATTCTGATTTTAATTTTATTTTATTTGTTAGCCACCTCGAGTCCTATCATGAGAAGAAAGGAGACCTATAAATGACAATTAATGAATAAAAGAATGCTTAGAAAATCCTGAAAAGAGACATCATAAGCCAGAACTGACTTGACAGTGCACAATTATTATTATTATGACCCAAGCACTAAAATCAGAATGTTAAATTTTAGCTTTAAGAAGCTGCTTAGGAGGGAAATGTCAGGACTAACATGGTTAAATACACTACCATTCAAATCTAGACATGTAGGGATTTAACACCCACTGAGCCTGGATGGATAAATTTGTCCACTTCAGTTTCTTTCACTTCTGACTCTTAAATATTCTGAATTATTTGCGTGGAAGAAAGGTTTGTGAATTCTGGTGAAGTCTTACCAAAAAGAAAGAAGCAAAATGATCATATAGCAATACAGTAAAGGTAAAGGTCGCTCTGGCTCGAAAGCCAGTTGTATCCAACTCTAGAGTTCGGTGCTCATCTCTGTTTATAGCCAAAGAGCCAGTGCTGTCTGTACCTGCAGACGCTTCCATGGACATGAGGCAGGCATGACTAAACACTGGAGTGCACGGAATGCTGTTGACCTTCCCAACGAAGTGGTCCCTATTTATCTACTTGCAATTTCTTGCTTTCGAACTGCTAGGTTGGCAGGAGCCGGGGCAGAGACGGGAGCACACTCTGTCGTGCAGTACTTGGGTCTCGAACTGCTGACCTTCCAGTTGTCAAGTTCAGAATCTTAACCACTAAGCCACTGCAGTCTCTTGGCAGAAGAGCAGATAGCATATTTAATTTTAATTTAATTTTCGCATTTGTATGCCGCCCAATCAGGAAGCCCAACTCAGGGCGGCTCACACAATAATCATACAATATATATACACAACAATACAAATATACAATATGCTCATATACTATATATTTAACATGTTAAGAGTTTGTCAACATCTTACTAGCTATGTTAGGCTGTGTTTTTCCATAGAGAACGCAACCAGGTCCCGGCTTACAAGTTAGAAGACTCTCACCACGGAAGAGTAACAGAGATACAGCATCCCATCATGTCTAAATGCGCACTGTAATAATTATTTTAAGAACAAACCTACTGTTCTTGCGTCACGTTAACCCACTAATGACAATCGCAGGTTCACACCAAAACAAATAAAGTCATTGCTTTGACAGCGCAAGCCCATTTGGATCAATATTTTATTGCTTCATTGATAATAAAAATATATAACATATTAAAATAAATGACTTGCTCAACATGCATCCATTATACAAGAGTACGATTTATGCGCCGCCATTCAGTGATTTAATGAGGTTGGATGAGAGAATGGGTGCAGATCTTGTGACCTATGAAAAGGTTTCCAGAATATGGCTAGTTCTTATATTATTTTTAACAGTTCAAGGAGTTATCATTACTTGAATTGTTAGGAATATTATAGGAACTTGACTGAGAATAGAACCCCATTTGCAGATGACATGAAACCATGGTTTAGTTAAGGGGTTCCCAACCTTTTCAGGCTGGGGGCCGGGTCACACTCTCTCAGTCAGCTTAGAGGGCTGGACAACCATTTTTGCCCTGCCTGCACGATGGGGGTGGCCATTTTGTCCCAACATCTTCAAAGAGGCAGCCATTTTGTTTCTCAAATGCCCTTGGAAGGGTAGGGAGACACATGAAATAGCACCACAGGCCAGATCCGGCCCAAAGGTCCTAGGTTGGGAACTCTTGGTTTAGTTAGCCACGGTTTACAATCAACAAAACTAGTTTATCCTGCTTCTGGTCCTTCTGTTGTTTCTTGTCTCAGGGCAAACACACCAGGTATAAGCCATGGTTCTTGGTTCAGAGATAGGACTTCCCAAGCGAACAATAAACCATGGTTTGTGATTGTGGCTTATGACAAGCTACCATATCTCAGCCGGTTCACAGGGACAAGTTTGGACCGATAGAAAGGCAATACTACTGAAGTTCAGAAGTTGGAAATATTACTCATTTGGGGAGACGGCTGTTGAGAACACAAAGGAATGGTCACCTTAAGTAGTCGTAGGTTAGGTGAAGGCTTATCTTGTAAACTGATTGCATATCGGAAGAACCGCAAACTGTTTAAACTGTGATCTACAGTTGCTTGTTGCAACGTTTCTTTGCTTGTTGATAGGGGACAGATTTTGCAAGGCCAAGAACAGACCTTGATGTCTTTGGCCACTACTTTAGTTGCACGAAATCTAGGATGTCACACTCCCTTCCCACCACCGCATGGCAATATCAGATCCTCCAAGCTGCAGATTCTAAACCAGTGATGGCGAACCTTGGCACGCCAGGTGTTCTTGGACTTGAATTCCCAGAAGCCCAAGTCCCTGTGAATCCACATGAATGGGTTTACTGGCACTCCAGTTGCTCTTGGACTCCAATTCCCAGAAGCCCAAGTTTCAGTTGTGCAGTAAACCCAATTGTGTGGATTCAGAGACTTGGGCTTCTGGGAATTGAAGTGCAAGAACATCTGGAGTGCCAAGGTTTCACCATCGCTGTTCTAGACCTATGTATGAGGATCAAAACTATTTAACAAGCAAAAGAACTGCGTTACAGTAGTGACAACCATTATTATTATTTCCATATTGAACAGGTTAAATCAGAAAGGTGATAATCTTTACATGTATTCACAACCCATTGAGTGTTTAACTTCAACCTATATGAACTAAGCCAGAGAACAATCCCATCCAAAAGGATAACCAGAGATCACCCACTATTATTATAAACTTAAATCTTGTGATTTGTTATCTATGTTTACCTGTTCATCAATGCAGTCACCCCCTTTACTAGATGGCTTCCTGATTCTTCGTTTATAGATTCTCTGCACTTTCAGCCCTTCAATAAATTCAGGAGTGGATGATTATTTTGTGGCCAGATGTGGCTGAGAATGACTTAAGCTAGACATCCCCAAAATTTATACGTCTAAAACCCAACACGATGAAAATCCCATGATTCACGTCTTTACAAAAATGGCAAGTGGAAGATATAAAGCTCAAAGTTTGGGATCCACATTTAATTTCTTAAAGCAGGGGGTGGTCTAGCACAGGGGTTCCCAACTTTTTCAAGCTTCAAAGGCCAAATGGCCATTTTGTCCCACCTGCATGATGGGGCAGCTGTTTTGTCCCAACAGCTTCAAAGGGGTGGCCATTTTGTTTCTTGAATGCCCTTGGAGGGGTGGGGGTGGGGGCCACATGAAACGGTGCCATGCACAAGGGATTTCTCTCCACAGTGTAGCACCTGGATGGACCTTATGTTTCTATTAGTGTTGCACACCCATTTCTTTAGGTTTTAATAGCGCCACCAATTAATGTGGCAGGCGATGACAGCCTGGCTCTTGTCCATGAATCTGAGCTGTATTTCTCATTTTGGCTATTTTCACCCTACCACGTTTGCATTCGATTCACAGTGATGGTGAACCTTGGCACTCCAGCTTTTCTTGAACTACAATTCCCAGAAGCCCTGATCAGCAGGAGTGCGGACTTGGGCTTCTGGGAATTGAAGTCCAAGAACAGCTGGAGGGCCAAGGTTCGCCAGCACTGACCTAGAGTGCAACGATTCGCTAGATAGATAAATCTTTATTGTCATTGTCCTGCACGGAACAACGAGATTGGGGACAACTCCATTAGATGATTTCTACTTACATACTGTTTCCCTTACTCTGGCTCATGGGACAATGGATAAACAGCATCCTTCCTTAAACACGAATTACAATTCGCTGATTCCTCTTGAAGGTCAACACATGTTTGATTGTTATGATGATTATTATTTTACTGACAACTGAACTGAGACCCAGACACACCTTTCTTTCGTGACCAGGAGAGTCTGTTTGTCTTTCTGCCTCTCTCTTGCTCATCTTCACCTAGGCTACTACTCTCTTGAACCGCTTTGGCAACCTCTCGGTCACTCTCCCTGCTCGGGAGGACTCCGCGCCACTCCCCGCTCGTTTCACCGACCGTCTGAACGCCGGCAAGGTTTGGAGCATCGGGTTCAGCGGCACATGTGTTTAGTTCGTGGGGGGGAGAGTGCGCCGTTTCAAAGAAGGCATCACCGCAAGCGCTCGTTTGCCATTCGTTTCTCTGCTCGGCTGCCTCGTCTACGTCGTAAAGTTCAGGTGAGAAATAGATAGTGTCATCGGCGGCGTCTGTCTCCGCATCTGATGATTTTGAGAGCTCATTTCCTGCTGCCGGCGAAAATGTCACGTTCCCCTCATCTCCGTGAAAACAGAGCTGATGTGCCGTAGGATGCTCCTGAACGACGGAGCTGATCACTTTCCCAGTGGAAAAAACAGGAGAACTGGCCCGTTCCACGCATGGCATCAGGCCGGATGGTTCGTCTTCCTCAACCAACACTATGTCCCGTACAGAGCCGTTGGTAAGAGTCCGGCTCGTTTCATCCTCTGGCTGCCATGTTGTTTCCAAAACGAATTTTTCGGTTACTGCAGGAGGAAATGTTGAAGTCAACGATGTGCCAAAAAACCATTTTCTATGACCAGAGATGACTTGACTATTTGATTTCTCCTTCTTGGTTTCAACAATGCAGATTTGGGAGGCCACGACGTTGTTTTCCCGCTTTGCCACCTGTGAAGACGGGTGGAAATCTGTAAGGAAAGCGGAAAACAGATGACAAGGACTATGAACATGATGTGTGTTGTCATTCATCGTCTTATATCTGGGGTGCCCAAACTTTTCGGGCTGTGTGCCGATCACGTGGTTCAGTGGGCCGGTCACGTGGTTCAGTGGAAGCAGAAGTAAAACGCGCCTTGCAATTTGTTTTGCAACAGATTTTAGGCTGCCACTTTCTCTGCTTTAACTAGGGGTGCCCAAACTATGGCCCATGGGCCAGATCTGGCCCCCTGACACCAATTCAGCCAGCCCATGCTGCCTTTGTCGCTCCTGGAAGCAGAAGTAAAACGCGCCAATCCATCCATTCGGTTTGGGTGGAAAATTTCTCTTAGAAACCCCTGGAAATGGTGGGTTACCTTTTAAACCAGGCATTCACAGCCTACAGCCCACAGGCTGGATCTGGCCCCTGATGCCAATTCATCCGGCCTGCACCACTCCCAGAAGCGGAGGTAAAATGCTCCCGCGCATGTACAGAACACTGCCATAAATGCATTCTGTGCATGTGCTGGCGTGTGTTACTTCTGCTTTCTGCTTTCTGGTTGGAGGAACCACGCGACCGGTCCGATCAGCTGTCTGGAGGAATGGGGGGTGCGTGGTCAGGCCTGCGACCTGAAAACGTTGAGAACCCCTGTTTTAAACCAACTGGTGTCCCATGTACCATTTCAAACTTCAAAAGCAGAGCTCTGAAAACGGTACGACTGAGCGACTCATGCCTCCCTCCTCCAGGGCCCCAAACTGTAACTTTGGCTTTTGTAGGTTATTTATTTTGAAGTAACTTGTTTGAATGACATGCAGCGACAGAAGCTCATTTTGTTAATGCACACACAGCAAAGAGAGAGAGAGAAACCCCCTGGTGCTGATCAAAATGCCACTTTGCTAAGAAGTGCTTAATCCCTTCTTTCCACTGAGGAACAAAGAACCCCACGTGTGTGGCCAAGTGCATCCAGATGAACACATACACACATATATGTACACACACACACCTTCTGGCAGCAACTCAACATTGTCAAATACAGGTAGACCCTTGAACAACACGGGGGGACCGTGTGCTAACCCCCAGCATAAAATCCACATTGTTCTATGACCCAGTCATCGGAGTTGGAAGGATTTCATCTCCCCAGTGGCTGGCGCACCATGTCAGGCTACGGCCACACATCCTTCTGCCTGTTCCCTTAGTTGTGCTGCAAGAACTGAGTTTCTGGATCCACTGCACACCACAGCACTGCCACCCACTCATGATTAAACGCTTCCTCTGACCATGTGCAACCAGTCGAGGAAGCTCTTAATTTTTTTCTGAAGTTCCTAGATCAGTGGTGGCGAACCTTTGCACTCCAGCTGTTCTTGACTTTTGATTCCCAGAAGCCCTGATCAGCAGGAGTGCTGATTTGAGCTTCTGGGAATTTATTTATTTATTTATTTATTTATTAGTCACATTTATATTGCCGCCCACTCGGCAAGCGACTCTGGACGGCGTACAACAATTACATCATGAACTACATTTAATTAATTTAATTAAATAATCATATTTATATATGCCGCCCACTCAGGCAGAACCCGACTCAGGGCGGCAACCCGACTCAGGGCGGCATAATGGGAATTGAAATCCAATAACATTTGGCGTGCCACAGTACGCCATTACTGTCCTCGATTAGGGTTTCTCAACCTTGGGCCTCCAGAGGTTCTTGGACTTCAATTCCCAGAAGCCCTGATCAGCAGGAGTGCTGACTTGGGCCTTCTGGGAATTGAAGTCCAAGAACACCTGGAGGCCCAACGTTGAGAAAACCTGTCCTAGATGATTGCTGTGGCAGAAAAGTGATCATCAAAGACCATGATGGTGAACCTTGGCACGCCAGCTGTTCTTGGACTTCAATTCCCAGGAGCCCAAGTCCCCGCTGGGGGGAGGGAGGAAGCGCTCCCATTGGGCTGCTGGGCAGAACGGCGGGGAGAACTCTGTGCTGGGGGGAGGGAGGAAGCGCTCCCATTGGGCTGCTGGGCAGAGCGGCGGGGAGAACTCTGTGTTGGGGGGATGGAGGAAGTGCTCCCATTGGGTTGCTGGGCAGAGGAGTGGGGCAAACTCTGTGCTGGGGGGAAGGAGGAAGTGCTCCCATTGGGCTGTTGGGCAGGGTGAACTCTGTGCTGGAGCGACGGCGCACAAAGAGGCTCTGAGTGCTTTTGGAGGTCTCTGAATTCATAGCATTGGCCAATGGTGCCAAAGGTTCGCCACCACTGGCCAATACTATGAATCCAGAGACCTCCAAAAGACCCTGCAATTAAGAGTCTTGCTCAGATTTCAGAAACTCAAGGCCGGGATTTCCTTTACTGAGCAAATCTAACTAATGCGTAGCCTAGTTTAAAAAATTGTTTTAAAAAATCCAGGAAACCTACTTTCTTTCCTGCTGGCTACGTTACACGATTGGCTGGCTGTTGGCGTGTTAATTGCAATGCTGTCCGTCAGAGCAAGCATCTCCAGGGTTGGTTCTTGTGGTGCGCTTTGGATGGTAACGTCTGATGACAAGTGTAAGGAGACGTCCTCCAGAAAAGAGCTCGAAGCCACGGGGGAGCACTCGTCGTCCGGAGGCAAAGAACCGCGGCCTTTCTGGTTAGTTTTAGCAAAGGCGTCCAAAGAACCAAGGGCGCGATCAAAATCTTCATGGTGCTGGACTTGCAGGCGAATCCATTTTGACAACCCTTAAAGAAGAGATAGATGGCCATTAGAGGAAAGATGTCAATTCATTAGCATTGCAAATGTTTATTGTATCGTTGCCATCATAATTACGGCAATGTGGATTTGTACTCCATTATTCTACGCCAGGAGTTCTCAACGCTTCCTCAGACAGCTTCGGGGGCCGGACGGCCATTTTGCCCTTTAGCACATGGCACATCCTGGTGCGGTGGAGAGCCACATGAAATGGTGCCGTGGGCCACAGGTTGAGAATCCCCTGAACTACACTGCCTATCACAGCTTCCCACACTAGAGCAGCGGCATCTTTCAAAGTCAGTAGAAAGATCCGTCGGGTTGCCTTCCGTTGCAATTAAATGCATTCTTCACCTCAACAATGCCTTGTTTCCACAAGAAAGGTGTTACTCAAACGCAGCCCTGCAGGTGCCGACTTGCTCGAAGCAACTGTCGCCATTTGCCGCTCCTAAAATTACTGTGAATTTTTAAAATGTGAATTAGTGTCAGTCTCCCTTCCCACCGACCTTCTCTAGGACAAGCCAAACACGGCTGATGTGATGGAAGCTGAGCACCACCTACTGACGGGAGAAAGGCAGGATTTGATTTCTCAAACTCCGCGGGGCTGAAATGTCTTCTAAGCACCAGCGTCACATCCTGATTTTTAAGCCCTTTCCCTTCACCTGTAAGTGGATTCAATTGGTTTTATCAGCCAAGATAAGGGGCTGGCGGTGGCCCAGCGGTTAAGACGCTCGCCTTGTTAGCTGGAAGGTTGGCAAGTCGGCAGTACTGCATGGTGGATTGAGTGCCCGTCGTCTGTCCCAGCTCCTGCCAACCTAGCAGTTTGAAAGCAAAATAATAATAATAAGTAGATCAATAGGAATCATTTTGGTGGGGAAAAAGATCTTGGGAACGTGAAAGGAGCCTCATTCGGGTGTCTTCTAAACGGAGTTTCTCCAGCAAAAATCCTTTCAACCCAGAATAATTTCTGACACGAAATTATTATTACTATCAGCCAAGATTAACAAATGTACACCAAGAACAGTAAAGGTAAAGTTCGCCCTTGCTCGAAAGCCAGTTGTATCCGACTCTAGGGTTCAGTGCTCGTCTTTGTTTACAACCAAAGAGCCAGTGCTGTCTGTGTCCCCGTGGACATGTGGCAGGCATGCCTCAACCCCGGAGTGCACGGAACGCTGTTTACCTTCCCACCGAAGTGGTCCCTATCTATCTACTTGCAATTTCTTGCTTTCAAACTGCTCGGCTGGCAGGAGCTAGGACAGAGACGGGAGCTCACTCCGCCATGCAACACTCGGGTCTCAAACTGCCGACCTTCCGGTTGTGTGAAGTTCAGCATCTTAACCACTAAGCCACCACAGTTCCTTATCAAGAACAGTAATGCCTGCTTAATTACTTATGAATCAGAATTTATTTTTCCTTCAACTAAAAAAGGGAGATCTGCCCTAAATTCTGTCTTTAGTGACATTATCGCATATCAAGATTCATCTAACATGCTGCATGAATGTGGAGAGATACAGAATCCGGCTCATTTCCTGGTCTACCAGAAACATGTGCCGATGAAGTTTTAATTTTAGCTAACGACAAAGCCAAGAACAGTGGCTTCATTTTGGCAGTCCAAAGTTGGATCAGGACACAAAAGAAGAGGAGGAGGATTCATCTCAGCACGTAACGGTACAACAACCAGAGAGGCTCACCGCTGTGATTTAACCAAGGCTAAGCAGACAGCGTTCCGTGCGCTCTGGTGTCTAGTCATGCCTGCCACATGACCATGGAAATGTCTGCAGAAGCAGACAGTGCTGGCTCTTCGGCTTAGAAACAGAGAAGAGCACTGCACCCTAGAGTCGGATACGACTGGCTTTCGAGCAAGGGAAACCTTTACCTTTACCTTAAGCAGACTTCATGGCTACAGGTTACTCAAAAACAAAACAAAGTTTGGGGAAAGCAATAATAATAATAATAATAATAATAATAATAATAATAATAATAATAATAATAATAATAATAATAATAATAATAATATTGAATCAGAAACTATTCTGGGTTGAAAGGATTCTTGCAGAGGAAACTGTGCTTAGGGAACACCCAAATGAGGCTCCAAGAGCTGGAACAGAGACAGGCACTCAATCCATCATGCAGTACCCAGGTCTTGAGTTGCTGACTTGCCAGTCTTCCAGCTAACAAGACGAGCTTCTTAACTACTGAATCCCCGTCTTCAAAACGGATAAGATTAACAGTATCTTCCAGGACAAATTCCTTCTTTCTATCCAAAAGTTGGACCAGGAGGATATTTAGCGGAGTTGTTCCACTCTATAAAACCGAGTCAATTAAAAGCTAGCTTCACTGCTGGGGGAAAAAAATATGCAAAATTAAACCTCAAATCACATCCGTGTACCTAACCAGGCTGAGTGATAATGAATATTATAAAGGCTGCTGTCGTTTGCCCTTCTCGAAAACTCCCTACAGACGACTTATTTATTCTCAGCAATTATTTCTCTCCGGCATGATTTGCTTGTTCCGATTCAATGCCAGCGTTCTTTGTCATAAGGATTTCACGAGGTCAATATTTTATTTACCCACCGCTGCATTTTTCATGGCGGGATTTGTGTCTGCAGCAGCAAAGCTGGAAAGCTTTGGGCTGGCCACGCTTTAATTCACCATTGGCACTGTGACGTGCCATGCTCATAGGCTGCTGTGAAGAGCAGACTTAAAACAATTGGGACCATCAAGAAAATGGGGCAGTTTTAGTCCCATCGTTCTCCAGGCATAAAATAGATTAAAGGTAAAGGGTCGCATCCGACTCTAGGGTTTGGCGCTCATATCAATTTACAGCCGAAGAGCCAGCAGTTTCCATGGTCCTGTGGCAGGCATGACTAAATGCCAGAGCGCACAGAACACTGTTACCTTTCCTGTTTCTCTACTTGCAACTTCTTGCTTTTGAACTGGGCACCCTTAAACAGGTATTTGTACTGGGGCAGACAACAGGAGCTCACTCCGTCACGCAGCATTCGGGTCTCAAACTGCTGACCGTCCGGTCCTCAAGCTCAGCTTCTTAACCATTAACCCACCACAGCCCTAAAATAGGCTATCTCCTCTTTAAAAATGTGGCAAAACATCCCTTATAGCGGTGATGGCGAGTCTTGGCACTCCAGATGTTCTTGGACTTCAATTCCCAGAAGCCCAAGTCAACACACCTGCTGATCAGGGCTTCTGGAAATTGAAGTCCAAGAACAACTGGAGTGCCAAGGTTCACCATCATGGCCCTAGGGCCAAGATTCAGCCTGTCGGTCATATTTGACCTTCCGGAACCTTCTGTCAAGGCACCCAAACACCTCTAAATTTTTTTGTTTTAATTCTAAAAGCCCATTGCATTCTCTATCAGGCAGTGATGGTGAACCTTGGCACTCCAGATGTTCTTGAACTTCAATCCCCAGAAGCCCTGACTAGTGTTGACTTGGGCTTCTGGGAATTGAAGTCCAAGAACATCTGGAGTGCCAAGGTTGGCCATCACCGCTATAAGGGATGTTTTGCCACATTTGTAAGGAGGAGAGAACCTATTTTAGTCTCTGTGAATCCACACGAATGAGTTTACTGGCCTTGGTGTTACATATGCACCGGTCTGCCATCCCGAATACTTTCAGATGTTGACTTCAGAACGCAGAAATTCAGAGGCAGTACGACACGAAGAATTATACCAATATGTAAATAGCCATCACTGTTCTTTTCTTAACATTTCTTTATATTGCAGTAAACCCATTCATGTGGGTTCACATAGACTTGGGCTTCTGGGAATTGAAGTTCAAGAAAAGCTGGAGTGCCACGATTCGCCATCACTTCCCTGGGAGATATGGCAGTGGCACTCAGCTAAAACCGAGGTCTGTGCATCCTTCATAAACTATACATTTTCAACCATCTATTTTCCAAGGCAACCTTACCAGCAATGTATTTATTTGGGTTCCTTCCGAAACGGTCGTCGACAAGTATAAGTGCTCCCCAATCGCTGCTGTGGCGAATACACCTAAATCAGACAGAAAAGTGAGAAAACCAAACCAGACTGCTCTTATCCCTAACGTCATACTCTTATAAGTTGGTTTATTAAAATTCATGGGGAAGCAGAAGAAAGGGTTTCCATTATAACTAGCCTGATGTATCGTTTCAGGCACCATAAAGAACATAACATGGACTTTGCACAACATCGGGGGGCTAGCAACATCTCCTAGCCATGCCGCCCGGAGCCTGATAAAATGGAAATTCACGTCGAGGCTGGAAAGAATTAGATCGGGATCAACGGAAAGGCCAGAGCGGAGTCACTATCCCAGAACAAATATACAGCCATTTCTTAAGAGAGATTCGTTTTTATGTCATCTCTGGCAATGTGCAAATTAACAACAGGCAGGATTCCAGTTTTATCGTTATGCGTCTCAACGAAGAGGGTCCAGAACAAATATATATGATTAACATGTGGGACTAGAACCGGGGTTCCCAATCTAAGGCTGCTTGCGACCCCCCGGCGGTGGGACCCCCCCTCCAAGGGCATTTGAGAAACAAAGTGGTCATCCCTTTGAAGCTGTTGGGACAAAATGGCCAACCCCCAATCGTGCAAGCAGGGCAAAACCATCCGGCCCTCGACTGAGAGAGCGTGACCCGGCCCTCGGCTTGAAACGGTTGGGAACCGCTGGACTAGGAGATGGGCTCAAATGAGCCATGCAAACTCAACTGGGCCGGTCACACCTGCGCCACCTGAATTTATCATTGGTGAGAACTAATGCAGAGACCTTGAACTTATGGGAAGAGAGGAGGGATGGAGCATTATTAATAAAACTAAAGAAATAAGAAAGATATGCTTAAAACACAGACTAATATTGCTTAGCATTTCAAGAAGGAGATGATGGTTGTAATGGTAACAGCGCTGAGATTACTTATTGTCAAAAAATGGAAATTATATTGTGAATTTAAATCGGATGACTGGTTTAAAGAATTATGGAATATAGCAATAAACGATAGACTGGCGTGTGAATTAAAGTTAGAGAAGGGATTAACAAACAAAAAAATGACTGAAGAGATTGGGGGAGAATTTATTGAGTATGTTTTAGTCAAATCGAAAGGAGTTAGGACTGAGAAAAGAATATGCAGTTTTTTGGAAATAGGGGATAAATATATCAGTAGATAAATAGGGAAAGGTAACAGCATTCCGTGCACTCTGGTGTCTAGTCATATCTGCCACATGACCACGGAAATGTCTGCAGATACAGACAGAGTTGGCTCTTTGGGTATAAACGAAAATGAGCACCGAACCCTAGAGTCGGATACGACTGATTTCCAAGCAAGGGAGACTTTTACCTTTTATTTTGTATTGGTTCAAAATTATCATTGTCGTCGGCTGCTACTCGTATCCGAGCATACATTTTTCCTGGAAATCATTTTCACAGTTCATGGATGTGTCTCTGGTGACTCAATAAACCGATCCTGGCATGAAACATGCGGCTACGCACATTACGCTGAATTGATGGCGGAGGGCGTAGTTGAGTTTGACAAAGCTTTCGTGCTTGTCGCTTAGCCTCTTTGTGTCTGTGGTGTTCTCCTTCGGAGCGATTGGTAACGGCAGAGATGGGTTGGCGCCAAAGTGCGCGATCTATGGCCGCTGCCTCCTAGGTTTGTGGGTTTTATACCTGACACCTTCATGGTTTGTTTCAGCTGGTTCTTATGCTTCAAAGGAGCTCCGCTAAGTTCCCCATAAAGAATTTGACAAGGAAGCCTGGAACCGTCCATATGGCGGACATGCCCTATCCATCGAAGATGATGGCTTATCATGGAAGCATCAATACTATTTACATGGGCCTTCTCGAGAACTGCAATGTTGGTGGCATGGTCATCCCACTTGATGTTATTAATTATATAAATAAATAAAAATGAAGACATCTTGCACTTATGCCCAAGAGAGGCATGTAAATGCAACGAAAGAATAATGAAGGCATGATCCACATAAGGGTGCTTTTCAGAGCCATGGATCTTTAAAGGGCCCAGCAACGCGGGTTTCGACCACTCTCATTTTGACTGGCGTCTGGGCAGAAGCATCTCTCAATCGATGCTACCTTCCTCACTGACACCAGTACCTTGAACACATTCACCTTCCTGCAAGTGGCCTGTCCAAGGAAATCTCTCCTCCTTCTTCTGCTGTATCCGAATCTGAATGTTGGCGATCAGCCATGAAGACTCTCTTGAGAATGCAATGCGGTGGCCTTTCATCTATGCGTGACACCCATAGACGATCGCCTTGTTAGCTGGAAGGCTAGCAAGTTGGCAGTTCGGGACCCGGGTACTGCATGACGGATTGAGCGCCCATCTGTCCCAGCTCTTGGGGACACGAAAGGAGCCTCATTCAGATGTGCGCGCCCCCCGAGTGGATTTCCTCCTGTAAGAATCCTTTCAACCCAGAATAATTTCTGGCACAAAATTATTATTACCCATAGTACCACGGATCCCATTCCACAACTCACTATCTGGTCCTGAGCCCTTTTGGCACACAAAGTCTTCATCGGCCCCCAGGCCAGGATGGATGAAGCTGCTGCCCTCCATCAAGATGGATTCAAGTGGGATTTAATCCACTTGGGGACCATCACCCGTCCCTGTGGACTTCGCCACCTTGGCTACAGGGGAAAACCGTGAGCAAAATGAAAGCCATGCTCAAGAGTCTTCCCACTTTCCCCTGTTTTTCCCCGCTGCATGGGTAAAGCATGTAGTGAAAGCAAATGTGTGAGACCCACAGGGGACCAATCCCACACCTTTCAAGTCAAGCAAAGAAGCAATATTTCATGGCAGAGCTGTCACCTGGCCATGCGCAACATCTGGCGTGTCCCTTCACTCTGCAACGATCGCGTTTCACAGACTTAGCGGTGACTTCATTTACAGTGTGAGCAAAGGCAGAAACGCCACACCTGGGACCGGCTCATTTGAACCTCCCTGTGAGCCTGCCACGATGCCAGCTTATTTTCAGAGCTTGGGAAAAAAAAGTTAAATGTCTTAGCCTGCAATTTCCAGAATACCCACGGCGACCACCATCTCCGGTCTAAATACAAACAACTCAACAACACGATTGACGATCACGAGGGCTTTGAACTTGCACACCATGACTGAGGTTGGCAGCTGGGCTTCACTTTAATTACAGGCGCAATAATAATAATAATTTTTGTGTCAAAAACTATTCTGGGTCGAAAGGATTTTCGCTGGAGAAACTCCGCTCAGGGGACGCCCGAATGAGGCTCCTTTCATGTCCCCAAGGTCTTGCTTTCGGCCTGCTATTTTGGCAGGAGCTGGGGCAGAGACGGGAGCGCACTCCACGGTGCAACACTTGGGTCTTGAACTGCTGACCGGCCGACCTTCCAGTCGTCATGTTCAGCGTCTTAACCACTAAGCCACCATAGTCCCCTTTCAGAATGAACTTAGAGCAATGCTAATTAGCATTCAAGTTAAGTAAGATATTTTAATACAATATTACCCGTCCTACCACTTCAGTGGAACCTCAGATAACAAACGGCTCAGTTAACATAAAAATCACATAACAAAAGGAAATCCATAGAAAATAGTGGCTCGGTTTAAGGATTTCCCCCCCGGAACGGATTAATAGGTTTTAAATGCATTCATATGGGAAATCACATTTTAATTAACATATTTTGTTTTTCAATGCACTCCTATGGGGAATTGCATGAAATGCATTCCTATGGTAAATTTGGTTTAAGTAATTTTCACTTTAAGAAATGTCCCGGGGGGCACATTAATTATGTTAACTGAGGTTTTACTGTATTAGTTTGCATGACTGAGCAGGGATTCGAACCCAGGTATTAGATCGTCACTATATCCACTCTAGCACACCAAATGACTAATAACTTCATTAGCTATTATTTTAATTTTATTTTGGAATAGGTTCCCCCCGCCCCCCGTCAATTTTCATAAATCTATTTTCAACGGAGCCAATTAAATGCGTATTAAATAATATCTTCATTCTACACACCTGCCCAGCGCTTGGTTGAGGGCCCTAAAGGCCTGGATTTCATACCACTGGCTCCCTGGTAAAAGCCCTCTTGCTTTTGAGTGTTGGTCATTGTATTTCCTCTTCAGTTCAACCTGGGGAAATGGGAAAAAGAACCAGACAATTGTACAAACATTAATTGCTTTAGCCACCAATCATGGATAAATTAACTGATTTTAAAAATCCACACAAATCAGCAGATTCAGCCTTCAAAGAATTATTAGATATATAAATGCTACATAAAGCTTGGTTTCTACTAAGATTTATATGTCTTTTCTAAAAGGAAATTTGGCATAAGGCAGTGATCAGTTGCTGTGCTGGCCCACCCCTGAGGACAGGGTTGCCATGCAGTGCCGCTACACAGGGAGCATTGGTATCTGTGCTGGCCTACCCCAGCGGGAAGGGTCACCGCACAGTGGCGCTACACAGAGTCCTGCCAGCAGTGCATTCAAGGAGAATCCAAATAGCAAAGTCCAAAGAGCAAGGCGAGGTCTGGTTACAGGTAATTCAAGCGAGCGTCTAGTCCAAAGGATGTCCAGGGGCGTCATCAGGGTTGGCAGAGAAGTCAGGGTTACAGCAGAAGAGGTATCAAAAGTCAAGCAGGGTGTCGGTCTTTGCACAGAGGAATTGTACCGACGCTTGGCTGCTGGAACAAGCTTGCTTAAGAACCTCCCAGCTAATGGGTATCAGCTGGGAGCCTTCTCTGACAACGAGCTCTAGCTTTCTCGCGTCTCAGCTGCAGCTCCTTTCGGCGTCGTTCCCGACGTAAACCCATTTGTGTGCATTCACAAAGACTTGGGCTCCTGGGAATTGAGGTTCAAGAACACCTGGAGTGCCAAGGTTGGCCGGCATGGTTCTAGGCTGCCATGGAGAAAGTGAGAACCCAAAATGCTCCTGATGGCTCTCAGGTTAACAGGTGACAAGCTGATGGAATGATTCACCCACTCTTCTGTTTCAAGTATCTGTTGCATTTCACTTTATTCCTGCCAATGTCCCACCCAGCACATTTCTGCTTGAACGCTGAAGTCCACAGACACGGTGTCTTGATGCTTGCTATGTCGAGATCAGCTAAGGCTCACCCATGACGACTTAGAGGCCTCCTGGCTGAAGACGAATCAATGCCTTGTCTTGACATAACAGCTCAAAAGTGAGAAAATCGGAAGGGTTCTTCCCTCATCAGCACAACGCAGCCTCCTGTTTCAGTCTTCAAAGGGGGATGATAAGCCCACTGACGATCCGAGTTGGTGAACCCCAGCACAACATTTAAATGCCGAATGACCCCATCTGCTGTGTTTTGCTCCCACAACTTTCTCTGCATGAAGCCCCATCAGACAGAAAGAAAGACGGGAAATAATTATTTTTCAAAATTAGGTAAAGGTCACCCTTGTTCTGACTCTAGGGTTTGGTGTTCATTTCTGTTTATAATCAAATAGCAAGCAGTGTCTGTGTTAGCAAATGTTTCTGTGGTCATGTGGCAGGCATGACTAGACACGGAACGCAGTTTACCTTCCCACCGAAGTGGCCCCTATTTATCTACTTGCAATTTCTTGCTTTCGAACTGCTCGGTTGGCAGGAGCCAAGACAGACGACGGGAGCTCACTCTGTCGTGCATCACTCAGGTCTCGAACTGCTGACCTGCCAACCTTCCAGTCAGTGTCTTAACCACATCAGCCACCACATTTCAAAAATGCAGCTCCTCAAACTCCAGAGCCAGCGAGACTACGGACATCTCCCTGGCGGGTGTTTGAGAGACCACGTTGGGAGTGATGCTTGAACCTCCCAACCCAGGGAGCAGAACATAGGCCTGTTCTTGCATCCAAACGAACCCCTTGTCTGAAGGTAGACACCATTGATTCTAAAGCGGCTTAGTGGTTAAGACGCTGAACTTCACGACTGGAAGGTCAGCAGGTCAGCACTTCGGACCTAGCACTCCGGTGCCTAGTCGTGCCTGCCACCTGTCCACGGAAACCTCTGCAAATGCAGACAAGTGCTGGCTCTTTGGCTATTTACAGAGATGAGCACTGAACCCTAGAGTTGGATACGACTGGGTTTTTGAGCAAGAGCGATCTTTACCTTTACTCGACACCTTCAATTTTGCTAGATTTGTGGCCTCAGGGGATGAAAAGCGAAGTCCTCGATCCAAGTCTGAGTCAACCGTCCACATGCGCCTCCTTGAAACTCATGTCGGTGCTAGTTGGGACATTAAAACGAAAATGTCGCTCAAACCTGTGGCTCTTCCAGAGCTGCTCGTCTAAAAGGAGAGGCAAATGGCTTACACAAAGGCAAGTTAATTTCACTGCTCTTTTGTTCTGTATTAACCTTTTACAACTGACAACTGGAAGGACACGCTTC
The DNA here is from genome assembly GCA_035047345.1 of Bradypodion ventrale. NCBI lineage: Eukaryota > Metazoa > Chordata > Lepidosauria > Squamata > Chamaeleonidae > Bradypodion > Bradypodion ventrale. The sequence goes on from JAWDJE010000012.1 coordinate 12,006,741, forward strand.
AGGAGAGAAAACAGCAGACTTCTAACCACTTCTGACAGGTAACTTTCAACTCAAGTTTGGGTAAGGATTCCTTGCTTTTCATGTTATTTCATGTGCTTTATGCCCTTTAAATAAATTTTAAAAAACCAACAACGGCCTGTCAAATTTACAGATTCAAACTTTGCGGCCAGAAAGCAAATTCAGTTTGATTCCACAGATCTAATACATGTTACTGTCACTCAAGATTTATTGATTGCGGGCCGAAGGTTCTCCGTGCCGTTGTTTGGCGTCTGTCGAGCGGACCTGACCTAGAACGGCGCCCGACCTGTCTCTGGCAATTTTCATTTCCGCATCTGTGTGAACCCGGGTGTTTTGTTACGATTACCAACACGACAACCTTGCCGCGGCGCACCCAGAGAGTACGGCATTAGATGCGGAGAGAAAGCAATACTGTAATATGCCTGCGATGGTGAAAACTTTGAAATGGCCCACATAGACCAGGGGTTCCCAAACCTTTCATGCTGGGGGGCGGGACACGCTTCGAGGGCCGGATGGCCATTTTATCCCAACTGTTTCAAAGGTGGTGGTCATTTTGTGGAAATCTGACATACCCTGGTAATGACAACCTTGTGTTGCCGGCTAATCTTTCTCATACTAGGTCAGGCCAACGGATCTGCAGAATGAACCCACCAAAAGGTGCCTTGATGTTGGCCGTTTCACATCTGGCCCTAGACACGGAAGAAGAAGCGACAGGGAACCATTTCTATTAGGCAAAGTCAAGTCTGAATTTCATTTCTGCAGGACCAGAAAGGAAATCCTGGACAGTTTTGTGTCAACCATTATAGGTAAAGATAAAAGTCACACTTGCTCCAAAGCCAGTCGTATCTGACTCTAGTGTTCAGTGCTCATCTCTGTTATAGCCCAAGGCGCTGTTTGCGTCTGCAGACATTTCCGTGGACCTGTGGAAAACATGACTAGAGTGCATGGAACGCTGTTTACCTTCCCACCAAAGTGGTCCCTATTTATCTACGTGTAATTTCACGCTTTCAAACTGCCAGGTTGGCAGGAGCTGGGAGCTCATTTCGTCATGCACCACTTGGGTCTCGAACTGATGACCTGCCGACTTTCCAATTCCCATGTTCAGTGTCTTAACCAAGGAGACAGTGACGGCGAACCTTTTAGAGACCGAGTACCCAAATTGCAACCCAAACCCACTTATGTATCGCAAAGTGCCAACATAGCAACAGGGGAAGAAAGAAATGCTCCTACTGAGCTGCTGGGGTAAACTCTGTCCTGGGGGAGGAAGTGCTCCCATTGGGCTGCTGGGCAGAGGGGCGGGCCAAACTCTGTGCAGGGGGAGGGAGGAAGTGTTCCCATTGGACTACTGGGCAGAGGGGCAGAGCAAACTTTGTGCTGGGGTGATTGCACAGGTGCCCACAGAGAGGGCTCCGAGAGCCACCTCTGGCACATGTGCCATAGGTTCGCCACCACTGCACTAAGCCACCCGCAGTCCCCTAGGTCAATTATTATAGGCAATAACAAAAGTAACAAATTCATGGTTTGGCTGGATAATGGCCATTTATCAATGTAGGCTCTAATTGTTTTAACTTAATTATTACTACCAATATGTAGGGGCAGTAAGACTTCTCAGAGACGCGGCATTTATTTCCTTGGCTTCTAGCTGCTGATCTGAGTAACTGCACAAACTATCCTTATCTGGGTAGGACTTGGGGGGGACAGAATGGTAGATCGCTATTTAACAGCAGTTCCCGGGGACGGAGGGGGTGGAAGCACGTTTATTGTGCGCTCACCGAGGGTTGCGCATTCCCGGCAAACGGTGGAACAGGTAAAAGGTCAGAGCACGTCACCCTAATGTAATCAGAATCCATTTCACTGTATACGTTTGCATTATCCAGCCTCGCCGTTGACGCCCGATTCGACATGACATGGTGCATATGTGGAAAAGCCAGCGACTCCTGCTAGCAAATATCCTAAATGCGCAGTAAACCACAGGCTAGAAGGGATTAGTTAAAATGTCAAAAGACAGCCCTTCTCCGGCTACCTGTTCATCCTTAAAAATATACTCCTGGCTGTCGGGCATGCTTTACGGACAAAAAGATCTCCAGCGAAGAAGGGCGGCAGAAGGCCTGTGGCAACTCATGTCATCTTGTAGCTGTCAGAGAGATTAGGCTTTGATCTATCTGGGAGGTCACGGTTGCATTCGCATTAGCCGGAGTCTAACAATACCTGTTAACCACTGTTTCCTTTAATGCTTAATTAGACAGACCTCCCCTGCAACAGAAAATTAACCAAGAATGCTTTGCCTCCCCCCCACCCCCATTTTCATCCCCCCCCCTCCCCACACGTACCCATGTACCCATAACCCTACATCGCCTGATGTTCCTCTTCCACCCGCCAGCTGACTTTATTTGAGAAAGTAAATAAACAACGGGCAGTCAACTTTTGCCTCTTGCTCCCGGAGCCGAAGAGGACATGCAAGGGTGGCCTGTTGTGGTTGCGATGCGCCATGTTCCGGTGTGGTTTTCTCCAACCCGAAGGGAACGACGGATGCTGAAAAGATGATCAGGAAAGGGGTGGGTGGGAGAAAGTGAGGCGGGCTCAGGTTGGTTGGGAGGGCGAGATGAACTTCTAGGGTAGTGTTTCCTAACTTTTGGTTCTTGGACTTCAATTCCCAGAAGCCTAAGTCAGTGCATTGGTTGATCAGTGCTTTGGGGAAGTAAAGTCCAAGGAGCTTAGGGGAAATAAGAAGAGGGACATTGAAAGAGAGATGCCATCCTATAGCCGTGGTGGCAAACCTTGGCACTCAAGCTGTTCTTGGACTTCAATCCCCAGAGGTCCAAGTCTCTATTGCATGCGCACAGTAAACCCATTCGTGTTGTTTCACGGAGACTTGGGCTTCTGGGAATTGAAGTCCAAGAACACATGGAGCGTACATGCTGTAAACCCATTCGTGTGGATTCACAGACTTGGGATTTGGGGAAATAAAGTCCAAGAGCACCTGGAGCGTACGCACAGTAAACCCATTTGTGTGGATTCACAGAGACTTGGGTTTTTGGGAAATTGAAGCTGAGAAACACCTGAAGTGCCAAGGTTGGCCATCGCGGGCCTAGAGGAAAGAGCCAAGTCCTATTATCAAAGTCTGATTTCATCATCAATACTTGTCTATTTTAAACACATTTCTGGAGATGGTTGCTCAGTGGGTGGAGAATAACATTGAAGGAGAATATAGCTGAGGAACTCAACCTCTCCTACATCACTTGGGAGGACCCTGAATAGGCTGTGGGTTGGAGTCCTTCAATGCAAGACCAACATGCTCAAGTAGGGGATGCTGGCAGCACATGGTGTGAATGTGGAGAGATACAGAATCCGGCTCATTTACTGGTCTGCTGATTACTACCGAAAAAAACAGGCACTGATGAGGACTTATGCTTGGCCAATGGCAATGCCATTGGCACTTTGGGTGGCCTCAGACACCCTCCCTACAACCTACCACACAAGAGTTCTCATGAGTATAAAAGCAAAACGTGCAAATCCCCCCCTCTTTTTTGTGCATATTAAAAGCACTGGAGATACTAAGAAAAGCATTTGATGGCTATGGCAAGTGCTCAATGGGTGGCCCTGAGCAAGGCAGCTTGTTTAGCTTACCTTGGAAGAGTCAAGATAAGAACAGCCCTGCGTTGAACGTCCAGGATGGGAGCCGAAATATCTAAATCCCTTAAACTCTCCCAGCCTCCTAATTTGCCAATTTCACTGCATCACATAAAAAAATAAATATTACCTGCTACTTGGTCTAATCCATGTGTCCTATACTAAATCAAGTGCGCTGAATCCAAATCTGAACTCCGGTTCTGCCTAGGACAGAAATCTGTCCTAGTAAGCAAATCTCACCCTCTTGGTTCGGTTCTTGCGTCAATCACGCAGGGTAGATTTGCCACAAATGTAGTAAAAATTGTCCGGTTTATTAACAGAGCTGCACCTACTCATCTTTAGCTCAAAACAGACTCACTATGGCCTAGCTGTACTTTCCAATAAGATGGCTTTGCATTAGAGACAAGCCTTGGTCCATCTCGCCTTTTATGCCTATTTCTGACGCCAGCTCAATGACTTGCCCAGACATGTTGCTGGAACATGCATGCCACTAGGGGACGTGATTCAGCTGAGGCAGCAGCAGGCCTAGTGGTAGCTGCAACTGTTATAACATTCCTATGTAAAATACATTACCCAATACCATATAATATAATATAATATAATATAATATAATATAATATAATATTAGTGGCTCGGTTTACGGAATTTCCCCCCCCGGAACGGATTCATTGGTTTTCAATGCATTCCTATGGGAAACTGCATTTCGGTTAATGAATTTTCCCAATGCATTCCTATGGGAAATTGCATTCAATGGGCTATTCGGCTAAAGCAATTTTCGCTTTAAGAAACGTCCCGGAGAACGCATTAGTTACGTTAACCGAGGTTCCACTGTACTAGGCATGCAGGAGCTGGGGCAGAGATGGAAGCTCACTTTGTCATGCAGCACTTGGGTCTTGAACTATTGACTAGCCGACCTTCCAGTCGCCAAGTTCAGCATCCTAACCACTAAGTCACACGCAGTCCTTCCAGATATCTGGAGATGCATGGTTTTTCCTAACATCAAGGCATGGCCTTGGCGGTGTGCACATCAAAAACCTTGGTGGAAATGTTGGGTCAACTCAACGAACCCTTTCAACATAAAGCTAATGTGATTCTCAGGATGCTGGGGAGCGGGCAAGAAGATTACCATACCTTCGACATAAACAAAGCGTAAGATCGGGCATGGCACCGTTTTTTCATTTCCGAGCGATAAAGTCTTTTGAGGAGCCGAAGTTCAGCTCATTAAATAAATATCGGGGCTAAACTTGTTAAAACGTACAGATTCAAGCCATTAAGAAAAGGAAAAAAAACTTTGAGCGCAGTAAAAATAAACACATTGTCTGCCAGACACTCAGGCAGGATGGTTTTATCTCGAGCCAAAGCGAGAAACCTTTTGAACCCCAAAACAGTTTAAAGCAAAGGCGCACTAGAGTAGTGGGGGGAGAGATGCACAGCAGGAACATTTTCCGTTCAGTATCAGTGTATTATAAACACGATTATCAGGGCAAACTATGGCAGGATAATTTTTTACCGGCAAACCGTGGCTCTTCTAGACTTTGTGCACCGTGTAGCCTAAATAGAGAAAGAAGGTGTATTTATTTCTTTTTAAATATCTGGCACATTTGCACAATTTGTAGGAAAAGGGCAACTTTAGATAACCTAATCGTGCACTCCTAAATCTTGCCAAATGCAAACTTTGGGATGGGGGAGTTGAAGTCTGCAAGTCAGCTTCGACGGATGCATTTGCACATTTGCAGAGTAAAGAAAGTGGGTGTTTGGGAGGGAGTTGCAAGAGAAACGACACAGAGAAGGAAAGGAGGAAAGCCCTATGTATGAACATGAGTTTACACTAAAACACTATGGATCTGGTTTAAAACATAGCCATAATGGCCTATATTGTTAAGCGATTCCACATTGATTAATTATCAATTTTGACCTTTTTTTTAAAAAAAAAGAGAATAATATTCCAGTATCGACCACTACAATCATTATTCAAGAGATGGAATAAACACATAATAATGATTGGGGACTAGAAGCCTAAAAAATATTCCCCCCGCCACCCATGCAAGTGTAACTCTAAAAGTGACGATCATATATTTATTATCATAAATGAATTGATGATCAATTTTTTTCCACTGTGCAAATTTCAAATCTTGGGAAAGCTACTTTTGGAAGGGCTAAACCTACCGGGATCTATCAGCCAAAATGGCCAAGGGCTATTTGGAGTCCAGGATGATGATGATGATGATGATGATAACAACAACAACAACATCCTATGAAGATGTTGGACGCAATATAAAATGTAAATATATTTGGTAAGTGTGGTAGATTTAAACCTTTCTACTACATATTTGTGTGGGGTATGATGTATTTTGTATTGTATATTATCAATGTAAGGGTAAAGGTTTCCCTTGCTCGAAAGCCAGTCGTATCCGACTCTAGGGTGCAGTGCTCATCTCTGTTTCTAAGCGAAGAGCCAGCGCTGTCTGCGTCTGCAGACATTTCTGTGGTTATGCGGCAGGCATGACTAGACACCGGAGCGCACGGAACGCTGTTTCCTTCCCACCGAAGTGGTCCCTATTTATCTACTTGCAATTTCTTGCTTTCGAACTGCTAGGTTGGCAGGAGCTGGGACGAAGACGGGAGCTCACTCCGTCCTGCAGTGTTCCATTCTATTGTTTACAGAAATTTGTACTTTAAATATAAGAAGTCTTCCTTTCCTGATGAAAGATATTGAAAAGAAAAACGATCGGGTTTCCTTTGAAGGGAAGAATGTTTTGTTTCAGTTTTCTGGGGGAAAAAATTCCTTACCTGAAGTTGTGAAGGAATTTAAGTTTTGAAACATTGAAAAAACAAGTGGATTTGTGCATTTTTACTTTTATGGAAAATAAACTTTGTGTTTGAAACGTTTTTGGAGTTTTTTGAAGTTATTCATCTCCCATTTGTGAACGGAGCATTACTCGAGCATTTGTTGGATACCGCAGATTCTACAACCATAGATAGTAACAGGATGCCTCAAACCTACAACAGTTGATATACCCTCTTGTTGGTATCGCTCCACCTAAGATCAGGAGAGAAGTAGCAGCAGATGTTGAGAGAACTAAGCAAGAGAAGGACCTTTGGCATCCTCTGAATGGATATGAGCCTCAAGTCCACCGGCTCAGATCCAGGAAGAGCTTTATGGCAAGAACAAACATTATTGAGGGTACGCAAGAGCAAAACCACATTAGAAGATGGAGGAAGGAACTCACTGGACAAGGAACATCATTAAAGGTGGAGATAGCTGAAGATCTCAACCTCCCCTACGTCACTTGGGGGATCCTGAACAGCTGGAGGGTTGGAGTCCCTAAATGCAAGACCAACATGCTCAAGTGGGGACTGCTGGTGGACAACAACACACGGTGTGGATGTGGAGTCCGGCACATTTGCTGGTCTGGCGATTGCTGCTGGAGACATGCGCCGATGAAGACTTGCGTTCGGGCCACGGCAAAGCAAAGAAAGTGGCTTCATTTCGGCAGTCTAGGGTCTTCCAAATGGGTAACTTTTTCGCATTCCTATGGTTGGCATCTGACAATGCAGAGAGACAGATGTGGTGGTGGGAGTGGAAACCATTCCATCCCAATACGAAAACATGAGAAACGAAGACTTAAGATTTCACATGTCAAAAAAGAGTGTTGCTTCCACCTGAAATAGTAATAATTATGCTCCTTGCGCGCCACCTAGATTTTCCTTCTCGCCGACTGCCAAGCCTCCGTAAAAGTCAGTTACTTTGAGAAAGTGAGACATCCAACTGCCGTCTCTTTTTGTAAATAATAAAAATAAAAAAAAAATCTGTTTTAAGTAGGAGCCATATGAAACACTGCAGCTTTTAACATCCTTCCCCCGGCCTTCAAGCGGAGGGGTTACATCTGTGAGAATTATGGCTCAATAGTGCATGTGTAAAAGACCTGGGCGGCTGCCGGAGTACACTTCAAAGACCTCCTCAACGGAGTCACTAAAAGCTCAGTCTGTATACATACGCACCTCTACATTAGCCTTCTGGGGTTCCAGTTTTGAAGAGAAGGGGCTCCTATCATGTGCATGCTGGGAGTGAAAGCTGCAGAACGGACACGGGACACTCATTACAGGACGAATGGCGGCTCCAAAGTGTCGTTCACACATGCTGCGCAAACTTAAGAAGGTGGCGTATGCCACTGTTTATTCAGCATTCATTGAAGAGGGAACCACATTAACCCATGGCGAAGAGACAAGCAGACCTGGTGGTCAAGGGAAGCAGGGTAGAAAGATTCTCTGATCTACAATAAATATCTTAATTCAGGGATTCTCATCCTGCGGCTAATGTGCCGGATGCGGCCCACGGTACCATTTCATGTACCTCCAACACACCCAGAGGAGCACGTATACTTATGTGATGCCCTTAAGGCAGTAGTGGTGAGCCTCGGCACTCCGGCTGTTCTGGGACTTCAATTCCCATAGTAAAGGTGTCCCTTGCTCGAAAGACAGTCATATCCAACTCTAGGGTTCAGTGCTCATGTTTGTTTATAAGCAAAGAGCCAGCGCTGTCTGCATCTGCAAATGTTTCTGTGGGCACGTGGCAGGCATGACTAGATACCGGAGTGCACGGAACGCTGTTTACCATCCCACCAAAGTGGTCCCTATTTATCTACTTGCAGTCCCTTGCTTCCGACCTGCTAAGTTGGCAGGAGCTGGGAGACAGGAGCTCACTCCGTTTTCAGCACTCAGGTCTCGAACTGCTGACCTGCCGACCTTCCAGTCATCAAGTTCAGCGTCTTAACCATTGAGCCAACGCAGTCCCAGCCACTAGTCTATAATACAGTTTTAGATTCGATTCCCCACCCAACCCCTTTTGCGCCCTGAATTTCACTGACAAAGTAGAGCAGGAGTTCTGAGGGTGACGCTCCCTCAGACAGCTTTGGAGGCCGGATGGCCATGTTGCCCTCCCTCCACCACATGGCACTTCATGGTGTGGTGGTGGGCCACATGAAATGGCAATGCGGGCCGCAGGTTGAGAACTCCTGAAGCAGAGAAAGGCGTCTTATATAACCATTGCAAACCCAGAGTGTTGTCAATCTTCAGTGGCAGTCTCTCTAAGATCCTGAAGTTGCACCGCTCTGGCAAAACATGTACCCCGTTCGCCGCGGGGGGGCCCATCTACTCATCAACGTGGCGTGGGGCTTGGAGGGACTGCGAACAAGTGACTTGATTAAAATCTAATGCAACCCAAACTCTCCTCCGAAGAGAGAGAAAAATCCAATCCCACGTCCAGCGGAGCGGAAGTGAAGAAAAAATCAAACCGCTTCCCCTCGAGGAACGACGCGGCCGCATACGCTCTGTGCCGCTGCGTGTCTACGGTGAAGTGGTAAGTGTCAATCATCCGTACAAATCCCCAAGGTGATAGCTTCACTTTTAAAGCCTTCAACATACTTTGACAGGAAAGTAAAAACTTAAAGGTCAGCCCTACTTGCTAAGGACAAGCTAAACACAAGAAAATCACTTTGGATTTTCCCCCCCCCCCTCCTCCTCCTCTTCTCGGATCGGAAAAAGTAAACTACCGAAGGTAAAAAAGCCAAAGTTTCCCTTCTGTCGTTTGCTATTTTCTCCCAAGACTTTTTCTTGGTGTTATTCGGAGTTTTTGTTTCAAAGTGGTGCTAAGGATTGCAGTGGCTCAAATGGTTAAGACGCCGAGGGGAAGGCGGCAGGCCAGCCTTCCGAGACCTGAGCGATGCATGGCGGAGTGAGCGCACGTCTCCGTCCCAGGTCCTGCCAACCTAGCAGTTCGAAAGCAAGAAGTTGCAAGTAGATCAATAGGGACCACAGCGTTCCATGCACTCTGGGGACTAGTAGGCATGCCTGCCACGTGTCCACGGAAACGTCTGCAGATGCAGGCAGGCTGTAAACAGAAATGAGCACTGAACCCTAGTCGGATACGACTGGCTTTCAAGCAAGGGTGACCTTTACCTTGAAGGCATGGAGATTAAACGTCACATGCAGCCTTCAAACCCTGAATTAGAGTTTCAGTGCTTCCGCATTGGCTGCTGTCTGGGCAAAGGTATTTTACAAGGCCGTGTACAATGGCAGGTCGCTTAAACGGGCAATTTCCCCCCTTTTTAATATTTCTGAACTGGAGTTTACTGAATTATTTGGCAACGTCCTGCCATGCTGTTCCTTTTGGGAAACCAATATTTGGCAACACAGGTTAAGGCAGGGGGTTCCCAACCTAAGACCTGTATACTGGGTCCAGCCCGCAGTGCCATCTCACGTTGCCTTTCACCCCTTCAAGCACATTTAAGAAAGAAAATAGTCACCCCCTTTGAAGCTGTTGGGACAAAATGGCCACCTTCATTGTTCAGGCAGGGCAATCCCGGCCCTCGAAACTGAGAGTATGACGCAGCCCCCGTCTTGAAAAGGTTGAGAACCCCTGGCTTAAGGGGTGGCCCATCATATTATAAAGCAGGTGCAGGTAGAGAGGCTGTCCCTTCCATTAGGTCGGGTTTGGGGCTCCAGCGTTTCCTTACTAGCGGATGTGATTGATGGGAATCGGAGTTCAATAACATCTGGAGGACAAAAGCAACCACAGTCATGGAGAGAATGGCAGATGTTTAAAGCCCGTTTTGCTAGCTAGAGGATCAGCGAGACCTCAGAACCGCATGAGCACGTATACTTATTTGATGCCCTTAAGGCAGGGGCGGCGAAGCTTGGCACTCCAGCTGTTCTTGGATTTCAATTCCCATAGTAAAGGTGTCCCTTGCTCAAAAGCCAGTTGTACCCAACTCTAGAGTTCAGTGCTCATCTGTTTCAAAGCCAAAGAACCAGCGCTGTCTGCTTCTGCAGGCATTTCCATGGTCATGTGGCAGGCATGACTAGACACCGGAGCGCACGGAACGCTGTTACCTTCCCACCGAAGTGGTCCCTATTTATCTACTTGCGATTTCTTGGTTGCGAACGGCTAGATTGGCAGATGCTGGGACAGAGACAGGCGCTCACTCTGTCCTGCAGTACTCGGGTATCGAACTGCTGACCTCCCGCCTTCCAGTCAGCGTCTTAGCCACTTGAGCCACTGCAGTCCAGCAATTCCTATGTACACACAGTAAACCCATTCGTGTGGATTCACAGGGGACTTGGGTTTCTTGGGATTGAAGTCCAAGAAGAGCTGGAGTGCCAAGATTCGCCATCATGGACCTAAGTGAACCAGCATGCCACACAGGAATTTGGGAGGGGGGGGCACAGGTATAAATGTATCGCTTTGCTGTGCACCCGGCCAGAAGCTGTCATGTGTCTACAAACAAATAAATAGAAATACAAACAAAAACCACTGGACCATCTGATCTTATTGATTCCTCATCAGGGCAGTGAAAAGCGCCGGGTCACGAACCTGAAAATGTTTTTGCATCATTAACAAAATCCTGAAGCAGTGAAATGTGTAACCGAATCGATGTACTTCTTCACGGTTCGGGAGTTATGTTGCTAATCTACCGTTGTAAGTTAATATTTGAACCATACTGGCTTTTTTTTAAATTTAAAAATGGACTTTTCCATTTAAAATAAAGAGGCAGCAAGACACGGAGAGTTTATGTTTGTCAACTAAAAAAGGAGGCTAAGAATATATTCGTATATATATATAAAAATCTTCCTGGTAATAAAACAAAGACAATAAAATTACACGAGTATTTTAGAAACAAGGACTGTGGTGGTTAAGATGCTAAAACCACTGTTCTAGACCAAGGGGGTGTGAGAAAAATTTTCCATGGCTCTGCCATGTATGGAAAACAAGATACAGTGGACCCTCGATTAATGACGCGATCTAATAGCGTCATTTCCGCTTACCGACGTGTCGTCACTCGCCACATGACTATCCGCGCAACGACGAAAACCCGTCGTTGTGCGGATTAACTTTTTTTAACGTTGTGCGGATAATGAGTTTTTTGCTGCTAGATGGCGCAGCTGCCATTGAAAACCGCACGACGGTTCCCCTATAGCGACGCTACTTGGGGAACCAAGCAACGTCATTATGTGAGGGTCTACTGTAGAAGAACTTGATAAATAAATCTGCCTTGATGATGCAGACCTCTCTACGTCAACCTTCCAGAAGAAACCCACAACCAACTGATATGAACAATGTCAATGTCTCACCTGAAGGTCCTTCACATTTGGAAAGGGAATTCCTATAGTTACGACCGCCCGGGCGTTGTCGTCCGAGAAATCCAGGCCTTCACTAACCTTTCCTCTGCAGACAGCAATTAGAAGCGCACCGCCTTTAAAAAAAAAAGAAAAGCAATTTTAGGTAAGGACCATGCTCTGTAATTTTGGCTAAATGCAGCTTAACCAAAGATCATGTTCGTTCACCTTCCAATATTTCTTAGCTAGCAGAAAGCTTCTTTGACACATCTGGACGGCACCCAATTGGGGACAGACATTCCTCTTCTACTGAATTTATTTTTATTTTAAACTACTTAATATTCCTGTCAACCAGTTTACCCAAAGAAAGGTACAGTACTATGAGATTACATACGCTGTTTTCCTTCCCCGCCAAAGTGGGACCTGTCTAGCTACTTGCAATTTCTTGCTTCCAAACTGCTAGGTTGGCAGGAGACAGGAGCACACTCCGTCGTGCAGCACTCGGGTCTCAAACTGCTGACCTGCCGACCTTCCAGTCATCAAGTTCAGTGTCTTAACCACTAAGCCACCGTGGGCCCGAAGCAAAAAGTTACAATGTTATCATCTCATCAAAAGAAAAGTACAAAACCAGTCAAAAAGCATTTCCTTTGGTCTTATGCGACGAAAGGACAAAGAAACGTGCAACTCGGAGATGATATGTTCACTATACAGAACCGGAAGGTCCAGTCCTTCAAATCTTGCTCAACTCCAACTCCCATCATCCTTCATTATTAAGGATGTGATGCTTCACCATATAGGACTGGTGGCGATTTCCTATCCAACAACATGTTCTTGGATGCTACACATTCTGCAACCCTATCCAAAATCTAGCTTGCAAGCCTCAACATGTCCGGCCACGTTATCCTGCTATGGTCATAGAGTAGACCCTACTGCCAGCGACTCAACGCGAGTGTCAGTTGGCGGTTAACTAACCTGACCACCCTGGGGACTAATGGCCTTGGATGCCAAAGTCCACAGGGACGGAAGGGCGATAGTCCCCATGTGGATGAAATCCCACTTGAATCCATCTTGCAGGGCAGCAGCTTCATCCATCCTGGCCTGGGGATGATGATGAGGATTTTGCATGCCAGAAGGGCTCAGGACCAGAACGTGACTCAAGGAACTGGATCAGTGGTACAGGGACCACACTGCGATGCGGAAGGCAGAGGAAAGGCCACTGCATTATATCCTCAGGACAGTCTTCATGGCTGATCGCCATAAGGATTGCCAATGTTCGGCAGAAGAAGAAGCCTCAGTGGATAGATATTTTTCAAGTTTCTGTGGGCTACTTACTTTCTCCTGGTTGACATTTTATGGCGTCGTAGTAGGTCTTTAGCAAATCGTCAAAGTCCGCCTTGCTTCCGCCTTTGGGTTCCACAATGACCGTCTTAATCAGTTCGAGCTTCCCCCATAAGCCCGTGTGGAGCCAGCGATCTTTCAGCTTATCTAACATCTCCAGAGAAGAGAATAACAAGGAAAAACACAGGACTGTCAATGCCGATTCTCCCACGATAAAATACACACAAGTATATACAGAGCTCGGGAAATCTGCTTTAAAAAAACCAACCCCTCCCACATTATCCCAGTGGAGAGGACCAGTGACAGAATCATGGGGTTTATAGTCCAAGGGGGGCAATGCCCAGGGTCTATATCAGGGATTCTCAACCTGTGGTTCAGATGCAGCCTGTAGCACCATTTCATATGCCCCCCCCCCCAACTGTCTCCACCACACCATGAAGTGCCATGTGGTGAAGGACAAAATAGCCATCCGGCCCCCGAAGCTGTCCCAGGGAGCGTGACCCGGCCCCCAGCTTTAAAAGGTTGAAAACATCTGATCTACTGTAGAAACATGTATGTAACAATGAGACACAGGGGCTGTGGTGGTTCAGTGGTTAAGAAGTTCGCCTTGTTAGCTGGAAGGCTGGCAAGTCGGCAGTTCGAGACCGGGGTCCTGCATGACGGATTGAGCGCCCGTCTCCGTCCCAGCTCTTGGGGACACGAAAGGAGCCTCGTTTGGGCGTTCCCTGAGCTGAGTTTCCTCCGCAAAAAAAATCTTTCTACCCAGAATAATTTCAGACACAAAATTATTATTATGTCTCGGTCCACGAAAGCTAACATCAAAATACAACAGGTGCAAAAACGGTTTGTGTCTTTTGTTTACCCTCTGATAGGCATGCACAGACTAACACATCGACCACTTCAATTTTTCCCAGTAAGAATCAGCAATTCATTTATTTATCAAATTATTTCTTTAAATAAAAAAGAAAATCGCAGGAAAGCAATGTATTTTTTTTAAATCAACAATGGCGAGAAAACAACAAAAAGAGAATTCCACATCGGAGACTGTTCAAAGAATGCATGTGTAGGTTATGTGCTAAATTTTCCCACCCCTGAAAGAGCTTAACTGCATGGGTAATAAATGAAATTCCCTTCTGTTTCTGCTGTCCTTGTGTCCATTTTATGCGCTCTCGTGTTTTCCATGCTTCCAACCCCCCTCTAGCTTCGCTTCTTGCAAACTTTTGAGAGTTGTGCCGCAAAGTCCCCGTGGAAATTTCCAAGCATCCCCAGGGCGGGCTGAGCATCCCACAAGTCTTAACCCAATTACCTCTCCACCAACCTCTGGCTGAAATGAAATTCCCCCGAGCATCCCGGGGCCATTTATTGAAGATGAACGGAGGGAGATTTCTGGATACACAAAAGGACGCATATCAGAGAATAAGCAAAACAAAATACGCTGTAGCACTTTAAAGACTCGTTGGCTGCAACTCGTATCGGAGAATGCATCCCCCCCATGAAGCATGAAAAATGCCACTGGTGTGAATTTGTTCAAGGTGGATCCCAGCTTGCCATGACGTGACCCACACACTGTGAACTCGGAGCCATCTTCTGTGGCATGTATGTAATGATACATGCAGGATTTAACACCGGGACTGCAATGGACTGCCGCAGCCTTGAGGATATGGACAAGGTGCACCTTCACAGCCAGTCCATCTGGCATGGCCTTTTCTGCCATTGGGAAGCAGAATAGTGGAGTGATTCCTCTTCCGCTCATTTTACCATTGGGCCCAGTAGGATAGTTTCCAGTGGCATTTCCTCCACTGAGGGGGCCCTCACCCCACCTAAAAGGGCTCATTTACCCATAGCAGTTGGCTCCTTTAGGGAGTCAGGTTATTTACCGCTGCCCAACACTTGGCATTGAGTCACTGGATACATGGTCTACTCCAGTGATGGCGAACCTTGGCACTCCAGATGTTCTTGGACTTCAACTCCCAGAAGCCCAGGCACCCTGTGAATCCACACAAATGGGTTTGCTGTGATTCATCCAGGCTGCGCTGCCCTTGTCGCTCCCGGAAGCGGAAGCAAAACGCGCCCGTACGGTTAAGGCTCTTCCGGGTTAACCCTTCCTCCGTGCGGGCGCGTTTTACTTCCGCTTCTCACTCTGCCGTGAAATAACCGGGAATCCAACTCCGACCTTCCAGTCAGCGAGTTCAGCGTCTTAACCACTTGAGCCAACCCAATCTCTCTAAAAACCAAATTAGCCCTTATTAAGAATAAAGATTATTATCAGCATGGCAAGGAGCATAAAGAGGATTAACGATAACGTGTTCAAGTCTTGCTCCTAGACCTCCCGTTGCAGGAAGAGAGTTTTATGGGAAGCGAATGGTTCCTCTTGAGTTCTTGTATGTATTCATGGAGAATTACCTTTATTGATCGATCTTCTTCCTCCGCCTCGTTGCAAAGAGCTCAGTCCTTCCTCACTATATACTCACACACAACTCCTCTGTGAGGGCGGTCAACCTAGTGCAAGGTCACACTCAATGATGCTCACATCCTAGATCTCTCCAGTCCTAGCCCAACCCGGTTTAAAGTTAATGCGAATGCAATTGCCCTACTTAGAATTGTTTCAATAAGCAAAAGAAAAATTGTAATAAATAAACAAAAATGAAATTATGCCTTGGGGGGGTGGAAAGGCAGGATGAAGGCGTTTAGACTTTCAGAGGGATTCTGAAGAAGAGGTCAACAGCTTCATTGATATGGGTGTGAAAGCCAAGTATTATCACTGTATACAATTGTCTTGAGTGTACAGTACTGTATTCAATTGTTTTCCCATAGTAGAAATAGATGTGAAATCTGAGCCAATAGAAAGCATTCTAATATGTTCCTCCTAACCCTGAAAACCATTGTTTGGATTGTCCAAGGAAGGAGCCCGACAGTGAGAAACAGCCCTTCTCATATTTTTTTTTCTACCACAGTGGTCGAACAACTGGCGCATTTCCTTTAAGTACCACCAATCCCCCCAGAGGGTGTAAAACAAATCTGGCAGCAGGTCTTTGCAGACATGGAAGGAGGAGGAGGAGGACTTCTTCAGACCTGCTGGAGACCTCATAATCTAGCCCAGTGATGGCAAACCTTTTAGAGACCGAGTGCCCAAACTGCAACCCAAAACTCACTTACTTATCGCAAAGTGCCAACACAGCAACAGGAGAGGGAGGAAGTGCTCCCATTGGGTTGCTGGGTAGAGGGGTGGGATGAAATCTGTGCTGGGGGGAGGGAGGAAGCGCTCCCATTGGACCGCTGGGCAGAGCAAACTCTGTGCTGGGGGGAGGAAGTGCTCCCATTGGGCTGCTAGGCAGAGTGAACTCTGTGACTGCATGGGTGCCCACAGAGAGGGGCTTGGAGTGCCACCTCTGGCATGCGTGCCATAGGTTCGCCACCATTGAGCTAGCCCAGGGATCAGCAAACTTGGCTCTCCAGATGTTCTTGGGATTCAATTCCCAGAAGCTCTGATCAACAGGTGTACTGACTTGGGCTTCTGGTACCTGAACTCCAAGAAAACCTGGAAAGCCAAGTGTGCTGACGCCTGGGCTAGCCATAAGACCATCCTTATTAGGGTTCCCTCATGTGCTGTTCCTAGCCTGAACCAAAGATCTTCCACAGGGAGCTGTCCGTGGTGCTGGTCTCCTTATGAGATTAATTTCCTCCTGCCCCAGAGGCCAGAACACAGCATCTCCATTTTGTCTTTATGCTCCAAACAAGGGCAAAACCAGGGGTGCCCAAACTATGGCCCACGGGCCGTACCCAGCCCCCGACGCCAATTCATCCGGCCCACGCAGCCCTCGTCACTCCTGGAAGCGGAAGTAAAACGCACCCGTACAGGCGTGTTTTACTTCCGTTTCTGGGAGCCGTGAGGGCGGCGCAGGCCGGATGAATTGAGGGCCATATCCAGCCCACGAGCCGTAGTTTGGGCACCCCTGGTTTAAGCAGAGAAAAATGGCACCCTAAAAATCTATCTCATGCTGTTGCAAAACGTATCTGTAGTAAAACAGATTGCAAGGTAGGCATGTTTTACTTCCGCTTCCGGTGGGACGAACCACGTGACCGGCCCGCGGTCCCAAAGAGCTGGGCACCCCTGGGCTAAACTGCACATTATGGAGAACCTGTCATTGGGAACTAAGACTCATTTGTGTCCCAGCGATTCTCTGTAACTGGGTAACTTGGAAAGGAAGGGCAGCAAGTCCAGAAACAGCTCGCGGTCCTCTAGGCATGAAAAGATGTTTGTGGTCCGCGTCACATCTCTTTTAGCACTTGACAAATGTCTCCTTCCAAGGACAAGCAATCCATAATGCATACTCTGGTTGATTTGCCCCATGTTGATCTCTGTTCATACTCAATGGACGAAGCATGAACGAAGAAACAATGAACATGTCGCTCGGAGGCCACTCAAGCTTTGCCGAGAGCATCACGGGCACCCCAAACATCTGGGCCATTTGCCTGCAGAGCATGTTGAGTTCAAACAAGCCATGTGCGCTTTAGTGCAAATGGTGAACGCCAGACTAAGGTGGGACGGAATAACAACAGTTCCCATTGCAACCTAATATTATTATTCTCCTCCTCTTAGAGAGGGGTAAGTGCTACTGAAATGACTGTAATAAATAAAACTGAATAAAATATACAGTCGTCATGCCTCACCCGGACTGCTACCTCAAGGAGAAAGTGATCCAAGATGGGGGAAAAATAGCACTTTTGGCCTATAAAAAGCAGAAACAATACCGGGCTTAAGGTTTGAAGTCACAGAAAGAAAGCCATTAAGAACCAAAGCAAGCCCACCTTCCCACTCAGGGGAATAATAGTTTTCACAGTGTAAGGCAGTCGATATATGTTTTATTCAACTCGTTGGAAATGGATTCTCCAAAGGTTCCATAAAAATAGCAAGAAGATGGTAGAATATATGCGCAAGTTGGGGAGAACTCTTTTTTTTAAAAAAAAAACAAAGTTTGATTTTACGGCTTCACTTCTACGCTCAGCCTATCAAGCAAGACCTCTTCGTTTTATGAACAAAGTACAGGCTACTGGCTTGAGACCTCAATGGCCTGACATTAAACTATGGTTTAGCGCACGGGTTCCCAACCTTTTCATGCAAGGGGCAAGGTCACGCTCTCTCAGTCAGCTACGAGGTCCGGATGGCCATTTGGCCCTGCCTGGACTATGGGGGTGGCCGTTTGGTCCCAACAGCTACAAAGGGGGCAGCCGTTTGGTTTCTTGAATGCCCTTGAAGGGGTGGGGTGCGGCACATGAAATGGTACACTGGGTCAAATCCGGCCCATGGGCCTTAGGTTGGGACCCCCTGGTTTAGCGTGGCAAAAGACAATATAAAAAGAGGAGCTCCTATGTCCTCCCGTTGACTTTGGCATGGACAAACAGTCAATTTCATGTGTCCAAGGAACTGTATTTTGATGTTGTCGGAGCTCAGGAGCCAGTGGAGTCATAGTAGAGGTGCAGGGATCGTCCACCTGGTCAAGGTCACAGTCCGATGTTCAGAATCCAGGTCAGGAAGCTAGGAGCATAGTGTCGGGTTCACCAAACTGACGCATTGGGCCCTCCCGGCATGCCTCTCCTTTATGGGGAGTCAGACCCCATAGCTGGGGGTCTGTTCAGAAGGCATGCCCGGACTCTCCTCCTACTCAGCTGCATCTGATGCCTCAATGAAACCCTGTAACGAGCAGGCGTGCCGGCTTGCTCATGAGTAGCCTGTTACCTTTCCAGCCAAAGCGGTACCTATTTATTTGCAATCTCTTAGCTTCGAACTGCTAGGTGGGCAGATCACAGGAGCTCACTCACGTCGCACAGCACTCGGGTGACAAACCACTGACTTTCCGGTCGTCAGGCTCCACATCTTAACCAATAAGCTTTCACAACCCTAGAAGATATACCATACTGACCATAATTATGTAGCTACCTAAACGCACTTTACCAAACACCATAAGCTGAGGTCAGGAGTGACAATTTCCCGGCCACCCAAAAATCTATTCGTGTTAACATTTTGACCATACAAACACAATCGATTCAGCCTGTTCTTCTTTTTGCGTCTGATCAAACCCTGGACTGCCAAAATCAAGCCAGTTTCTTGGCTTTGTCACCGGGCAAACTTAAATCCACATCAGAGCATATTTCTGGCAGCAATTGGCAGACCAGTAAATGAGCCGGATTCTGTGTCCACATTCACATAGTGTGTTGTTATGCGCCAGCAGTCCGCACTTGAGCATGTTGGTCTTACATTTAGGGACTTCAACCTTCAGCCTATTCAGGGTCCCTCCAAATGACCTAGGGGAGGTTGAGGTCTTCAACACGTTTACGACAGCTGCAGACTCATTTACGGCATCACTCAAGAGAGAGAGATGGAGGTTGGCAGGATTGTCATCAGAACCAGAAAGGTCCTTTTTCACAGATATCCCCCCCAAGACCCCCAAAGAGCTTCTCTTCGGACAAACGAGACATCTTCTAGGACTCTTCCAGCTCTGAGATCGACCTGAAATATTCGAAGAGTTCTAAGCCAGCATAGTTTTAAAAGTGCACAAGAGCTTTGGCGATCTTGATTGATTTCTCCCCCTCTCAACTGTCATTTAGTGCCACTTATTTCACCTGGTTTTCCACAAAGATGGGCCAGTCGGCGGCTCCATGGAGATTAGCTGCCTTTTATCCGCTTCCTCCGTCTCTAGCTATTTCACTTCAAGTGGGTCAGGATCACAAGAATCCTCTAACTTTAAAAACAAACAAACTGTTTCTCTTCCTCTTTCCCTCCTGATTCTCCTTTCAGAAATTGCAAGTAGATAAAGAGGGACCACTTCGGTGGAAAGGAAACAGTGCTCAGTGCGCTCCGGTGTCTAGTCATGCCTGCCACATGCCCACGGAAACGTCTGCAGACAGCGCTGGCTCTTCGGCTTAGAAACAGAGATGAGCACTGCACCCTAGAGTCGGATACGACTGGCTTTCAAGCAAGGGAAACCTTTACCTTGAACTTACAATACACCCGTGACGGTGAACCTTGGCACTCCAGGTGTTCTTGGACTTCAATCCCCAGAAGCCCAAGCCAGCACTTCTGCTGATCAGGGATTCTGGGAGTTGAAGTTCCAGAACAGCTGGAGTGCCAAGGTTGGCCATCAATGACTTACACTATTTCTTGGGAATCTTTTTCTGTTTAAAAAAAGAGGCTCTACAGGTTTTCAACAAAACCCATAGAAGTTAAAAACAAGAAAAGCCGGATATCCTATCAGACAAATCTTGATTCCTCGACAAACCCATTGAAGAGATGATCATTGAATTACTCAGCTGGAAGGGGGGCCCCTGAGAGGTCATCCAGTCCAACCCCCTCCTCAATGCAGGAATCCGAATCAAAGCACATATGATAGAGGGTGGCTTTCCAATGCTCTCTTGAATGCTTCCCAGTGTTGGGAGTGCGCACCGCTTCTTGAAGCAGTTGGTTCCAAAGGCCAATAGTGACCAATCGCGTCTACAATACCATCTAGCCATCTCATTCTCTGCTGCCCCCTTCTTCTTTTGCCCTCCACCTTTCCCAGCATCAAGGCTTTCTCAAGTGAATCATCTCTCTTCATTTGATGTACTTAAGCTTCATCTTCACTATTTGACCTTCTAAGGAGCAGTCGGGGTTGGATTTCTTCTAAGATGGACCTAAATGTGGAGCATGTTTTAATATGGGATAAAGGAGACAAACCAATACCTCAGCATATGAATTTTTTTGGAAAGATTGATCCTCATGGCTTGTATATATCACTGGGTGTTATTATTTTGTAATGAACCTTACAAATTTTTGGAATGTTAAATATATAATCAAAAATAATGGGGGAAAAATGTTTGACAAGTGATATATAGTTAGATATTTATGTAAAGATATAAGTTATGGGGCATAGGTGGTAAGAAGGTATGATATATATAAGGTTCAAGAATTGGTATTGTTCACAATGCCATTATAATAGAGTGTAAGCAATTTCAATGTATTAATTTGTTTGTTTTTGTTTATGTATTTTTTTCCTTCTCATTTTGTAATGTTTATTATATTTTTCTTATTTTAGAAATTTAATAAAAATTTAAAATTAAATTAAATGCACCTATTCTCCTCGCTGTCCAGGGGACTCTCAAAACTCTCCTCCAACACCACATCTCAAAGGTGTCTATTCTTCTGCGCTCAGCTTTCCTTATGGTCCAGCTCTCACACCCATATATTACCACCATTGCTTTGACTATGTGAATTTTTGTTTGCAAGGTGATGTCTCTTCTTTTCACTATGTCCCCCAACATCTGGATAATTAATTGCAATGGGGAGAGGAAACAGGCGATATTTCAGTGTGAAAAAGCACAAATCCACTAAGAACAAGTAGGTTTTCAGACCACTTTGGAAACCCTTTTTCTCTTTCGGTGTACAGAGGGGGGGAAAGAATGGGTTACTTACCTGCAACTTTAGTTCTTCGAGTGAATGTCTGTGAATGTGTGGATTCACAGACATCTCGAAGGATAACTGTATTTCAAAAGATTCCAGGGTAGATTCAGAACTTCTTCTGCCAGGCATTAAGCAAAGCTCGGTGAACCCAGAGATGGCTCTGTGTTATCAGCGGGTGCGCCCAAGGGACATGTCTACTGCAGTGGAAGATCAGTAACAGTGACCATGATTCTGCTCAAAAAAAAATATTGTTTTTTAAGTCGGTGTACAAACATATTACCAGATGTCCATTGCCATCAAAACCATCACAGAACGCGCCAACAAGTGTAAAGCAAATGGGAATTTCAGGGGGGGAGAGAGTTTAAAATCAGACGTAGCATTCTCCCAAGCTTGACACCAACAAAACTTTAGAGAAAGAAGAAGGGAGAATAATTTCCACACACCACAACTGCATAATTAAACCACGGCGGTAAACTCTGTATTATGAACAAGGATCACCGTGCGCGCACAACCAGCACAATAAACAGTGAATAATTCATCGTCAATGCTGAAGCTAGAGTATGCATCACTCAACTTGTGGAGAACGCAAGGGGATTTTGCTGGTATGGTTTTTTCTTCGGGGACCCTGACAAAGTGCCACTCGCCAGCAGGAAACTGAAGCACTGAACTATGTTCCATGTGCCATAAATCAACACGGCAGCCGACGGGATGTCTCTCCGGTACCAACATGCCATCAATTTTTCAATAACCCCCTTAAATAATGGAAAACGTGAACAGCGACAACGGTAATGAAAAATGAAATGTTTTGCACGACAAAGGCCCAGAAATAACACAGCTAATATGCCCCGCCTGGCGATGGAGTGGTGGTTTATGTAAAATGTTGGGCGTTCCCAAAGCCATTATACTTATCTGGGATGTTATTGTCTGAGGCGAAAGAATATAATATAATTCAACCAAGAGATTTGGGGATTTCAAGTTACTTAAGGCAATGCCAACAATCATAAGACCGACATGTTTCGGAAACAAGACACACTGATTCTTGTGCATACTTTCACATACAGCATCATTTCCACCTTAACCTGGCAGGTAACTTATCCCTGCAAAGCTCTTATTAATCTTTGAGGCCAATGGGCGTGTTTTACTTCCGCTTCCGGGAGTGACGAAGGCAGCGTGGGCCGGATGAATCGCAGTAAACCCATTCGTGTGGATTCACAGGAGGCTTGAGCTTCTGGGGATTGAAGTCCAAGGACATCTGGAGTGCCAAGGTTCGCCATCATGGCTGTACTGAAGCATGGTTAGAGCCTAACCATAAAGATGGGGTTCCCATGCTTTTCAAGCCAGGGGCTGGGTCACACTCTCTCAGTCAGCTTCATGGGCCCCACCTGCACGGCGGAGGTGGCCACTTTGTCCCAACAGCTTCAAAGTGGCGGCCAATTTTGTTTCTCGAATGCCCTTACAGGGGGCACATGAAACTGTGCTGTGGGCCAGATCGAGACCGCAAGGCCTTAGGTCGGGAACCCCTGCCATAAAGCAAACTGTATAAAAAGTCGGCGCATTGATTTATGTTTAATGCAAGGAGAGATCACGTTCCAATTTCAATCAGTATTACCAGCTCCTTGGAAAGAAAGAGGAAATCCTTGCCAACAGTGCGTAGCAGAGAACACATCGCTGGATGCTTAAACCGCCACTTGCTGCTAAAAGAAGACTCTTATAAGCAACATGGGTTAATCCGAGTGGAAACTGGGCCATGTGTTAAAAACAAGCTTCAGCAAACAGCAAAATGCAACACAAATCACAAATTCCTCCTTCGTATCCTGGCTGCTACCATGTCGTAGGAGGTATTTAAACTAACCGTGTGAATTAAATATTAAACGGGCGCTGCTACCCAGGGTGTGAAATTTAGCAGGAAAACATTCCATCTGCCAGGACGGCATGTAATTTTTCTCGACGCCGGGGCCAATAATCCGCCGCCGACTGTCGCAGCGGATTCCGCTTTATGGGACGTGACGCCGTTGCCGAGAAAAGACGCTTCTCCCCCAAGTCCAAGGCAAGTGCCAGAGGGCACTTCAGAAATGCAAAAGTCCCCGTGGATCCCAGGAGTAATAACTCATCAATCTTTCCCAGCCTCTGGGAAGTGCATGGGAAGCCGCATTGCCTGTTACTGGGACCATGTTGGTAATAATACTCAAGTAAAATCTCTCTCTTTCTCGCTGTCCCCGGGAATCCTAAAAGCTGCCCCACATTTTAAAGTGCTTGGCTTCTCAACAGGGATTCGAGCAGTCTAGGCGTCCGTCTCACTCACACCATTACCCTGAGAACGCCGTCTTTTTGCAATATGGATGCTGTGTTGTTGTTTGAAATGGCAATCCACACTTGAAAGCTATGCTCGGGTTGGAGAAATCAAAGTAATTTCGGCTCTTTTCCCCTCCTTTAAGTGATGGTGTGGAAGGCAGATGAAAAGCCACGGCATGGTGTTCTCAGGACAGTCTTCATGGCTGATCGTCACGAGGATCGCTAATATTTGGACTTGGATACGGCAGAAAAAGAAGCTCAAAGCGGCAGACGAGACTCTTTCACTCGCTACTCTTCTTTAATGCAAGACGATGAGTTCAGGCAGAGAAAACGTCTGGCCCACGATGAGTTTTGTGGCTTGGAGTGGGATATTTCCCATGTCCCAACTCCCATCTTTGTCCCAGCTCCTGGCAACCTAGCAGTTCGAAAGCAAGAAATTGCAAGTAGATAAATAGGGACCACTTGGGTGGGAAGGTAATAGCGTTCCGTGCGCTCCGGTGTCTAGTCATGACCACGGAAACGTCTGCAGAAGCAGACAACGCTGGCTCTTCGGCTTAGAAACAGAGATGAGCACTGCACCCTAGAGTCGGATACGACTGGCTTTCGAGCAAGGGAAACCTTTACCTTTAACAGAACCAAGACCTAACCCAACTCAACATTAAAAAGTCAAGCTTAATTCCAAAATCTGCATGCGCGCACTTATCATCCTTCCTCCGGTCTCGTTTCTCCCCCTCTCTGTCTCTCACATGCACCATGGACTCTCTCTTTCTCTCATCTGGATAGTGTCATTTTACTGTCTTGAGCATGGGTGCCCAAACTACAGCCCGTGGGCTGGATCTGGCCCCCGATGCCAATTCATCCGGCCCATGCCGCCCTCGTCGCTCCCAGAAGCAGAAGTAAAACGCGCTCCGGGAGCGACGAGAGCAGCGCGGGCCGGATGAATTGGCCTTGGGGGTCAGATCTGGCCCATGCGCCATAGTTTGGGCACCCCTGGTCTTCCTTGAGCTTCCTAAAAACAAGTCATGTCCCTGGGAGGAAACCAGCCGGCATCCCAGGCCAGTGGGGGGGAACCCTGCATTTGCTCAATGTCTGTGGCTTTTTACACAGTTCCAGATGTTCCGCGCATTAATAATGCACTAACTCAAACCCTCTTTTTGAAACTTTAGAATGTGCAAATTGCATTAAAACCTCTTTGACCTCATTAATGGTATTGTCACAAATCCAGCCTTCTTTGTGGGGGGACGGGACACATTTGTTTTAAACTTTGTAGTGTTTCCATCAGGGCTGTTTGAGACCTGGGTATTGCATGACGGATTGAGCGCCTGTCTATGTCCCAGATTTTGGGGGCATGAAAGGAGCCTCGTTTGAGCAGTTTCTCCAGCAAAAATCTTTTCAACCCAGAATAATTTCTGACATGAAATTATTATAGTGTTTCCATCAACTCACTGTTAACAGCCAATGCTCAAATCCTAATGCTTTCAAACAAGCTTGGTTACCTTCCTTTTTTGTCAATTTATGGACCCCGGTTCATAAAACTCTTCTCTCCTCCCTTTCCCTGTCACTATCCTCATCATCACAACTCTCCCTACCGTCACCAAACACGCACACTGTCTTCTAATTTGCTTTCCCAGGTATTTAGCGAACCTTTGTTGCTCAGCTGGAAGGTTGTGCAAAGTAAACCAAAGACCCACTGAATCGTAAAAGGAAATTTCAGAAGCGACTTAATGCTTCATAAAGATGAATTTTTTAAGAAATAAAAGGATTTACTGGCTCATTGTGTTCACCAAAGCATAGCTACAGACTCAAAGCTTCAGAAGCTGTTAGACTTCTAACATACTCATATACTACAGTGGCTCAAGTGGTTAAGATGGTGAACTCGAAGGCTGGAAGGTCGGAGTTCGATTCCTGAGTACTGCACGGCGGAGTGAGCTCTCATCTCTGTCACAGCTCCTGCCAACCTAGCAGTTCAAAAGCAAGAAATTGCAAGAGGGTGAATAGGTATCACTTCTGTGGAAAGGTAAACAGCGTTCTGTGCATTCCGGTGTTGAGGCATGCCTGCCATGTGTACATGGAAACGAGGCGAACCTATGGCACACGTGCCAGAGGGGGCACTCAGACTTCTCGCTGTGAGCATGTGCGGCGCCACCCCAGCACAGTTTGCCCCGCCCCTCTGCCCAACAGCCCAATGTAAGCGCTTCCTCCCTCCTCCAGTATGGAGTTCGTCCCGCCCCTCTGCCCAAGAGCCCAATGGGAGTGTTTCCTCCCTCCCCCCAGCACTGAGTTCGCCCCGCCCCTCTGCAGCACGGCTACGGCAGCCTGTTGAATTGGGGCACTCAATCTCTAAAAGGTTCACCATCACTGCACTAGGTAATGCACAGCAAAGCTTTCTACCTCGATGAAGGCCGAATTGGCTCTGATCTAAATAATGCAGTGGCTCAAGTGGCTAAGACGCTGACTGGGAGGCGGAAGGTCAGCAGTTCGATTCCCGAGTACTGCAGGACGGAATGAGCTCCCGTCTTTGTCCCAGGCTCCTGCCAACCTAGCAGTTCAAAAGCAAGACATTGCAAGTAGATAAATAGGGACCACTTTGGTGGGAAGGTAACAGCGTTCCGTGCATCTAGTCATGTCTGCCACATGACCACGGAAACGTCTGCAGAAGCAGACAGCGCTGCTTCTTCGGCTTTGAAACAGAGACGAGCACTGCACCCTAGAGTCGGATACGACTGGCTTTCGAGCAAGGGAAACCTTTACAAATAATAATATTTTTTAAAAATGAGCAGGAACGCACATTGATCAAGAGTGAAAATCCCCGAACGAAAGAATACAACTAAAACCTAGAGCTTGTGCCACATCACCACCCTTCGCCGAGGAGGAATGTTTAGCTCTTTAAGCATGACGGACGGTCCCCGAAAGTTACAAACGTTTGCATTTTTCTCCTTGCTGGATCGTTCTGACTTTGATATGGCGCATATTGAACGAAATCATTCCAAGATGCAGGCAGGGACGCATTTAAACCCAGACGGGTTGGAGACAAACATCCTAACGATCCTTATCTTCATCTTCTTTAAAAGCACCTTCACCTTCTGAGTGATGTTTTCGCCTTCTGATATTCCCTTTTATAGGGCGGTGTTTGCCAGGGGAGCGAAGCATTTAACTAGATGTGTTTTTTATTGTTGACATCAGCTCTACCCACACCACCCGAACGCTGTGAATGGACTCAGCCTCCTGCATCACTATTTTACCACTTTTTTTCTTTTAAATAGGAGGAATTTCTGTTTCTATCCAAGCGCAGGAGAGAAAAGGCTATTTTGAAATGAAGGAAAATGTTATTAAATAGCTGTTATATGGGGTGATATAATTGGGATAGAATCAGGTCAACCATATAAGGGTGGAGGAGGAGGAGGAAAGAAATCTCTATTTATAAAACATGTGGGCACCATTTCAACACATATCGTTATCACTGTTAAGAATGAGATTTTCTCATACTTTAGGCTTGTCAACGCATGGCCGGTTGGCAGGTAACATGACCACCACGACCACCACAAGCCAAACAGTGACCCTACCTCAGGCCAGAGTCCAAAACTAAATCAAGCCAGGGAAGCAGGATTAGTTCAGATCAGGGGTGCCCAAATTACGGCTTGTGGGCCAGATCCGTCCCCTGACGCCAATTCATGCACTCCCGGAAGCAGAAGTAAAACATGCTCGCAGAGTGCGCCGGGTGAATTTGTGTTGGGACCCGGATCTGGCCCATGGTTTGGCCACCCCTGGTTTAAGCAGGAAAAAATAGCATCTTAAAATCTATCTCATCTTCTGGCAAAACAGATTGAAAGGTGCGTTGTGCTTCCGGTGGGAGCATGTGACTGAACCACGTGACTGGCACATGGCCTGAAAAGTCTGGTTCAGATGATGAAAACTTACCCCAAATGAGCCATAAGTGAAACTCCACTCAGGCTGACTTGACAACCCTAAAGACTAACAGTCTTGAGTGCTGACGTCCACAAGGAAGGGTGATGGTCCCCAAGTAAATTAAATCCCACTTTAATCCCTCTGGATGGAGGGCAGCAGCGTCATCACTTTGTGCGCCAAAAGGGCTCAGGACCAGAAAGTGACGCACAGAACCGGATTGGTGGTACTGCGAGTGTCACGCTGCGATGTGGAAGGGCACGGCATTATACAGTAGTCTCAGGACAGTCTTCATGGCTAATCGCCATGAGGATCGCCAAGAATCAGATCCTGATATGGCAGAAGAAGGAGAGGACTGGCAAGAGCCCTGGCGTGGGAAGGAGAGGACTCTGGACCTGAGATCTTTCGGAAGCAAACAAACTTTCGGAAATGTTCGCAAAACACGTCGGGAGGGTAAAGCCACGGAAACAGGTGGACTTGGCAAAGACGGCAACGACACGTGCGCGCCAAGTGCAGTTTATTCCCCATTCGTTCCAAGACGGTGCTTTTGAGTCACAAAGTGCTCGCTATAATTATCATCTGTGTTGAGATGCCAACTCCGGGAGGAGTTCCTGATGCATTCGTAGGGCCCCCCATAGGCATCAGTGGGAGTGGGGGGCGCTCGACGGGCTCTGTTCCCCCATTTCACTTGCAGGGGGAGGGTGTCCGGGAATTGCTCGAGACCTGGCCCGGAGATGCTCTCCCTTGGCGGACGGAGCCAAGGTCCTTAGCTGTCACTTTCCCTCTCTGTCCTACAAGGGCTCAAATTGACTTTGAAAGCTATTTGGTGAAAGTGCGGGGGAGGCGCATGCAAGATGTGGGAAGGGACCCAGGAGAGACGGTAAGAAAACCAAATGTTGATTTCGTTCATCGCAAGGGAAGAACGATAGTTGTGTGGCGATACGAGTGTACGTTGCCAGGAGAAAATGAGCTCTGAGCAAGAAGTCACACTGCATCATAAACTTGGTCTAATCCATGCGTCCTACACTAAATCAAGTGCGCTGAATCCAAATCTGAAGTCCGATTCTGCCTGGGACATCAAGATCTTAATTTAGCAAATTCACCCTCTCGGGTAGGTTCTCGCGTTGATCATGTGAGGCATATTTGTCACAAATGTAGCAAAAATTGTCCGGGTTATTAACACATCTTTAGCACAAAACAGACTCACTATGGCCTAGCTGTACTGTCCAATAAGATGGTTTCGCAGTAGAGACAACCCTTTGGTCCATCTCGCCTTATAGACCTATTTCTGACGTCAGCTCATTGACTTGCCCAGCCCCTGCTGGAACATGCATGCCGCCAGGGGACGTGATTCAGCAGCAGGCATAGTGGTAGCTACAATTGTTATAATGTCCCCATGTAAAAACACATTACCCCATTACCGACCGTTTGAACAGCTATAGCGCACCTTAAAATCTGTACGTGATAGGCAAATCCTGAGTTCAGATTTGGAATCAGCGCACTCGATTTCATGTAAATCATATGTGTTATTCCCAGTAGCAAAATTGTTGTTGTGCAGTGTTATTTAAGAATGGTGTTACCACTCCAAATGTGCAGAAATGCCGCATAATCCGCACTTACCTGACCATCTTCTGCCTAGTGGGGCCATACATGCAAAAGAGGCATTTTGACCCCTCTTGTCACATCAGCGTTCCTGACTACCAATCTGTTTTTGGGCACATAAAAACCTACATATGTCCCTCGGCTGTACTCCATTTTTTTCCATCCTAAAATGGGCTTTGAAACAAAACTGGATGAGAAGGGTTGGCTCAAGTGGTTAAGAAGCATGCCTTGTTAGCTGGATGGGTGGTACGTCGGCAGTTTGAGACCTGGGTACTACATGACAGATTGTCATGTCGCAGCTCTTGCGGACATGAAAGGAGCCTTATTTGGGCATCCCCTGAGCGGAAGTTTCTTCCGCAAAAAATCCTTTCAACCCAGAATAATTTCTGACACGAAATTATCATTACTTAAAGAAAGGAACAGTGGGCCACGCCACCGTTTCATGTGGCTCCCCACTGCCTCCGACGTACCCAGAAGTGCCATGTGGTGGAGGAAGGGCAAAATGGCCGTCCGGCCCCCAAAGCTGTCTGAGGGAGCGCAACCCGGCCCCCGGCTTAAAAAGGTTGAGAAGTAAAACTCCCAGAACTCGCCAGGGGTTGTATGTGCTTGTGGAAGCCCCCTTACTTTCCCCTTGTTATTGTTATCGAGACTTTCACACTATACATTGAAATCCATTTGCACCAATGCAAAAGAACGTGGAAACAAACAAGCAAACGAAACCGGGAGACACAAGATCAATACACAAGTCACTTTGACAGAGATGCTGCGCACACAGATTTGAAATGTTTCGGCACAGTCAGCATTGACGCCGGCTCGCTTTCGCCGGAGCTTTTTGGATTCTACAGTCCAATGCGGTCATCTAATGGTCAGTTTCAGGAACTGCAAGAGACCGTTCACGGTTTCCTTTCCTCACTTCCAAACTGCTAGGTTGGCAGGAGCTGTGACAGAGAGGGGAGCTCACTCCGCCGTGCCGTGCTCAGGTCTCGAATGGCTGCCCTGCCGACCTTCCAGCCGTCAAGTTCAGTGTCTTAACCGCTAAGTCACTGCAGTCCTGCAGCGTTCCCTAGAGAGCACCTAAAATTAAGAAAACCATGACATGGGGAAGAATTGCCATAGGGAACTCTATAGTAAAGGTTTCCCTTGCTCAAAAGCCAGTCGTATCCGACTCTAGGGTGCAGTGCTCATCTGTTTCAAAGCCGAAGAGCCAGCGCTGTCTGCTTCTGCAGACGTTTCCGTGGTCATGTGGCAGACATGGCTAGACACTGGAGCGCACGGAACTCTATAGAAATATATTTAAGAGGACAAAGTCCTCTTTAATGAATTTCCATAGTTTTAAAAACTTCCTTTTTTCTTCTTTTCTGTAATTATACAAACGAGACACGTGGCCACAAAGTTGGATAGTGCAAGACGATATTATTTCTCTTTCACGGGCATAAGCCCAAAGCGACAAACGATTATCAGTTCAAATGGTCGTACCTTGGATCTTCTGACCTGACTAACGCATGTTTGCGTCTGCATATGTTTGGTGAGACGAACAGGTGAATTTGGAACGACTACAATGTGAAATCCTCCGAGCAAGAAGAACGATGTGACCTGCCAGTTTTGAACCTGCTTCGTGGAATTCATTATCACGATTTGAGAGAACCATTATAGTATTATTCTGGATATTATTATTATTATTTTTGAAGTGGTAGCCAAGTTAGTCTGAGCAAGCATATCTGGGAGTAAACAAAACTCAACAGCAAAAAACAAAACATTGCGGCACATTAAAGACTAACCCCTGCATTTAACCGTGAGCTTTCGTGGGCCAAGTCGACTTCGTCTGGATTTTCCGTTCGTGGGTCCAACCGGAAGGTCGGCAGTTTGAGACCTGGATGCTGCACGACCGAGTGAGTCCCCGCCGTCTACCCCAGGCTCCTTCGGTGGGAAAAATAAGTGTTCCTTGTGCTCTGCCGTTTAGTCTTGCCCGCCACATTGTGCAGTGTTGGCTCTTTGGCTGTACAGTATATGGATAACCGCACCCTAGAGTCGGATGCGACCGGTTTTCAAGGAAGGGAAACCTGTCGCCTTTACCCCCACGTTTCTGTGGGTCAAAGATGTTATGGACAGCTTACCAGAGCTCTGTCTGCATAGACTGGGCTACTTTAGAGTCAAATACGACTGGCTTTTACTGATCTGCAGGGCTATTCTGTCCGGTGGGCGCCATGTCTACTGTTGGTGCTTTGAAAAGAAGGAACATTATTCATTTTCTGATAAGTGCATTTGACATTTGTTATTGATCGGATGCTATTAGGTTTAGGCTTCTTGTTTGCGCTCTGTGGAAATGTGCAGCCCTTTTGCTGCCTTCGGGAGGAAGACCGAGGAAAGCCCAAGATGAAGAACAGAAGCTTTGGGCAGATGTGTTGAACTGTATTTGCTGTCTCTAAAAGTCAGACTCTCTAAGAACAATGGAAGGCGCAGATCAGGGGTTCCCAACCTAATGCCCCGGGCGCCATTTCATGTGTCCCTCCACCCTTCAAGGGCATTCGAGAAACTTCAGGACAAAATGGCTGCCCCCATTGTGCAGGCAGGACGACAATGCTGACTGAGAGAGCGTGACCTGGCCCTCGGCTCAAAAAGGTTGGGAACCCCTGGTGTAGACCAATAACACCTGATAAAATGTCAAGCCAGTCATATCCGACTCTAGGGTTCAGTGCTCAATTCACAGCCAAAGAGCCATAACTGTCTGCATCTACAGACGTTTCCGTGGTCATATGACAGGCATGACTAGACGCCTGAGCAAAACAAACACCACTACCTTTTCCTGCTGAAGTGATCCCAGTTTCCCTACTTGCAATTTCTTGCTTTCAAACTGCCAGGTTGGCAGGAGCTGGGGACAAAGACGGGAGCTCACTCTGTCGTGCAGCACTCAGGTCTCAAACTGCTGGCCTTCCGGTTGTCAAGTTCAGTGTCTCAACCACTAAGCCACTGCAGTTCCCCAAATGTGGGGTGCCCCACCACAAATACAGTGGAACCTTGGTTAATGTAATTAATATGTTCTCCAGGACGTTTCTTACAGCAAAAATTACTTCAACCGAATTTCCCATAGGAATGCATTGAATGCAATTTCCCATAGGAATGCACTGGAAAGCAAAATACATTAACCGAAAGGTGGTTTCCCATAGGAATGCATCGAAAACCAATTAATCCATTCTGGGGGGAAATCTGTAAATCGAGCCACTGTTTTCTATGGATTTCCTTTTGTTATGCTGTAGAGACAAATTGACCTCTGAAGAGCTCTGAAAGAAAAAGTGGACGCCACTCTTCGGCAAACAGGTCCTTACCTTGTAAGATGGCAGAAAGCACAACACCCCTTGACCGATGGTATGGCAAACCGACAGCAAAAGCTCGCCTACTTCATCCTGGAATTCATAGGTTTCCGTGTGCTGGAAGGTGGCGCATAATGTCCTGCCTTTCGGGCCGGCTCCAACGGTACCAACCCATACCTGTTGGGAAAAGAGTCGACTTTGATGACTTCAGTAACAACTTATTTCTCTAACTCAGGGGGTTCTCAACCTCTTCAAGCCAAGGTCACGCTCCCTCAAACAGCTGAGCAGGCTGGATGGCCATTTTGTCCTGCCTGCATGATGGGGGCAGCCATTTTGAGCCATGTGTTGTTCCTTTTTAAGGTAAATAGCTTTGAAATGCTGTTTACATTAAAAAAGGAACCACACATGGCATAGCTTCCACCGTCAGCGGGAGCAATGGCGGCGGGCCACATGAAAAGGTGCCGTTGGCCAGATCCAGCCCACAGGCCATAGGTTGGGAACCAAACGGCAGGAAAGAAGGGAGTCGGCAGTAATTTCTTTCAGGCAGGTAGGCTGGCAGATTCACCATTCAAAACATCACTAAGAGGGGAAGTGATTGGTGTTTTCCTCCCGTATGCTCACGGGTATGGTATGACGAGCCCAGGTTGGAAGGGTGAATTCTTCAAATGCACTGGGACTCATAATACTTATGATTTAGGCATTTCTTCTGTTCTGTTTTCTCCTCTTTTACATAACAACTATAATCGTTTGGGAGGGGGGAGGATAGAAGGAAGGAGCAATCTCAGAGCACATACAGATGAAATCTGTTGAGTTTGGGCACTCGGGTCTCTAAAAGGTTTGCCATCACATTACTGTAAGAAGCAAAGCTGGCTAGACTCTCTCATCTGCAGTTACATGTGCTTGCCATTAGGATCTCAGTTTGGTAAAGATTTCTGAACCATTGAATGCTCCATGGGATCCCCGAATCTGACCACTACTGAAACTATTTCTGTTTTTTTTTAAGCTGACGCCTGACAGTACTTGATAATGTATATATTTATATACTTGAATATATTTATGAGCTGATGGGGTTTTTAATGTGGTGTCTGCTATAGATTAGAAGACTCCAAGATGTGTTTCAAACTCAGGGGATGAAATTTCACACCCAATTAAGTCTCACTGAATTTCGCGCTTGAATTGTAGGTAGCCAAAATGTGAAGGGCAGAATTCAAATCTAAACATGCGACTTTTTCATTTTATTTCCTGTACACATGATGTTTTTTTACATCACCCTTTTATCGCCTTCCTTTGTGCAAATATATACATTCCCTATATCTTCAGAAAGCATAAACATTCATCTCTACAGCTTACTTAAGCGCTGATCTAAATCTGGTGCTGGATACGGTGAGCGTACCTGTGATTTCCTAATGACATGGTTTGCTTCAAGCTGGATGGAAAACTTCACGCCGAGCTCAGAAGAAAATGAGTCCATCGGAGAAAGCGTCCCAGAAGTTAGGACGATTGATCTGACGTTGCTGTTCAAGTCTGAGAAAGCCTAGAGAGGAAAGTTTAGGACAAAATTCACATTCTTCTCCTACTTCAGCCTTAATTATGATTATTCTGATGTATCAGAATTTGAATATTGGCGATCCTCATGGCAATCAGCCATGAAGATTGTCCTGAGAATATAACGCAGTGGCCTTTCATCTGCCTTCCGCATCGCAGCATGACACCCCATAGTACCACTGATCCAGTTCCGCGAATCGCTTTCTGGTCCTGAGCCCTTTTGGCACGCAAAGTCATCATCATCATCCCCAGGCCAGGATGGATGAAGCTGCTGCCTTTCATCAAGAGGGATTTAATCCACTTGGGGACCATCACTTTTGCCTGTGGACTCCGTACCAGTAAGCACGAGTGATATTTTGACGCAAGCAGCTTACCACAGCTGGATTCAAACACCAGAAATTCAACGTATGCACGGCCGTCTTGTGCCGCGCTCTTCTTTTAGACCGGGCAAAGAATCCGTTCTTATCCGGAAGATCGGCTGGATTTTCATTGCTCCAAACGTACGTCTGTTGCAAGACAACTCTGTAATCATCCGCAAACCTGAGCCAAGCAAAACACAAAAGACTTGAGTCAAGAAAGGGCGAAGCTTTAGTACGTAAATATAATAGGAACGTGAAAAGATCTCACTAAATTGATCTTTCTCAAAAGCACAGGTTTGACTCAACACATCGAGACAGCCTGGTAGGAGTCTGTTAAGCTAGACAAGACGGCTTGCTCCTGGCGGCACAGTGGATAAACTGCTGTACTGCAACCCAAAGGCTGTGAGTTCAATCCTTCCATCCGTCTGAGTAAAATGAATACCCAGCATGTTGGAATCAAAATGCTAATTGACTTGTGAACCGCCCACAGCAGCAGTTCTCAACCTACGGCCCGTGGGCCAGACACAGCCCACGGCACCATTTCATGTGTCCCATGTTGCCATCATTGCTGGAAGTATGCGATGTGGATGCGTTTTACAGCAGCGTTTATGGCAGGGGAATCACCAGTCCAGCCCCCTCAGCTGTCTGGGGGTGTGTGGGCCGGCCCATGGCTTGAAAACATTTGAGAACCCCTGACCCAGAGAGTGCACTAAGCACTATGGAGTGGTACAGAAGTGTGATTACTTTGCTTTCTTGTGCAAGAAAGAAAAATAGTGTTTTCCTCCCCCCCTCCCGGGGCAATCTGTAAAAATTATCTCTGGGTGTAACTAATATCTTTCCCCTTTGCAATGCAACCAAGTGAGAACTGGCAGATGGAGCAGAAGACAACACAATCTATGCAACAAAGCAACAATTACTGTTTGCAAAAAGGACTGTCAGCAGATATACAAATCTCACCGTTGGGCAGAATTGTCTTACTATCTTAGAAGAGGGGTTCCCAACCTAAGCCCCCAATGGGCCAGATCCAGCCCATGGTGCCATTTCATGTGGTCCCCCCAACCCCTCCTAGGGCATTCGAGAAACAAAAGGACCACCCCTTTGAAGCTGTTGGGACAAAATGGTCATCCCCATCGTGCAGGCAGGGCAAAACGGCCATCTGGCCCTCGAAGCTGACTGAGAGAGCATGAACCGGGGGCCCCCGTCATGAAAAGTTTGGATCTTAGAAGCAAGAATTTAAATTTTTTTTACAGACTGTTTTTAAAAAGGATGAAGCAAATGATAATTTATCTACCTGGCAAGTCACATTTCAGGTGCGAAAAGGACTGCTTCGATAGCTTCACTCACCTGTGATTTTCTTTGAAAAGATACTGCAAGACCATGAACAGTCCTTTAAGGACAATCTGCGTTGGGGGGCTTATAATGGGGACAGAAACAAGCTTTTCTCCTCCATGGAGAAATCTGATTTTTTCTTCCTTTTCAAGCACAGCTGCAAAATGTTTCTGCAGAACAGAGGGAAAAACAGACTGGTAAAGAAACTAATCCAAGCCCTGCACAGTTAAGAGAGACATAAGGCCTGTGTGCTCAGGACCAGAAAGTGACTCATGGAATTGGATCAGTGGTACAGGTTTCACGCTGCAATGCAGATGAAAGGCCACTGCATTATATTCTCTGGACAGTCTTCATGGCTGATCGCCATGATGATCACCAATATTCAGATTCAGATATGGCCAAAGAAGAAGCTAAAGTCTCATAACAACATCATCTTGCCATATAGATTAGTAAAAAAAAGTACCTAAAGCAGGGATTCTCAACCTGCAGCCTGTAGGATGCGCCCGCAGCACCATTTCATGTGCCCTCCCACACTGCCTCCACCACACCAGGAAGTGCCATGTGGTGGAGGAAGGGCAAAATGGCCATCCGGCCCCTGAGGGAGCGTCACCCGGACCCTGGCTTTGAAAGGTTGAGAACTCCAGTCCTAATGAGTTGAGCATGCCTTCTAAGATAAAAGATTGATTCATTTTAAGACTCTTACTCGGATAAACTACATAATGCTTTTGGCTCCCAGGTTCCTTACTCTCTTAACAAACCACACTCAAGAACAAGAAGAGAAACAAGTCAGGGATCCTGGTTTGTTACAAAACCATGATAATAGCGACACGCTGGTTTTTAATCCATTATCTCCTGATAGAAGGCGGCAGCTAGAAATGTTTAATTAAGCATCGGGCCCTAGTATATTTCCATATATTCACTAAGTTATGTCACGACTAGCCTTTAATGTAAACTTTTCTATAAATATACAGGATTATTAGTTGGTTCAGCGAACATTGCTGTGTTATTTTCAGCACTGCCGTTCCGACGATCGCAGCTTAATAGTTATTTTTATGGTTCGGTCAAGAATTTCTACCTGTAAGATGGGGAAAGTAGCATTTGTTATTCCCATGGTGTGAAAGAACGCAACCATTTGACTTCCATTCCAGACTTTGCTCGACGTCTCATACCCTCTCTCTACCAGTTGACCACAGGTTTCTCGAAACCAGCTGTGAAGAAGCAAACGCCAAGAGAAACACAGAGTCAAAGTTCAGTAATGTAAAAGGCCACAGCTTGCTCAAAAGCCAGTCATGTCCGACTCTATGGTTCGGTGCTCATGTTCATTTACAGCCAAAGAGCCAGCGATGTCTGCGTCTGCAGATGTTTCTGTGGACATGTGGCAGGCATGACTAGACACCGGAGTGTTCACCCTGCCCTTCTGCCAAACAGCCCAATGGGAGGGATTCCTCCCCCCCCCAGCACAAAGTTCGCCCCGTCCCTCTGTTTGGGCACTCGGTCTCTAAAAGGTTCACCATCAC
Source organism: Bradypodion ventrale (assembly GCA_035047345.1). Classification (NCBI taxonomy): domain Eukaryota; kingdom Metazoa; phylum Chordata; class Lepidosauria; order Squamata; family Chamaeleonidae; genus Bradypodion; species Bradypodion ventrale. The sequence goes on from JAWDJE010000012.1 coordinate 12,044,131, forward strand.
TGGTATAAGGGTACCATTATCACAGGTTAAGTTAGACAAGAAACAAGATTTTTTTAAAAACAATTTTTGGCTTATTAATGGAACTATTATGGGAAGGATTATACTTTATTACTAACAATACAACTTGGGCATCCGCTGTACTGTATTTCAACATGGGCACACACTGTAGAGCAGGAGTTCTCAACCTTTTTAAGCCAAGTCACACTCCCTCAGACAGCTTCGGGGGCTGGACTGTTATTTTGCCCTGCCTGCACGATTTTGTTTCTCAAATGCCCATCCCTTTGAAGCTGTTGGGTCAAAATGGCCGTCCCCATCGTGCAGGCAGGGCAAAATTGCCATCCTGCCCACAGGCAGGGCAAAATGGCCGTACGGGTGCATTTTACTTCCGCTTCTGGGAGCAACGAGGGCAGCGTGGGCCGGATGAATCGCAGTAAACCCATTGTGTGGATTCACAGGGGCTTCTGGGAATTGAAGTCCAATAACATCTGGAGTGCCAAGGTTCGCCATTGCGGGGTTGGTCATTGGGAAATGGGCTCACAAAACTCACATACTGAGGATATATTGTGGCTTTAGCCTTGGAAAGCGGTAGTTTTTCTACCACCCGCTCCCTGAATCTGTGGCATTAAGGCCCCTGGCTGTGGATTTCTGTGAGTCTTAAATTTGTGGGAATAATAATTTCGTGTCAGAAATTATTCTGGGTTGAAAGGATTTTTGCGGGAGAAACTCCGCTCAGGGGACGCCCGAACTAGGCTCCTTTCATGTCCTCAAGAGCTGGGACAGAGACAGGCGCTCAATCCGTCATGCAGTCCCTGGGTCTCGAACTGCCGACTTGCCAGCCTTCCAGCTAACAAGGCAAGGTTCTTAATCACTGCAGCCTCTTAAGTTTGTGGTGAGATTCTAGGAGTCCCAAGAGGGGAAAGAAAGAATAATTTCCAAGTTTTGGAAACTTCTGTTGCTAAATCAAGGGTCACTATAGCGGATTCAGAAGAGAATCACAATGGCTGTTTGTTTCGAATGGCGGACGGAGCTCTGACTGTCGCTTTTCCCTTACTTTGTCAGGCTGTAGCATACAGCGCGCAAGGGCTCATGGTCCATCCGCCGGATGTTGTTGTTCACCATCGCGTCTAGTTCTTCCCGGGCCACTACGAGCTGTTCCTCAGTCACGCTGCAGCTGGCCGATTCCCGGGCGCAGTCCTCAATGTTATGAGCTTCGTCTAAAATGACCACTTGACCCTTCAGGTTGATTTCCATCTGTCCCCCCAAAAAAATAAAAATTGAGACTATTTAAAAAATACCACCAGCACGCTTAATCGTCAGCCAAGCCTAAATAAATCACACTGAAAACAAACGGACTGATCTGTAAGAAATGAAGCAAAATATCAAAAAAAAGGTAAAGGTCACTCTTGCTCAAAAGCCAGTCATATCCGTCTCTAGGGTTCAGTGCTCATCTCCATTACAGCCAAAGAGCCAGCGCTGTGTGTTTGCAGACATCTCCATGAACATGTGGCAGGCATGACTCGACACCGGATTGCACAAAAGGCTGTTTACCTTCCCACCGAAATGGTCCCTATTTATCTACTTGCAATTTCTTGCTTTCAAACTGCAAGGTTGGCAGGAGCTGAGACAGAGGCGGGAGCTCACTCCGTCGTGCAGCACTTGGGTCTCGAAGTGCTGACCTTCCAGTCGTCAAGTTCACCGCAGTCCCTTGCAAATATACTTACACTCTCTCTTATCTGTGGGTCCAAGAGATAGTTGTATGGGCAAAATATGATGTCTGCATCAGCCATAAGCCCTCGAGCGGCAAAATATGCACAGGCCCGTAATCTCTTTCCCAGGCGCACGAGGTCTTCTATGTCCCAGGCCTGGTATTTCTTGTGAGCAGATTGCAAGAGGTGATGTTCACTCAGTTTATGAGATCCATGATAATAAGAACAAGATACGCCCTGGAAATATATTGGGTTAAGAGAGAGAGAAAATTACAGCCCAAACACATGACACTTCGAGCAACATTACTCTCAAGGGATGAATGAGAATAAAATGACGTTAAAGAGATTTGGGGAGAGTTTATTGAGCATGTTTTAGTCAAATTGAAAGGAATAATATGCAGCCTTTTGAAACTAGGGCACAAATATATAAAATTGATGTTAGATATTGATAATAGGATGCAGGCATATAACTTCCCATCAGTGGTGGGTGCACTTATTAGTTAACGTAATTGTTTATCTCTTTTCCTTATATTGTTTTTATTTGATGTTAGTTTATTTGTATGTTTGTTTTGAATTTTGTATTTTTATTGCAAAATTATAGACATATAATTAGACAGATATTATACACAGACGCACACACACACACACACACAGAAATAAATCAAATTTCTGAACACTCCTGCATGGCTACTGAAAAGACAGAGCAAGTCCCTGAAACTGAATCCTGGGGAAATCTCGAAGGATTCCTGCTCACAGAAAAGAGTGATAAGAGGAGGGGGAAAAATTCATCCACATTAAACGTGTAACACAACCCTACAGAGAAGTTTGGCAGGCAAACTTCAAATGTGATAATGTGTTATCACACTTGAGGCCTCTCTTAGCTTGCAAACTGTCGGTTATCAGCTTATCAACTGGCTTTTTGCAATATGGTCTCTGGGGTGAAACGAGGGCACCTAACGCGACAGTGTTAATTGGCCCTCATTAACACAACGTTTCGCCCCCAAGGCCTGGAAGAAGGACGGGCCTGAAGACCTAACACACTTCAGTTGCCACTTGTCAGGTATCAAAAACCACTTGAAAACAAGGAGAGAAAGAAAGGAGGGGAAGTTTGTTCACATGTGGCACAGAAAGCGCCGAGGTTTGTAAAAGCAGCAGTGTGGCAACTTCATAAGGGCAGCGGAGCAGAAATGAAACAGCTGGACTGAGACCAAAGAGACAAGGCTTGGAATCTGGCTCCAGCTGTTGGTTGTTGTAAGGATGGGGTCAACATCATCGCTGTAAGTAAGGACAAAGGAGGAAGGAAGGGCAATAGAGAAAAAAATATCAAGGAGGAAAAGGTAAAGGTTTCCCTTGCTCGAAAGCCAGTCGCATCTGACTCTAGGGTGCAGTGCTCATCTGTTTCTAAGCCAGCGCTGTCTGCTTCTGCAGACATTTCCGTGGTCATGTGGCAGGCATGACTAGACACCGGAGCGCACGGAGCGCTGTTTACCTTCCCACTGAAGTGGTCCCTATTTATCTACTTGCAATTTCTTGCTTTCGAACTGCTAGGTTGGCAGGAGGAAATGCTGCTAAAATACAGTGTACTAACATGTGTGTGGCTAGGATTAGGGTGCTGGGCTCAGTTTTTGGGAGAGCCAGGTTTTATATGTTGTTAGCCGCCAAGAGTCGGCCTGCGCTGAATAGGGCGGGGTATAAATCGAATAAACTAAACAGGTTTGAGTCTTCAATGAACTCTTGGCAGCAGATAATGTGCCAAAGGAACATCCAGGAATAGGACGCCACAAGTGCTACTAGGACTCAGTGATGGGCAGTCTTGGCCCTCCAGCTGTTCTTGAACATCAATTCCCAGAAGCCCTGATCAGCAGGAGTGTTGACTTAGGCTTCTGGGAATTGAAGTCCAAGAACAGCTGGACGGCCAAGACTGCCCATCACTGGTAGGCAGTGAATGTGAAAGGTCTTCTACAGCGCTAGCATGTCCGCTGTTCTTGAACTTCAATTCCCAGAAGCCCTGATCAGCAGGAGTGTTGACTTAGGCTTCTGGGAATTGAAGTCCAAGAACAGCTGGAGGGCCAAGACTGCCCATCACTGCACTAGGTTGATAAAGAGGCTTGCAAAATTTCTTCTTAGTACTGTTGAGCAAGTGATCTTGGACCTCGTCGTTTTATTTTATTCTCATCTTCCACGCAGGGTTGTTGTTAAATCCACCTTGGCTTGGACTCATTGGGGAGACAGGAAGGAAGGAAGGAATCAAATAATAACCACCACACTTCCTAATCCCTTTAATTCCAAAATTCATGAGTTAAAATAGATTTGTGTCAGTCTTATGTGAAACAGACAAGTTCATTTGCCTAATAAGAGTCGAAAACAAAGGGTATACGAGCAAAACTTTGCTGGAGGGAAGGAAGGAAGGTCAGAAACCTTTCACAACCAACACACTTTTCTATTTTTCTGCTTCAAACTTGAATCCAGGGAAGACAAATAATACACACCATCACTCTTTGGCATAACCCACAGCAATGACTGTGGCTTTTCCTTTAAAAAAAAAAAAGAGAGAGCGTAAAGGATAATAACTTACATTCTTTGCTTCCAGCAACTCTACACATTTTTCATTCTTGCTGCCACAACTGGAAACGGTTGGGTGAATGCAGGTGTGCTCCCTGCTTGAAAGGATGGTCATGGGGACCCCGGAATACACCGTCCTCCGCATCTCCCTTGTGATCTGTGTGATCTGTTTGTGGGTTCGCGTGCCAAAAAATATTTTGGGGATACACGGTTTCCCTCCGTTTTCCTTCTTTTTTTCACCAGCAGCCTCTCGGGACTTTTCCTCGGCTACTGAACAGGAACAATGACTGCAAGGGCTGCGAGACTTGGCCTAAAGCAGAACAAAACCTCGTTAACAAAAGGAAAAAAACACAACCCTACAAATGTTCATTACTGATTGCAAACTAGAAGTAATAATCAAACACTCCTGTTAAATATTCTCCTGATGGGGTGGTAGTGGAAGAGGAAGAGGAAGAAGAAGAGGAGGAAGAAAATGATTAAGTATTCACTATAAAAAATATTTCGCCCTCTTCTGTTAAAGCAGGGGTTCCCAACCTAAGGCCCATGGGCCGGATCCAGCTACTGGAGCCATTTCATGTGCCCCCCCTCCCTTCCAAGGGCATTTGAGAAACAAAATGCAGCTGCCTGCGTGGTGATGGACTGGTTAAGATGCTGAACTCAAAGACTGGAAGGTCAGGGTTTTGATTCCCGAGTACTGCACGACGGAGTGAGCTTCTGTCTGTCCCAGCTCCTGCAACCTAGCTGTTCGAAAGCAAGAAATTGCAAGTAGATAAATAGGGACCATTTCGGTCGGGAGGTAAACAGCATTCTGTGCACTCTGGTGTCGAGGCATGCCTGCCACATGTTCATGGAGACATCTGTAAACACAGACAGCACTGGCTCTTTGGCTATAAACGGAGAAGAGCACCGAACCCTAGAGTTGGATACAGCTGGCTTTCAAGCAAGGGCAACCTTTACCTTTATCTAAGTCAGTGGTGGCGAACCTATGGCACATGTCCCAGAGATGACACTTGGAGCCCTCTCTGTGGGCACCCGTGCAGTCACCCCAGCACAGATTGCCCCACCCCTCTGCCCAGCAGCCCAATGCGAGCGCTTCTTCCCTCCCCCCAGCACAGAGTTCAGCCCGCCCCTCTGCCAAGCAGACCAATGGGAGTGCTTCCTCCCTCCCCCCAACACAGAGTTCACCCCACCTTTCTGCCCAGCAGACCAATGGGAATGTTTACTTCTTCCCCTGTTGTTGGCACTGTGCGACAAATAAGTGTTTTTGGGGGGTTGCAGTTTGGACACTCGGTCTCTATAAGGTTCGCCATCACTGACCTAAATTGTCCAAAGTGGAAGAACATCCCAGATGGGGGGGATATAAATGCAAATTATATATATATATATATATGTGAAATTAAAAACCAAAACAAATTAGAAAAACACTGAAACCAGCGTAGTCACCATACAGACGCTGCGACGCAGGGGACGAAGCTGGTTATTTCGCCCAGCTTCACCATTTCCTTCTCTATTTTGTCCCCCCCCCCCTTCTTGATTGTAATCAGTAAGATTATCCGTTATAAGCAAATGCAAAGTCATGGAACGCATCATGTCACAAAAGCCGGGATCAACTGTCCGCCGGCCTTCGTTCTCCCGAAAGGCCGGTTCGAATTACCCTGGTTCCTCTCGCTCAAGCTTGTCCACTATTAAATATTACAATACGCGATAGAACGGGTGTAAATGCAAGCCTTCAGGAGCTGCCACTCACGGGGATAAAAAGCCCGGCGGACGTGCCAAAGAAACGGGCCGGCCAAGCAGATAAAGTTACTGGCTGCGCTAGAATTGTTACATTCCTCTCTCGGGTTGCCAGTAACGGCGGATTTCATTACGGTGTGCTGCCACATTATATAGCCAGCTCCAAATATCCTGCCTCCTCTATACTGAATAATTACTTATTCACCCCAAAAAGGATAAAAGGAAGCATGATGAATGGGGCCCTTGTCACCGGACGGAGGAAGGAAACAGCTGACGAGAGGTGTATGTTACACGGGCCGCCTCTGTCGTAGATCCGCACTGGAGAGAAATCGGCGTTCCGAGTTCATAGAGTGTGATCGGTTTTTGTTTGGTCTTTTGTGCGAAAAAAGAAAGAAAAAAAGGGGTTTAATAAAAAGCATATCTGCCCCCACATTATATTTATTGTATTTGCCGGCGTAGAAGACGCATCCGAGTAGAAGACGCACCCCGTTATTACCAAAATAGCTCACGACTACTTACGGGGGGAAAGTCCGTTTCGTAGGCTTTTGCTTAAATCCGTTTCTTTATGTAACTCGAAGCAAACCCATAGGAAAAATGAAATGTTTATGTAAATCGAAGCAAACCCATAGGAAAAATGAAATGTTTATGTAAATCGAAGCAAACCCATAGGAAAAATTAAATGTTTATGTAAATCGAAGCAAACCCATAGGGAAATGAATTTTTACGTAACTCGAAGCAAACCTATAGGAAATCGTGTAAATCGCGACATGGCTTTAGCACAAAATCATTATGTAAGTCGAATTTTATGTAACTCGAGGCATAGGTAAGTTGGAGTTTTACTGTATTATACAGCAGAGGTTCTCAACCAATGGCCTGTGGGCCAGTCCCGGCCCACACCATTTCAAGTGGTCTGCATCGCCGCCAGAAGAGGACGCGTTTACAGCCGCAAATGTGCCCACGGCTGTTGTAAATGTGCCATTTCATGTGCCCCCCCACCCCATCATTGTTTCTGCATTCGAGAAACAAAAATGGCCACCCCCTTTGAAGCTGTTGGGACAAAATGGCTTCCCCCATCATGTAGGCAGGGCAAAATGGCCATCCGGCCCTCGAAGCTGACTGAGAGAGCATGACCCGGCTCCCGGCTTGAAAAAATTAGCAACCCCTGGTCTGTGAGCTTGTATTTATTTTTCAGATGTAAGAAAAAAACAATGCTCTTAGAAAGATAGATAGAAGTCTTTCAATGTCAGTAAGGCTCAGGTTTTGCTAGCAGTGAAAACTGAGCATGCTTCATCTGTCACAACAGAGAAATGATGTGCATTGGCGGTGCAAGATGATTAGAAAGCTTAATCGACTTGAAGTAAAAACCATGGATTGCCTTCAACCACAGTTTTTATGTGGAGCGTGGAATTAAAGTGCTTGGGAAATCTGAATAAAGGAATAAAAGAAGACAACAAAAATCTATGAGGAGCTAAAGAAAAAATAACATTATTCTACAGGTGACCTTAACAGATGTTGCTGAAAAGTTTTGAAATGGGCATAATGCTGCTTTTAACAAGTACTTCACCCTCCGTTGCAATTTTAAAACATTACCTTTATGTTGTTTTTAAAAGCATAACGTTAGGAAAGTAGTAAACCCCGTCTGATTTTACAGTCGCCAGTAAAATACTATAGAACTGCACCGTAGTAGTAATAACATTTCTCAAAGCCACAGACGCCATCAGCCAAGAAACAAAAAGACTTTAAGAAGGTGCTTAACTGAAGTGAGGGTGGATATATATATATATATATATATATATATATATATATATATATATATATATATATATATATATATATATATATATATATATATATATATATATATATATATATATATATATATATATATATATATATATATATATATATATATATGCACATGCGCGCGCGCATATAGGGAAAAGTTAGCAATTGATCTTTGGCACATTTCAAAAGAAACTGCAATGTGAGACAGCTACCCATTCATTCAGATGGTTTTAAGTGCCGTTCTGATTTTGTGAGTTTTCCCCCCCGTAATATATAGCATGATGATATATTTTCCACATTTTCTCAGGAAGAAAGGATAATCTAGCGAGACGTAATTTTATCACCGGATATCCTCTTTAAACAATAACGCATCGATGCAAAAATAAATTGGTAAAGGTCAAAAGTCGTGTCCGACTCTAGGGGGCGGTGCTCATCTTCTGTTTATCAGCTAAAGAGGCAGCACCTTTCCTGACAAAGCAGTACCTGTTTATCTACTTGCAATTGCTTGCTTTCGAACTGCTAGGTTGGCAGGAACTGGGACAGATGATGGGAGCTCACTCCGTCGTGCAGCACTTGGGTCTCGAACTGATCTGCCGACCTTCCAGTCGTCAAGTCCAGCGTGTTAACCGCTAAGCCACTGCAGTCCCCTATTGTGTGTAATACTAAATCAGAAAAAGACTATTTTTTTAAAAAAAAAAAAACCACAATCCATTCCTTCTAAACCTAATAAACTCTTTTCTGATATATGTGTTTGGTTGTTAAAGCAAACCAACATTATTAGCTTTTTTTAAAAGGGATGCACATGACGATAAACATCTCTTCGTGTTTTGTCAGACTTATTATTAATTGCAGTGGTACCTCATGCAACAATTTTAATCCGTTCCACGGGGCTCGTTTTTGTACGAAACAATTGCTATACAACACATGCATTGGCACATAGCGCCTTTCTCTATGGGATGCATTGTACAATGGTTTCTTTTGCTAAGTGGTTTTTCCCATTGAGAAATTGTCGCACGGTTTTTTCCATAGGGAAAATTGTTATACAGGACCATACCTGTCAACCTTCCCGGATTGGCCGGGATTTCCCGATTTTCGGCGCCGATTTGCGCCATTTCCCGCCCGCAGCTGCCAAAACCCCGGAATTGGCAGCAGGGGAAAAGAGGTACTGCGCATCCCTTCTGCGCAGATCACCTTCTACGCATGCGTAGAAGGCGACCTGCGCAGAACCGTTTGCGCAGGTCCCGTATTTTCCGGAGCCGCGGTTGACAGGTATGTACAGGACGCCAATCCCCCCCCCCCAAAAAACCCCTAATTGTTAAGTGATTTCGTTGCTATATTGGGTGGTTGTTGTATGAGGTTCCACAGTATTAGGATGTCCATATTTTGCCGACTCAAACAAGGGGCAACTCCGCTAATAAATAAATTTCGTGTCAGAAATTACTCTGGGTCGAAAGGATTTTTTGCTGGAGAAACTCCGCTCAGGCTTCTTTCACGTCCCCAAGATCCGTCGTGCAGGACTCGGGTATCGAGCCCCGACCTTCCAGTCTCCGAGCTCAGCATCTTAACCACTAAGCCGCCACAGTGCTTAACCCCATTTAAATGATAGGTTATAAAACATGCCTTTATAGAAGGCATCATACTGGTGAAAGAAAACCCTACCCCTTTCCTTTCTATATAAAAGTGCAGGTTGTTTGTTTTTAATTACAACTGTTTAAGAATGCAATCTTGAAACGGTCTCGGGTTATTAGATTTGTTTTTCTTTATCATTTCTTAAAGCTCTCAGTCTGAATTATATTTTTATCCAATGGTGTTTAAAAAAAAACTATACGTGAGAATTCATATATTAAAGACTCTCTGTGTATCACTTCATAGTTCCCGCTTGAAAAGAGAGAACCCAATATATCATTATTTCAAGATTTAAAAGAAACGCTAAAAGCCAGCATTTCCCAATACGTTTTTATGAAGTCGTCTAGCAAATTTAACGCAAAATGTGGCTCTACCTTTGGTCTATGTAATAAAAACAATCACCTATAAAGTACTTGGCTCATGCGCTCACTTTATTGTAGGCAATAAAAATAGTACTTTGACGTTGGTGGCCCGAAGCATGTGGCGGACAAAAGGCTAAACAGCTTCAGAGTTCCCTGCAAACCACCCATAAAGTACTTTCTCCGCTAAAGTGACTTGGCGTCTACCACCGAAATCTCAACTTTCAAAGAACGCACATGCCCATTCCCATGACATCTCTCTCCTCTTCCTCCTCTATTTATCTACTGGACAAGTTCCAAAGAGCAAAAAAGATGTCTTAGACCAGTGATGGCCAACCTTGACACTCCAGATGTTCGTGAACTTCAATTCCCAGAAGCCCATGATCAACAAGAGTGCTGACTTGGGCTTCCGAGAATAGAAGTCCAAGAACATCTGGAGTGCCGAGGTTGGCCATCACTGGTCTAAGACTGACCTTCTTGTCAAGTAAGAGAGACCAACACTAGAATATAGCACGTGATGCAACCAAGTCAATAGCACCATTAAACAGCTTCAAGGTGTCCATTGTGACGTGCATCATAATGTTTTAAACACTATTGGAAGATGCTCACCCGGATTGGCCAGGATTTCCCGATTTTCGGCACCGATTTGCACCATTGTGCATCATAATGTTTTAAACACTATTGGAAGATGCTCAGTCAATTATTTAGGATTGTTTCTGTGCATGGCCTAGACATGAGACAAGGGTTATCTTGGCTTGATGGTGAAGACCGTAAGCTCATGACCAATGCAGTCACCAGAGCCAAACGCTAGATGAGAAGAAAGTGGAACTCTATGCATGTTTTGGAAGATAGATACGGAAATGTGACCTTAAATGTGGATCATACTTCGGTTGAGTATAATAATAATTTTGCATCCAAAATTATTCTGGGTTGAAAGGATTTTTGCTGGAGAAACTCCACTCAGGAGATGCCCAAATGAGGTTCCATTTATGTCCCCAAGAGCTGGGACATAGACAGGTGCTCAAACCGCCATGCAGTACCCGAGTCTCGAACTGCCGACTTGCCGGCCTTCCAGCTAACAAGGCGAGCGTCTTAACCACTGATATACCGCAGCCCTACTTCGGTTGAATGACCTAAGGTAATAAGGCACAACCTTTGGTTTTTGGACTTCAATTTCCAGAAACCTAAGTCAATTCCCCAAAGAACTGCTCAACTAATGTACTGGCTTAGGCTTATGGGAATTGATGCCCACCTTGGTGTGTGGGCCTCATGTTGGGAACCACTGTAGTTAGGACCAGGGTTTTGAAGGTTTAGGAACCACAGAAGAAAGACTGGTTGAGCTTTTCCTAGTTTTCTCAACTAGCTCACACTTAGCCATACCTCAGATCCTGTGGCAGAAGAGAGTACTGACAGAGAATATATAAATGAATATAAAGAGGGGCTTGTAAAGTCAGATTTATGCATTAATACAAGGTTGACTGTTTTCAACTACAGTAATAATAACTCTCATACAAATAGGGGACCCCTCATCCCTTGACTGTTCTAACTGGAGGTACCAGTTAATCTACATCAGGGATGGCGAACCTTTTAGAGACCGAGTGCCCGGGGTGAACTCTGTGCTGGGGAGAGGGAGGAAGTCCTCCCATTGGGCTGCTGTGCAGAAGGACGGGGTGAACTCTGTGCTGGGGGGAGGGAGGAAGTGCTCCCATTGGGCTGCTGTGCAGAGGGGCGGGGTGAACTGTGCTGGGGGGAGGGAATTCTCCCATTGGGCTGCTGTGCAGAGAGGTGGGGTGAACTCTGTGCTGGGGAGAGGGAGGAAGTGCTCCCATTGGGCTGCTGTGCAAAGGGGCAAAATAAACTCTGTGCTGGGGGGAGGGAGGAACTACTCCCATTGGGCTGCTGTGCAGAGAGGCAGAATAAACTGTGCTGGGGGAGCAAATGCTCCCTTTGGGCCACTAGGCAGAAGGGCAGGGCGAACTCTGTGCTCTGGCACGAGTGCCATAGGTTTGCCACCATTGATCTGGAACAGTGATTCCCAACATGGGGCCTATGCCCCACAAGGGGGCTTCAATTCCCAGACGCCTAAGTCAGTACACTGGCTGATCAGTGTTTTGGGTAAATGACTTAGGCTTCTGGGAATTGAAGTCCAAAAACCCAAAGGTTGGGAAGCAATGTTCTAGAACCGAATGCTTGAAAAGTATGTGCTTCTTAGCTGAAGGTGCTGGCTATAGATTAAAGCAAATGACCAAACCACGGAGGGAAATACCAAAGTTAAGAATTCATCTTTATTTGACAGGCACAGGACCCTTATAGGTTAACTTAAGCTCTTTTTTTGGCTGGAAATAATTGCCTTGTATTTCTGTAAACATTTTATACAATTTTGATAGCCTTTCAAAACATGGGCAGGAGTCAAACAAACGAGAGAGACGGAGAGCAAGCAAGCCTGACAAACTTTAACCATCAAAGCTGATTAAATGTTTGATACCGAAACCTGGAAATAGTAAACTAGGGGTGGGGTGGGGGGACCCTTAAGCAAATGTTAGTCCAGAAAGCACAGCTGCTAAAAATCTATTACATATGTGAAATCTGGCCATCCCGTGGATGAACTCTGAGCACTTACAGAGAGGGTAGAAGTCTCTCTCTATCGTCTCATAACGATGAGCATGGTTTGATCAGGTATGATTCTCATGGCCATTGCCAGAGGTTGATAAGATCCAACATCTGTGAGAACAGTTTTTGATTTATTTCTTCTTTCATGTCCAGATCAAACCCTGGACTGTCAGAAGGAAGCCACTTTCTTGGCCTTGTCGTTGGCCAAGCTTAAGTCCTCATCGGTGCATGTTTCTGGCAGTAATCGGCAGACCAGTAAATGAGCCGGATTCTGTGTCTCTCCACATTCACACTGCGTGTTGTTGTCCGCCAACAGCCCCCACTTGAGCATGTTGGTCTTACATTTAGGGACTCCAACTCTCAGCCTATTCAGGGTCCTCCAAGTGATGTAGGGTAGGTTGAGCTCCTCAGCTTTATCCTCCTTTAATGTTGTCCCTTGTCCAGTGAGTTCCTTCCTCCATCTTCTAATTTGGTTATGCTCTCCTGTACCCTCAAGAATGCTTGTTCTTGCCATAAAGCTCTTCCTGGATCTGAGCTGGTGGACTTGAGGCTCATCTCCGTTCAGAGGGTGTTGAGGGTCATTCCCTTGCTTAGTTTTCTCAGCATCTTATGCTACTTCTGATCTTAGATGGAGCGATACCAACAAGAGGATATATTTTCTCAACTGGTGTAGGTTTGAGGCATCCTGTCACTTTACCTATGGCTTCATTAACAGCAATGTCAACTTTGGATTGATTAAGGAGAGCATTCAAAATTGGACGTGCCATGATCCTGATTCTTTAGCATACTTCCAAATCTCAAATGGTCAAAGCCAAGGGCAGCGTGGGCCGGATGAATTGCAAGAAACCCATTTGTGTGGATTCACAGGGTGCTTGGGCTTCTGGGAATTGAAGTCCAAGAACAGCCGACGTGCCAGTAAACCCATTCGTACGGATTCAGTGAATTGGGCTTCTGGGAATTGAAGTCCAAGAACAGCCGACGTGCCAGTAAACCCATTCGTACGGATTCAGAGACTTGGGCTTCTGGGAATTGAAGTCCAAGAACAGCCGACGTGCTAGTAAACCCATTCGTACGGATTCAGTGACTTGGGCTTCTGGGAATTGAAGTCCAAGAACAGCCGACGTGCCAGTAAACCCATTCGTACGGATTCAGAGACTTGGGCTACTGGGAATTGAAGTCCAAGAACATCTGGAGTGCCAAGGTTCGCCATCACGGTTCTAAGCAGCTGACAAGGAGCCAAATGCTCAGGCAGACAGTGTTCATAGCCAACCCAACATCCTAGTTTCCCTTGTTCTGAAGGACATCGGCAGCTGAGATAAACCAGCTTACAGGTAGAAGGTCAATGGCTCTAAAGGCGAAGAACTGAAACATCAGAAACGGAACAGCAAAATTGAATGTGAAATAAAGTTAAACAAACAACGAGGTCGCGATCCTTGACATAAAAAGCGATAACCGCTTTCTTGGTATCCCTCCATCTTAATATCACTGGAGACAAAAGCCCGCTTGGTGGCAAATGCTCAGTGCGCGAAACCTCACACAAGCAGACCCTTGATGAGATAACTGGAGTGGCATTATTAAAACAGTTTCCCCCTCTTCTTTTTACAAAAGGGGGGGACCCACAACAAACTTCTTTTAAAAGGTGTAGCCTTAAACCTTCTTGATTAAAAACCGCACAAAGCATCTGTTGATCCGTGCGCCACCCTAACCAGCAGGTGAACCCAATTCAATATTTATCACCGGCTTTCACAGATCACCAGGAACGGAGCAAACGCTTTAATTAAGCCGGGCCTGCCTTCAATGCGCCCATTCAGGACGTCCATCGGCAAAGGGAAGAGGGATCGGATACCTGTCAGGTGAGAGAGGGTTGTAATACAAACCCGCCAACTTTTCTTCGGTAAGCTAGCCGGCCCAAGAGCCCGGGCTCTGATTGTAACGCACTGCCAGTCTCTTGGAATGCGTAACTGAAGTCACTCGGAGTCCTATTGTGAAGGTTGTAAGCAATATGTTAAACTGCAATGCGCTAGCACATTAAGACAGATCCTTTTCACAGCCGTCGCTTGATACCCCGAGTGTTTGTTACACTACTCTCTGTGTATTGTTTACTTTCTTGCTGGGTGGAAACAGGCACAGTGGTGGTGGTGGTGGTGGTGGTGTAGGGATTCTTCAATGTAGCTGTCCCTGTTTCTCCAAATTGAAATTGCAAGACAGGAAAGAATTAATTGCCACAGCACATCTGCAACGATGCATCTTTAACCTTCTGGCGACTGGCGGGGAGGTAATTCTTAATCTCAAGCCCAAGCGCAAAAGAGAAGGGCAGGAATCGAAAGGCGCATGGCTTCATTGTCACATGCCACCAATTTTTTGAGGAGCAGCGACAAGAGGGAAAGTTCCCAAGGAGCGAAAGCAGAGGTTCCCGATCCGGCCCACGGCACCATTTCATGTGGCCCCCTACCCCTCCAAGCGCATTCGAGAAACAAAATGGCAACCCACATCGTGCAAGCAGGGCAAAATGGCCATCCGGCCCTCGAAGCTGGCTGAGGGAGCATGACCCGGGCCCACGGTTTAAAAAGGTTGGGAACCCCTGAGCTAAAGAAATAGATGTCAAAAAGACAACAACAGCTGGAACACAACAAGGCAACATATCTCATCTCCTGGGAGTCCAGCACGATGCTGGTGCAGGAGCTAATGTCCTAGCATGTTATCCTGCTACAGCAGTGATGGCGAACCTTTTAGAGACTGAGTGCCCAAACTGCAACCCAAAACCCACTTTTTTATCGCAAAATGCCAACACAGCAACAGGGGAGGAAGGCAATGCTTCCATTGGGCTGCTGGGCAAATTCTGTGCTGTGGGGAGGGAGGAAGCTCTCCCATTGGGCTGCTGGGGAGAGGTGTGGGCAAACTCTGTGTTGGGGTGACTGCATGGGTGCCCACAGAGAGGGCTCCGAGTGCCACTTCTGGCACGCATGCCACAGGTTTGCCACCGCTGCGTTATAGTAACAGAATATACTATACTGCCAAGGACTAACTAACCTGACAACACTAAGTACCAGTGGGCTTGGGTGGTGAAGTCCACAGGGAAGGGTGATGGTCCCCAAATGAATTAAATCCCACCTTGATGGAGGCCGGCAACTTCATCAATCCTAGCCTGGGGCTGAAGAGGACTCTATGTGCCAAAAGGGCTCTGGACCAGAAAGTAACTCATGAATCTGGATCAGTGGTACGGGTGCCATGCTGCGATGCGGAAGGCAAATGTTAAGCCTTTGCATTACATTCTCAGGACAATCTTTATGGCAGATCACCATGAGGATCGCCAATATTCAGAATAGGATATGGCGCAACAAGAAGCCCCTTTTATCATTTGCCTGATCTGACTACCAGGCCATATGTGACAATAGTTCTGAATCTTGTATGCTTTTATGGTTGGGGCGCAAAAGACACACCAGGGAAATACAACAGAAGTCTATAGAGCATGGGTGGCCAAACATTTCGGGGTGCGGGCCGGACATGTGGTTCAGCAGGCCGGTCACGTGGTTCTTCCCACCGGAAGCGGACGTAAAATGTGCCTTGCAATTCGTTTTTGCAATTTGTCTCTGCTTAAACCAGGGGTGCCTAAACTACGGCGCATGGGCCAGACCTAGCCCCTGACACCAATTCATCCGGCCCACACCACTCGTCGCTCCTGGAAGTGGAAGTAAAACGCCGGATCTGGCCCACAAGCCATAGTTTGGGCACTCCTCCTATAAAGTTACAAATAGTGCCTAAGAACGGGTTTTTTCCCCCATAATATTAGAAACGCCAGGCCTCCAATGAAGCAGAACGGTGGGCGATGCGGATGATAACCTGTGGCGGGGACAGGCAGCTGAACAACTTTCTTGAATTAATCCGCAGGGCTCCTGTTGTTTAAGTACAGAAAGGGGGGGGGGGGGAATAACATGGCAATTGTCATGTTTACTGAACTACATGGTTTCTATTTGAAATTTTAGCTTCCTTGAAGCTGCCAATCGCCGGTCCATCTACAAAGGTCTCCTCTTTAAAACAAACCAACCTTTTAAGAGGAAAAGGTCAGGCCTAAATAAAAGCTCGATGCCCTTTTATCTGCACAATAAGAAGCATTTATTTTCAAAAAAATCGCATTGCGCTGGTTCCCTGCCCTCATTCCCCCTCCCCTAATTCCTTTTTAATTTTATTTGTTTCTTCTTATGCAACCGGGTCTTTTCCTTTTAAACTGAACAAATAGGCACCCATTCTTCCATTGGGGATAAAAAAAAACCATGCATTGTGGATGTAAGGACAGATCTGGACTTCCAAAACCAAGACGTATGCAGATCCAAAGGGCTGGAACTCATTTTATCCATAACCCTCCCACCCCTCCAAGGGCATTCAAAAATGGCCAACCCTCTGAAGCTGTTGGGACAAAATGGCCACCCCCATCGTGCAGGCAGGGCAAAATGGCCATCCGGCCCTCGAAGCTGACTGAGAGAGCATGGTTTGAAAAGGTTGGGAACCCGTTATTCTGGACCCGATCGACTTGAAATTTCAATTGTCAAATTGCCATATTTGCTGGCATATAAGATGCATCGGAGTACAAGACGCACCCCGTTATTACCAAAATGGCCAACTATTAACCGTACAAACACACTCCATTTTCCCAGTGTATTTTAAGGGGAGAGGGGTCTTATACACCAGCAAATACAGTAGCTTATTTAATGACGATTTCAGTCAAAAGACAGACTCTGACCACAGGTGACGCGTTTCTTTTATATATGCTGAATCAGCCAGGAGTTCATCTAGCCGGCTAGAAAGCTGCATGTGCGATAGCCATAAGCTGGGACTTATTATTGCTCGATCGACAGGTGCTGCATTGCTTCAGCTATCGTAGGTTTCTATTAGGGAACATGAAAGTTTGATGGGATAAATATTTAATACTGTCATAAAGGTTCACATTTTAAGCCAGCAGCGCCTCCTGCTGGTCGGCAAAAAATCTTGAAATTCCACCAGAAAGCTAAAAAAAATATCGCACAAAGCTGTTTTTGTAAAAACCCGCATACCTGATTGCGCTTCAAACCCGAGACAAAAATATTTTCTGGCTTCGGCACAATCTTTTAGCACATCGATAGGGTTTCTCAAGATAAGGGAGACTATATATAGAGTGCGGTTTCGCCCATTCCACACCTCCACCGGCTGAACAAAGCCAGGCCTTTTGAAGCCTAAAATGTCACTCTATCCCTGTGATGGCACTCCAGGTGTTCATGGACTTCAGTTCCCAGAAGCCCAAGTCTCTGTGAATCCATACAAATGGGTTTACTGTGCGTAAGCAGAGAATTGGGTTTCTGGGAATTGAAGTCCAAGAACACTTGGAGTGCCAAGGTTCACCTTGACTGCTTCATCCACCGAACTAGTAAAGGTTTCCCTTGCTCGAAAGCCAGTCATATCCGACTCTAGGGTTCAGTGCTCATCTGTTTCAAAGCCGAAGAGCCAGTGCTGTCTGCTTCTGCAGACGTTTCCGTGGACATGTGGCAGGCATGACTAGACACCGGAGCACACCTTCCCACCGAAGCAGTCCCTCTTTATCTACTTGTAATTTCTTGCTTTCGAACTGCTAGGTTGGCAGGAGCTGGCACAAAGACGGGAGCTCATTCCGTCCTGCAGTACTCGGGAATTGAACTGCTGATTTAAAAAAAACCTCAAAGTGGTCGCAGTGGCTCAGTGGTTAAGATGCTGAGTGTTAACGACTGGAAGGTCAGCAGGTCAGCAATTCAAAACCTGAGTGCTGCACAATGGAGCAAGCATCTGCTGTCTGTCCCAGCTCCTGCCAACCTAGCAGTTCAAAAGCAAGAAATTGCAAGTAAATAAATAGGTATCGCTCTGGTGGGAAAGGTAACAGCATTCTGTGCACTCCGACCATAACTCCATGGAAACACCTACAGATGCAGACAGCACTGGTTCTTTGGCTATAAAAAGAGATGAGCACTGAACCCTAGAGTTGGACACGACTGGCTTTCAAGCAAGGGTGACCTTTACCTTTAATATGTCAGTAATAGTTAAGACTAGCCGAGTACCTGGCTTTGCTCTGGTTTTTTTTCTTTAAAGGAAGTAAGGAGGCTGTGGTGCACGTGCGCAGTACTGCTGTTTTGTTGCGGTGCGCGTGCACAGTACTGCTGTTCTGTTGCTGTTTCTCCTGTCGGTGGGGGTGTCCCCTTTGCGTCCCACATTGGGGGGCATAAACCCCCAAATGGGTTTTGGGACCCCCACAGTGCTGATCTGGCACACCCAAGGTATGTATGTGCCAAATTTCAGCGACATTGGTCCAGGGGTGTGGGTTCCTTTAGAGCACATACAAACCCACACCTCTGTTTTATAGATATAGATTGTGATACAACCCTCACCACCCCTCGAAGGATAAAAACATACACTTTCATGAAAGGGGGACCTTATCAAAATCCACGGATTTCACCGCGTGAGATCAGGGGAAAGTCCTTTTTCTCCATCATGCCAGCATCAGAAGCATGTCTAGTGGAAAAGGTATTCTCAGTGTCTCTGAAGCTATCAAGAAGAGGAACCTCTACTCAGAAAACCACCATTCATCCTATATGCTTAGCCTTTCTCCAATGCTCTACAGGCCAATCAATGCGCCTCCGCAGTGTTTAACAAAACAGATTTATGCAAGTAAGAAGAGTTCAGAAGGTGTGTCATATATTATTAAAAGTTTATGCATTGATTTATACAGCACTATTTTTTTCCCCCTGCTGACATGCTTTCAGCGAAGATGGGGAGAGGAGGAGAAATCAATGGAGTTACCTTGGCGAGTCAAGCTGACTGGTTTGCCTTTAATGGGATTTCAAAAATTATCCAGTACTTAAAGAAATAGCTTTCACTTGAGATACCATTTGAGCGCCGAGTAATAAATCACTTCAAATTGTTTAAAAGGTACCACCCTTGCACTTAAAAGCTTGCGAGATCCCAGCGAAAGGAGCCGGCATTTGCTATCATGTCAGAGAAATTAGCATCTTGTTTCTCTACCTCTGCAAGGAAAGCAGAGTTGGCTTTTTAATACCACTCGATCATCAGCGGGGCAGGTTTCAATTTCTCTCTGGCTCTTGCCTTCACGTCAGCAGTAACACCTTCATGCGCACATACAGCCCAGCGCAAGAGGCGGTATATATGGAAATGCCAAGCAGTTTATCCCAGAGAAAGACCGCTTGGGTCCCTCCTTCCAGACGTTGTTGGCAAAAAAAGGTTGGAAGTTGCAATCAACCATCATCTGAAACGGCTACAAACCATAGTTTAATGGCTACAAACGGCTAAACCATAGTTTAATGAACAGGAGCCTTCAATGACAAGCTAGTCAAAATGGCAGTACAGAAACGAAACCCACTTATTTGTTTAAAAGCGACTATGGCTCCCTTTGTCAGCCTGTACTGAACTAAGCCATAGATATCATGGTTAAAGTACTTTCTAATTTGGGTGACCTTGTGCCAATTTACCTCTGTTTGAGACACCATATATTAGGGGTGCCCAAACTACGGATCTGGCCCACAGTGCCAATTAATGTGGCCCACGCTTCCCTCATCGTTCCCAGAAGCGGAAGTGAAATGCATGTTTATGACAGTCCCAGGTCATTTACGGCAGCGTTCAGCGCATGAGCATTTCCCTGCCACTTCTGGTGGGAGGAACCCTGTGACTGGCATGCTCGACCACATGACTGGTGCGCAGCCCGAAAAGTTAGGGCACCCCTGCCATGCAGCATGGTTGGAAGAATAAAGTGGGGGAAAGAAGAGAGCCGAATACACCATCCTGAACTCTCTGGAGGAAAAGCAATGAAACTAATAACTTAATAAAGGTTGTCCAGACCCGGCCCATGACATCATTTCATGTGCCGCCCTCGCCGCTCCCGAAAGTGGAAGCGGACAATTACATCAGCCATAAAACGCGCCCGCACATGCGTAAATGCGTCTGCACCTGTTGTAAATGCAGACGTGGGCAGATTTATGGCTGTTGTAAACGCACCCGCTTCTGCTTCTGGGGGGGTGTCCAGGCCCCCTCAGCTGTCCAGAGGGCATGGTCAAGCCCATGGCATAAAAACGTTGGGAACCCCTGGCGTACAGGATTGGACCCTTGCCCTGTTGCGGCCGCTAAGCACCACCTGAGAACCCCGGGGAAGATTCTGGACCCTGATGGATCCGGAGTCTAGGTGAAGTCGGAACCATCTTTCCGTTTATGAAAACACACAAAAAAAATTCATCCAGAAGCTGTCTAAATAATTAAATAAATGAATCTCTAACTTCGAAGCTTTAGCTGAGATCGAGAAAGTTACGGAGCCCGAAGGGACCAGATTTACCCGAAGTCACTATTTGTGAAGCAGTTTGGCTGAAAGATCCCTATATTGATTTCCTATAACTCTCCACTCCACGGCTGGGAGGAGGGACACTAACTATAGAAGCAGCTCAAATTGTGCAGTCACTGATTTTCTGTTAGACACTTAGAACGGCAACTACAAAAATCAATACAGAGATGCCCAACTTATTAAGTCATTGTGGCAGCTAAGGTCGTTAACTGAAAGCAAAAGGAAGAGGGACACATGCACACATCTCAACTTTTGTCCTCTTATAGATCAAGCTATTCTTACTTCACCTCCGAGAAGAGAAATAAGAGGGACTCTCCAAAACCAAGGGCCACCTGCTCACCTGAAGGGTAGTTACTGTGACGGACCCGTTACTACTTGGGCCTAACAAGTAAGTGGGACCGCACCTGAATTGACACCCTGTGGCTAAGCAATCCAGGATTTCAGCTTGCCTTCTCACATGTCAGGCTGTTAGTAAGGTAAGCGGACAGAAAAATAAACAACTCCAGTCATCTTCATGTCTTTTTAAACGTATATTGTAGCCAAAGTAGGTTACATAAATAAAGTTTCAGGAAGCATTCTAGGCAAATGAAGCATTTTCAGTTCAGATAGCACCTTGAAAACAATGAAAACCTGACTAAATGCGGGAGCCCAGAGGGGTACCCCCTCTCTTAGTTTAACCTGCGGCCCACAGCATCATTGCATGTGCCCCCCCCTGCCTCCACCACACCAGGAAGTGCCATGTGGTGGAGGAAGGGCAAAATGGCTGTCCGGCCCTGAAGCTGTCTGAGGGAGCATAACCGGCCGCTGGCTTAAAAAAGTTGAGAACTGCTTTTAAACGACAACATGTTTGCTGAGTTCACAGCACACCTATAGACTTACGCAGCATGGAAAGAGCACAGAACCAAAAGAACCGTCTTTTCTCAAATCTTCCCTTTTTATCTCCTCCATCAGGATCCACACCTTTAGCACTTCCTCGAAAGGACTCCAGCCAATCTCAACACAGTACTACATGTCTATCCAATTTTAGGTTTTATTTCTCCAAGAACACGAGGGTTAGAATGTTTAGTCTAGCAAGAGGTTCCTGCCCAGTGACAACCCATAATGCAACACTGCCACCTCCCTCCAGTGAACAGCACACAGAAATCCAAATCACTATTCTAAAAAAAAAAAAAAACCACAGGCCCGATTTCTATCCCATGACAGTAACCTCTCCTCTTTCCCAGGATAAAGGTGGCCACCAGGAACAAGATTCCCAAAATTCAGGGACCCAAATATTCTTAGGCTTTGGCACTCGAAAGCCCCTGCTGTGAAGCAATTCTCGGACCTCTAGTCCAGGGGTGCCGAAACTACAGCCCGAGGGTCAGATCCAGCCCCCGACGCCAATTCATCTAGCCCGTGTCACTCATGCAGCACTCGGGTCTCGAACTGCTGACCTTCCAGTTGTCAAGTTCAACATCTTAACCACTAAACCTCTGCAGTCCCTTGGACTAGATCTAGACATACACAAAAAGGTTCAGCCCACCGGAGAAGACCTCTTAACCATAAGGCTTGACAAAGCCTATGCAGTCAGTCTATGTTTTTCATCCAATAATATATACCGACAAAGATTTAATTCAGGCGTTCTCAACCTTTTTAAGCCCCTCGGACAACTTTTGCCATTTTGCCCTTCCTCCACCACATGGCACTTCCAAGTGTGGTGGAGGCGGTGGTGGGCCACATGAAATGGCGCTGCAGGCGGCATCCAGTCCACAGGCCTCAGGTTGAGAATCCCTGATTTAATTACAGCCAATGACAAAGCCAAGAAAGTGGCTTCATTTTGGGAGTCCAGTTTGATGTGGACACGACAGAAGATCATCCAGAACTGCTGCACTTACCGTTTTGAAAGAGACGGGGAGAGCGTTCGCAGACGATACCGTTAATTCTCCAGTTTCCCTCTGCTGATAAACCTCTAAAGCGTCCACAAACTGCACCCCCTTGGCCTGCCAGGGTTGCTTTCTTGTCTGCAAAAGAAGAAAAGGCACGAGGTTAAAGGAAAGCAAAGCATGCGCATAGATTCAACCTTATCCTTAATTTTTGTACTCAAGTGATTTAATTAAAAAAACAATTATGTAATTCAAACAAAATGATGGATTGTATTCAGGCATCTTTACGAATAAGCAACTAAAACAGGGATTCCCAACCTATGACCCATGTGAGCCAATTAATCCGGCCCACAGGGAGAACCCCGCCACCACTGGAAGTGCTGAAAATGCACAGCTGAGAACAGCCGAAAAAAGCCAACAATGCGCCGCCCTCGCACCCGCCGCCACAGGAAGCGGTAGAAGTGGCGAAAACAGCAGATAACACACCGTGAATGCATCCACCGCCACCACTGGAAGTGGCGGGAGGAACCACACCTCCGTCCCACACAGCTGTCTGAGGGACATGGTCCGGCCCGTGGCAAAAGAAAGTACAGTAAAACCCCGACTTACAAATGCCCCAGGTTACATAAAATTCGACTTACATAATGATTTTGTGCTAAAACCATGTCCCGGTTTACACAATTTCCTACGGGTTTGCTTCGAGTTACATAAAAATTCTTTTTCCTATGGGCTGGCTTCGAGTTATATAAAAAACCGATTTAAGCAAAAGCCTACGGAACGGACTTTTTTTTCCTAAGTAGGGGTTTTACTGTACTTCCGATTCAACCAGTAATTAATCTACTTTTGTAATGGGGTTCCTTGGAAGAAACAAAAATTTAAAAAGTAACTAATTCAGTAACCAGTTTAGGCAAACCAGGTAATTTGTGCATTTTCAGTTGACTTGCTGATGGATAATGAATTGGCGTTCCTCACTTTTACCTGAAATGGGTGCATTTTTACTTGACAGTCAAAATCTGCTCACCTGCTCTTCTGTGTCTAGCGAGCGGATCCTTTTCTTATCTACTTTAAAATCTTCCTCCTCGCCTTCCTGCAGGGCTGCTTGCCTCTTTGCAGAAAGCTTGGAAGAAAGAGTGACGACGTTTGAGAAGTCCCTTCCAGCCAAAGGATGTGAAGGACAGCCTGTTCCAGTAAGAAGGGAAATGTAAAATAGATAAGGAAAAACTGTTTTCCCTATCGCGCAACGCTAGAACTAGGGGGCACGCCATGAAACTTTTGGGTACTAGTTCTCAAACAAATAAGAGAAAGTACTTTTTCACCCAGAGGATTACTGGTCTATGGAACTCCCTGCCAGAAGAAGTGGTGACAGCTGTCAGTCTTGACAGCTTCAAGAAAGGACTAGACAAGTTCATGGAGGACAAGGGTATCAATGGCTATAATTATATGGATACCTAAGGACAACCTCTAGTTCTCAAACCAATAAGAGAAAGTACTTTTTCACCCAGAGGATCCCTGGTCTATGGAACTCCCTGCCAGAAGAAGTGGTGACAGCTGTCAGTCTTGACAGCTTTAAGAAAGGATTAGACAAGTTCATGGAGGACAAGGGTATCCATAGCTATAATTATAAAGGATACCTAAGGACAACCTCTAGTTCTCAAACAAATAAGAGAAAGTACTTTTTCACCCAGAGGATCACTGGTCTATGGAACTCCCTGCCAGAAGAAGTGGTGACAACTGTCAGTCTTGACAGTTTTAAGAAAGGATTAGACAAGTTCATGGAGGACAAGGGGATCAATGGCTATAATTATGGATACCTAAGGGCCAACTTGGAGAGATAGGCAGGATATCTCTCAGTGCCATTTCCAAGGAATCCTAAGCAGGTGAAGGCATCTGCTTGGGAATACCCTAAAGCACATGGTGAGCCACTGTGTGAGACAGAATGCGGGACTGGATGGGCTCCTGTGGCCTCTTCCAGCAAGGCTGCTCTTAGGTTCTTATGTAAAAGGGAAATTAAAATGCCAGCAGAACTGTGTCAGCACCACCTCTCTGATTGTAATTAAAGTATCACTCAAGAAGGGATAAGAAATTGTGCTTATTTTATTCTTGGTGACCTTCCTGGATACGTATTTTTAAAATCAAATAAGCTTTTAAAAAAAAAACTCTTAAAAACTTATATTGATGGTCTTGTCTTGTGCTACAAATGTACACAAAGATTTTGACCTCTCCCTAACAGAGCTGGGCAAAGTTACTTTTTCGATTACATCATCCAGAATAGAATTCTTATAGTCCAAAGAGGAATTTTTGCCAAGCCCTGCTCTTGAACAAATTTGCACACTAGGCCGCGAAAAAAGGAGCAGCCTATACGAGTGTGTTAGCAAGCCAATCGACTCACCGACTTTTATACTCACAAGAGTTTTTGAAGAGTTTGGGCTGGTGGTGCAGTGGTTAAACTGCTGTACTGCAACTCAAAGGTTGCGAGTTCGATCCTGGCCAGGACTCAAGGTTGACTCAGCCATCCATCCTCCCAAGGTCGGTAAAATGAGTACCCAGCATGTTACGGGCAAAATGCTAATTAACTTGTGAACCGCCCAGAGAGTGTACTAAGTGCTACGAGGCGGTATATAAGATGTGATTGCTTTGCTTTACTTACTGTGGCTCTATACTTTCCGTTTTCCCCAAAAGGACACAAACGCAAGCGAAACCCTTCAAGAACATTTATGGCAGGGGTTCTCAACCTTTTTAAGCCGTGGGCCGGACAAGGCCCTGTATACAGCTGTACGGGCCAGGCTGGTGGTTCCCTTGCCATAAACGCTGCAGTAAAATGCGTCCACAGCTGTCATAAACATGTTTACAACAGCTACGGGCGCATTTACAGCTGTTGTAAATGCATCCGCTTCCACTGGCAGTGGCGACACAGTAAACATGAAATGGTGCCATGGGCTAAGTCCAGGCAACAGGCCATAGGTTGAGAACCCCTGATTTATGGATTACCCAGCCCAAGAATCACCTATGGGGCTTGATATGATCCCTCTGTTCTGGGATGTCCCTGTTCCGCTTCTGGTGAAGGAATTAGAAATGCCTTGACCACCTTCTGCACCGCCCTGGTTCTGAGTCATGGGTTTAGCATGGCAGGGACACCAGCATGGCATCAAGACCTCAGGTTTCTTGCAGTCCTTCGAACACGATGAATCGTCAAGAGACTTTTCTGAAGGGAAAGCAATGGGTGGCTGTTATTTAAATTAAGCTGCTGACTTTGGAGGGAATGAAGAGAATAGTTTGCACAGTTCCTTCAATATAGGTAAGTCGCCCTTGCTCGAAACCCAGTTGTATCTGACTCTAGGGTTTGGTAATCATCTCCATTTACAGAGTCAGTGCTGTCTGCATCTGTGGCAGGCACGGAACAGTTTACCTTTCCACCAAAGTGGTACCTTTTTATCTACTTGAAATTTCTTGCTTTCGAGCTGCTTGGTTGGCAGGAGCTGGGGACAGAGATGGGAGCTCACTCCATCGTGTAGCGCTCAGGTCTCAAGCTGCTGACCTGCCAAACTTCCAGTCGTCAAGTTCAGCGTCTTAACCACTAAGCCACGGCAGTCCCTGTTCCTTCAATAGGGACATGGAAAGAAAATCTTCCACTGGATTTGAAGGCAGGCTGCTGGCTTAGAGGGCTCCCATCAGGCTGCTATGTGGTAGGCAACTCTACACCCTCACAGCATCCAGTCCAATCAGTCTTTGATGTACTGTATATACTCAAGTATAAGACGATCCAAATATAAGCTGAGGTACCTAATTTTACCTGAGAAACCAGGAAAACTGATTGACTTGAGTACAGTAAAACCCCATATAATGAAGGGCTCTTATAATGAAAAACTCGTATAACGAAAGGAGTTTGAAGAAAAATGTTGCCCCTTATAACAAAATTTTCGTTATACAAATGTTTCTCCCAGAGTGGTTTTCAATGCATCCCTATGGAGATTTTCTTTATACGGAGCATCCAATAGAAAATTCCGTTATACGAATCATGCATTGTGTAACGGGGGGGGAGGGGATCACGTAGCGAAAAGCTGTGCAGAACGAATTGTTTTCATTATACGAGGTACCGCTGTATAAGCCTAGGGAGGAAAATGCAGCAGCTACTTGTGAGTTTCAATAATCAAAACAAGTGAAAAACGTTTTTTTTTCCTTCCCCAGCACATTTTGGGTGCTGGGAAAAAAAGGCTTATACTCGAGTACATACAGTGATCCAGTGGCCATTTTTAAAAAGATGAGCATGGCTTACCATACAGGGACTGCTGCCAGGACAAGGCAGAGCAGAGCAACGCTAAGCTTTTCCCACTCCCGGTCGGACTCTCCAAGAGGCAGTGTTGCTTGGAGCTCAGCCCCTTCACAATCTGGAATTGAATAAAGAGATCTCGTCTGCATGCTACTTTTCTATACGATTGAGAGTTTATTTAAAAACATGTCTTTATATCAAAGGTTCCCAAGCTAAGGCCTGCAGGCTGGATGCAGCCCACGGCGACATTTCATGTGGCCCCACCCCCACCACTCTAAGGGCATTCGAGAAACAAAATGTCTGCCCCTTTGAAGCTGTTGGAACAAAATGGCCACCCCCATCGTGCAAAATGGCCGTCCAGCCCTCAAAGCTGACAGAGAGCGTGACCCAGCCACCGGCTTAAAAAGGTTGGGAATCCCTGCTTTATATTATCTGAATTATCACCTGAAAGGAAAATATGTTCCTTGTTCTGGAAGGAATCTACAGGATCAGACTGTTGAAGAATAAGTTCCTATGTTGACAAACAGTGACCCAAGAGCAATGAAGAATAACTGTGATCAGATTCTAATCAGTGAGCCTAGTTCCAGGCAGATGTGTCCATGACATGTGGCAGGCACGAAACGCTGTTTACCTTTCCCAATGAAGTGGTCCCTATTTATCTACTTGCAATTTCTTGCTTTAGAACTGCTAGGTTGGCAGAAGCTGGGACAGACGGCGGGAGCTCATTCCGTCCTGCAGTACTCAGGTATCAAACTCCGACCTTCCAGGCTTCAAGTTCAGCGTCTTAACCACTTGAGCCACAACAGTCCCAGACAATATACAGGTGAAACTTGGAAAATTAGGATATCGTGCACATGTTCATTCAGTCCAGTAATGCAATTAAAACGTGAAACAAATATATGAGATAGACTCATTACAAGCAAAGCGAGATAGTTCAAGCCTTACTTTGTTATAATATTGATGCGCATGGCTTAGTTTATGAAAACCCCAACCCCCAAATCTCATGTACCCCATAATCATCACGTAATCTCATATATGCTGTACGCCATGATCATCACAATTATAACGAATTAAGGCATGACATCTCTCGCTTTGCATGTAGTGAGTCTATCTCATATATTTGTTTCACCTTTTAAGTGAAATGAATAAATGTTTGCACGATATTCTAATTTTCCGAGTTTCACCTGTATACATACAGCAAAACCCAGATTTACGTAAAAAGTCCATTCCGTAGGTTTTTACGTAATACGTTTTTTTACGTAAATCAAAGCAAACCCATAAGAAAATGAATTTTTACATAAAACGAAACAAACCCATAGGAAATCGTGTTACGTAAATCAGGACATTTACGGGGATGCGTTTCCTGCAGAAAATCAATACGTAAGTTGAATTTTATGTAAAACAAGGTGTACGTAAGTAGTTTTTTTTTACTGTATTAATAAATACGCTTACCGCATTCATCATAGCCAACTGTGAAGGGTAAGCCTTGCAAGGGAACATAATTTTCACACCTCCAATGGTGTACTCTGAGGCCGATGATGCCATGATCTTGAGTATTTCTCAGAACCAAGAACTTACGTCTGAAAAAGAAGAAATAAGCCAGTGATGGCGAACCTTTTAGAGATCGAGTGCCCAAACTGCAACCTAAAAAACACTTATTTATCGCAAAGTGCCAATACAGCAACAGGGGAGGAAGGAAATGTTCCCATTGGGCTGCTGGGCAGAGGGGCGGGCTGAACTCTGTGCTGGGGGGAGGAACCCCACCCATTGGGCTGCAGGGCAGAGGGGCGGGCTGAACTCTGTGCTAGGGTGACTGCACGGGTGCCCACAGGGAGGGCTCCGAGTGCCACCTCTGGCACGCGTGCCACAGGTCTGCCACCACTGGAATAAGCAAAATTAACACCCACCACAGTACCGCTATGGCAGGAACATGATGATGGGCAGAGATGGGGAGACCAAAGGCTTTGTGAAGCAATGCGTGGCACATTTTGATCTCATCCACGAACACTAAATCTGGGTAGCTTCACTCCTCGAAGGCAGCAAAGGTGGAAACCCAAATATAATCCAGAAAAAAGCCATTAACTGTTTCCTTTACAGAAGGAATTGTTAAAATAAATACCAAGCTGGCCTTGCTTCCTTTAACAAGAGTAGCTACAGGCCTTCTGTTTGTAATTATGGTTAAGAAGCTCGCCTTGTTAGCTAGAAGGTTGGCAAGTCAGCAGTTCGAGACCTGGGTACAGCATGACGGGTTGAGTGCCCATCTCTGTCCCCAGCTCTTGGAGACATGAAAGGAGCCTCATTTGGGCATTCCCTGAGCGGAGTTTCTCCAGCAAAAAATCATTTCAACCCAGAATAATTTCTGACACGAAAATAATAATAATAATAATAATAATAGTTCAAGTTTTAATTTGTTTTTATAGGAGGGGAGCGCAGTTTTTATTTCCTCCCTCAACTGGGGTTGGATTTGTATTGTAAAGGTTTCCCTTCCTCGAAAGCCAGTCGTACCCGACTCTAGGGTTCAGTGCTCATCCCTGTTTCAACAAAGAGCCAGCGCTGTCCGCTTCTGCAGACGTTTCCGTGGTCATGTGGCAGGCATGACTAGACACACCGGAGCGCTGTTACCTTTCCCACCGAAGTGGTCCCCATTTATCTTCTTGCAATTTTCACGCTTTAGGTTGGGGCAGGAGCTGGGTCAGACGACGGGAGCTCACTTCGTCCTTCCGCTTCCCAGCCACTGCAGTACTGTATATTTATAAATATTTCGAGGGAAATGTTTGTTTACAAACTAGAAAGGCGGGAGTCTCGAACCCACCCCCTCGCCCACAGAAAATGGAACAGCCCGCGAAATGGTCTCGCCTACCCCTAAGAAAGAGCTGGGTGAGAATTACCTCACAGCTCTCCGCGTTCGCCCTCTTGCCTCGAATATCGCTCTTCTTCTTCCCGCCTCTGTAGCGCCCGCCCCTTTCCAGCCGCCTTCTTCCGGCGCCTCGGCCAGCCAATCGCTGACGACACGGTGCTTTGAAGCAGCCACTCAGAACCCACGAGGGTGGAGTCAGCGCTATAACGCTTAGCTTGCCTCCCCCCCCCCTAGATGTCTCATCATCGAACGCCCAGCTTAGCGCCGCTTCCGGGTTCTCCGGGTTGCCTAGGCGACCGTTGGCTGAGTGCGGGCCTACTTGCATTTTGAAGAGCCTCTCCTCGAGTTGTTTCAGGCATATCAGAGATATAAGCAAAACAAAAACGCTGCAGCACTTTAAAAGGCTAATGGTATTATTTTAATGTGAGCTTTTGTGGCTCAGGTCCACTCACATTAAAACAGAACAGTTTAACAATTTAAACTATAGCAGCTCACATTAAAATAGAACAGTTTAACAATTTAAACTAGCAGCGCACATTAAAATATAAATTTAACAATTTAAACTATAGCAGGGCACATTAAAATTGAACAGTTTAACAATTTAAACTATAGCAGCACACATTGAAATATAAGTTAGTCTTTCAAGTGCTGCAGCGTTTTTTGTTTTGTTTATTCTCTGATATGCCTGAAACACAGACTAACACAGCTACGATTCCAAAAATAAAAATAAAAAAATCCTCAGTTTCAGACGCCTAATTTCACGACACTGATAATAAACGTAAAGACCAAAGCACAGTAAAAAAAAAACCTACTTACGCAAAAAGTCCGTTCCGTAGGCTTTTGCTTAAATCGTTTTTAACTCAAAGCAAACCCATAGGAAAAATGTAATTTTTACATAACTCGAAGCGAACCCATAGGAAAAATGAAATTTTTACGTACGTAACTCAAAGCAAACCCATAGGAAAAATGAAATTTTTATGTACGTAACTCAAAGCAAACCCATAGGAAAAATGAAATTTTTACGTACGTAACTCAAAGCAAACCCATAGGAAAAATGAAATTTTTACGTACGTAACTCAAAGCAAACCCATAGGAAAAACGAAATTTTTACATAACTCGAAGCAAACCCATAGGAAATCGTGTTATGTAAATTGGGACATTTATGTAAATCGGGACCTGGATTTAGCACAAAACCATTATGTTAGCCGAATTTTATGTAACTCGGGGCATTTGTAAGTCAGGATTTTACTGCACTTTGTTTTAGCTTTCCTTAAGGCATGGAAATGTTTTCCTCGCTTTCCTACAAGATGTGTTCATTCACTTAGTCACCATGGGGGCACTTTGTATTATCACTTCTTGCTGGTAAAAATGCAGCCACCACCCACTTTCAGCATTGGAATGAAAGGGCTTCAGTAGGAAAAACTTTATTATCTGCTATCATTAATTCGATCCTGACAAGGGTCAAGGTTGACTCAGGCTTACATCCTTCTGAGGTCAGCAAAATGAGTACCCAGAATGTTGGGGACAAAATGATAATTAACTTGTGAACCGCCCAGAGAGTGAACTAAGTAGTAGAAAAGTAGTGTGATTGCTTTATGTGGAGAAACAAGAACTTCAGTTAATAATTATCCAGAAATTATTTAGGCTGATTTTATGAAATACAGTTAATTTCTCCCCCTTAAAGACTGGGACATTTGCCTACTTTAAAATATACCACCAGAAAATTTGCTAAAATCTAACACACACACCCTACCTGGAAGAAGATGGGATTTGTAGTCCAGAAATAGGTTTTCTATTGGGCTTATTTTGAAGCAAGGGATTCAAAAAGTTTCTTCCTTTTTTCTACAAAGGTCAAATCGCCTCCAAACCTGCTCCTGTGTGCAATTTTGGCTTCACAATGAACCACATTTTGATGTCAAGTTTTTTTTTGTTATTATGTAAAATATCTACAGTCTAAATTGAGTGACAATCCATTGAAACACTACAAACATTTATAAGAAACTCAACATTTTTGTTGGGGGGATGGGAGGTACCAAAGAGATATATATATATAAAAAAACTCACTATGAGTGTTTCTGATACATGTTTTCTGAATTCAAATTCTCTGACAATCTCAGTTTGTGCTTTAGTTTTGCCACTGTCAAGCGCAACATCATGGTTTATAAGTCCTCAAGAAAATAAACCAACATGGGTTTCTCCAAGATAACGGCAAGGAACTTACACGCTTCCACTGAACGCAGTCCTGTTTGTTGCACTGATAATTCTGCACCAAATTGACACAAATTAAAAACATATTGCTTGTTCCAAACCATTCATTGTCATGGTTTGTCTTGCAAAGGTGAATATCAGTACGCTTCACTTAACCTGGCAATGGCTGTTCTTGACCTTAAATTCCACCAACACTCATGTTGATGATTTCAAGGAATGTGTTTTCAATGCAATGGCACAGCTGGACGTTGGGATCCGTGCTACTTATATCTCCAGCTCCACTTTTGTATGCTGGCTCTTTAGGAAATTTTGACCGCTCGTAGGGCTTCTCCTTCAGCTGCTGGAGCCCTGCAGACAATGAAAGACAGAAGTAAGTGAAGAGGTGGTCAAGAGTCAGAAAGAGAAACCGAGAATGCGTTGACAACTTGTAATTGTTAAGTGAAGACAAAATCTCATAATCTGCTTGGCCAAGTACTCAGGACTCAACCCCAAAGTCTGGAAGTGGGACTCAAATAAGTACCACTCTGCTTCTTACAGTGCATAAGCTGTATAACATTATACTTGTGTATTATTTTCAATTTTTAAAAGCAAAAACATTCACTCTAAATGGATTTAAAACCATTTTTTAATTGTTTTATATTAGTTTTGACTTGTGTACACCGCCCATTGGATAGGGCGGTATATAAATATATTAAATTAAATTAATTAAATCCCCCTTCCCTGAAGAAAGCAGAGCACTGCTGCTGGTTGCCCTGATATCTACTAACAAACTTGAAAGACCATCATGAATCAACACCCACAGCCCTCGGTCGCCATGACTTACGGGTAATGATTGGGTCAAAGTCTCTTGTCTCCGTAGCGACATCCGAAGCGCAAACTTGCCCGATCTGGATCAGAAGGGAGACGATATCCTCATAGAGGGGAGGAAAGGCTTGGCAGAAGGAGACCAAGCAGGGCAGGGTGGGCATGAAAAAGGCGTAGCGCTTGGCCGCGGTTAAAACTGGCAAGAACAACAACAGAAAGCTCGTTAAAAAGTAAAAAGCTTATGACAACAGATCCCTGGTGGCTCAGTGGGTAAAAACACGGTGCGTGGGGACCGAAAGAATGGGGTTCGATTCCCCGAGATCTGCACAATGGATGACATAAAAGGAGCATCATTCAGGCAAAAAATCCTTTCAACTCAAGAGTAATCTCTGACATGAAAACACGCAGCTTGCGGTGAGTAAATAAAGAATAATTTCATGTCAGAAATTATTCTGGGTTGAAAGGATTTTTTGCTGGAGAAACTCCACTCAGGGAAGGCCCAAATGAGGCTCATTTCATGTCCCCAGAGCCGGGACAGAAATGGGCGCTCAATCCGTCATGCAGCACTTGGGTCTCGAACTGCCGACTTGCCAACCTTCTAGCTAACAAGGTGAGCCACCATGGAACCCCCTTTTTAGCCAGAATCATCGGGCCGGGGGTGGAGGGGAAGCACACGTTCCCCACTCCTGGTTCAAGGCTGTATTTGCTCCTAATTCTGACACTTCTCACAGTTACCTGTTAGCAAAGTCCCCATGACATTGATGGCCAGACGGGCCACGCTGAGGGATTTCGGAAGAGCGTACTGGATGCACAGGTGCGAAAGCAACTGGATGGCAAAAATCTGGAAAATGGGGGTGGGCATCAAAAGTGACAGGAGGGAAGAAAAATACAGGCACGAAATCAGACACTACAACTCCCATTAGCCCCAGCCGATCTAGTCCAGGGCATTGAGGTTTGGTAAGCATCACAAAAACAGCTTGTGCTCCATCCAAAACGAGGTCACTGTTTTTGAAGCCTTCTTGCTTGAAAGCCAGCCGTGTCCAACTCTAGGGTTCGGTGCTCACCTCCATTTATAGCTAGTGTTGTCTGCCCCTGCAGACGTTCCCGTGGCCACATGGCAGGCATGACTCAACACCGGAGTGCAAGAAACGCTGTCACCTTTTCCTGCCGACATGGTACCTATTTATCTACTTGCAATTTCTTGCTTTCGAACTGCGAGGTTGGCAGGAGCTGTGACAGACGATGGGCACTTAGTCCGTAGTGCAGCACTTGGGCCTCGAACTGCTGACCTGCCAACCTTCCGGTCGTCAAGCTCAGCGTTGAAACTGCTAATTTACTTTTATTTTATTTTTGCATTTGTATGCCGCCCAATCAGGAAACCTGACTCAGGGCGGCTCACATGATAATTAAACAATATACACAGTAAATACACAATAATAGAACATAAAAAATTGTAAGCCACCGTAGCCTCGCCTTGGCTGGAGCAAAAGCTATTTTTTGTGATGCTTATCAAACTGCAATGCCCTGGACTACATTGGCTGGGGCTGATGGGAATTGTAGTCATGCTCCCAAAACAAAGTTTTCTAGCCTCAAGATGAAGGCAGCTTCCCACACAAGTTTCCCTACTGAATACCTAGAGCAGGGGTTCCCAACCTAAGGCCCACGGGCTAAATCCGGCCCGCAGTGCCATTTCGTGTGGCCCGCCTTCCCCCTCCAAGGCCATTCCAGAAACAAAACGGCCGCCCTCATCGTGCAGGCATGGCAAAATGGCCATCCGGCCCTCGGAGCTGACTGAGAGAGCGTGACCCAGCCCCCGGCTTGAAAAGGTTGGGAATCCCCTGCCTTGAAGAGTGGAGATACTGTAGTGGCAGCAGGGAATACCTGTTTTTCCAGTTCAGGTTGAGCAATCAGCTCAGGGATGAAGTCTAGGCAGATGTGCATAGAGGGGATGCCAGCCACGGTCAACAGAAGCAGCTCACACGGATAGCCCTGCAGGGGTCAAAAAAGTGGTCGAGGAGATATGGAGGATGAAGGGAGGGATCTGGATAATACCAAAACACCAAAGCAATCACACTTCTATACTACCCCATAGAACTTAGTGCGCTCTCTGGGCAGTTCACAAAGGTAATTAGCATTTCTACCTACCTACCTATCTATCTATCTATCTAATCTATCTATCTATCTATCCAACAAAACCGCGAAGACACACCTGGAAGTGAACCAGCTTGGCGATGTTTGGGTCTGCTATAAACATCTGGTGCAAAAGGCAGCAGATGAGGCACTGGACTTCGCGCAGGTTGCAGAGGAGGCTGTCTTCCTCCTTCTCCCCGATGCTCGCACCCTCTTCCTCCTCCTCTTCCTCCTTTGGCTGCCTTCTCCGAGGACTGGAGCCCGGCGTCCCCGAAAGGGCTTTCAGCAGTCGGCCAGGGCTGCCGTCTGGGGATTTCTCATCCTCTAAGGGCAAGCAGATCTCCAGAAGGATCTGCACGGCGGCGCTATCCTGGAAAGGGGTGGTGGTGGAAGACAGAGACAAGGGGGGGGGGGGGAACCTTTAATATTAAGGGTGGGCTTTGCCAAGCTGCATGTCCCCCCCCCCCTTCCACAAGGGTGATTTGGCTGGTCATTCTCCTTGCTTTCCGTCGCTCACACCAAAGAAAACCCCAGAAAAAATCCTTGGGGAAGGGCAGGATGCAATTGATCCACAACAGTCCAGTTGAGAAAGATCTCCATGCGCTTTCTCTATGGCTTCCATATGCCAATCTCAACCCGGTCCCATTCAACCCGTCCTGCATGGCTGCCAAGGATGATGGGGGCTGTAGTTCTACAGATCTGAAGAGGCCGATTTTGGGAGAGCAGACATGTTGGAAAAAGGTGAAGCCAAGTCGTGTCCCACTCTAGGGTTCAGCCCTCATGTCCGTTTGCAGCCAAAGAGCCAGCTTGTTTGCGTCTGCGCATCCGTGGTCATGTGGCAGGCATGACTGGAAACCAGAGCACGTGGAATGCCGTTACCTTTCCAGCCAAAGTGGGACCAGTTTATCTACTTGCAATTTCTTTGCTTTCGAACTGCTAGGTTGGCAGGAGCTGGGGCAGATGACGGACGCTCACTCTGTCACACAGCACTCGTGTCTCAAACTGCTGACATGCCGACCGTCCAGGCGTCAAGTTCGGCGTCTAAACCGCTAAGCCACTCCAGTCTACTAGACATGCTGGTACTGGCCTTTTAAAGCAGGAGTACTCAACCTTTATAAACTGGGACACACTCCCTCAGACAGCTTCGGGGGCCGGATGGCCATTTTGCCTTTCCTCCACCACATGGCACTTCCTGGAGTGGTGGAGGCGGGGGGGTGTGTGTACATGAAATGGTGTTGTGGTCCTCATCCATCCCATGGGCTGCAGGTTGAGAATCCCAGCTTTAAAGCATCCTTGGTAAAATGAGACCCCCATATCAGAGAAGAACAGGGCCTTTCAATTAAGGATTTCTTTGAAAGGCCCTGTTTTAAGCTCTCAGTAGAGATCACCTGGCATGAATACCTGGGCGGCTAGCAACGCATTTTTCAGTTCCTCTCGCGTGACTTCGGGCCCGTCCAGGCCCATCGTGTTATTCTGTGAGGTCCGGTTATCCTGGTCTGCCGTTTCCTTGAGATGGGCGCTCAGGTAGGCTTTCGAGGCAAGCAGGTACCCGTTCAACATGTGGAGCGTGATGTCCATTAGAGGAGGACATCTACGGGCATCGGAGGAAAAGGGCAAGAGAGACAGAGAAGGAGGTGGATTTATTAATATTATTTTTGAATAGGAGCTGTGTTAGTCTGTGTTGCAGGCATATCAGAGAATAAACAAAACAAAAACTCTGTAGTACTTTGAAGACTAACTGTTATATTTCCGTGTGAGCCTTCATGGATCAAGTCCGCTTCATCAGGAGAAGGTTGTTATTGTTGTTGGGGGAGCCGGCAGGAGGAGAAAAAGCCAAAAGAAGTGAGGGAAACTCTTAAATTGTGACTGCAGACGTTACATTAGTTAAAACTCCTCATCCAGGAATATCAAACTCTGGATGCAAAGCGGGAACTCTAAAATATGCCGTTGAATGTGCAAACGAACCAAAGTAAAGCCAGTCATATCTGACTCTAGGGTTCAGTGCTCATCTGTTTATAGCCAAAGAGTCAGCGCCGTCTGCCTCTGCAGACATTTCCGTGGACACGTGGCAGGCATGCCTCGACGCCGGGGTGCACGGAATGCTGCTTACTACCCCACCGAAGTAGTACCTATTTATCTACTTGCAATTTCTCCTAGGTTGGCAGGAGGTAAACAAACCGAACAGGGACAATTTATCATTTCACAAAATGCATCCTTGGCGGGTGGCCGTTTTGTTTCTTGAATGCCCTTGGAGAGGTGGGGTGGGGCACATGAAATATTGCAGGCCAGATCCGGCCCACAGGCCTTAGGTTGAGAAACCCCTGCTTTACCTGAAGACTCTTGGGTCGCATCTTAACACGATCAGGGGGTCAATCATCATATCCTTCTGGGTGTACCTCTGCTGTCTGACCATGTCGACAGAAGGCTGCAAGGCATTTACCGTCATCACCCATAACCTACAACACAGAGAAGAAGGCTGTGAGTTTCGTACCTTTGCGGTTAGAATAGAAAGCCATCGTATGATGTTTTCTCCGTTACAAAGCATAGGACATTTACCTTTTGAGGACTACAAATCCCAAAATCCCTGTCACAAGACCATTACAAATGCTGGCTGGGGTGATTCTGGGACTTTTGGCCTTGAAAAAGCCAAGTCCTGTTCCCCGTTGCCCACAGCCTCAACTAGAAGCCCACAAACTGTTGGGTACAGCGGAAGCTCAGGTTACAAACATCTCAAGTTATGTAATATTCACGCTAGGAAAAGGAACCCGTTGAAAATGATGCCTTTTAAGTCGCGAAAAATTCGTAGCTCAAAGCATGGTTTTCCATAGGAGCACACTGAAAACCAATCAATCCATTCCGGAGGTCAGAAAAAAGGTGTTTGATGCATTCCTATGGGAAAACAGTGCTTCAAGTTATGAATTTTCGTAATACGAAACGTCCCGAGGAACACGTTAATTTCATAACTCGAGGTATAGTACTACCATATATTAACGCAACTCCACAATTTAACGGGCTAATGTAAACTATCTGCATAACCAGCAAATAAGGAAAGTTCTTCAGTTTCCTGTCCTGGCCCGATTAGACTGCTTGCTGCTCGGTTTTTATTCAGTTCAGTGTGGGTTTTGTGCAATCATTGTGTGTGTACCAGTTTATTATTCTCCCCTCTCCCTCTCCAATTTGTCTTATAAGCAAAGCTATTGTGCAGAACTGTTTATCTACCAAAGCAACTGTTTCCTTTGAAGAAATGCAACTGTAAGTAAAGAACTGCTATTCTTATACTACATATATACTACATATAACTTAATATATACTACATATAACTTAACACAAACAGAGCATGAAGGTAACTGCCTTCCCATATGACTAAAGTTTCCACGAGTTAGCAATTTCAGATAGACTCCCCCTTTCCACGGAAGTGCCATTTTGCTGCCACAAGTGGATTTCATAAGAAGAGGTGTGCTTGGTTGGACCCAAAGACTTATCTAGACCTGGATCCCGACTCGAGTTGCCCCAAAATCACAACCTCTCTCACTGTAGTTTCCTGGGTCTAGCAAACTCCCGACAATGAGCACACAATGCAGGCTAAGCCTCACCTTCGAGGCATGACTGTGTTCAAGGCCATCCACAGCCTGTTGACCGTCTGGAGGATCCGTCGTGGGACCCCAGCGTAGAGCAACCAGTTCATATTGGACGTCAACGCTTCCGCGTAAGGGATCAGCTCTGCCGCCGAGAGGAGTGTCAAGTGCTCCAGTATCTGCAGCACCCGGGTGTGATTAGATCGCAAAGCTGAAAACGCTACGGAGAATGTCAAAAAACAAACAAAACCAAGCACGTTATCACTTCGCCATTTGTGTCCAGATCAAACTTTGAACCGCCGAAAACGAAGCCACTTCCTTGGCTTTGTCGTTGGCTAAACTGAAATCCTCATCCTTATGTTTCTGGTGGTAATCGGCAGACTAGCAAATGAGCCAGATTCTGTATCTCTCCACATTCACACAGCATGTTGTTGACAGTCAACAGCTCAGCATTTATAACCGGGAATATTAAATGGTGTTCCGTGTACACATTTGCACAAATAAATTGTTTAGGTAAGCATGGAGCTTGGCTCTAAAGACTAGGGCCCTGATAGCGAACCTTGGCACTCCAAATGTTCTTGGACTTCAATTGCCAGAAGTCCAAGCACCCTGTGAATCCACACGAATGAGTTTATGTGATTCACCCGGCCCGCGCTGCCCTCGTCGCTCCCGGAAGCGGAAGTCAAATGCGCCCATACGGTTAAGGCTCTTCTGGGTTAAACCTTCCTTGTACGGGCGCGTTTTACTTCTGCTTCCGGGAGCGACGAGGGCAGCGTGGGCTGGATGAATTGCAGTAAACCCATTTGTGTGGATTCACAGGAGGCTTGGGCTTCTGGGCATTGAAGTCCAAGAACATCTGGAGTGCCAAGGTTCGCCATCATGGGACTAGGGTGTAAAGTGTTAGTCCTAGCTAAGGTAAGCCAATGAGTCAACAGGATTTGCGTAAATGTTGACTAGCCATTCAATGGTTCCACTCTACTTTACATTAGTAATCTAGGAGGTCAAATTAGGATCAACGCTTCCATAATACAACTAGGTAAGGTAGAAGTCACCCTTGTTCGAAAGCCAGTTGTATCTGACTCTAGGGTTCAGTGCTCATCTCTGTTTATAGCCAAAGAGCCAGTGCTGTCTGCTTCTGCAGACGTTTCTGTGGACACGTGGGAGGCATGCCTCGACACCGGAGTGCACGGAACATTGTTGAACTTCCCACCAAAGTGGTACTTATTTATCCACTTGCAATATCTTGCTTTTAAATTGCTAGGTTGGCATGAGATGGGACAGAGACGGAAGCTCACTCCGTTGTGCAGCACTCAGGTCTCAAACTGCTGACATGCTGGTTGTCAAGTTTAGCATCTTAACCACTTGAGCTACGGCAGTCCTTCCTAATACAACTACATGGGTCTAAAAGAAACCCCGTTGATGAGGATTGGTTCTCACCTTCCTGGAGCTGCTTGGGCGAGTGCTTTTTCGCCGCGTTGGTCAGGAGCATCCGGCGTAGCAAGGCATCCGTGCCTGTGATGTGCTCCTCACAAATCCAATCGTCCACAATGCAAAGGTGGGGGTAGTTGGTTGCCAAGAGACGGAGCAGCGCAGAATGCAAACCTTATAAAAATTGAGAGGTTAATTTTACATTTATAGCAACCCTAACGACTCTCCGACAGCCAAAGTTGGGCATAACTAGACACTGGAGTGCTCAGAACTTTGTTACCTTTCCCATCAAAGTGGTAGCTATTTATGTCCAGTCGTGTCAAGTTACGAATGCCTTGTGTTATGAAATTTCCGCGATACGAATGAAAATCCATTGAAAATAATGCCTTGAGTTATGAATGAATTTCCCCCCTATAAATTACATGGTATACAGTGACCTCTAATGGCCACTTCTGGCAATGCATCGTGTTCTGCCGTGTGTTTCGAGTTATAAATTTTTCGTAATACGAAACGTTCTGGGGAAACGGATTGCATTCGTAACTCGAGGCGACACTGTGCTTGCAATTTCTTGCTTTTGAACGGCTTGGTTGGCAGGAACTGGGACAGAGACAGGAGCTCACTCCGTCGTGCAGTACTCGGGTCTCCAACTGCCGACCTTCCAGTCGTCAAGTTCAGTGTCTTAACCACTTGAGCCACTGCAGTCTCTTCCCCCCCTCGGTCCCCATAAGTGGTTTGCTCTGTAAAGGACACACTAAGCCCAACCAGACCTACCTCCAAGTTCCTGCTGCAGACCTTGAGCCTGTCGGATGAGGTACTTAATTGGGATCTGGTCCATTAACACTGGGGAGTAAGATTTGGGTTTCCTCTGCATGGCAGCTGCAAACAGAAGAGGCTTCTAAAGCGACCTGGACTTCAATCAAGAAAGACTGCAAACTACTGAAGTTACACGGTTGTAGATATCAATCCCAGGATATTTAGAATAAGGTAACTGGTCTCCCTTCCCCAAAAGACAGTCAGTGTTGTGATCCAGCTCGCATCATCAGACTCTGAAGATTACCTGGATCAGGAGGCGCTTCCTATGCCCAGCTCAGGTCTGCCTCCCCAACCTGAGGATGTTTTCAACCAGGAACCTCAGCCTGCTTCTGGTCCGACTCTGACTCCCTATCAGACCAGAGGTCTGACTCTGACAGCAATCAGCCCTTAGCCAGGGAACAGTACCGAAAGGATCGGCAACTGAGATGTAAGCAAGCTTGAGCTCATTACCAGAGAAGGCTCCCAGCTGACACCCATTAGCTGGGAGGCTTGTTAAGCAAGCATGTTTCACCAGTCAAGCGTTGGTACAATTTCTGTGCAAAGGCCAACACCCTGCTTGACTTTGGATATCTCTTGTGACGTCAGTGCTCACCTCTGTTTACAAAGAGCCAACACTGTCTGCATCTACAGAAATCTTCACGGTCATGTGGCAGGGATGACTAGATGCCAAAACGCACGGAATGTTGTTACCTTTCCTGCTAAAGCAGTACCTACACATCTATATGCATCTATATGCATCTAATTGCAATTTTTTGCTTTCGAACTGTTGGGTTGGCAAGAGCAACTTGGAATAGGACATGTATGATTGTTGACCCATTTTGTCTAGAAGGGTTGACTTGAATGAGAGCCAGTGGCTCTCCCAGGTGGATTCCTTCCAGACCCGACATGCAAATCCTTGGCGGTCTCCCAATCCCACTACAAGCCAGACTTGAACCTGTTTAGCTTCCCAAATCAAAGTTCACTATGCTCAGCAGTATCATCAGTGGTACTGACAATACGACAAAGACTATACCAGCGTTTCCCAACCTTTGGGTTTTTTTGGACTTCAGTTCCCAGAAGCCTAAGTCAATTCCCCAAAGCACTGATCAGCCCATGGGCTGACTTAGACTTCTGGGAAGTGGAGTCTCCCTGTAAGGCCTGGGTTCCACATTGGGGAACATTGGGTTATACTGTTTGGCTCATGCCACCTACCCACCTCCGGCCAAACCCTACCCAGAGTCTTGGAGCTGGCCAGGATGGCTTCTTCGTATGACAGGACGTAGTACAGAACCAGGAGCTGGGCGGTGATACCGTAGCGTTGTTTCACCCGGGCGTTCTCTCCTCCTCCCTGCGAATGGAAACGGCAGGCAGTTCATAACGAATGCAAGGAAATGAGCAGTTGGTCTTACTCAACAGAGAAAGGAGTGGCCTGTTATAATAGGATTTTGTCTGGCCTTCATGCAGATGATGATTCGTCCGATGAAGTCGGCTTCTGGTCTAGGACCGTTCACGCTATGGTGAATTTGTTAGCGCCAAAAGGATGTACTGTCTGCCAAGAGTGCTCAAAGCACACCAGGGTTTGGTAAATAACGGAAGCAGTATTAAGAATTATAGACATGCACAACTTCTTCTTTCATGTCCAGATCAGTCTTTGAACTGCTTGGCTTTGCCATTGGCCAAACTTAAATGTCAGCAGACTGGCAAATGAGCCGGATTCTGTATCTTCTCCACAGCACATGCTGTTGTTCACCGGGGACCCCCAGCATTTATAACCGAGAATGTAAAAGGGTGTTCTGTGTACAAATTTGCACAAATGTTAGGTTATCCTGCTATGGTAATAGAGTAGATCCTACTGCCAGTGACTCAATGCCAAGTGTCAGGCAGTGGTTAACTAACCTGACCACTCTGAGGACTAGCGGACTTGGGTGGCAAAGTCCACAGGGAAGGGTGAGGGTCCCCAAGTGGATTAAATCCCACTGGAATCCCTCTTGATGGAGGGCAGCAGCTTCATCCAGCCTGGCTTGGGGATGATGATGATGACTTTGCATGCCAAAAGGGCTCAGGACCAGAAAGTGACTCACGGAACTGGATCAGTGGTACTATGGGGTGTCAACGCTGTGATGCGGAAGGAGAGGAAAGGCCACTGCATTATATTCTCAGGACAGTCTCATTGCCATGAGGATCGCTAATATCCAGGCTCGGATACAACACAAGAAGAAGGCACCTACCCCCATAATTCCTTCAAACACATTCAAGATCTCCTGCTCCGTGACAGGCTGGTTTGTGGCTTCTGGGTTAGATTTGGAGGCTGGCGTGAGGACGGAATTGATGTAGACGTCGATGAGAGGCAGCAACTGAGGGTGGAGCGGGGTGGCGGTTTCGCAAAGCTGCCGATAGATCCAGTCCTTAAAAGTATATATATATACAACAATAAACTTAGCTTTCCAAGCTTTGGCAGGCAGTACACGTGATTTTCAAATCTCCTGCCCCACTGCCGGAGCGCAGAGAACACCGTTACCTTTCCCAACAAAGCGGTAACTAGTTATCTAGTTGCACTGACCCCTACAGCCGGGCACGGCAGGCTTTCACTGAGTGCCAAAAAGCCTTCCTTCCCTCCCAACATTGACGTTTGGGGGGGGGGGGGGGCAACATACCTTGATGGAGACTTTGTGCTTGGTGAACGACCGGCTGCGGAGAAGCTGGTAGATGCAGTGGATGGGCAGGAAGCCGGTGATGTTGGCGCTCAGGTTGCTGGTGACGGCCACGCGGACGGCATGGGCAGTGACCACCTGGGATATGGAGGGGAGGAGGAAATTGGATCAGAATCAGGTG
Source organism: Bradypodion ventrale (assembly GCA_035047345.1). Classification (NCBI taxonomy): domain Eukaryota; kingdom Metazoa; phylum Chordata; class Lepidosauria; order Squamata; family Chamaeleonidae; genus Bradypodion; species Bradypodion ventrale. The sequence continues at coordinate 12,087,612 of JAWDJE010000012.1, forward strand.
TGAACAGTAAGGGCCATCTGGAGCTCAGCACCACCTGTGACTAAACCCAGGACCGAACCCAAAAGCTATAAAGATAGGCTATTCTTGGCTTTGGCACCTTGGAAACCGTAGAGATAGATAGATATGATAGGAGAAGGTATAGATCCCAGGTGGCGAACCTTGGCACTCCAGCTGTTCTTGGACTTCAATTCCGAGAAGGCCAAGTCCCTGTGAATCTACACAAATGGGTTTACCGCACTTATGCACAGAAAAACCCATTCGTGTGGATTCACAGAGACTTGGGCTTCTGGGAATTGAAGTCCAAGAACACCTGGAGTGCCAAGGTGCGCCATCACTGGTATAGATGCTTCTGTGCATGACAGCCTGGTGCCTGAGGAAGGCCAACCTACTCTTTACACGGGACTAAATCTAGATGTGCTCCAATAACCGGGTCGGAGACGTAAGAGTAAGTCTCTGCAGAATGGGCGAAATCTGGAAGAAGGCAACTCGAGTCACGGAGACATTTTCCTCCCCATGTTTACCTGCTCTGTGAAAATCTCTTGCGTAAAGATGGTTTTCATGCGGCTCAGAGAACTGGGTTTGATGACAATCTGGAGAGGAAAGGGGAGAAACGGATTAAGAGACACCCTCCATGGAAATTTAACCTTTCCTACCAAAGTAGTCCCTATTTATCTCCTTGCAATTTCTTGCTTTGAAACTGCTACGTTGGCAGGAGCTTGGACAGAGACGGGAGCTCGCTCTGCCGTGCATCACTCGGGGGGCTCAAACCGCTGACCTGCCGACATGCCAGGCGTCAGGTTCAGCGTCTTAACCACTAATCCACCTCGTTTTAACTTATTTTCATTTGGCTGTACTATGGTGGTCTTGGACTGTAATCAAGAATAAGGTAAAGGTTGATGTAGTGCAGCATTGTATTGTTATATATTATATTATCTGTGTTATATATATTATTACATGTTGCTCTTGTAGGCTGAGAATTGCATAATTACTTTGTATATTGTATTATTGTGTATATTGTATAACTATTGTATTGTATAACTATTGTGCGTGCCGCCCTGAGCCGGGTTTCCTGATTGGCCGGCATATAAGTGGGAAAGTTAAATTAAATTAAATTAAATTAAATTAAATTAAAGGTCACCCTTGCTCGAAAGCCAGTCATATCTGATTCTAGGGTTCAGTGTTCATTTCTGTTTCATAGCCAAAGAGTCAGCGCTGTCTACTTCTGCAGACCTTTCCGTGGACATGTGGCAGGCATGCCTCGACACGGAACACTGTTTACCTTCCCATCGAAGTGGCCCCTATTTATCTACTTGCAATGTCTTGCTTTCGAACGGCTAGGTTGGCAGGAGCAGGCGCTCACTCTGTCCTGTAGTACCCTGGAATCGAACTCTGGACCTTCCAGTCAGCGAGTTCAGCATCTTAACCACTTAAGCCACTGCGAGTGGGCAAAAAGACTGATGTAATTTTGAAGCCTACGGGTATGAAGGTACATTCAGTGGACGCATGTGCTCACCTTCATCCCGAGGGTAGAACAGACCAACTCAATGATAGCGCTGAGTTGATTGCTATGGAAATACATCGCCACCAACAGAAGCATCTCCCCGAAAGAGGCCGACACCCCAGACGTGCTGTGGGAGGAAGAGAGGGAAGGTTGAGAGGGAGAGCATCCTACGCGGAGGACTCTTAAAGGGGTGACCAGGGGGCAGAGCAACAGTCTCAGGGGTCGTGGCTTTCTCTAGAGGAGAGGGTTTCATCCCCACCTTTCAAAATAAGCTTCCTCTTTGATCATCCAGCTCAGCCACATCACCATCAGTTGCTCCTGTTCCGGAGTGCTAAAAGGAGAGAATCGTAACAGCAGTTAAATTTTTTAAAACAAAAAGCAGGTAATAAATACAGGAAAGCAAAATGACACTAAAATCAATAAAAGTCTCTCTCCTGATACTGTAAAAATCAAGGTCGCTCTTGCTCGGAAGCACAATGCTCAAACCGGTGGGTCTCCTCCCTCCCACAATGTTATGTTTCCCAAAGAGCCTTCCTGGCGGCGAAAAGGCTTACCTGACCAGCGTGGAGAAAGCAAGCAGCATGCAGAAAGAGAGAGAGACAAAGCGGACGCCGGCCGGCGTGGCAGGAGGGCGGCTCGTCATCAGCTGGAGCAACTGCTCGGCTTCTTCGTCCGTCGGCCTGAGCAAAGATGACACAGAATGAGGAAAACCAGCCGTGTAGTAGTAGAAATGACAGGGTGCGCCCACTCCGCAACAGAAGAGAAACTAGCTGTGAGGCAGCACAATTTCCCCAAGCAAAGAGGTGGTGACAGGAACTGCCATGTTGATATGCGGGGCTACTCAACTGAGAAGACAATTTATCGATCGGATAGCCACAGGGATGGCCAACTTTGGCTCTCCAGGTGTTCTCGGACTTCATTTCCCAAAAGCCCTGATCAGCACACCTGCAGGGGCGGGGCTAACTCTGTGCTGGGAGAGGGAGAGAGCGCTCCCATTGGACTGCTAGGCAGAGAGGTGGGGCTGCACTATGCTGGAGCAACAGCGCATGTGCCAACAGAGAGGGCTCTAGAGTACCCCCTCTGGCACGCATGCCATAGGTTCGCCACCACCGTTCTAATCTCGTCAACCTGAGATCATACGACCAACAATCTGGGATGGTTTGCTTACTTCAAGCCAGCGATGCCCATCAAAGCGCAGTAAAGACGCAGGAGGGCGCTGGCTTTCACCACGTTCTCTTCTTTCAGCCCCGAATAGGCCGAGAGGCCAGATTCCGTATCAGCGCCTGCTGCTTCTTTCATGCGGAGACTGCGGGGAGTGGGAAGGATCCCTGCCAGCTCTAGGAGTAGCTGCCTTCTCATCTGCCAAAGCACGGAACTGATGCGCTCCTTCTTCCGCTGCGGGGATGAGAAAAGAAAAGAAAGCTAGGCAACTCTCACCAACCCCACCTTCACCGGTCCAAATAAATTGAATTTTCTCCCATTTTCTGTTTTGCCCAGATGTTTTGCACAACAGGGCAATATGTTTTATTGGAATTATTTTATACTTATGATCGATTACACTGCATCACTAGAAAATAAATATTGTCTGCTACTGGGTCTAATCCATGTGTCCTATACTAAATCAAGTGCGCTGGATCCAAATCTGAAGTCCGATTCTGCCTAGGACGTCAGGATCTTAAGTTGACAAATCTCACCCTCTTGGTTAGGTAAATTGGCCACAAATGTAGCAAAATTTGTCCAGTTTATTAACACAACTGTGCCTACTCATCTTTAGCTCAAAACAGAATCGCTATGGCCTAGTTGTACTATCCAATAAGATGGTTTTGCATTAGAGACAAGCCCTTGGTCCATCTCGCCTTATATACCACTTTCTGATGTCAGCTCACTGACTTTCCCAGCCACTGCTGGAACATGCATGCCACCAGGGGACATGATTCAGCTGAGGTGGCAGCAGGCAGTATTAGCTGCAATGGTTATAATGTCCCCATGTAAAAATACATTGCCCAATACCATGTGAACAGCTATAGCACGCCTTAAAATCTGTACGTGATAGGCAAGTTCAGATTTGGAATCAGCACATCATGTAAATCATATGTTACTCCCAGTAGCAAAATCGTTGTTGTACAGTGTAATTTATTTGTTATGTTATCTGCTTTTAGAAGTGGAAACTGCCCAAACTGGGAAATATCCTCCAGATGAGCAATACAGAAGTTAGTCTGCTAGTAGTTTGTTACATACACACTAATGCGCTACCACTATTTATTATGACGACATCCGACAATTTGTGTTAGCTGGTTTGCTCACAAAATCTGGGCAAGACGTTTCTCACCTGTTGACCGTTCCGGATAAATGTCCCGAACCAAGTCCGGACTTTAGCATTGGTCCCGAGTAATAAACCACTCACGAAGCACACCAGGTCGCTGACGGTGTCCTCCGAAGACTCATTCTTCATGTGGTCCAACGTCAAAGCCACCCCAAGTCCCGGCAAGTGACACTCTTCCACCTAATTGAAAGGGTAGAAAAGACAAACGAAGCAGAAGGGTGTGTTGGTCAGATTGCTGAGCTGTATCGTCAGCAGACCAAGTTGCTAGTCCTCACTGAGTAATAAAATTCCTGGGGTGATCTTGAACCAGGTGTTTTCTCTCAGCCTGACTCGTCTCAAAAAAACACCTGAGAGATGGGAAGATGTGTTGTGGTGCATAAAGCTCATTGAAAGCAAGGTGAGGACTAAATTCAAATATCACATCAACATATAAGCCATAGGCTCTCCTTTTCCACACCAAACCCAACTGTATAAACCTAACTAGGTAAAAGTAAAGGTCTACCTGGTTCAAAAGTTAGTTGTGTCCGACTCTAGGGGGCGGTAGTCATTTCCCCAAAACCTAAGTCAATTCCCCCAAGCACTGATCAGCCAATGGACTGACTGAGGCTTCTGGGAATGGGAGTTCCGCTGTGGGGCCTGGACCCCACGTTGGGAAACACTGCTCTAGATCTAATTAGGCTGTAGAGATTCCAAGTCATGGAAAACCAAAAAGGCTTACCACCATGCCACGAACTCTCAGGGCCTGGGAAGGGTTCATCTTGCACAAATGACGCAGCGCCTCCGTCCTCCGGCAGCCCCCGAAGCTGTCTTCGTCTTGCCTTTCGCCGTTCTTGATCAGACCTCTGCACACTGAAAGGCAGAAAACATCCCTCCATAGATACCTTTATTCACCACATGTCTTCTTATGCTCAATATCTGGCGCCGTTCTTGCCGGTTTAGAAACCCACTCGCACAGTTGGGCTGCTCCAGAATTTTCTACCCATTTGCAGTGAGATAAGCCTTTCACACACCCTATACATTAAAAAAGCTATTTAAATACTCCAACGAGGCCAAATTATATCATCCACATGAAAGAGGTTTGTAGCTGTCCCTTGGTATTCGGGGCTGCCGGCTAATGTTGTACCATTCGATGCGACCTCTGTGCTTTTTACACGATTTCCTATGGGTTTGCTTCGAGTTACATAAAGAGTTTGCTTCGAGTTACGTAAAAATTCATTTCCCTATGGGTTTTGCTTCGACTTACATGAAAATTTCATTTTTTCCTATGGGTTTGCTTCGAGTTACATTTAAAAAAAATATTTTTCCTATGGGTTTGCTTTGAGTTACATAAAAATTTCATTTTTTCCTATGAGTTTGCTTTGAGTTACATAATAATAATAATTTTCCTATGGGTTTGCTTCGAGTTACATTAAAAAAAAATTTTTTTTCCCCTATGAGTTTGCTTTGAGTTACATAAAAATAGTATTTTTTTCCTATGGGTTTACTTCGAGTTACATAAAAATAATATTTTTTCCTATGGGTTTACTTCGAGTTACATTAAAAAAAAATTTTTTTTTCCTATGAATTTGCTTCGAGTTACATAAAAAACGATTTAAACAAAAGCCTACGGAATGGACTTTTTCCCCGTAAGTAGGGGTTTTACTGTATTTAACAACTGTTTTTGCATGCCTTGGCAGCTATAGTGAGCATATAAGGGATAAAAAAAGAAAATAAACGTGAAATAAATAACTCTTCAATTAACATTCACTTGTGTTTATACGAGTCTGAATAACTTTAGGCTTCCTGTTTGGTACAACTGACCCCAAAGGCTTGTTGTGTAGCGACAACGGAAAGATCCCTCCCTTACGAGAAAGGCAAAACCATGAAGGTTACTCGCCAAATATTTCTCCACGCCACCCAAGCTTACCGGTGTTTTCTCAATTTATTTGTTACTAACTAGGCCAGATACCTTCGTTAAAGCTGTCAGGAACATTGGCCACTAAGAGGCACAGGAACCAAGCCCCGTTCTTCACGTGGAGCAAAGCTTCGGCAACGTCCAGGATCGGCAACAGCGAAGGAAGTTCTGAAAGCAAAAAGTTTTGCGGGGAAATAACGGCGGAATTACACGGCTCTTATTTCACAGTTCAAAGAATCGCCCACCTATTTATAGGCCTGATTGTAAAAGGTATAGGTAGAAGTCGCCCTTTGCTCGAAAGCCAGCCATATCCGACTCTAGGGTTCAGTGCTCATTTCCGTTTGCAGCCAAAAAAGCCAGTGTCTGAGTCTGCCGACGTTTCCATGGTCATGTGGCAGGCATGACTCGATGCTGGAACACACTGTTACCTTCCCACTGAAATGGTTCCATGGACATGTGGCAGGCTTGACTAGACACCGGAGTGCATGGAATGTTGTTATCTTTCCCGCCAAAGCGGTACCTACTTGCAATTTTTTGCTTTTGAATTGGGGGGGAGGGGGAGGATTTGGCGCACTGTAAGACTCTGCTTGCACTTGTAAGAGAAAGGATAAAATTCTGGAATTAAAAATGCCAATTTATGTGGGTTCAAGACGTGCAAAGAGGGGGGGGAGGGGGATGAAATGTACAGCATTGTGGAGAAGACATACCTGCCTGCAGGATGCATAGCACATCAGCGGCTTCCTCGAGATAAACAGGGCTCTCAAACAGCTCCGGCGACTTGAAAAAAAACTCGCCGTTGGAGTCTGCCACCTAAAACGAGAGGTTGCATTAGAAGAGGTTTTAATTTAAGAACAAAATGTGAAAACCACACTGGTTGACTGCTATGAGAATTGGCACTAAAGCAGGACTTTTCTAGGTAAGGTAAAGGTCGCCTTTGCTCGAAAGCCAGTCGTAGCCAACCCTAGGGTTCAGTGCTCATCTGTTTATAGCCAGAGTCAGCGCTGTCTGCATCTGCAGATGCTTCCGTGGACATGTGGCAGACATGACTAGACACCCAGGTGCACAGAACGCTGTTTACCTTCCCACAGAAGTGGCACCTATTTATCGACTTGCAATTTCTTGCTTCCGAACTGCTAGGTTGGCAGAAGCTGGGACACAAGACGGGTGCTCATTCTGTCCTGCAGTACTCAGGAATCAAACTGCTGACCTTCCAGTCAGCGAGCTCAGTATCTTAACCACTTGAGCTACCTGGGGGGGGGGGACTAAAGATTCCAGATAAATACCATTATTTGCAACAAAACAGACCACCAAGTGCTATGTGCTATGCTGGACTACCAGCCCCACCACTGGCTAAGGAGAATGAGGTTTGTAGTCTACCACACTCTGTATAAAATCCAAACTTGTGGAACCAAGTTTGGACATTGTATGAGGTATCACTGTACTTTATTTCAAAACTTGGATGGCCGGGGCTACCCTGAATTTCTGCTAGTGGTTCTGGTGAACTGGGGCAAACCTGCTGAATCCCACCACTGATTACATTATTATTTCATTAATCTGTAATTAAGGTTGCACATTAATGGTAGCAAAATCACAGTCATACTTGGTTGTATATAAGGCACAAAAGTGGCATTTAACCTGCTGAGAAGTACAAAATGTTCAGGTTTGTTTCTGATTTGCATGTTTACCTTTATATGTTTTGCTCATGCTACTAGATGCTTCAATCCACCTTTCTCGATGTACATTTGGCGGGATGGGAGTACAGAGAGAGATACAAGCACTCACTTTGTTCATAATTGCCAGCAGCTCGCTAAGCACAAGACGCAGCCGGCGTGGCGAATCACTGTGTTCGAACTCCAGGGTCAGGCCATGCTGTAGCTGGGAAACCAGGATGCTCTCGCTGCTGCCTCCTCCAATTTTATGCCTGAGGACAGGATGAGGGGAAAGCTATTCTGAACAGTTGGTTAGAGGATGAGCCTAACAGTCTAGGTTGAACCGCTTGGGTTTCCAGGACAGAAACCCTTGGCCAGCTTTTGTGCCAATCAACATCAACCAAAATTCATGGGGGAAACAAAGAAATTAAAATTAACCCGGAAGAGAAGAATGCCTTTCTACGTAGCTTTGCAAACCAGATCAAAGGTAAAGGTCGTCCTTGTTCGAAAGCCAGTCGTATCCAACTCTAGGGTTGAGTGCTCATCTCTGTTAATAGCCAAAGAGCCAGTGCTGTTTGCATCTGCAGATGTTTCCGTGGACACATTGCAGGCATGCCTAGTCACCAGAGTGCATGGAATGCAGTTTACCTTCCCACCGAAGCGGTACCTATTTATCTACTCGCAATTTCTTGCTTTCAAACTGCTAGGTTGGCAGGAGCCAGGACAGAGACGGGAGCTCACTCCATCGCGCAGTACTCAGGTCTTAAACTGCTGACCTGCCGACCTTCCAGTCGTCAAGTTCAGCATCTTAACCACTAAGCCACCATAGTCCCTCTACCTCAAAGATAAGGTAAAGGTCATCCTTGCTTGAAAACGAGTCGTATCTGACTCTAGGGTTCAGTGCTCATCTGTTTATAGCCAAAGAGCTAGCGCTGTCTGCATTTGCAGACATTTCCGTGGTCATGTGGCAGGCATGCCTCAACACTGGAGTGCACGGAACACTGTTTACCTTCCCACCGAAGTGGTCCCTATTTATCTACTTGGAATTTCTTGCTTTCGAACTGCTTGGTTGGCAGAAGCTGGGACAGACGACCGGAGCTCAAACTGTCCTGCAGTACCCAGGAGTCGAACTCGGACCTTCCAGTCAGTGAGTTCAGTGTCTTAACCACTTGAGCCACCACAGTCCCTTTAGCTAAAACGTAATGGCATATAAAAACCTGTAATTACTTGATCTTTACTGGATTAGCATTCGTATGCTATGTTTAAATACTACCATTTGTTCCGCTACTCTTATATGTGGTGTTTCTCTGCCGCCCTGAGTGGGCGGCATATATAAATATAACTATTAAATTAAATTAAATTAATTAAATCAAAAGTCACATAGCCAATGAACCAAAGAAACATCTCTACCACTACTGTGTAATTACCTTAGCTGCTGTTCTTTATTAGCATCCTGCTCCAAGGCATGAAAATCCACAGACAGCAAAGCAACGATGGAGTTAACAGCTTCTACGCCAGAAAGGAGGCGAAGGATGAGCTTCTTGTCTTGAGCCCAGCTTTGGCTCTGATCCGCCGGTGCGCACAAGGCCATGCGCACCAGACAAGGGAGCAAGAGGCGGAGCTCTGGATCACTCAAGGCCGCTAAACGCACAACATCCACCGTCTGCATGGCCTCGAAAGCATACGGGCTGACGAACTGAAGACCAGAACAGTCCACCATCTTGTTGAGTGCCGTGTTACTCAAAGTAACACAGTGGGGTTGAAGCTACGAGAGTGGCTGTTGAGTCCAGACAGGCCTAGATCCAACATTCCTCAGAGGTGTTCCTTTGAAAGGGCTGGCATGCAGATAATCCTATCACCAGCCATTTGGTGGCAGCATGGGCGTCTCACAGGCTGCCTATGCAGTTGCACACAAAGGACAGAGGAAACAACAATTTTTCACCATTATTTCATCATAACGGGCAACAAGCAGTTCACAAAGCAGTACAACGAACCCAAAAATTCAGTTAATAAAGCAGTATAACAAAACCAAAAATTCACTGCTAGAATTCTTGTCCTTGGTCCAGAAGCGCTGCTGAAGTTAAGGAAGCAAAACTAGCAAGTGATCTTCAATAATCTTCCATATCATCCTGATGTAAATTACCCGCTAGTTTGGACTATGGTTCTCCTCCTGCCACCCTAGTACACGGTTCAAGCAACTTTTCCCCATAGCTGGAATCCCACTGGTGGTGGCACATGTAACACATAAACTGTGTAATTCACCACAACAAACTATTACTAACACAGCACCAGTTGCCAATCTAGGTACATGTACTTGTCAGTTGTGCATTTGACACCTGCTACATATATCCCTTGGCTCAGAAATTAATGGGCATTCACCACCACGAGTTAGGCGATTTAACATCTACGTTCATTTATCATTTAACTATGTGCCCTTGCAATCACAATATTTAAGGCAGAATAAAAGTGCTCTCAATGAATATGTCCAGAAATTTATCTCTGGAAATAATTTGGGGGGAGGGGGGACAACACTATTTTCCCTTGTCTTCCCAGATGAGTGTGGAAAATACAGGTGAAACTCAGAAAATTAGAATATCGTGCAAATGTTCATTCAGTCGAGTAATGCAAGTTAAAAGGTGAAACAAATATATGAGATAGACTCATTCCATGCAAAGCCAGATAGTTCAAGCTTTCCTTTGTTATAATATTGATGCTTATGGCTTACAGTTTATGAAAACCCCAAACCACCCAGTCTCATGTACGCCATAATCATCACATAATCTCATGTACGCTGTACGCCACGATCATCACAATTATACCGAATTAAGGCATGACATCTCTCGCTTTGCATGTAGTGAGTCTATCTCATATATTTGTTTCACCTTTTAAGTGAAATGAATGGACGTTTGCACGATAATTTTCCGAATTTCACCTGTATTTGTCAGTTGTGTATTTGACACCTGCTACATATATTTGTTGGCTCAGTAATTAATGGGCATTCACCACCATGATTTATGCGATTTAACATCTATGTTCATTTACCATTTAACTATGTGCCCTTGCGATCACAATATTTAAGGCAGAATAAAAGTGCACTCAATAAATATGTCCAGAAATTTATCTCTGGAAAATAATTTGGTGGTGGTGGTGGGGAGGTAGGACAACACCATTTCCCTTGTCTTCCCAAACGAGAGTGGGAAATACCTCTCCACTTAATAAAGACAGAGAGGGAGAAATGGGCGCATGAGGAAAATTCACACAGTTTGAAGCATACCCGATGGCCTCGGTCCAGCAGCCCCTGTTGTTGCAGCCTGCCCCAACCTCGCAGGAATGGTGTGAGGAGAAAAGGGGGGGGGAACCCCGCACTGGACTTCTGAGCAACCTGGGAAGAAAAGGTGAAATTAGAAAAACAAGCAAGCAATAATATATGAGGGAACAACAAAATAGTAACAAAAATATTATATTAAAATAATTGAAATACTGTAACTACTGAGGAAACAGGGAGGCAAGGTAAGGTAATACTTGAGGAAAGGTGTGTGTAGGGAATAAAAATGGGGGTTGGAATAAAATAAGGAGAATGTTGGAAGGGTCCCTCATTAAAAACAATAGGGTGAGGGTCCCTCTCCCCATTTTTTAGGGAGGGAGGAAAGAGCAATGGGAACCCAACGTCCAGGCTTTCTTCCTCCCACGGGGTAAAGGTAAAGGTTCCCCTTGCTCGAAAGCCAGTCGTATCCGACTCTAGGGTGCAGTGCTCATCTCTGTTTCAAAGCCGAAGAGCCAGCGCTGTCTGCTGCTGCAGAAACGTTTCTGTGGTCATGTGGCAGGCATGACTAGACACTGAAGGGCACGGGGGGGGAGGGGGAGAGGTAAATAATGAGACTCCAGGTGTCCTGAATAATGGCCTCCAAACGCACACACACACCCTCTCTCTCTCTCTCTCTCCCAGTGAAGGTTGAGGAGGAGGAAGACTCACCTTCCCACCCACAACTGGGGAAAATACACACACACACAACCCCCACACCCGGGAATATCCGCGCCCAAACGTACACATGCACTTGAGGGGGAATAGAATAGATGTAACACCCCTTCAGGGTTCTACTTCCGGAAAAAGGGGTGACTTCCGGCCCGCGCCGGCTAAAGGCGAGACTGAAAGCGCACTTCCGGTGACGGCCGGAAGACTTCCGTAGTTAAGGGCGGAAGTGGCTTCGGCGCGTACTTGGGACCTCACTTCCGCCCGGCATTTGGCGCTCCGAGGGAACGCGGAAGCTGCGTGGCGCCTCTTCCGGTTTCCTGTATTCGGTTCCTATCGCGCTCTGTCTACACAGGGTTATTGTTCGCAATTAGGAGTGCAGGGAGGCTACTATTGGACTACAACTCCCAGGATGCAGTTGCAGAAAAATCTGCATATTCAGAATGAAGGGGAAAAATATGCCTGAATGCTGTATTTTGTTTTAGTGTTTATTTTACTGTTGTGAACCGCCTTGAGTTGCCCGTTGGGGAAGAAAGGCGGTATAGAAATAAACCAAATAATAATAATAATAATAATAATAATAATAATAATAATAATAATAATAATAATAATAATAATAATATGCCAAATGATTTTTATTCCAAAAACTATATCTCCCCCCGATGTATAATTATTTTCCTCCTTAATATTGTATGTATTAAATATATTATTTCTTACGTTGCCCCATTTTTTCCATTTTAAATACCACGCATTTACGTCTCTATCGACCTAACTAGGAGTTCCACTGAGTTTGCACATGAATTTTGAAACAATTAATTGCATTATTAGGGACTGCGGTAGCTCAAGTGGCTAAGACGCCGAGCTCGCTGACTGGAAGGTCAGAGTTCGATTCCTGAGTAGTTAACATGATGGAATGAGCTCCCGTCTTTGTCCCAGTGGCTCAAGTGGTTAAGATGCTGACTGGAAGGCAACAGGTCAGCAGTTCGAGACCTGAGAGCTGCATGACAGAGTTTGCTTCTGTCTCTGTCCCAGCTCCTGCCAACCTAGCAGTTCCAAAGCAAGACATTGCAAGGAGATCAATAGGGACCACTTCGGTGGGAAGGCAAACAGCGTTCCGTGCACTCCGGTGTCTAGGCATGCCTGCCACATGACCACATGACCAGCCGTGAAATACACAGCCAAAAAGGCGGGTACACTATCATAATTCTGCTCCAAAAAGGAACGGATGCTTCTAACCTTAAAACCAGGTGTGGATTTGCTTCTGAAAACAAAGAAACGTCACAAGGAAAGCTTCTTGAATAATTTATTCCATTTGATTATTATTTCTCTTTAAAAGTATAATAAACCTTTCCCTCCCTCCTCAATTTCCTTGAACACAATTTATACAACTCAAGAGTTTATTGGCATTCTGAAACAAACAAGTGTTTGCTCCGTTAACTTTTTTAAAAAAATTATCGCCATGTTAAATATAGAGGCTTCGACTGCTAAAATGTTTACTGCTGAATTCAGACTTTCTCCCCTAAACCCTTAAAGTGGCCTCGCTTTTAAGAAAAAGAACATTTCCCCCAAAAAATGACATGTCCAGTAATGATATGTCCAGTATAGTAAAACTTCTTTCCAAGTGTCACCCTGAGGATTATTTATTTTCTCAAAGTAAAATTTTATTTATTTAGGGACAGAGTAGTATCTGTATGTTCTTGTGGCATTTTAAATCATGTTTTCCTCCAAGATATACTCCCCAACCCACACCCCATAATAGCATGTCTTGAAAGGGGAAAAAAATATTATTTTTCAAAATACACTATTTAGTCTTTTAAAGAAATCCTATGAAAGCCACTAGCAGCCAAATTTACTCAAGTGTAATACCACATTGGTGGCTCAGGAAACCAGTCCCAAAGCGTTGTCAGAGATGGTTAAATATTAAACAGCACACTGTCCCCAAAAGATTGCAACCGCATTCTGAAGAGCATGAAATCCAAAGATGTTCAAATGATGCATCTTTTTTAATTAAAAAATATTGCAATTTGTGCATCCAACACATTTGCAAACCCCCGGTGGTTAATTCTTGACATGGTGGGAAATGGTTTGCAAAACACTTACTGGTGGGTGTGAATTCATACTCCAGGTTAACTGGATGCACAAGACAAGTCGTTTGAGAAACGTACTTTAGTGGGATATTTCTATGCTGCAATTCTGACATCAAATGAGTTAGTTGTGTGTCCCCCGCTGCCGCCCCCAGTTCACTGGAAAGTCACCCCCCTACCTTCTGTGAAGTATGAACTGTTGAATCAACATATTACAGTAGTCATGATGCGCCGTGCTCTCAACCACGGGTGATCTTACAGTGGTTGCAATAGAGCAGGAGTTCTCAACCTATGGCCCGTGGGCCGGCTCCGACACCATTTCATGCGACCCACATCGCCACCACCGGAAGCAGACATATTTACGACAGCCGTAACAATCCAGACATGTGTTATTGCTGTTTGGTCTTAGCTTTGCCTCCTGCACTGACATCCTGTGGGATTTGAATGTAAGTAACTCTGGCTGGCTCACACCCTACATGTAAGATAAGTAAACAGATTTAACGTAAGAGAGGTAGAAACTAGTAGGTGTGATCTAAAGATAGTGGCAGCCCAATCTAAGGATGTAATGAATACTCATAATTATTTCCTTTTCAAAAAAAGGAAATCCCAACTCTTTGAGATACTCCATAAAAATAACCTCACAATCTCTGTAAAGAGTTCTTACATGTAAACAAGCCACTTTCTCGTTGCCGGTCAAACTTTAAGAGCAAAGGTGGTTAAGCGTGGCACTCCAGGTGTTACTGGACTCCCAAATCCCATCACCACCGGCAAACATGGGCTCAGGTTGATGGAAGTTGCTGCCCGATGACATCCAGAGGCTGTTTTGCCCAAACGTAAAGCCAAGCTCGTCTAAGGATATGGCAATGGCGGCAGAGATAATGTGCCCCAATGCTCACACTTGTCTGTCTAGCCAGGTAATCCTGCTATGGTAATAGAGTAGACCCTACTGCCAGTGACTCAACACTGAGTGTCAGGCAGCAGTTAACTAACCTGACAGCCCTGTGGACTAACGGCTTGGGTGGCGAAGTCTACAGGGAAGGGTGATGGTCCCCAAGTGGATTAAATCCTACTTGAATCTATCTTGATGGAGGCACAGCAGCCTCATCAACACTGGCCTAGGACTGAGGAGGATTTTGTGTGCCAAACGGGCTCAGGACCAAAAGGTGACTGGTGGAACTGGATCAGTGGGGGTCACGCTGTGATGCGCATGGCAAATGTAAGGCCACTGCATTAAATTCTCAGGACAGTCTTCATGGCTGATCGCCACGAGGATCGCCAATATTCAGATCCAGCTATGGCAGAAGAAGAACGCCCACTTACCCACATGGGCGCCTGTCGCTGCTTCCGCAGTTGGTTTCACCCCCGGCACACAGTACCTTAACGCATCTCACAAAGCGTGTCCAGATTCAAGATCTACAGAAGCAATCGCAGGTTGACACTTGGAAGTGGAGACTTTAACCTAGTCTGGAGCGCGAAACCTGAAAAGAGCACCGTGAGAATTGTGGGTGGAACCAAAGGAAGGCCAGGAAATATACGGTTCAGTGGCGGAAGGAAGGAGGGAGTGACCAGAGAACGTTGCTTCCCTTCTGAAGTCTTCTCCTTGGCGCTTGTTGTCCTGCTAGAAACCTAGATGTTGGCTTAGAAGGGAAAAGAAAATACAGTAAAACCCCGGGTTACGGAATTAATCCATTCCAAGGGGATTTCCTTATAGCGGTATATAGGCATTTTAGTGAGCTCCGTAATTCATTTTCCCCCCAATGAATATTCATCACATTTTCACCATTGCAATCTAGTGGCCAGCCCTGGTAATTGCAGGAAAAGTGCCACCGAACAGCTGGTTAGGGGTGGAATTTCCGGCACTTACTAGTTGCGTTGAGAACATCTGCCGGATCCAAAATGTGATGAGAAATTCCAAAACTGGAGCAGAAACGCTCCACTCTGCAAAGCGTCGGGACACCCAAAAATACTTGCCATAACATTTTTTTTTCCCCTCGTAAGTCGGGACGTGATTTCCTCAAAATTTCCTTCCTCGGTCAACTATTCGGTTATTTGAGGCGTCCGTAACCCGGGGTTTTTCCTGTATGCTATTATTTCCAATAAGCACATCCAACGCTCTTCAGAAAAAGTCAAACTCACTCCATGTTTCTTTTTGCCTATTCCTAGTTTTCACGGGGGAAATTCAGCCTCCGAAACAAGACATTTCGAGCAGTGGCTTTTTACGCTAATTCACCGTTAATTCATCATCTCGACACGCCGAGAACTGGGTCTGAGTGACGGAAATACAAAACTACTTCAAGATGAAAGTGACGCAGCTTTATTGAAGGGGGGAAAAAAGAGGGGGTATTATTTCCTTTTAAAGTGTCAGGATTTCATCGAGTGACACAGATTTTCCTCTTGACTAAAATTCACACTCAGTGGAGAGGGGAAGACGTCCTCCATCCTTTGGGGGAGAGGGCGGAGGGTAGGACGGGACGGGACGAGAAGAGGCCTGAGAAAACTCGTCTCAGCCCTCAACGAAAATACAAAAAAAAAAATTTAAAACAATTTATTATTATTTTTCTTTGTTTTAAATTCTCACTACAAGTTAAGCCACCTAACAATATCACTTATTTTTTTTCTTAATATATTGCCATAACTCTGCAAAGGTGTGATATAAAATTGCTGTAAGACCCGGTACCATTTTGTGGGTATTTTTTTTATCTTCTTCAATTTTTATATAAACACAGTGAACTTCATTACTGTACACATATAATCTGCAACTACAGCTTAGCTGTAAATCTCCCATACACAACGGTATGGACATATCTACCCGTCCCCCGCCCGCCCGCCCCTCGCCTCCTATATCCCCCATTAAACTGTACATCAAGACCAAATACAAATTTTTACTGTTTCCCCGCCCGCCCCCAAAAACCCCTTACAAAAAAATAATACTCTAAAAGCAACCTACTGCAACTTTCAATTAAGACGATTACATATATATTTTTAGACCAATTGCTTTAAAGCAAGAAGGCGGTATAAACCTTCTAGGAAATTTTTTTTTATAAAAGAGGTTAAGAAATATAAGACAATTTATACATTTAAAAACTTACAATAAATAAGAGATGCAGGCATATTTTTTTTTTGTTTGTTGGTTTGAATACTAGGTACTATAATCCAATACAAGAACATTTGCAGTGTTCCGAAAGCATTCGACAATTTTTCCCCCCTCTCCCTTTTCCTTTTTGCTCGTCTAAAGTTGTCTCCATGCTTAGGTCTTTTCAAAATATTTATTAAACCTGGCTGGGGCCTATGGCTCATATACTTTTCACAAATACTGTGTGACAGGGTGGGGGCAGGGGCGGGAGAGGATGGTTTAACTTTTGCTACTAAAAAGATGTATTATAATACATGTCAACGGATGCGTTCACCACCTTGATCAGTCTTCGTACAGGCAATGCACCGACAAAAAAAGTAGAAGAAGAAGTAGTCGCGGGAGAGGGCAAAAAAACTAAGAGCAGGATGACACGCCACCCATCCAAAAAGTTTAACAAAAAAACCAATTTGCGTTGGAAACGATCGAGAACAAGAGCCACAGCCCACCGCCAAATGACTCGTACAGAGAAAGGTTAACTTAGTCCTGCCGTGAAATCTTCCTTTTTCCGCTTTGCGTGTCGTCGCTGTCGTCGTCACGGGTTGTGGTTCTTTCCCCTCCTCTCGCTCCGTTCCGATAAAGGTCACAGCATATTCATGATAAAGTTATACAACTGGTTCAGCACCACAAAGTGAATGGGGAGACACGACCGCCGGTCCTGGGTCGCAGGATCACAGGTTAGCCAGGAGAGCGCGTTGTACTGTTCCAACACAAACCTGGAAAGGAAGAAAGTAACGGTCAAGGGTCGCCCTTGCTCGAAAGCCAGTCGTATCCGACTCTAGGGTTGAGTCGCTGGTTGTACGATCTACTCCATTACCATAGCGGGATGTCCAGCCAGACTCAAGAAATTAGGAATTGTTCAAGACAAAACATAATTTATCGGCCAAAGCTTGGGAAAGGTAGCTTTTGGAATAGGATTCCTATGGTGGTTGGGGATTAAACGGGTGTAAACTTTGCCCAACTCTGCATCTATACATGCAAGTATATTGAATACGGTATGTAGAAATACATAAACCACGAGGCTATTGGCGAAATGCCATTGGGAGATTCCATACATGTCCAGAATCCCTCTGGCCTCCCATGTGATCCAAAAGAAAGAGTGGATAGAGCAGGGGTTCCCAACCTAAGGCCCTTGGGGATCCGGATCCAACCCATGGTGCCATTTCATGTGGCCCCTACCCCGCTAAGGGTATTCGAGAAACAGAATGGCCACCCCCCTTTGAAGCTGGTGGAACAAAACGGCCACCCCCATCGTGCAGGCAGGGCAAAATGGTCATCATCCAGTCCTCAAAGCTAACTGAGAGAGCATGACCCGGGCCCCAGCTTGAAAAGGTTGGGGTCCCCTGGGTTAGAGAGACTGTTTCCTACCCCTCAACCAGGAAGAGGGTCCTCCACTCACGGGAATGCCTACCGTGGAACTATGAAACTGAACAGAGGAAACATAGAAAGTTCCTGCCCGTCTGTCGGAAGGCGGGAGTCAGTTCGGGATTTGCGTTTGCCTCTGTATATAATTCTCTCAGGATCGTTAAGCCCAAGGATGTGATCAAAGCAAACACGTGCGCACGAGTGCTTATTATCATTGCAATCTCGTTTTGCGAGGTCGGAAGAAAGGGCCTTGTTAAATCAGCCAGCCAGCAGGAGGGGAAAGGGGTTTTTTGGGGTCACCGTGAGACTTTTTCAATAGAAGATGGGGGTAAATATTTCACAATGAACAGAAGAAACACTGCTTAAGAGCCAAATGAACGTTATATGGGAGGAGAAAAATACCTTCCATGTTAGTACTCCGGGGGTTGGGGTTGAGGTACACACGAAGAATACATATGTACTAAACTAGCAGCAGACCCTAAAAGCCAACGGTAAGGTACCTGAGGACGTCAGAAGTCTGATTCGAGTCGAGAGGGTGGGAGTGTTTGCTGTGGAGTAGTTCGTCCGATTGCACTGAAGGCACGTGGAGGTGCAAAGAAGCCTAGAGAGACACAAATGTTTAAAAATACACTTAAGTCTTTGCCGCCCCCAGAGTTCACAACTAGCCTTCTCTTCTTCTGGATCGCAACACAGGCTCCGAGGGATGTCCAAGAACTTAGAAACAAGCCTCGAGCGGGAAGACAGCCGCCTTGTGCAACGTCATGACAAGCCTGGAAAGGATGGACTAAGAAAGAGAAGAGGCGGCCATGGAAATCAGGCTTGCTTGATCAACACCAGGGGTTTGAACCCCAGTGACCAAGACTTAGGAGGTCAAAAACAAGGTCTCCTTTGCTCAAAAGCCAGTCATATCCGGCTCTAGGGTTCAGTGCTCATCTCTGTTTCAAAGCCGAAGAGCCTGCTCTGTCTGCGTCTGCAGACGTTTCCATGGACACGTGGCAGGCATGACTAGACACCGGGGTGCACGGAATGCTGTTCCCCTTTCCCACCGAAGTGGTCCCTATTGATCTACTTGCAATTTCTTGCTTTGGAACTGCTAGGTTGGCAGAAGCAAACTCTGTCATGCAGCTCTCAGGTCTCGAACTGCTGACCAGTTGCCTTCCAGTCAGCATCTTAACCACGTGAACCACTGCAGCTTCTTAAAGGAGGGTCTAATTTTGCAAAAAAGAGGCGAGCTTTCCCGATTCAGCAAATTTCACAAGATTCTCGCCAAGGGCTCCAAGTTTTGATGGGCGCCAAGTTTTGATGGGCGCCATTTATCCATGTTCTTGTTGTGCTACGGCCCACCTCCCCCCCCCCCCCAAGCAAAGACCCTCCAAGGCTGCTTACCTTAAGAAACAGCGGGCACTGATTTTGTGCTTGAGGGCACGCCGACCAAAACCAGTCAGGCAACGGACCTGCTTTGGCAGTTGAGACGAAGTAACCGAGGGCCAAAGGCTGCTGAAGGATGTTAGTGACTTCGTCATGAGACTCGGTCGAGAGCAGCCGGTCTGTTCCTTGACCCTGGGTGGGGAGAGACACAAGGTGGGGCGGGGGGGGGGGGGGCGTTGGTGAGAAAGGCTTCGAAGGAGACTGCTTGATCTTCTGTTTCACAGCAGAGCCAGCGAAATGCCTTCCGACTGGAAGTCAACAAGGAGGACGTAAGATCAACCACCGGTGACTGGTATTATTACAAACACACTCAGCCATGGCTTGAGCCCGCCGGGAGCCTGATCTGAATGGCTGGGCACCCATTCATCTAATACTGCAGCGGCCGTCCCACAGTTCTAACCAGAGGCTACGAATTAATACGTAGCCTTTACCTGTCCTGTAATTCACATGGCAAATATTCAAAGGATTCCAGTATTAGGAAAATGAAACAGAAGGGAGAAAAACCCAACCTGGCCCAATTTCTCTCTCTTTTATGTACAACTAGCTGTATGCGCTGCTATCATGTCCCCAACCATCTGTCTTAAAAGCATCTTCAGAGAAGAGTAAGGGCAGGAGAGCATCCTTTTTAAGCCGGGGGGCCATTGGGTCATGCTCCCTCAGACAGCTTCGGGGGCCGGATGGGCATTTTGCCCTTCCTCCGCAACATGGCACTTCCTGGTGTGATGGTGGTGGTGGTCCACATGAAATGGTGCCATGGGCCACATCTAGCCCATGGGCCGAATGTTTAGGGAAACCGTTTCCAGGCTCACCTGATCATTCTCATTCTCCTTTTTCTAATCCATTTTTGAGATGCAGTGAAAAGAACATCCACAATGTTCCAAGAGAACGCTGACTTCGAACAGGGGTTCCCAACCTAATGCCCGCTAGCCGAATCCGGCCCACGGCACCATTTAATGTGCCCTTCTCCCTTCAAAGGGCATTCGAGAAACAAAATGGCCACCCCCTTTGAAGCTTACCGACGCATCGTCACTCACCACGTGACTGAAAAACCATCATTGTGCAGATTAACAACGTTTTTTAACATCGTTGTGCGGATAATGACACTTTTTTGCTGCTAGATGGTGCAGCTGCCATTGAAAACCGCACAACGATGTTTCCCCTATAGCAACACTACTTGGGGAACCAAGCAACGTCGTTATGTGAGGGTCTACTGTATCTAGTCGCAATTGCCTGATTTATACCTATTTAAATGGCAAGATATTGTGTTTTTTGGCAAACCCAGTCATTCAAGAAAGAACTCGAGGTTAATGGAGAGTTGGGTTCTTGTTGTTAAAAGAAAGCAGCATTAGTGCTGCAAGGGTTTACCTTGCCCATGTCACCTCCGTGAGTGAAGTGGGAACTTGGCGAATGCACCGGTGACCCCGTTGGGGAGGCGGGGAGGATGTTGATAATATCAGGGTCGAGATCGTCGAGATCGTCAAAGATCCCCATCCCATCTGCTCCATCTTCAGGGAGGGGAAAAAAGACACAAAAGGAAATGTTAAGCCAGAAGTTGCAATTTTTACATTGAAAATAAATAAATAAATGGAGACAGGGGTGGGTTGTAGGCGGATGGCTAAAACTCTATTAATTATGTCCATCATACGACAGGTGTAAATCTCACTGGTTAATTGCCACAAATCAAAAGGTGGGCACTCAATATGAGCCGCATGCTGTCGCACACCTCAGTACCAACAGCAAAAGGTGGTGTGAACTTCTTCACCTAATAATAATAATAATAATTTCATGTCAGAGATTATTCTGGGTTGAAAGGGATTTTTGCCAGAGGAACTCCGCTCAGAGGACACCCGAATGAGGCTCCTTTCATGACCCCAAGATATTTTTTCCCACCAAAGTGGTCCCTATATATCGACTTGCAATGTCTTGCTTTCGAACTGCTAGGTTGGCAGGAGCTGGGACAGACGACGGGAGCTCAATCCATCATGCAGTACCCTGGTCTTGAACTGCCAACTTGCCGGCCCTCCAGCTAACAAGGCAAGCTTCAGGTGGAAAAGAGAGTCACTGCACTCTTAAAACAAAGATGAATCCTAGCATTCACAGCCAAAGCTTGGACTACACTTATACTGTATTTGCCGACTGTTTTTCCGGTGTATTTCTATTCATGCCTGCCACATGACCACGGAAATGTTTGCAGAAGCGAACAGTGCTGGCTCTTTGTCTTTGAAACAGAGATGAGCACTGAACCCTAGAGTCAGATACGACTGGCTTTTGAGCAAGAGAAACCTTAAGGTTGGGGAAGTGTGTCTTATACACTGGCAAATAGGGTATATTTTTTAGCAATTGCAATGAACACTTCTATATCGTAGCACATTCTGTACTCTCTGGCCGGTTCACAAGGTAATTAGCTTTTTGCCCCCAACCTGAACCACCCCATAGTGCACTCTCTGGGTGGATCACAAGTCAATTTGCATTTTGCCCCCCACATGATGGGTACTCAACTTAACTACCTCAGGAGGATGGAAGGCTGAGTCAACCTTGATCCCTGGTCAAGATCGAACTCACAATGTTCTGGCTACAGGACAGCAGTTTAACCATTGCACTACAAGGCTGTTATATACTTGATTCCACATAGTTTGGCCCTGAAATTTCAGCTGGTCATTTGACGTGTGGGATCTTTGGCCAGGTAACCAGGGGAAATGTGTGAACCACAATCAGGTGTACCCGGGGCAATGGCCACCTAGTGCTACCGGCTAATCTTTCTCACACTAGGCCAGGCGAAAGGAACTCCGGAAATGAATTCACCAAAAAGGTGGCTCCATTTTGGCAGTTTCGCGTCCGACCTAGACACGGGAGAAGAAGACCGCTGTGTTTTAATCTTGTACGCCCAGAGATTATTTCTCTACAAAGACATTTGCAAAGAGACACATAGACACACAACCCGCACTTGCACGCTCTCACACACACACACAAACCGTTGTTCGTATTAAAGGCCAGTTCCAGACCGGTTTCCGTGGTGTAGGTGGACGAGGCCACTTGCACGGAGGCGGAGGTGGGAAAGACAAGGATGTGGGTGCACGACGTATCCTGTGGGGTGTTCAGCTGTGAGGTCTGCATGTTCAGGGTGGTGCTGCGGCCAAATACCGAGCCGGTGGAGACTGAATCTGCTCGGAGAAAGAGAAGAGGACAAGAGTGAGTCTCTTTGGTATCTCAAAAGACTCCATGGAAGCCGTGAGAAATGTCTGCCAACTACCTGGCATGATGATGAAAGAGCCCTGCGGCTCCATGGCCACTAGGCAGGCGCTGAGGATGCTGGGAGAATCGGCAGCTGAGATGCCACACATCCGGCACATGTCTTTCAGCCTTTTGCTGAGAGACTGTAGGTTCCGGCGGCTCAACAGGCAGCTCCAATCTGGAGAGAGAAACAGAGAAGGTTGGTTTCCTCAGGAGCCCGTTATCCTTTCCTGCACCACGAGAGGGCATTTTAATCCTCCATTATCCTGTTTTGATGATGAACCCAGCCTGCACATGTTGGGTATTTTAGTGCAACCCCAGCATGCAGTGAGTGTCATAGAGATGAAAATGCTAGCCTAACCTAAAGGAAGTTGTTAATATTGTTTTGTCCCTGACTAGCCAATAGGAAAGTTTCCTGTCTTCCTGCCGTTAGGGGTTACTTGATGTATTTTGCATGTATTAAGGCCTTGTTGTTCAGGTCTCTCTCTTTTCTGCCTTTGAGAGGGAAACATGTATATTTGAGCTCACCATTTTGAGAGCTGCGTGGCAGGCCTAAAAGAACTACAGGACTACTAACGTTAACTTTATTTATTTATGAAACTATTCTCATCAAGAATCCAGAGCACATGTATATTTTTCTCTGACCTGATGTGAGGAAACAATACTTTGGTTCTCTTTCTAAATATTTTTGTGAACTGTGTATATTGCAAGGAGAAAGCTTTTGAAGAACTTGGCGTTTCAAACTGAGAGGGCTTAAAACTGCCCCCGCTTTCCTGCTGCTGCATAAAAGCGTTAAGCAAAGCCACTGAAATGACATCGAAGCCCTTTAACCAGTCCCTGGCTTAAGGGAAAGGCGTGAGACTGAGCTGCACAAATGCTAACTTATCATTCCACTTCGGAAAGTGATCTGCCTAGTGCAGAAAATTAGCATCTAGTGCGCCGTGTGCCAATTAAAATAAAAATCTAATTCTTATCTTTACAGGATAATGTCGGCAAACCTGAAATCCTCACGGGCAACTCAATTCTCCAGACAGAAATCCATGAGTGCACTAGTCTTAAACTATCTCACGGTGGGAGAATCGGACTTACACAGTAGCCATGTTTCAGAATATTGATGTACAGTATTATGTTCAAAAGAAAGAGATGTGGCATTCTCGGTCCGTATTCAGCACTCCCACTAATTATGAGGCAGAGCAGCGCATCGTCACAAGCAACACTCAAGTTATTCTGGGATGGATTTCCCCGTTACCTTTCAGTTCCCCGTGGCCTATTCTTCCGAGGCGTCCTATAACGACCCGCCAGGGTAACGAACTCATCTGAACAAGCCCCAGGCACCACTCCCAGAGTTTCTGGAGACCCAGTCTGCGGGCAGAACCCTTTTTCCTACGAGCCCTAAAAGAAACCCAAAAGTGCACCTGTGAACAGATCTGCAACATTCAACACCTGACAAATTTCAACACAAGTGGATTTAAAAAAAAAAAGATTTCTAAAATGTATTTCTAAAGATGTTTACCTGTTTGGGACATCAATGTTAATGATGCAGGTTTCCAACAGTTCTCCGTACAGATCTGTGCACGACGCGAGGAGCCACCGTTGATCGTGGGAAAGACAATAACCCACAAAAAGCACGTTGTATTTCTGGCCGGCCTCCCCAAACGTTTCTCCCAGCTCCGTCTGTTTGTCTTTGACGGGAGCCAAGATGAAAGGAGGAGAGTAGAGCTTAATACACTCGGGTCTCTGCAAAAACACAAATGGGGAGGACGGAAGAATTATAATTCTGATCAAATCAAATCAAATCAATTTGATTTTAATAATTCTGGATTCCTTGCATGCCATCATGCCACAAATAAAATGTAATTCTCTCTCTCTCTCACACACACACACACACACACACACAGAGAGAGAGAGAGAGAGTGTTCAACATATTTTGGGTGTTATGTTTATGTTTATTCGATTTACACCCCGCCCTATTCAGCACAAAGCATCTACTTTTCTTCGTTCTCAATTTCTCAAGGCCCAGGGAAGGGTGGAGCTCGAAACTGGCGAGCAGATAAACAAAGTAGACCAAAGGTTCTGTCGCTCAAATACAGCCAACGCATTTTGGATGTCATTGTGCCCCTAGTCCAGTCGCACAATCCAAAAGTTGTAATTTGAACAACAAAAGACCCATTAGATCTGCAGCACTTCCAGGGTCTAAGCCCCGTTCATGACTTGCTGTCACATCTACCCAGTGGTGGGATTCAGCAGGTTTGCCCCAGTTCGCCATCCAAGTTTTGAAATAAAGTAGTCCTAATTCGGGTGCAACACAGGGCTTTGCCCCAGGCCATGACCACGGAGTAGGTAGAGGAAAAAATCTGAACCCCACCACTGCATCTACCTCCTGGTGACCCTAAAAGGATATCTGAGAACCACTCAATGAAATGAATCACAGCCAACCAAGGGTGTATGGGTGCAAACGCCTACAAGCAATGTCTCTCCTTCTGCAGGTCTCGTCCTCCCCACCCACCCACCCACCCAAGATATTGATTTGGTGGATAAAAGAGTTAGCAAAGGTTGCGACAGCAAAACCTGATTTTCCTCTCTGCCCATTGCTGTTACTCAAAAGCACCGGGAGGCTAAATGCTAGATGCTGTCTTGGGGATTTGGATCTACGAACTCCAACGGGCTTTTCTGTTTGCTCCCTTTTCTGTATTTGTTCTGCGATGGCCGAACAGATAGGTACAAATATAAAAATAAAGTAAAATCCATCGGTCCCTGCTCCGTCTTGGGCCGGCACGCCATTCTCTCCCCCGTGCGTAACAGCTTTCCAATTTGTGAGACTCACGTCAGGGCTTTTGAGAGCCATTTCCATCGCGAGGCCCGGGCCGAAGCCCGTTAAGGTTTTCACGTTGGTGGACGCCGGGAGGGGCCTTCGGCACTGCGTGAAGGCGGAGAATGCCAGAGACTTCAGGTGCTGGGTGTAGATCTGTCTGTCTTCGTTCTTGACAGGTTGCAACAGATATTGGCAAGGGACCAGCTAAGAGGGACAGAGAGAGAGAGAGAATTCTCTGTTAGCCAAAGGATATTTTGTGTTAGAACAGTTGTGTGGCTGCATCTTGTGCATAAAGGAAAAGGTCACCCTGGCTCAAAAACAAGTTGTGTCTTGTTTCTGGTCTGATCTCAACAGCTGCTGCATTGGACGCATGGGTGAACAGGCGAGGTCTGGTTTCTGCTTACCTGAACCGAAACAATATTCCTGATGTGAGGAGGGAGACTTTGGATCATTTCGAGAAAGCAACGGAGAAGCCCCAGCGTCCACACGTTGGAAGAACTGCTCTCGTCTTTCTTCTCGTACGTAAACGGATCGATGATGTAGACAACGATGGCGGGCGGGTAGGTGATGGCGTGCGAATCGCCGTCGGTGGGGACCCCCACTTTGTCACGGTCCATCGTGCTGTAGAGGGTAAACAAGGGAGATTCAGAGAAGCCCCCGGGTGGCCACCAGAATGACGCAACAAAGCTGTTCTTCTAAGGGACGTTTATTTCACTAAAACAAGTCCTGAGCTACACTCTCTTCAAATAAGGCAGTGGTGGCGAACATATGGCACACGTGCCAGAGGAGGCACTCAGAGCCCTCTCTGTGGGCACATGCACCATCACCCCAGCACAGAGTTTGCCTCGCCCCACTGCCCAGCAGCTCAATGGGAGCGCTTCCTCCTTGCCCCCAGCAGAGTTTGCCCCACTCCTCTGCCCAGCAGCCCAATGGGAGCGCTTCCTCCCTCTCCCCATAACACAGAGTTCACAGAATGGATGTCCCCACAAAGATCCCTGAACCAACACAGTGTAGAGTCAAAGAAATGAGACGGGGTCAGTCCGCAAACCCTTCGCGGCTGCCGTCTGTCACGTTACCTCTCGGAAACCTCCGGGTGTGGCTGTACGGGAGCTGGTGGAGCTTCGCCAGGCATCCCAGCCGCTTGTTGCGGCGCCCCCACCTGCCCATTCGGGACCGCCGCAGGCTGGGCAGTGAGTGAGGCAGAAGCAGCGTTGTTCATGCTGCCGAAAGGGGGGAACGAAGACTGCTTGGCGGACGACATCCCGCTGCCCACACCAGACGAGGAGGAAGATGAAGCAGTGGTTGTGGTCAGAGTGACGTTGGCAGTGGCGGCAGAGGCAGCAGGGATGGTGCTGCTGGGGTTCAAGGAGGCACCGCCGCTTGTGGCGGACGACGGGGTGGACGATGGGGCGGAGCTGCCCACGACCTGAGGCTGGGTGGACGAGGCGGGATGGCTTGCAGGGGGTACGGGACTGGACTGAGAGAGCAAGGAGTTGTCCAACGGCTGGGCTGCGAGATAAGGACCTTCGGGAGGAAGAGAAACCGTAAGAAAAAGAAATGTCATCTTCCTTCAGGGGACAATGTGGTCCTTGAGCTGTATTCAACACACGCACAACATTAAAGGAGGATATCGCTCAGGGGTTCCAAACCAAAGGCCCATGGGCCACATCCGGCCCACAGCACCATTTCATGTGGCCACCCACCCCTCCAAGTTCATTTGAGAAACAAAATGGCCACCCCCTTTGAAGCTGCTGTGGCAAAATGGCCACCCACATCATACAGGCATGGCAAAATGGCCGTCTGGCCCTCGAGGCTTGCTGAGAGAACGTGACCCGGCTCCTGGCTTGAAAAGGTCGGGAACCCCTGATATAGCTGAAGATCTCAACCTCTCCTACGTCAATTGTAGACCCTGAATAGGCTGAGGGTCGGAGTCCCTAAATGCAAAACCAACATGCTCAAGTGGGGGCTGATGGCGGACAAGAACATGCAATGTGAACATGGAGAGACACAGAATCCGGCTCGTTTGCTGGTCTGCTAATTGCTGCCAGAGACATGCACCGATGAGGACTTGGGTTTGGCCAACGATGAAGCAGAAAAAGTGGCTTCATTTTGGCAGTCCAGGGTGTGATCAGGACACATAAAGAAGAACATGCGCACACAAAGCATGCACCAAAGGACACCATACCTAAATCGTATCGGCAGACTTGAGCGTACAGCTTGAGCCTGGAGAAGGTTTCGTTGTTGGCGTGAGCGGCCTGAGAGAACCACTCCGCCACGGACTTGTCCGAAAGCTTGTTCGACGCCCCAGAGCCCACTTTCATGATGCCGTCGGGCAAGAGTTTACAGATGGGCCGATGCTGACCGAGACGGCAGGACTGCATGGGGCGAAAAAGAAAGGAAGAAGCAGAGAGCATGTAAAATACTTAAAATAGTTTCAGCCACTGGAAGACAAGAGTCAGATTCCAATTAAGCGATAGCGACATTCTAATAGGGAGTTTAAGAGTGGCAGGAGACGGGGGTACGTGTCCCAATACTCTAAAGCCGTGGGGAGAGGACATCTTGGAAGTCGGAGGCTAAAACCACACCGTCGACGCAAGTTCACAATCAAGTATTACAAGTATGACAAACGAGCGTAATTAAGAAAGAAAGCGAATTGAGTTCCAGGAGTGCGATTCTTCTTCCGAAATTCCCTATCTGGCTCTCTTTGGATATATGGCAAAACAAAAGCTCCTTACCTCGTAGATGGCGGTGAGATCCCGAAAGAAGGTCTTCGCTCCGTTCAGGAGGGCTTCGTTCTCCGGACAGACCACCACGTAAGCGACGTCGCGCTGAGATCCGTAGGGTTCCAACATCAGCCTCTCCCAGTAGGGTAAGGCAAAGGGGGAAAGCACCAGGAAGTCATAATCGTAGCCCAACAAAAATGTTGGGATGGGCAGCGGTTCCGGAGACTCATCCGTTCCTAGAGAGAGAAAATTGGGGGGGGGGGGGGGGTGTTTAAAATTTTCCCCACCCTGAATATTAGGAAGAAAGCAATACTGTCTGCATCTCCGTGGACACGTGGCAGGCATGCCTAGACAGCGGAGCGCATGGAACGCTGTTTACCTTCCCACCGAAGTGGTCCCTATTTATCTACTTGCTATTTCTTGCTTTCGAACTGCTTAGGTTGGCAAAAGTGGGGACAGAGACGGGAGCTCGCGCTGTCGTGCAGTACTCGGGACTCGAACCCCGACCTTCCAGTCTTCAAGTTCAGTGTCTTAACCGCTTGAGCCACCGCAGTGTTTAATCCTCTCATAATTCTGCCTTCAAAACGTGGCTAGCATCGGCAGATAAAAGAGGGGAGTCTCTCTCCTAACAAAGACGCAGAGGGCTGGCTGCGCGGTGCGCGGTGGAATGATTAGAGCACTAGATGAGGAGATTTCCGTTTGAATCAAACTATGGCTTCTTGCATTGCGTGTAACACCCAGAGGTATTGGGGGGTGAAGTGGGGGAATTACCAAACCCCTTTCCTTACAGGCAAAAGGAATGGGGTAGCTTAAAATAAGACCTATCTGCTGTTACTACTAGGTAAAGGTCTCCCTTGATCAAAAGCCAGGTGTATCTGACTCTAGGGTTTGGTGCTCATGTCCGCTTACAGCCAAAGAGCCATCACTGTCTGCACCTAACAGACACTTCTGTGGTCATGCGGCAGGCATGACTAGATGCTGAACTTCACAGAACGCTGTTAACTTTCCTGCAGAAGCAGTACCTATTTCTCTCCTTGCAATTTCTCACTTTCGAACTGCTAGGTTGGCAAGAGCGAGGACAGACGACGGGAGCTCACTCCGTCGCACAGCACTCAGGTCTCAAATGGCTGACCAGATGACTTTAACCACTAGGCCACCATGACCCTGTTATCCCCACAATTAAGAAGATAAACATTACAGTTTTCACAGGAGATTTTTAAAAAACAAATCACTGATCTGGGGATATTTACCATAAGAGCCTCGGCCGGCCATCTTGTGGAACTGTTGCCAGGTGAGGGGGCCCTGGACGCCCCAAGAACGAACCGTCCGTTTTTTCTGAATTGCATCCTGAAGGACAGGCTGGAGGGACAGCAGCATGCGGAGGATGTCCTGAGAACACTGCATGCTCACGTCGACAACTGAAAGTGACAAAAAAGTTATGTTCAAAGGAGCCTCTAACCACATCAATTATCTGAAACACGTGGCACATTTTGCACCTTGGGAACATTGCCTGCTGCGTCATTTTTGTTTTAAAAAACTGCCTATGTTTTATTGCTCAATGCTGCTTAAGAAAGGGAGAAAATGCACGCCTGCAAACTATACTGCTCTCGGAGAAGAAGTTACACTTAATTCCACTCTCCTGATGGCCTTGGTGATGCACATAGAGCCGTGGTGGCGAACCTTGGCACTCCAGGAATTCTTGGACTTCAATTCCCAGAAGCCCAAGTCTCTGTGAATCCATACAATGGGATTACTGCACGAACTGCACACAGTAAACCCATTGGTGTGGATTCACAGAGACTTGGGCTTCTGGGAATTCTGGAGTATGCACAGTAAACCCATTCGTGTGGATTCATAGAGACTTGGGCTTCTCTTGCAAAACATTAAAAAAAAACACATTGCTGGCTTGAAAACTAACTCTTCTATACAAAGGATCCCCCTCCGCCCAATGCTCACCATTTCGCTTCGACCAGTGATGCAGGCAAGTACTTTTCACAAGTGCTTCGTCCACTTTCCCTCCGGACATGTTGTCCATGAACTGGCGCCCGTGTTCCAGTGCAAGGTAGCAGTCGTTGCAACAATCCCTCTCCTCGGCGCGGACCGGGTTTCCGGCAGCCCCGGCCTTGGGCAGCAACGGGTCCTGGTCGGCCGCTCCAAACGGCGAGAACAGGTTGGTACACTGGTCCTGCAACAGGAGGATCAGCTCGTCCGGCAAGCGCTCCGCCTCCTTCGGGCCCCGGCCGTGGTCGGCGGGACCGGCGCGGAGGGCCTCGAAGCGCTTCTCGGCCTCTTTGCCGCACTCCGTGTGGCGCCCCAAGATGTCCAACTCGTCCTCCAGGAACAAGCCGGAGCTGTTGCCGAACTTCCGGTTCATGACGGCGCTGAAGCCGCAGGTGCACCGGTACTGGGCCTCCTGGGTGGGGTCAGGAATGTAGACGCCCACGTCCGCCCCTTTGATGTTGGTGTTGCAGACGCAGATGCAGCAGCTGTCGAAGTTGCAGTCCTTGAAGAGGTTCATCACCGATTCCGAGAGGATGAGGTTGACGTAGAGGCTGTGGGCTTCGGGGATGGAAGGGACGGTGGCCGGCTCCACCGAATTGAGGGGCCGGCAAGTCGACGGGGTCGAAGCCGGTGAATACAAGTCTGAATTCTCGTACTTGACGGAGCCTTGAGCGCTGGCCGGCCCGCCGGCGCCACGGGGAGTCCTTGGCGTCCGGGGGGTCCGGGGGGTCGGGAAGCGAGGGGTCGAAGGAGAAGGGAGGATCCCCGGGCCGCTGTTGCTAGGTGGGGCGCTGCTCGGCGGCATGCCAAAGGGAGTATGCGTCTGTGGGGTGTAGGCAGGGCCGTACTCTTGATCGATGGTACTCCCGTCCCTAGGAAAAGGAGCAGGGAAGGTTTAAGTTCCTAGCCTTTGGAATAATGCACGAAGCATAGTAAAGCAAGATGTCCACACAACAATGCAAGGGGTTGTTCAAACTGGCAGAGACTCGGGGTTCATTCGGGTGGCATAGTGGTTACAAAACGGCTGTCCTGCAACCCAAAGGTTGTGAGTTCAATCCTGACCAAGGATCAAGGTTGACTCAGCCTTCCATCCTCCCAAGGTCAATAAAATAAGTATCCAGTAATAAAAATAATAATAATAATTTAGTGTCAGAAATAATTCTGGGTTGACGAGATTTTTGCAATGAAACTCCGCTCAGGGGATGCCCAAATGAGGCTCCTTTCATGTCCCCAAGAGCTGGGACAGAGACGGGCGCTCAAAATACCCGGGTCTCGAAGTGCCGACTTGCCAGCCTTCCAGCTAACAAGGTGGGCTTCTTAGCCACTGACCCACTGCAGGTCCTACGTTGGGGGCAAAATACTAACTAACTTGTGAACCGCCCAGAGAGCACACGAAGCACTATGGGGGAAGGTACATAAGTGTGATTGTTTTGCTTTTAGCTTTGCTTCGTTCTAACTTTCCGCGCAAACAGATTGCTGTATGTGTTATTTATCTTTTGAATCTGTTTTGAGAACTATAAGTTCTTCACTGGAATTACCCTAGGACTTCAAACCGGCTCTTAACTCCGCAGACATCTCCCCAGGAACAGAACCCATGCGTAATGCTAATAACAGACGGAAGGCCCTACCAGACCCACACATAGAAAGGCCTTTGCTGGCCTGAACGTGACAACTGAATGCAACTTCTGAACAAAATACAGAGCTGAACAGATCCATGCTCTGAGCCCGCAAAGAGCAATGCTTTAAGAGGTTAATTCCCAATGTCCACAGTCCCAACCACAGTAGACCCTCTGACTCAATAGGACCGCCAGTGATGGTTGGTTGAACAAGCTCCATTCATTCAGTAAGTCTATGTGACCTACAGAGAGACAGTCTGATAACTGATGTTGTGCATAGAAGTCATTCAATAAGGTGGTGAAATGAGATGTTTCAGCTGTAAGAACCAGCAGCAGCAGCAGCAATACTAATAATACTAATAATACTAATAATACTAATAATACTAATAATACTAATAATAGTGGTTGTGGTGGTTAATATTGTTATTATGTCAGAAATTAAGTGTCAGGATTTTTGCTGGAGGAACTCCGCTCAGGGGACGCACGAATGAGGC
Organism: Bradypodion ventrale; assembly: GCA_035047345.1. Classification (NCBI taxonomy): domain Eukaryota; kingdom Metazoa; phylum Chordata; class Lepidosauria; order Squamata; family Chamaeleonidae; genus Bradypodion; species Bradypodion ventrale. The sequence goes on from JAWDJE010000012.1 coordinate 12,119,833, forward strand.
TCCTTTCATGTCCCCGAGAACTTTTCCCACCTCTGTGGTCCCTATTGATCGACTTGCAATTTGCTGGCTTTCAATCTGCTAGGTTGGCATGAGCTGGGGACAGAGACGGGCGCTCAATCCGTCATGCAGTAACTGGGTCTCGAAGTGCCGACTTGCCAGCCTTCCAGCTAACAAGACGAGCTTCTTAACCACTGAGCTATCTCCAGCTGCTTAGAGCCAGCCATGTTGAATCCACAGCTTCCGGGGACATGTCAGGCATTGGAAGGCAGAAACATGTTGTGCTTCTCCAGCCTGCATTCAGGCACCATTCTCCCTTCTCCACACTCAGAGCAAATAAACTAATTTTAGCTCAATGGCTGAATTAGCTTTGTTTGCTCTGGGCGACGTCATCGTATCACCCACTCAGATTGGCTCCGTGACAGTCTCTCTGTTACTAGGAGGAGCACCTTGGCTGTTGACATACGGAAAACTGCAGAAGCAGCTGTGGAACTTCAATATATATATATAAATTTCTCCTGTGCCTGCTAAAATTAAAATGCCATCTTCTCGACATTCAGGGCGGTTTTTAGCAATCGATTGCAGATTCCATTTCGAGCATGACATCTGTGAGCCGTGATTTCCTTTTTCTATAAACAAAACAAGTGATTTCTCTCTCTCTCTCTCTCTCAATCTCTTAAACATACACGCAGAATACCCAGCATGACGATATTGCCAGAACCGGAGCTGAGCACCAGGTTTGCCTTTCTAATACTCTTCACGGTTGATTAAAACTAAATTTATACTACAAAGCACGCACACACACACAAGAAATCATTACACGAGAATCCATGAATAATGTTCACACCTCTTAAAGTGATATTTTTTTTAACCACAAGGAGAGGAACCAAACCATGTCAAGCAACATCTTAACACAGATGTCTATTAGTCAGGAGAGAAAGGGTTGGGGTGGTCTTCTCTTAAGCCCTGACTGGCGAAAGACTATGGGAACTGGCGTCCCAAAATAATCTGGTTTATAGCGCACACGTTTTAAGTGTCAGCACTTAATAATAATTATAATTTCGTGTCAGAAATTATTCTGGGTCGAAAGGATTTTGTGCTGGAGAAACTCCGCTCGGGGGACGCCCGAATGAGGCTCCTTTCGTGTCCCCAAAATCTTTTCCCACCCAAGCGGTTCCTATTGATCTACTTGCAATTTCTTGCTTTCGGGCTGCTCGGTTGGCAGGAGCTGGGACGGAGACGGGCGCTCAATCCGTCATGCAGTGCCCGGGTCTCGAACTGTTGACTTGCCAGCCTTCCAGCTAACAAGGCGAGCTTCTTAACCACTGAGCCTCCACAGTCCCTGTGTCTGATTATTTATTGCATACATGTTTCTACATTTATTATTATTATTATTATTATTATTATTATTATTATTATTATTATTATTATTATTATTATTATTATTATTAATAGAGAATGAAAGAAGAGTTATTGCTTGGATATCAATCTAAGTGTGGGCTTGTCTGTTGGGGTTTGAGATGTTTTTGGTTTAGTTCGCGCATCATTTGGATGGTGGTACAGCATAATGTTGGCAAAGAGGGACTATTATTATTATTATTATTAAAAAGGGGCTGCAGTGGCGCAGGGGTTAAGAAGCTCGCCTTGTTAGCTGGAAGGCTGACAACTTGGCTCTGTTCTGTTGCCAACACATTTAACGCAGGAGATCTTCTACTGAAGCCAACCTTTGGTTTTTGGACCTCAATTCCCAGTTCCCCATAGCACCGATCAGCCAATGTACTGACTTAGGCTTCTGGGAATTGAAATCCACCAGTGGGGCCTGGGCCCCACGCTGATAAAAACTGATTTAAGCCAATGGCCCTCAACCTTCACCCTTCCGTCTGGGTATTTTGAGCATTAAGCCCCAAGAGCCAGCAGTCCTATAGGACACATGGGCGGGCCAAAGACGGGACACCGCTGCTTTGAGCTTGGTGTGACGATCCAAGAGAGGGACGTCCATTTCCATGTCACACGCACAAAATAACACGTGCCCAGTGATGGGCAGCTCCCGGATCACACCGGTTGGCGCGAGGGGAATGTAGTAAAAATTCCCCATGGCCACTCCCATTTCCCTCCCTGCACCCTGCTGACTCTCTTCCTGGGTCTCCCTTCCAGGGGCCTCATCCTGCACACCCACAAACAATCTACGGGGCAAGGTGTGGGTCTGTGTGTATGTGTGTGTCCCCCCAACTACTTTCTTTCTCAACTCCAACCCCATCCCCCACCCCAAGGAAAAAACCTCTCCCGGGGTGGCCAGTCATATCTGACTCATCATTTACAGCCAAAGAGCCAGTGCTGTCGGTATTTGCAGACGTTTTCATGGTCATGCAGCAGGCATGATTAGATCGCCTGCCCGGTCACATAGCCACGCCCACAAAGTAGGCCCCACCCACAGTATGGTAGTAAAAAAAATGGAGCTCACCACTGGACGTACCCCTCTTTGATGAATGGCATCGTGGGTCCCGGAGGAAGCAACTCCAATTTGCTGACGGTCCAGCTCTGACGGTAAACGCACTCTTCGGGCAGCTTGATGGTCGGGAGACACTGACTGGGAAGAGTCTTCAGCGGGGCGAACATGGAACACCCAACGAAAGCTTGGCTGTTCTCGGGCTTATAAACGTACGAATAATCCTAGCAGGCAAAAAGGAGAAGAAGAAGAGCAGTTATGAGGAGAGTTGGGGTGCCCAACCACACGCATTAAGGACTTCGGCGCTAGCTTTATGTTACTGTGCAGGAGCGTATGCTAGTCCCGTGGGGTGCAGATCAACGCATGCAGGGCAGGTGGATGTGGCCCTAAATGAAACGGCGAGATTGGTCAGAGGATGCCAAAAACCAACCAGGATACCAAAAAGTGCATTGCTTAGCTGGCATCACTCCGTCGAAATGCCGTGGAGAAAGTGCTGCTTAGAGACTAACTGGCTTAAAGAGCAGAATTTTCTCTGAATGGTCGCCTCGCTTAACAACTAAAACCAACCAAAAACGCGTTTAACAACTAAATTGGGGGTTGCAATTCTTCCCCACACCCCAGAAGTCACAATCAGTCACTTACAATGGCTGTGGCAGCGCTTTGTCTAAGTGTTTCGCTTAAAGAGCAGCCCCTTGGAACGCATTATGCTCTTTAAGCGATGTGCCACTGTATTTTGTTTTTAAATGTGCTAATTTTAGCTTTGTATGTTATTAAATGCTGGTGGTGCATCTGACACGAAGAAAGAAAAAGTATCAATGAACCCTGGTTAAACTGCTACACGGCAACCAAAAGGCTGCGAGTTCGATCCTGACCAGGATGCTCAAAGTTGAGCATCGCAAATCATTCTGAAACCCTCTATTTAGCTTTCTGTGTCTAGATCAAACTTTGGACTGCCAAAATGAAGCCACTTTCTTGGCTTTGTCGTTGGCCAAACTTGAAATCCTCATCAGTGCATGTTTCTTGTGGTAATCAGCAGACCAGCAAATGAGCCAGGTTCGGTCTCTCTCCACGTTCGCACAGCGTCATTGTCCGCCAGCAGCCCCAACTCGAGCCTGTTGGTCTTGCATTCAGGCCAACCTTTGATGAGAATAATAACTTCATGCCAGAAATTATTCTGAATTGAAAGGATTTTTGCGGAAGAAACTCTGCTCATGGAATGCTCAAATGAGGCTCCTTTCATGTCCCCAAGAGCTGGGATGGAGACGGGCACTCAATCCGTCATGCAGTGCCCGGGTTTCGAACTGCCAACTTGCCAGCCTTCCCGCTAACAAGGCAAGTTTCTTAACCACTGATCCACCGCAGCTTTCCCCCCATCACCACTCGACTTCCTCAGTGTAACCCTTACTCACTGTATAAAGTGCTAGATCCAACTGTAGACCAAGAAAAATAAATTACATAAAGCTCATTCTAAACTGAATCCCTCCCTAAGCGACAACCAAAATGACAATTAGAGCAAGACTCACTGCACCTTCACAACAAAATATACCGCATCTGCCCGCTCGTTGTTTTATAAGCCCCGAACAGGGCAAGATGCGAATGAAATGAGGGCAAAGAACAGTGAAGAAATTTAACTCACGTACCTTTATTTCTGAGGGCTTGGGGCTACAAAATCCTTCGTCGACTTCAATTCTGAACTGAAGGCCGATGGCGGCGCCGTTTCCTTCGAGGACTGTCCCTCCGGGCGTGGTGTCCATGCTGCCATATTCCTTACTGTTCATGTTCATGGGAGAAAATCCCATAATGTGTTGCTCTAGCGACGGTGGGGTGGGATACATCTTATGGAGATCTGCTGTACCTGGGTTTAGATAGAAAGAGTGCAATTGGGACTCAGCTGCCAGTACAAGGAAGACTCTCTCGACTTTCTTGACACTGTGCTTATACTAAGTCAACAAGGAATACATACGATTCAAGAGCCAAACACATTAGTGATGGCGAACCTTTTAGAGACCAAGTGCCCAAAGTGCCATCCGCACTGCATCCTCATGCCGCGAGCCACCTGTCTTACCCCAAACAGGGGAGGGAGGAAGCGCTCCCATCAGGCTGCTGGGCAGAGCAAACTCTGTGCTGAGGGGAAGGAGGAAGCACTCCCATCAGGCTGCTGGGCAGAGGGGTGGGGCAGAATCTGTGCTGGGGCGCGCATGCCCACAGAGAGGGCTCTGAGTGCCCCTTCTGGCACACATGTCATAGGTTCGCCACCACTTGCATGGACGAAACAAAATGTGCTCAATGCATATTATTCTATCTCCTTATTACAGTGGAACCTCGAATAATAAAAATGATTGGTTCCACAAGGCACTTCATTGTACGATTCTTTTTGCTGTACGGTGCATGTACAATAAAAATCCCTATGGGATGCATCGTACAACGAAAATCTCTATGGGAAAACCCGTACAACAAAAATTTCTATGGAAAAAAAAACGTACAAAGAAAAATATTCGTCGTACGATGCATCCCAAAGAGATTTTCGTTGTATGATGCAACATTATTTTCCAAATTCTCTTCATTGTACGATTTTTCCGTTGTATGATGCATTCATTATACAAGGTTCCACTGTATCTTGGATCTTATTTCCAGGCAACGTTCTCTGCCCCGAGTGATACTAAATCGTCTGGATGGTTGCAGTGCGTTTCTACAGCAAGTCCCCTCATATGATTAAAGCAGAAAGCAAAACCCGGTACTAACTTATGCAAGACAAAGGGTCCAGGTTTCCTGCTTTCGATTCCTTACAGTTGGACTTGTCATCCGCTCCGTTCAGCAGTCTTTTTGACCCAGGCTGGAGAGAGAACAGAAACAAAACAAAACTCCATGGTAATATAACTGAATAAAAGGAAGCGAGGCTTTAAGTAACTTCATTAACCAGCAATACTTCCATATCCTACGTCCACGTGGAAAACGGCTCTCGGTATGAATGGGATTTTCAAAGTGGTTTGCGATTCTGCATATGAATCTTGTTATTCTTTTTTAACATTATTCTTATTATTATACAGAAAAAAATAAAACAAAGAAATACGAAAATCAGTTATGATAATAAACAGTAGTTGATCATGTTTACAGTATTAGAATGGATATGTTCACAGTAATGGCACATATCTATTCTAATACAATCTGTTTTGTATTATCCTAACCTTCTACAACCGCAGCTTAAGTAACTTATAGTCTCTTGCAAGTCCAATCAATCATTATGAATGGGTAATTTTCCTTAAGAGACTTACTTGCATATTTAGAAGTGGATGAAGAAGTGCCCCCCAACACCATATATGGGGCCACTGTTTTCGTTCATCAAAGTATTATTTCATCCTATCATTTCAATATTCATCGCTACCTTTCCAGAATGTCAACGTCTCTTGTGCAGGTTTAAATCCAGAATTCTTGCTATTCAAAAGTCGGCAAAATTCAAACTGGAAATACCCACAGCTGGAGTTGAGGTCAATTGGCTTTGTTTTCCCAAGTACGGGCCATGCTCAAAGTATTAAGGTTCACCCGAAGTTGCATCTCAGGATCCCGGTTATAATTGAAAGACACATGCTTTGGGTCACACTCCCTCAGACAGCTTTGGGGGGTGGACAGCCATTCTTCCCTTCCTCCATTTACACTTGGTGTGGTGTAGTGGAGGCAGTGTGGGGGGGAGGCACATGAAAAGGTGATGTGAGCCGCATCTGGCCCACAAGCGGCAGGTTGAGAATCCCTGGCTAAGAGCCTCCAATCAATCCCAATCAATCCAATGCATTTGCAATATGCCCCCACACCTTCAATTTAGATCTTTAACTGCATTTCTTGGGCTTTTTACTGATTACCATGAATCAGGCTTCCACTGATCAGTGTAAACGAAATACAGAGAGGTGAAGGAACTACCCCTGGCAGAATAATTTTTCACGTGGAGAATAAAATCAAAAAGGCAAGGCGAACCCTCATCAATGGATTTTTTTTTAAAAAAATGCCCTCCGGAATCGGCCTCAACGTTACCCCGAGTATGGAGAGGGGGGTGAAGTGCAAAGAAATCAGCTTGCCATTTAAAAAACCATTTCCAAACTGCAACCTGCAGGTGTCAAATAAGCATTTTTAGCTGTCAAGCTTGGCAACTGAATACCAGCCCCATAAACACCCCTTAACACCAAGCTCGCCCCAAATGTCACTCCATCATACGGTGACCACTTAAGTTGCAGAATAGCATTGAAGGAGAAAAGGAAGAATCAAACCTATCGCATTACACATAAAGAGTACCAGGGAAGAATTAAGGTCAAACACACCCTGTTTCACTGGAGGAACATCTGAAATGGGGATTCAGATGCCAAAAGCATGAGAACAGGGGTTATTTTTACTTCTAATTGTGCGAGGCTCACTCCTGTGTGTAATGTCTGTTTCTCCGCATACAGGGTTTTCTGCTAGAGGCAACGTTCCCAACTATCGCGGCGCAATAAAGCAACGCATGCAAATCACGGCACTCACTGTGAGTTCATCTTCGTCGGAGTTGAAGAGATTGTCAAGGTCGGTGTATGAGACAACCAGGTCATTTTCGTGAAACAAACTGGTGGATGCCGTACGACTGTGAGGGGGAAGGCGCTGGGCATCGATCCCTGAAAGGAGAGACGGCAGGTTATCCACTAGACCCATGATGGACCAACCTTGGCACTCCAGCTGTCCTTGGACTTCAATTCCCAGAAGCCCAAGTCCCTGTGAATCCACACGAATGGGTTTACCGCGTGTACGTGCATTAAACCAATTTGCGTGGATTCACAGGGACTTGGGCTTCTGGGAATTGAAGTCCAAGAACATCTGGAGTGCCAAGGTTGGTCCATCACTGCACTAGACGCTGCTGACATTAGACAGCTTTAACCACGGATACAGTTCAACTGCATGCCTTTTCAATCAAATAAACAAACACAAGTTCAACTGCTTGGTTTCAGTGGCTATTTTAATTGAATATAGGAAGGGTGATGGCCCCAAAATGGAATAAATCCCACTTGAATCCATCTTGGTGGAGGGCAGCAGCTTCATCCATCCTGGCCTGGGGATGATGAGGATGACTTTGCGTGCCAAAAGGGCTCAGGACCAGAAAGGGACTCATGGAACTGGATCAGTGGTACAATGGGGTGTCATGCTGCGATGCGGAAGGCAGATGAAAGGCCACTGCATTATATTCTCAGGACAGTCTTCATGGCTGATCACCATGAGGATCGCCACTATTCGGATTTGGATACGAAAGAAGAATCTCTGTATGGCTAGTGGACTTTTAGGGAACTCTGCCAGCTTTTGATAAACATATTATTGTGGATTATTTTTATGGTATTTTGTACTTCTTCCTCAACCACATTGGCACACTTTTGACAGGAGGAAGACATAATAGATACATTAAATTTGCCAGCTATGTGTCATATATATCTTAAATTAATTTTATCAGTTTTATATGTGCAGTACTTGCTCAGTGCCAAAAAGGCAGAATATATTTTTAATTAGTAATTACAAAACTAAGCCTATCTGATTATTATTTTTAAATTGCTAACTAAGCACCACACATTTTAATGAAACAAAAAATGTTACCTTGCTTCACAGAAGGGCTAAAAAGTGACATTGCATCTTCCCCAACGCTGGGTGCCCCATCTTCAGGCTGGAAAAAAAAGGCAGCCACAAGAAATATAAGTAAACACATGGCTACACCATTAAGAGGGCTACAGTGGCTTAGGGGTTAAGAGGCTGAGCTTGGTGACTAGAAGTTCAGCAGATCAGCAGTTTGAAACCCGAGCGATGCACGATGAATTGAGCTCCCATCATCTATCCCAGCTCCTGTCAGCCTTGCGGTTCAAAAGCAAGAAATTGCAAGTAGGTAAATAGGTGCCACTTTGGCGGTAAAGGTAACTGTGGTCCATGCACTACTTATGCCTGCCAAACAACCACGGAAGCAGATGCAGATAGCGCTGGATCTTTGGCTGTAAATGGAGGTGATCACCAAACTCTAGAACTGGATATGACTGGCTTTCAAGCAAGGGTGCCCTTTTATCTTTAGGTAAAGTTCACCCTTGCTCGAAAGCCAGTCGTATCCGACTCTAGGGTTCAGTGCTCATCTCTGTTTATAGCCAAAGAGCCAGTGCTGTCTGCGTCTGCAGACATTTCTGTGGACATGTGGCAGGCATGACTAGACACAGAACGCTGTTTACCACCCCACCAAAGTGGTGCCTATTTATTTACTTGCAATTTCTTACTTTCGAACTGCTAGGTCGGCAGGAGCTGGGACAGAGACGGGTGCTCACCCAGTTATGCAGTACCCGGGAATCGAACTCCGACCTTCCAGTCAGCGGGTTCAGCGTCTTAACCACTTGAGCCACCGCAATCCCCGACCTTTACCTTTACTACACCATTAACATGTAAAGGCTGCTTTGCCGAGAGAGCCAGGTCCCACCAGCCCACTGAGTCTGTCCAGTTGGTTCGACCACCAATGTCTTTTCCCCAAACCTCATGCTCAAAATCCTTCTTAGTGAATTTCCCTGAATGCGTAGCACATATTCTGAGCTGTGGCACACTGAAACAAACAATGGGGAAAGACAGAATCCAAACAAAACCACAGCTACTCTTCTAGACCTCTTTCTTCCCACCCAACTTCACAACCCGAATGTGAAATTTATGTGCAAACCTTGGGGATCTTCTCCAAGAGAAGCGGCTACTCTTTCACAAACTGTGGCCCTTCACCACCCACTGCTCCCTGGTCAATTGTCATTAAGGAATACCAAGCAGAAAGCATGACAGTGGAGCTGAAAACCCATGGGGGGCTCTTTCCCTAAGACCTTCTGGCACAAGGGGCATCTCGTGGCGGCCATGCCAGACGTGGCCCTTTTTGCACTCACCTTATGCTTCTTCCCAACTTCTCGGTCGCTGTTCTGCCGGTCCTTTTTATCAGGGAACGGGAATTCTTCATCTCCGTCAACAAATGCATATGGGTCCATTTCTGGCTCCTGGTCAGCGACTATTGCTGCGAGGTACTGATTCTTGCTCTGGTATTGCTGCACCAATTCGTCAGAGACCTTTAGAGGTTTCCTACATTGTACCATTAGTCTGTTAGAAAGAACCAAGATACAGTTGTCAGGAGTTAAGAGTGGGAAATGCTCGGCTATTGCGCGAATAAACATTACTATATCCTTCCTCAGATGAGCGTATGTGCGGCTTCTTCACTTTGTGGGAACCCAAAACCCTACCTTGAAGGAACACAAGAGCATATGGTGAATTTCATGCTTTAGCAAGACTTTTAAGACACTATGCTGGTTCACTCACAAGTGATGTGGAGTAGCTAGGGCAGTGATGGGCGAACCTTGGCACTCTAGCTGTTCTTGGACTTCAGTTCCCAGAAGCCCCGATCAGCAGGAATGCTGATTTGGGCTTCTGGGAATCGAAGTCCAAGAACAACTGGAATGCCCCAAGGTTTGTCCCTCACTGAGTTAGGGCACAAAAACCAGAGTTTAAACAAGTAGGATTCTGTCCTGTAGAGGTTTACGCAATCCTATTCATTTTGCAAGAGATGGGATCATCTTCATATTATTCTGACTCAGCAATAAGGAAGATATGGGATCCTAAAACAATAGGAAATTATTCTGGGTTGAAAGGGTTTTGCGGAAGAACCTCCGTCCAGGGAACGCCCAAATGATGCTCCTTTCATGCCCCAAGAGCTGGGCGCTCAATCCGTCATGCAGTACCCGGGTCTCAAACTGCCGACTTGCCAGCCTTCCAGCTAACAAGGCCAGCTTCTTAACCACTGAGCCAACGCAGGTCCTATAAATGAAGGTAGACTGCAACCTCCACCAGATCTAGCCAACACAGCGAATGGAGAATTACATTAACAGAAGCAAAGACTGTGGGCTAACTAACATGTTACTATTACATGTCACAGAGATCCGGCTTTATCTGGAGGAAACTTCAACCATGTGCAGGCCACACCTGCAGCCTTGACGTGGTGCAGCACCCACAGAGGTTTGTGAGTAGAGGTGTGTAAATCTGTCTGTCTCAATTACAACTCCCAGATTTTTATTTTATTTTGCAGTCCAAAAACACACACCTGCACACCTTTATTTGTCATCACAGCAAGAACCAGGCGAAGCATGTGCGAAGGAGATAAACAACTTTAGATCGAGGAAGTGAGCATGAGAAGAATATGGTTCTGCTGGCTCTCCTGTAACAGTGATGTAGTAGGTCGGGTGTCCAAGGCATAACTTACATCAGTGAAATGCAAGGATGGGTACAAACAGATCCCTTCATTTCAATGCAGACGCTGGGAATGTGCTGTGCATAGGCTTCAACTAATCAGAAAATAGCTTTGCATGTTGAGTTTTTTTTTCCCCACCAGCCAACAGGACCTTGAAGCCTGTCCTCCTCCCTTGACCACAGAGATCAAGTCTTGGATCAGGTATTTTCCTGGAATTGGCTTCCAGGCAGGCAATAAATCAGCTGCAACTAAAACACTGGAGTCTGGCCAGGTTATCCTGCTATGGCAAATCAGTGTTCAGTAGACTCTACCGCCAGTAACTCAATACCCAGTGTCAGGCAACTCACTTGACCACCATCCCGAGGACTAACGGCCATGGGTGGCAAACTCCACAGGGAAGGGTCATAGTCCCCAAGTGAATTAAGTAATAAAATAATAATAATAAAATCCCATTTATGTGCCGCCCCATCTGGGGTCACCACCACTGTGGGCGGCTAATAAAATACAAATATCAAATCTAATTCATGACAGGGGACCAAATAAGAAGCCTAACACTAGTCCGGTGACTAGTGGATGGATTCAAGTCACACTTGAATCCTTCTTGATGGAGGGCGGCAGCTTCATCCATCCTGGCCTGGGGATGATGATGAGGACTTTGCGTGCCAAAAGGGCTCAGGACCAGAAAGGGACTCGTGGAATTGGATCAGTGGTACAATGGGTGTCATGCTGCAGTGCAGAAGGCCACTGCATTATGTTCTCAGGACAGTCTTCATGGCTGATCACCATGATGATCACCTATATTCGGATTTGAATAAGGAAGAAGAAGAAGAAACACTAGAGACAGTTGGCATTTCGTTCAGTAGAGCATGCAGCTGCTGGGATGCGCTCACGATCCTTCACCTGTTTCTACCTCACCACGTTAACCTGTTTGATTAGAAACCTCTGGCTTTGTCACAGAAGACCCAGCATGGTGCAGAAGATTTGGATGTACAGGTACTGCCTAAGAGCCTACTGAGTTGGGATTTCAATATCGACACACCACAGGTACATGTCACTTACTGTACATGTCACATTTCTACCTGAAATAAAGGCAACCCATGTAGCTTTGCATAAATAAACCGTGAAATGAAATCAAAAAATTGTTACTTGGCGCCAGGACCATCGACAGACACACCATCAGATAATGTTAAGACGTCTTGCCAGGAGGTCACCAGGCAAAAACACAAATCTAAATTAAGCCACCAGAAGATCACAGGTCTTATGCGAAAACAAGAGAGTGCTCAGATTTCAGCCAATGGGTTTTGCACACTCAGGGTGGGAGAAAATAGGCCTTTCTAAACCCAACGTATTCCAGTGACAGGTCCCGCCAACCAAAATTCAGATACGGGACACACAACAGAAATGTCCTCCGATGACACTGCACAACAATGATTTTGATACTGGGAATAACACGTGTGATTTGCATGATATCGAGTGTGCTGATCCCAAATCAGAACTCGGAATTTGCCCATCGCGTACAGATTTTAAGTTACAGGCATGCTTACAGCTGTTGAAATGGTCGGTAATTGGTAGCGTATTTTTGACATGGGAACATTATAACAGTTGCAGCTACCACCCTGCCTGCTGCCGCCTCAGCTGAATCACGTCCCCTGGTGGCATGCATGTTCCAGCAGTGGCTGGGCATGTCTGGGCAAGTCAATGAGCTGACGTCAGAAATAGGTATATAAGGTGAAATGGACAAAGGGTTTGTCTCTAGTGCGAAACCATCTTATTGGATAGTAGTTAGGCCATAGTGAGTCTGTTTTGAGCTAAATAAGAGTAGGCATAGCTGTGTTAATAGACTGGACAATCAGGTCTATATGCATAATTAACTTAAGATCCTGAAGTCCTAGGCAAAATTGGACTTCAGATTTGAATTCGGCGCACTGCATTTAGTATAGGACACATGGATTAGACCAATTAGCAGGCAATTTATTTATTTGTGATGCCATGTGACCAGATGAGGTGTTCTGAACATTTGAAAGACTGAGATGTCCCTAATGAACCTTTCTAATCTGTACTCTTGGGATGCCAAGGAAGGCTAAGTTTGCTCCTTTGATCGAATCTGCACATTCCCTAGATGCATTTTGCACCCGCTGCAGTCTGTGTATCCAAGTTCAAGGGATCCCCACGTAGAGAGCATTACAGTAATCCATCTTGGAGATTACCAATGTGTAGACCTATGTGGCTGGAGATCTCTTGTCCAGATATGGACTAACTAAATGTCAGAGCGCTTGATCCACCATCCTCGTCCCTCGTAATCTCCTGTAAAGCTTCCAGGGTAATGTGCAGTGGCTGAAAATACAGTTTGAAAGCGACTGTTTGGGAAATGCTTTTAAAACAAACACATATATTACCAAACTCCCGTATCCAGAAGCCAAGCGGCTTTACTGAAACAAGACAGCTTAAGAGATTGGCTTTGTTGATTCAACACCTGCGTTCGAACCAAGACTGAACAAGGAGTCTAGGGGGGGGATGCACATTTCCCAGCTCTTGAGCATGAAAGCAATAGATGGGCATTAACTGAGTTTGTAAATGCTACCAAGCAACTACACCGGCTCTTCTCAACCTACGGCCCGCAGGCCAAACCCGGCCCCTGATGCCGTTTCATTCCAGCTCCCAATGCCCTCGCCGCTCCCGGAAGTGGAAGAAAAAACACACTCCGCGCATTTGCAGAACGCAGAAATTCGTTGTGTATGCGCAGGATGCGCTTTACATCCGCTTCAGGGTGGGAGGAACCACGTCACCGGCCCACTCAGCTGTCCGGAGATGCGCGGCCTGGCCCCTGGCACGAAAATGGCGAGACGGCCTGAACTAGATGCTGAGCCGCAAGGATGGAAAATCTAGCAAACCTTCTCAAAAAGCCTAGCGCTGGGTTTAAGCGTCAGCATAAAACCAGCCATTACTTACTGACACCGAGTGGCAATTGAAGCGGATGCCTTTTCACGTCTCAGGTCGGCACAACAGCAGCCAGAAATGTTGTCTATGCTTGACACATGCCAAGATAGGCAGGAGAACTGCAAATTCATACTGGTAGCCCATTTCAGGGGAAATATGGTCCTTTTAGAGATCCAAAAGTAATTTAGTTCATTATTTGTTGGCAAGGGGAGAGGATCACACGGAATACTTTTGTTATACTGGAAATACTGGGGGGGAAACATGACTTTTTTAGATGTACAGAATCAGACGCATGCCTCCTCTTAACAACATCGATACGCACAAGGGGACGTGGGACATAATTGTTTCAGACAGGCAGCTAAAATGTTTAAGCGAACGAGATGTGAAGCCGAACAAACTTGCGCCAATAAACAAGCAGCTTACGGTTGTCTTTCCGTCGCATCGAAATAGACTGGTGTTTTTAGAATGGACTTTTAATGGGAAAGACCATATATTTTTTTCCCCTCCCTGTTTGTTTAATTTCTATACTACCCATCTGGGATTATTTCCCCCCACTCTGGGTGGTGTACAATAATTAAAAACAGAAATTTACGCAAAATAACACTTGGTGGGTTGGTGAATAATCTATCCAAGAGGATTTTAACATTAAAGCTTAACTGTGGTTTGAGTGGTATCTGTTTTGAATCATGCGCTGAAGCTGCCTTGATTCTCAATGCTGAGGGGAAAGGTGGGGCTTCAAACAAAATTCATCAGCATCATCCTCACTCATACCATTCAGCAGGAAGCTATTGGTGGCACACTTCCAGGGCCACAACCGACGCTAGATGCTGTGTAACGTCACAAATGCGTGGGTCAACTGATCGTGTCAGCAACACATGGAAGGAGCAAGCATTTCTGCCTGGTTACCTTACTCCTCACCCCATCCGATGAGAGCCTTGTCTGGGCACTGGGATGTGAGTGGTCTAACTAGGCAGCATTGCCCATTTATTGTCAATGATGTTAGGCCAGGACTAAAGCTCACCAAAGCGTCCCCCACTTGGGTCAGGTCAAAGCGGCAGGTACATGACATGGTCCACCTAGCCAGTGGGTGATGTGCTATCCAAATGACTAAAAAAACCACACACAGGTGGACTTGAGAAATCAAGTCCATCTGCGCGCGTGGGATGTCGTCGCAGAGATATCTACCAATGCGCAGACTCCTCGCTGAATTAACAACTCCAAGGTAGATGGGCTGTGGCCTGTTCCAGCAAGGCTGTTCTTATGTTCTTAAGGTATCCCTTATTCCATGGTTCTATACTTTGAAAGTGTTCTGGGAGATTCCAACTATTTCGTGCATGCTCGAAGTCACCCCATTAGGGTGTATTCACAGAGACCACGAAGAAGGAGGACAGGTTACCCACCTGTAATTGCAGTTCTTCGAGAGGTCTCCTGTCAATTCACACACTAGTGGGTTTATTCTGTGTGTGTGCGGATTAAACCCATTAGTGTGCATTCACAGGGACCACGATGAGGAACCAGGTGTGACTTGGTTGGGTTCACATAGGGAGTTCCAACAAGTCTAGAAGGTTCCCTTGCTCAAACTTACAAAGAGGTTCACGTCTCATCCGCTCCCAGACACAAATAGCGTCTTATTGGGGCTCCAATGTGGGAAATTCTAAATTTCCTATCCTAAGCTGTCCGAGAGCAATCCTTCCCAGAGACTCTCACCAACAGCCGAACCTAGGAGGGGAAAAAAAGGATCAGGCCAGTGTCTGACCCTCTTCTAGCTCTGTTTCTTCTTCTTTTGGGGGGTATGTGTGCATCGCCAGTTGACGTCCCCACCACCGACATATGTCCCTGCTTGGATGAAGAAGAGTAGAAAGCAAGCAAAGAAACAAACAAGTCATAGCATAAGCTGGCGGGCGGGCGGGTAGCTAAAAGCTCTGACCTTTCAGTGCCAGCCTGTGACTCCTGGAAGCAGCCCACGTTCGACAAGAGACCGCTGTTGGTTTGGCTCATGGCGGCTTCTGTCAAAGCTTCGGGTTTGCAAGGAGAGCATAGAAGCCCCCTGCCACGCACGGCACAAGCGAGACGTCGATGACAGAAGCCGCCACGGGCGAAACCAACAGAAGGGAGAGAGAAGCGAGGGAAGGCAGCCAAAGCTGGAGTGGAGACCAGAAAAGCAAGGGTAGATGCCAACTCTTGGCACATGGACTTCTGTTCCCGTTGGGTTGCTCCTAAGAAAGGTACATAACCCTGGCAAAAGGACCCTGGGATTGTGAGGCAGGCGGAAGGCTTCGGTTTCTGAGAGATCACCCGACAGTCACTCCTGGTTGCCGATACCTGTTTCAAAATAACTCTCCATCCAGCCATGGGTGACCCATCATAAAATAAAACAAATGCAAGAGGGAGACGATACCTTTCCTAGGTAATTTTAAACATCCCAAACTTAGCAAGCTTTCGTAGCTCATGGCTATGTGGCATAGAGTATGTAGTCCCGGGGAGGCTTATTCTTAGATGTTAAATGAGAATTATTCTTAGATAAGGGCTGCAGTATTAATGATTTATTTTTTTTCCCAATAGAGAATGGGGGCTATGGCGGCTCAGTGGTTAAGAAGCTCGCCTTGTTAGCTGGAAGGCTGGCAAGGCGGCAGTTTGACACCCCGGTACCGCCTGACCGATTGAGCACCCGTCTCTGTCGCAGCTCTTGGGGCATTGAGAATAAGCCTGGCTAGGACTACATACTCCATGCCACGTTAGCCTGAAGCCATGAGCTATGAAAGCATGCAAAGTTTGGCATTTTTAAATTGACCTTAAAAAGGTATTGTCTTAGTGTACACCGCCCAGAGTCCTTTGGATAGGGCGGCATATAAATCTATTAAATTAAATTAAATTAAATTGTCTCCTTCTTGCATTTGTCCATCATAGATCATTGTTTTTAAAAAAAGAGGATATTTTCTAAACTTACTTGAGCGCCAGTTTTCCAAAGCCAACCTTACATGTTCTGTTCCCCTCTTCCCAATTCTTCTGCACACTCTTGCCTCACTTCCGGGTTCTTTTGCTGCGATCAGTTTTTACAATAAGTTAATTATCAACCCATTTTCATCGCTTTTAAACAGCTGTTAAGTTGTCTGCTTATGCGATCATGGGTATAATGTTTACTACTCATCCGAGATTGACGAAAACACAGCAGGAGACTTAAGAGTCACAGGTTTTCAAAGGAGATGCCATGTAAGTTTGCCTGTGCAGGTTTTTTCAGACAAAAACTAAATAGAACATCTGTTTAAACCACGGCCCGTGGGCCGTATCCGGCCAACAGCACCAAATCAGCCGGCCCGTGCTGCTCCTGGAAGTGGAAGTAAAATGCGCCTGCACATGCACAAAACACTGCCATAAATGCACCCACGGCTCTACGACTGCCGTGGGTGTATTTATGGCAGCGTTTGGTGCATGTGCAGGCGCATTTTACTTCCTCTTCCGGTGGGAGGAACCACATGGCCAGCCCACTGAATCATGTGTCCAGCCCGCAGCCTGAAAAGTTTAGGCGCCCCTGGTTTAAACATTTTAAAAAATAAGTGAAAATCTATTGTGGTACATTAAAGACCAACTGGTATAATTTAATGTGAGTTTTCATAGATAAAACCCAATTTCTCAGATATGTTCGCAGGGTAAGAAATAAACCAGGAAGTTCAAAACAGAGGAAGCGTGACTTTTGTGGAGGTGTCTTGAAAATCCAGGGACAAGATTTACCCCACGTTCATTCCACAAATTCCAATAAATTGCAGAGTTTATTACAAGCTTAGAAGTTTAGGGGAACCCAGAATCGTTTTTGGCTTTTGCCTGAATGGAAACTATGATAACGTTGTATAAGTAATTGCTCTCCTGGCACCGGACACAGAATGGTATTCAATTAAATGCCAAGTCCTCGTTCAAGAATTTGTGACAAACGCCTTCCTCTTTAAAAGAAATGTGTAAGTGTCAAATCTTAACAGTGCGGGTGGAGTTCTTTTACTGGCTCGACAGCTAGTCCAAGCTAGTCCCTCTTTGCCAACATTATGCTGTACCACCATCCAAATGATGCGCAAACTGAACCAAAAACATCTCAAACCCCAACAGACAAGCCCACACTTAGATCGATATCCAAGCAATAACTCTTCTTTCATTCTATAATAATAATAATAATAATAATAATAATAATAATAATAATAATAATAATAATAATAATAATAATAATAATAATAATAATTTTGTGTCAGAAAATATTCTGGGTTGAAAGGATTTTTGCGGAAGAAACTCCGCTCAGGGAACGCCCAAATGAGGCTCCTTTCATGTCCCTAAGGTCTGGGACAGAGATGGGCACTCAATCCGTCATGCAGTACCCGGGTCTTGAACTGTCGACTTGCCAGCCTTCCAGCTAACAAGGTGAGCTTCTTAACCACGGAGCCGCCGTAGCCCCCATTCTCTAATGGAAAAAAAATAAATCATTAATACAAATCATGTAAATATTAAGGAACAAATTTTTTATGATCTTATTTAAATGAAAATAGCAAGGCTGTTCTTGTGTGGTGGCTCAGTGGTTAAGAATCTTGCTTTGTTAGCTGGAAGGTCAGCAAGTTGGCAGTTCAAGACCCGGGTACTGCACAACGGAATGAGCTTCTGTCTCGGTCCCATCTCCCGACAACCTAGCAAACTGAAAGCAAGAAATTGCAAGTAGATAAATAGGGACCACTTCGGTGGGAACAAGACCTTGGGGACATGAAAGGAGTCTCATTTGGACATTTCTTGAGCGGAGCTCTTCCAGCAAAAATCCTTTCAACCCCACAAAGCACTTTTGTGTACTTCCGACACGATTTTTAAAAAGTAAATGAAAATACTGATTTTTTTAAAAAATTAACCCTGTATAGAAGACCCTCAAAATAAGTTCTCATCATAACATGCATATAAATTTTAAGATGCTTTAATCAAACTCTAGTCTCCAAATGAGTGTATTATAATAAAGAGCACAGGTTAGCATACATCAGGGTTTACCAAGGGTTTCTGATCCCATTCATTTACCAGATGGCCCTTCAACATTGTCACCAGCAACTAAGTCAAAGCCAACTGACCCTGGTTGCCCAAATGCAAATCCAAAACCCCATTCTGCTAACGCTTACCTGCAACATAATCTCCGACAGGCTATATTCCACGACGAACAACGGAGATTAGCAGATTACAAGGAAAACTAGCAAAAGATACTTCAATGACCTAGTTGTGTTCAACTAGTTCTGCTTCTCAGATTTGCAAATTAAACCGACTTGAAAGACTGAAACCACGTGCAAATCAAGCCAGCCCAAAATATAATACAGTACTTTAGGGCACAGCCTGTGGGATTTGCACTCCAACAATTGAAACGATGAGGGAAGCAGCACCAAATCCATTCCCTCTGAAGTATTACAATAGCCCGTTTTTTAAAAAAATGATCTTCTCGACAAATTTAAGAGCATTGCTGTACTTTCAATTTCAGAACAGAGACATTTCCCCAGGTCGAATATTTGTGCAAAATAGAAAGGGATAGTGCAAAGTGACAGTGTCTTCCACCGCGTAGCACAGACACTTTGTGGGGCAAAAGTTGGTTAATTAACACCCCACTGTGATAAATTCTGTCTCAGAGACAGAGTCCATATTTAGAGCATGAATGTAAGATCATGGTCATAGAGGTGACCCGACTGCCAGCAACTCAATGGCGAGTGCCAGGCGGCAAACATGACCACCCTGAGGATTAACGTCCTTGGATGTCGAAGTCCACAGGTTTGGGTGATGGTCCCCAAGTGGATTCAATCCCACTCGAATCCTTCTTGAGGGAGGGAAGCAACTTCATCCATCCTGGCCTGGGGATGATGATGAGGACTTTGCATGCCAAAAGGGCTCAGGACCAGAAAGTGACTGGCGTAACTGGAGCAGTGGGCACTATGGGTGTCATGCTGCAATGCGGAAGGAAGATGAAAGGCCACAGCATTATATTCTCATGATACGGGTACAAAGAAAGAGCCTCCTGAAAGATTGTGGTATTTTTTAACCACAATCGGGCGTACCCTGGGCAATGGCCACCTTGTGTTGCCAGCTAATCTTTCTCACACTAAGTCAAGCCAAAGGAACTGCAGAACGGACTCACCCAAAGGGAGCTTCATTTTGGCAGTTTCACATCAGGCCTAGACACAGAAGAAGAATGGGAAACAACTGCTTTCTGTAGTGGCCAGAACCATCTTCATGGCTGATCGCCATGAGGAGAGCTAATATTTGGCATGGGATGAAGAACAAGAACGTAAGATGTACTTACTCCGTGGCTGAAGGAACAGCATCGGTCCCTGCAAATCCCACCGGATCATCCTTGCCCTTTTCACTTGGAAGCTGGGGCGGCAGGAAATCCACATCCTTTTTCTTTGGGACCTTGTAGTATTTCCACATGCAGTCCGCCTCTTCCTCCTCTGCGTTCACCGCCGTCCCGATGTACATCGTGGGCTCGATGACTTCCGGGAACTGTGGTGGGAACGTCTGAGACAGGCCCTCTATCCTGTCCTCCATGGCTTTGGAAGGAACCAAAGGATCTGGTGTCGGCATCTGATAGAAATGCTGGCTCTGGGGGGTCGAAGGCGTTTTGGTCGCCCCTTCTTCGGCGACGTCGCACGGGTGGGGGCTGAGGGGCGGCGGCTGGGGTGAATTGGCCATTTCCACCCCGTGCATCTGAGGCGTCTTGGCCACGTCACTCGTCCGGAGGTTGGAAAACCTCACTTGGCTGTCCGAAGCGGCGATCACCAGTCTCTGGTTGGCCGAGTCGGCCTCCAGGGTGACATCGTCGCTGATGGACACGCGGTGGTGAAAGGGGGTCAAAGGACGCTTCTGGGGCTTGTCCGCTTTCTCTTGCTTCTCGTTGGCCTTGTGCTTTGGGGCGGCTTGCGGAGGCTGCCCTGCCGGAGGCACCGGCCCCTGCTGAATCCCAAGTCTGGGTTTGAGATTTTTGTGCCTGAAACAGGAGAGAAAAGGGGGGACATCTTTGATTGCAAAGCATCAGTTGGGTTGCAAGAACGCTGCACTGACATAAGCTAAGTCAAACCATGCTAATACAGCGGCACCTCGAGTTACGAATGCCTCGTGTTATGAAATGTTCGCAATACAAATGAAAAGCAATTGAAAATAATGCCTCGAGATACACCTTTAAATTAGAACTCGAAACACGGTTTGCTGTAGGAATGCACTGAAAACCAATTAATCCATTCCGGAGGTCAGAAAAAAGGTTTTCAATGGATTTCTATGGGAAACTGCGTTTCGAGTTATAAATTTCTGGTAATAAGAAATGTACCAGGGAACGCATTGAATTTGTGACTCGAGATCACTTACCTAGGAATACGATGGTTCTGTTACCTTCCCTAAGGATTTTTTTTTTTGGAATATTCTCTGATATGTTTCAAGCATATCATAGAATACACAAAGCAAAACAAAACACATTGTAGCACCTTGAAGACTAACTGTTCAATTTTAATGTGAACTTTCATGGATCAAGTCCACTTTGTCAGACATAGAAGTGGGACTTCATGGCATCAATACATGCATAGGCAAAGGTAAAGGTTGCCCTTGCTTGAAAGCCAGTCATATCTGACTCTAGGGTTCAGTGCTCATCATCTGCAGACATTTCCATGGACACGTGGCAGGCATGCCTCGACACCGGAGTTCACGGAACGCTGTTTACCTTCTAACCAAAGTGGTCCCTATTTATCTACTTGCAATTTCTTGCTTTCGAACTGCTAGGTTGGCAGGAGCTGGGACAGAAACAGCTCACTCCGTTGTGCAGTACTCAGGTGAAGAACTGCTGACACGCCGACCTTCCAAGTCATCAAGTCCAGTGTCTTAACCACTAAGCCACCACAGTCCCGCATAGAACTAAGCACAGCCTCATGTTTTTATCTTGCATTAGGGGTGGGGTGGGGCTTTCTGTTCACAAAGGTGGCATATGCACTACATACATTTACACCAAATCAATGACACAAATACTGTATGAACCTGCCACCGTACACTCTTCACATTTTGCTGATTTGCTTTGTGCCTTTAGTGAAGTGGATCTTAAAAGGTTCCAGTGCCACATTTTTGTATATTTATGGGAAACTATACCTTGAGCAAATGCAATTTGTCCTCTGCGTGGCTTCCACAAAGTCCCAAAATGCTATTTTGTCAGCTGTCTCCTCTTCACATAAGCCATTTGACGTAGCCGAATACTTCCTCCTAGATTGCATTTTGGGGAGAAAAAGTTGTTGTTGTTGTTATTATTTTTTAAAGTACATTAAGTTACAAACCTGTAAATTACATTCAGGCCTGCAGAGAGCCAGGAGTGCCTCTGGAAAGAAACATCTACGTACAAGCTGGCTTCCTCCTTTGGGATTTCAGGTTATCTATGCACCACAACGTATTAACAAACACTTCAATGAACTTAGCTATAACGCTATCAACCTGCAAACCGTTCTAATATACAGTTTACTGTTTGCCAACAAGAGTATTTATGGCGCTTGAACATTTGTGTAGCATCGCCACTCGCCAACCAGGAAAGCAAGTGAGTATGAAGAGAATGTGGCAGTCGTCTGTAAATGATGTTCTGCCTCCCACAGAACCAGTCACTAGGTCAAGCTCATGTGGTCGACTGGCAGTGGCTCAAGATCGATAAGCTTATGTCCCTCACACTATGCAATGGGAATTCAGGCCACAAGATTGAAGCTCGCTAACTTAGACAGCTCTACAAGCAAGTTAGAATTGATTCAGTTCTCTGTTTCCTGATGCATTTTTATTCTGGAAAACTAAACACCCAAGTTTCCTCACTAGAGCCTGGCCAAGAACATACTTAATTTAATTTAATTTAATTTAATTTAATAGTCATATTTATACTTGGATGCCTGACTCTCTGGCCCATCAGTAAAAGCCATGTCACTGGCAGGTTATTCAGAATAGGGCTTTCTCGATGGTTGCCCATACCTTGGAAACCCCCAGAAAGAAAGCACATGGCCACATTTCTGGTAGCAAGTCTAAGCCTTAACCCAGAGGAAACATTTATTTCTTCCCAATGGCCTTCAGCGCATAAGAAGGTGTTGGTCGCCGTTGGGAGCAAAAGTCAACTGTAATTCTACAACCGTTTTAGTAATCGTGTGAGCGGTTTTGTGCAAAACCTCTACATATAAATTTCTCCGTTCCACAAAGTTATTTGTACATCAAAAAAAATTGTATGTCAAAAACGCATTGCATTACCAGAAAAGGCCACTAGATTTTGTTGTTCAGTCGCACAGTCGATTCCGACCCTTTGCAACCCCATGGACCATTGACCTGCAGGCACCTCTGTCTTCCACCATCCTCCTCAGCCCGCCCAGCTTTGTGCCCACTGCATCTACAATACCATCTAGCCATCTCGTTTTTGGCCGCCCCCTTCTTCTTTTGCCCTCCACCTTTCCCAGCATCAAGGCTTTCTCAAGTGAATCCTCTCTTCTCATTTGATGTCCGAAGTACTTCAGCTTTATCTTTACTATTTGACCTTCCAAGGAGCAGCCGGGGTTGATTTCTTCTAAGATTGATCTATTTGTTCTCCTCGCTGTCCAGGGGACTCTCAGGACTCTCCTCCAACACCACATCTCAAAGGCGTCTATTCTTCTGCGCTCAGCTTTCCTTATGGTCCAGCTCTCACAACCATACATTACCACCGGGAATACCATTGCTTTGACTACGCGAACCTTTGTTTGCAAGGTGATATCTCTGCTTTTCACTAGGTTCCCCAGGTTTCTCATCACTTGTCTCCCAAGCATGTTGCCTTTTTATTTCATGGCTGCAATCCCCATCTGCAGTGATCTTTGATCCTAAGAAAGTAAAATCTGTCACTGCTTCTACTTGGAACATATACTAATCTTTTCCAATCCTGTGGCCTTTGTTGTGTTTTCCAAATCTGCTGGTATATAGAATGCAATAATTTGACTCCATCATCTTTTAGGGCTTTGAAAAATTCAGCTGGGATACCATCATCTCTACTGGCTTTGTTGCTTGCAGTGCTTTTTAAGGCCTTTCTGACTTCAATCTCTAGGACGTCTGGCTCAAGTTCGATGTTCTCATCGTTGTGATTATCCGGGGTGTTGAGGTCCTTTTTGTAGTTACTCTGTGTACTCTTGCCATCTTCTGCATCAGCCAACTCTTCGCCGTTTTTGTCCGTTATCAGTCATTTTTGATTTAAACGTTCCCTTGATTCCCCAATTATTATTTTTTTGAAAAGATCTCTAGTCCTACCCCTTATGTTGTTTTCCTCTATTTCTTTGTTTTGTTCATTTAGGTAGGTTTCCTTATCTTTCCTTGCTTTTCTTTGAATTCAATTGATTGATTTTTTTCCTTTCTCCTTTGCGTTCCTTCTTTCCTCTGCTATTTTAAGAGCCTCATCAGACAACCATTTTGCTTTCTTACGCTTTTCTTTTGGTATGGTTTTCCTTGCTGCCTCCTGTATGATGTCCCACGCCTCTGTCCATAATTCTTCATGTCCCCAAGATCTTTTCCCACCGAAGCAGTCCCTGTTGATCTACTTGCAATTCCTTGCTTTTGAACTGCTACATTGGTAGGAGCTGGGACAGAGACAGGCGCTCAATCCATCATGCAGTACCCAGGTCTCAAACTGCTGACTTGCCGGCTTTCCAGCTAACAAGGCAAGCTTCTTAACCACTGAGCCACCGCAGTCCCCTATGCTTTTAAGTGATCCCTTAGAACAGTGATGGTGAACCTTGGCACTCCAGCTGTTCTTGGATTTCAATTCCCAGAAGCCCAAGTCCCTGTTAATCCACGCGAATGGGTTTACGTGGGTTGGGGTTGGGGCTGGGGGTGTCATCCCCTCCCCATGGAATTTCTTCGCCTGTCCAGATGCATTCTCAGTTGCTTGTGTAAGCTTTTGTTCATAACTCGGTTCATACCGAGGTGTGTACATTGTGGAAATACACCGTGGCAAATGGAACATAATGGTTTGGGCTCAGCTATGAAACCAGGAAAGCCCTCAATTTCTATCTTACCTGCCCTGGACTTGACATAACGCAAACTGTGAAGCAGGAGTCATAATTGCTTCTACTTTACCAGGGCTCCCCCCACCAAGTGTTCTTGAGATAACGTAAGCCAAATCTTTCAAGAAGGATAAAGCGCCCCTTTATTACTGTCTAGGACATATCTCGTCATCTTTGGCTGTTCTCCAGAAAAGCCCTTCCCATGTAGGCTAGATAGGTTGTCTGCTTATTCTTCTGTTCCGGAAAGGGTGTGTGAAATGCCTGATTACAAGCAAGAGAGATCTTGATCCCCGAGTAGCAAGTTACCTCTTATTAAGTGGGCACACTCTTGTTACTAGCCTACATAGGTGCAAACTGAGGTGATGACAGCACCGTGGCAGAAATGCTACCCGTGAAGCAATGCCACCGGCACATTGAGCAACTGGTTGTGCCGATGACGCAACCCATGCCCAGCAAAGGCAATTCCAAAAGATCAGGATGATGGTCCTCCTGGTATCGAAGGAGCAAAGGGACGCAGAGGAGAACTGACTGAAGGACAAGATATGAATGCAGCAGGTCTGGCCGTTACCACTTCCTAGGACAAAGGTTACCTTTTGGGTTGAGCTGAAAGAATAGGAAGGGATTGAAGTTTCCTGACCTTTAAATTCCTGTTAACGGTGAGCTTGTGTTGCCAGCTAACCTTTCTCACACTAGGTCAGGTGAAAGGAACTGCAGAATGAACTCACCAAAAGGTGCCTTCATTTTGGCAGTTTCACGTTTGGCCTAGACACGGAAGAAGCAGCAATAACAATGTCACTTACCGCATTTGCCAGCGTATAAGATGCATTTCCCCCCTTAAAATACACCAGGAAAATGGGGGGTGTCTTATACGCCGACAAATACTGCATTTGCCAGCATATAAATGCACCTTTCCCCCCTTAAAATACACCAGAAAAACAGAGTGTGTCTTATATTCCAGCAAATATAGTATATACCACCTCTTAGCACTTAGTTCACACTCTGGGCAGTTCACAAGTCTATTAGTATTTTGGGTACATGTTGGGTACTCATTTTGCCGACCACAGAAGGATGGAAGGCTGAGTCAACCTTAATCAGGATCGAACTCACAACGCCAGCAGTTTTGGCTGCAGTATAACAGTTTAACCACTGCACCACCAGCGAATGGAACAAAGGCTTGAAAGCCATCACCCACACAAACTTTACGTTCCTTTCTTCGATAGTCTAAAACATGACGGGGAAAAACACATACTTGGGCACCGCTCTGTTCATATTGCATTCTTGCCAGACTCGGTCCACCACCTGATTGGCCAGCTTCCGAGGGATCCTGCCGCCGTGGTGGCTCGTGCTGTCGCTGCTGAATGCGTCTGAAGTCGACGGCAGCTTCACCCACTTTTGGGCTGATCGAGCATCAACTGAAGTGGGAAGGAGAACAGAGCTGTTAATCAGAGCGTGTCTAGTACAAACAATCACAAGGAAAAAAGGCCCATCGTCTGAAACCATCTGCATAGCTGTCCTTCTACTACGGCAAGCACCGTTCCAATGTCACTCAAGCCATCAGATCTCATTCCCCTGTTCATCTTCCTAGGTGACATGTGCCATCTTCTGGCAGAAATATCCCTTTGCATTCTACACAGAACAAACAGGCCCATCTCCATACCAAATGGGCTGAAGTCTGATCTCACGAATGAATTCTCTGCTGGCTGGGAGAAACGCTCTAGCCACCCAACAAGTAGCTGTTATGGAACAGATAATTTAAAAAAAGAAAGATTAGGAAAAGAAAGAGAGGCCTTTCAGTTCATTAAGGCATAAGGCATGCATGCATGCATGCATGCATGCATGCATGCATGCACACATACATACATACATACATACATACATACATACATACATACATAGATAGATAGATATTTATTGTCATTGTCCTGCACAGAACAACGAGAAATGGGTAATGGATTCTCACCATATCATATGTGCTTCGTTGGCTGACTTAACACTAAGGCTGTGGTTCCCAATGTAGGGCACACGCCCCACGGGGGGATTTGATTTTTAGGGTGGGAGCAATTCAAAAATGAGTTATTAACAGTGAATAGAATTTTAGGCTTCCTCCATTGTATGTCACATGTTGGGGGACGGGGGAAATCAGTAGCTCGAAAGCAAGAAATTGCCAGTAGATAAATAGGTATCACTTTGGTGGGAAAGTAAACAGCATTCCGTGCACTCCGGTGTCAAGGCATGACGGTCGCATGTCCACGGAAACGTCTGCAGATGCAGACAGCGCTGGCTCTTTGGCTATAAACAGAGATGAACACTGGACCCTAGAGTCGGATAGGACTGGCTTTCAAGCAAGGGCGACCTTAGGTGAGGCATGGCCAAAAAGAGGTTGGGAACTAGTGCGCGAAAAAACACAAACCCTCAAAAAGCCAATGTGAATCATTCCAATCATTCCAATCCTTAGAATGCAGAAAGGCATTTGTTGCTTTAACAGAAAAGTCTTGTGGTGCCTCTAATTCCAGATTTTATTTGGCATGAAGTTATTTGGCCACAGCCCATTGGAACCGGGGGGAATACTATGTTCTGTGCCGTATTTTTTAATTTGATTTCCCTCGGATTTCGTTATCAACAACCCCACTCCAACTCTATCCCCC
The DNA here is from genome assembly GCA_035047345.1 of Bradypodion ventrale. NCBI lineage: Eukaryota > Metazoa > Chordata > Lepidosauria > Squamata > Chamaeleonidae > Bradypodion > Bradypodion ventrale. The sequence goes on from JAWDJE010000012.1 coordinate 12,147,118, forward strand.
TGCGGTTTGAACATGAACTCTTTAATTTGGGCCATAATAGATCTGCTTGTACATTTGATACTATGGAAATTCTTTATTCGGCCGCAGACGCATGTGTTTTATCCCGCTGCAAATGCTGAGCAAATGGCGATCAAACCAGAAGAAACTCCCAGCACAGGGAGGCGCTGCGCAGAGGCACAAATGCAACTAAGAGCCTCATGTTTTGATAGGGCTTTCCCTCAACATTAAAGAGTTGCGCTAACTGTGGCTGATGAAGGTAACAAACATTACCACGAGGGAGGCAGTTTCAAACATAGATTAAACTCAGCCTTCTGACATTCGGAGCTTTATATAGAGTACATCGCTGCGGAAACACATGTCATCAGGCCTTCTATAGTTCTCGTGCTAGGTAAAAGTTGCCCTTGCTCAAAAGCCCCGTCGTATCTGACTCTAGGATTCGGTGCTCCTGTTTACAGCCAAAGCGCTGTCTGCGTCTGTAGATGTTTCTGTGGACATGTGGCAGGCATGACTAGACAACCAGAGTGCACAGAATGCTGTTTACCTTTCCCACCAAATTGGTCCCTATTTATCTACTTGCAATTTCTTGCTTTCGAGCGGCTAGGTTGGCAGGAGCTGGGACAGAGACGGGGACTCACTCCGTTGTGTAGTACTCGGATCTCGAACTGCTGACCTGCCAACCTTCCAGTCATCAATTTCAGCATTTTAATTACTGAGCCACCGTAGTCCCTTACACAAAGCTTAATTCCAAATGCATATCACGCTATCCCTTTTATAATCTATAATTTGTCTGATTTTCAAAGCATTATACAAAAATCATCACATTGCATGCACAGAATTCAAACCGCAGTGGAACCTCGGTTAACAAACGGCTCGGTTAACATAGAAATTACATAACAAAAGGAAATCCATAGAAAATAGTGGTTCGGTTTGCAGAATTTTTTTGGGAACGGATTAATTGGTTTTCAGTGCATTCCTATGGGAAACTGTGTTTCAGTTAATGTATTTTGGTTTTCAATGCATTCCTATAATGAAATTATAGGAAATAAAAGCGTGAAAATTAAATTAAATAAATTAAATGCATTCCTATGGAAAATTGTTAAAGTAATTTTTGCTGTAAGAAACGTCCTGGAGAACGCATTAATTACATTAACCGAGGTACCACTGTATGCATGCACAGAATTTGAACTATGGGTAGTAAAACGTGCCCTTCCGGGAGCAACGAGGGTGGTGTGGGCTGGATCTCGTTGGGGGCCGGATTTGGCCTACGGGCTGTAGTTTGGGCACCCCTGCTTTAGGAAGAGAAAATGGCACCTTAAAATCTATTTCATTCTGTTGCAAGACAGATTGCAAGGCGTGTTTTACTTCTGCTTCCGGTGGGAGGAACCACATGACCGGCCCACTGAACCACATGTCCTAAAAATGTTTGGGCATACCTGGTTTACACAGACTACGGCGACTTTGGTTTTCTAGGGAAATCAACCTCTGCCTCTTTTCCTGGAGTCATGTTACTCCTCTTACAACCTTTGCTCCATTCTCCACTCAACAACCCAGCAAAGCAATCGCTATCAACAAGGTGGTAATTAAACCTGCTCCTTGCAATTGGGAAGAGGAGGGTTATGAAACTATAAGAGTCAGCGCTTTCAAAACGTCAAGCCACAAAGATCACAGAGAACCACCAGCGCACGTCCCAGAAGCAGCAGAGGAAACAGCACAAGTAATGGAGCTCTCGAAGGCGACGATCCCTCTTCTTTGGGAATCCTAAATGAGACGGGCGCTCAATCCATCATGCAGTACCCAGGTCTCAGAATGCCAACTTGCCGGCGTTCCAGATAACAAGGCGAGCTTCTTAACCACTGAGCCCCTTGGCCACTGATCAAGAGAATGGGCATAAGGAGAGAAAAACAGAGAGGCATATGCTTACGATACCTGTTTGAACCTCTTCTGGAGAAGTCGGTGGGGTCAGAGTAACAGAGGACATTGCTGGGTCTCTGGTAGAAGCAGGCACTTGATGGACACCCAAGCAGTTGCCGGACCCAGCCGTGCTCGGAGCAGGAATGTCTGTCTGAGGGACCAGGACAAAGCAGGCTGGGTACACCATGCGCACACCAGCTAAAAAACAAACAGAGAAAAGGTTACTAATTACTGTATTGTTAACTCAGCCAAGGCACTGGTCCCGAGTCACTCAGTGCACCAGGCAAGATTGAGTAGGGATCTGAACCTAAACCAGGGGTTATCAACCTACGGCCCACGGGTCGTACCTGGACAGCAGCACCATTTCATGTGGCCCACGTTGTCACTGCCACCACTGGAAGTGGATGCGTTTGTGAGTCATAAATGTGCCTGCAGCTGTCATAAATGCATTTGTGACAGCCATGGACGTGTTTTATGGCAGCATTTATGGTGGGGGAACCACCAGTCCAGCTCGCTCAGCTGTCTAAGGGGGCGTGGTCCAGCCCACGGCTTGAAAAGGTTGAGAACCCCAGACCTAAACCCTAGACCAGGGGTCCTCAAACCTGGCTCTCTCCAGCTGTTCTAGGACTACAATTTCCAGAAGCTCAAGTCGGCACACCTGCTGGTCAGGGCTTCTGGGAATTGAAGTCCAGGAACACCTGGAGAGCCAGGTTTGAGGACCTCCTGTCCGAGACCAAAAAGACTCACTGACCATTTACTAAGCCATTTGACTGCAACCTGACGTGGGACTTTTGCAAATGCTGGATTAGAAGTTAACCAAATGACAAACAAGGTTGCCTGGAAGGAAATTCACCCCCCTACTACATCTCAGGACAGGCTAAGAATGCATAAGATCAAGCAGGGCTCTGGGTGATCTGCTCCCGATTATTCCCCACTTTCCTATTCCAAAGTATTAGACGATAAGAAATAAGAAGGCTTTCCCTCCGCAAATCATTGCTGAAAAAGTCAGTCATCAGACAAAAATTATTAGGCTGACCATAATTATGTTCCTTAATTCTTACGGCAGAATCCGAAAACATTTTTTCTTCATGCACTAGTCTGTTGTGTGAGTGGTTGGATAGAAGCCAAGGGCGCACCCAGGAGTATATCGCTTTGCATATGCTCAGAAACTGTCCATCAGCAGATCGTTGCACCAGCAGAGAGAATGAACTGGGTTTTGCCCGTAACTTGTGTTTCACCCATGTGACTTCATCAGCAGGCGTGTTTCATGCCCCCATTTCCCCCGCTTCTTTGGGCACTCAGTCTCTAAAAGGTTCGCCACCACTGCTTTAGGATCTGCCGCCCAAGCATTTTCTCTTCTAGAAAGTTGAGACTGTGAAAAGGCTGCTTTCCAACAAAACAGCCTCAGAGTCACTACGCTTTACTCACGTTCAGTGTTATGTCTGATACCACTAGCGGACGATTAATACAAGCATTTACTAATAACCGCAAGGAATTTGTTTTAGCGCAGCCAGTAGTTCCTTGTTTTGACTTACAGAAACCTCGCTGAATGAATCGGAAAAAATTGCAAGCATCCTTCACTTCAGCTCTGCACCCACATGGATTACAGTTCTCCTTGACTATGAAATCTGAGACTATTTCCGCTCTTGCTTATAAATCCTGGATGGCCGCTGTCATTTTGCCCACGCCTCAATTATTCTTCTGCCCACTGCTAGACTAAAAGCATGTTCCTTGTCAATGATGCAATATAATTTATCCGCCTTTTTCTCTGCTCCTCCACTAAAGTAGTTAAAACCTCTTTGTCTTTTTCGGTCATAAATCCAAGTCTAGTTTGGCCCCGTAACAATGCCACTCTTTGGAGCAAAGCAGCTGAGATTTTAATCCATCTCTCTTCGCCACCCCCTTTTTTTATATAAATATTAAATAATGCCACGCTCCTCAACATGGGTTTCTGATTTCTCTGACAACAGGTTGTAAGCAAGACAGTTTTGTGCAAAATGACATTTGGAAAGAAAGGGTGACTACTCAAAACTAAAGAGGCCATTTTTGCTGCCTATTTTCTTATCTCTGCTCTTTCCCCAAGAAGGTTATAGACCGGGGATTCTCAACCGGCGGCCCACGGCGCCATTTCATGTGGGGCCCCACCACCTCCACCACACCAGGAAGTGCAATGTGGTGGAGGAAGGGCAAAATAGCCATACACCCCCACAAGCTGTCTGGGGGAGCGCGACCCAGCCCCCGGCTTTAAAAGGTTGAGAGCTCCTGCTATAGAACAGTGATGGTGAACCTTTTAGAGACCGAGTGCCCAAACTCAAGAGGCTGCTGTCTGTGCCGCAAAGGGACGGGGAGGGGCGTACTCTGTACTGGGGGGAGGGAGGATGTGCTCCCATTGGGCTGCTGGGCAGAGGGGTGGGGTGAACTCTGTGCTGGGGGGAGGGAGGAAGCACTCCCATTAGGGTGCTGGACAGAGAGGCGGGGCAAATTCTGTGCTGGGACAACAGCACACATCCCCACAGAGAGGGCTCTGAGTGCCCCCCATCGGCATGCCTTCCATAAGTTTGCTACCACTGGTATAGACTAAGGCAGCATTTCCCAAACTATGTTCCACGGAACACTGGTGGACTTCAATTCCCAGAAGCCTAAGTCAGTACATTCGCTGATCAATGCTTTGTCGGGATTGACTTAGGTGTCTGGGAATTGAAGTCCAAAGATTGGGAAACGCTAGACTAGGGAATCATCCCTCTTTCATTCTGTGCTGGGAAATATAAATATTTGGATGTCCCCCCCAAAAAACAACAACAACCCTAAGACATCATACCAACAAGGACTTCCACAGCAGCCAGAGAGTCGTCTTCCCAATCCATCTCTTCTTGTTTCTCCTCCAACCCCTCCTTCAGGTTGGATGTGATGGGGTAAAACTGCTTCCATTCGCCAATCAGTTTTTTCGTCGCCGAATCCGACAGCTTGAACGACTGTCCCGTGAGCGTCCCATTCAACCCAAACGGGCTCAGAATAACTGGGAGTCATAAAGAAGGAGAACATGCTAACGCCCACATGACAAAAAGAACGACAGCAGAAAGCAATCTGAAATACTTCTGAAACCCGCTGGCATTTCAGAAAGGATTAGAGATGCAAGTCTGTGGGACAGAAAGGCTAGTAAAGAATGGAGAGCCTAATTCCACAGATAGTTAAATCTGTCCAACAAGTAGGCAAAGGTCAACCTTGCTCGAAGGGGCTGCGGTGGCTCAGTGGTTAAGAAGCCCACCTTGTTAGCTGGAAGGCTGGCAAGTCAGCAGTTCAAGACCCGGAATGAGCGCCCGTCTCTGTTCCAGCTCTGCAGGACATGAAAGGAGCCTCATTTGGGCATTCCTGGAGTGGGGTTTCTCCCACCAAAATCCTTTCATCCCAGAATGATTTCTGACCCTTGCTCAAAAGTCAGTCATATCCAACTCTAGGGTCCGGTGCTCATCTCTGATTCAAGCCAAAGAGCCAGCGCTGTCTGCATCTGCAGACGTTTCTGCGGACATGTGGCAGGCATGCCTAGACACACCAGAGTGCACAGAATGCTTATTTATTCAAGATGGCTTTCAGGGAGTAGAAGACATGACAGAAGCAGCTCCAGGGTAAAGATTCCAGTTTTAAAAAAGGTACACCAAGAAATATTATTGCCCAAGCTAAGCTTGCAAGGTAGGGCAGAGGAACAATCCCGATCCCTCGTGTCATTAGGAGAGAGGGTGGGATCCTTCCATCGTCTCTTTGATTAAGCCAAGGGAGATGCCTCCCTCTTTCCTCAAAATCTGATTGCAAAAAGTGACGCCATTCTGCCCTTCCCACTCCTTTTTAAGGACGCAGAAGTGCACACTGGCATTTGGGGGAAAGGATCAGGCATGGAATGCTTTCTCTCTCCCTATGCAAAAGGCTGTCATAATCAAGAGGTGGTTAGCATGCGTAGCTTGCGCGCCAATCCTGGTTTGTTCATATCAGCGGGGTGGTGGTGGTGGTGGAGGGGATGGCAACAAGAGGCTTCCAGGAGGTTGCCAACCTAGGTGAGAGCAGGGAAGCCTTCCAGCTTGTGGCTCTTGCCTGCAAGATATTATAATCCTAAAATGGTTTAAATTCACAAAACTCACACACACACACACACCCAAAAAAGGGTCTGAATCCTCTACAGAAAGAACTATGTTTGATTTCCTTGCACTGTGAAGGGAAAATGTAGAGCTACGGAGTCACATTGTGTTGCACATTCTGCAGCACTGGTATCTGGTAGAGGTCAAAGTCTGCCTCGCTCGAAAGCCAGTCGTATCCATTTACAGCCCAAGAGCCAGCTGCATCTGCAGACATTTACAGTTACGATTAGATGCCAGAGTGCACAGAACGCTGTTACCTTCCCCACCAAAGTAGTACCTCTTTATCTGCTTGCAATTCCTTGCTTTCGAATTGTTAAGTTGGCGGGAGCTCACTCGGTTGCGCACCACTCGTGTTTTGAACCGCTGACTGGCCAACCTTCCAGTCGCCGAGTTCAGCATCTTAACTAAGCCCCCTGTTATCTGGACAGGTGCAAAAAATATTTCCAAATTCCAGCCCCTGCCCTGTATGGTTAGTCATTTGGCCTTTTACAAGCAAAAAAACCAGCAGGATAACAAATGTACAGTGGAACCTCGGTTAACAAACGGCTTGGTTAACATAAAAAGCGCATAACGAAAGGATATCCATAGAAAATAGTGGCTCGGTTTACGGAATTTTTCTCAGAACGGATTAATTGGTTTTCAATGCATTCCTTTTGGGAAACCATGTTTCGGTTTAAAGTACAGTAAAACCTGTACATACGAATTATTCCCACTCCACAAGGTTATTTGTAGGTTGAAAAATTAGTACAGTATGTTGAAAACACAATGCATTACCAGTATGTCGAATGTTTCCTATTAAAAATGTGTATGTCGAATTTTCTTTTAGCCAGGATTTCTATTTGTATGCCAATTTTTTTTGTAAGTTGAACTGTTTGTATGAAGGGGTTCCACTGTATTTTGGCTTTCAATGCATTCCTATGGGTATTTAGGTCAAAGTAATTACGACTGTAAGAAACGTCCTAGAGAACGCATTAATTACGTTAACCGAGGTTCCACTGTATGGCACTTTGCTATAGGGCTAGTTTCTATTTATGTCAAATTTGTTCAAAAATAATTTATAGATAAACCAGGAAACGACAAAGAAAAAGCAAATTGGCCTCGTATAGGACGAGCCCAACCAGGAGATAACAGACGTAGCAAGGGGCCATTCAACAATTACGTGATCCTCAAGGGTGGGGAAGGGGTCTGCCATCTGAATTACGGGAAAATTTGTGGGGGCGTTGGGGTTCAGGTCAAAGATTACATAATCCATTTGGTGCTGTTGTGGTTTAGAAAAATGGCGCTTTTTAGGTTTAAAAAGGATCTCTGGGAAGTTTGATGCAATTTGAGATTATTGAATCCTCACCGATACGTTCTGCATTAGGGCACCAATAGTGAAAAGTTCTAAAAATTAAGAGTTTTGATTCAAAAGCTCTGGATTACGTAATTTTAAAGGGAGGGGGGTTCGAAGCGAAAATTACGGTCGGATTAAATGGGGAGAGGGGGTCAATTTCCCCCCAAAAAATGGATCATGTAATTGTTGAGCCACTGCAGTGGCTCAAGTGGCTAAGACGCCGACTGGGAAGCGGAAGGTCAGCAGTTCGATTCCCGAGTACTGCAAGACGGAAATGAGCTCCCGTCTTCGTCCCAGCTCCTGCCAACCTAGCCGTTCAAAAGCAAGACATTGCAAGTAGATAAAGAGGGACCACTTCGGTGGGAAGGTAAACAGCGTTCCGTGCGCTCCGGTGTCTAGTCATGCCTGCCACATGACCACGGAAACGTCTGCAGAAGCAGACAGCGCTGGCTCTTCGGCTTAGAAACAGAGATGAGCACTGCACCCTAGAGAAGGATACGACTGGCTTTCGAGCAAGGGAAACCTTAATTGTTGAATGGCCCCAAGCGTAGATTTTAGCGTAGACACTGGTGGTCAGAAAAACACCTGAGAATTCACACAAGGTATGGAGACGTGTTTCCATCCGGCTGTATGAGTATGAAATCGGCAGGATAGACTGCTCCATTCCAGCAAGGAGCCACCCTTGACTGGCAATTTCAGGGCAAGGACTTATTGTCCCTCATTAAAATGTATGTGGACTGAAAACAGTGCAAGTTACATAAGAGTCAGTGTACCATAACAGCAGCTAGAAATTAATCCATCTGAACATCTGACACAGGGAACAGTAGCAAGAGAGAAGAATATTTTGGTGGAGGCGATAAGACTCATTTAAAAATGGGTTACTTTTCTCTCTCTCTTTTTTTTTAAAGGAACAATACCAACTTCTGAAACCACAGGTCAGAGGTCTTAATATCATCGTCTGAAACCACAGGTCAGAGGCAGTTCTTTAAAAAGAAAAATCAAAAAGAGGAGAAATCTGGTAATAGAAGAATGACGATTTCTGAAAATGCAATAAACTGTTCCGCGCTGACAAAAGCAGTTGGCAGGAACCAGGAGAAAGCTGAAAAGTTGCTGAACATGATTTTTTAACCCCAGATGGGCGCATGGAAGAATCAGTAAAAAAATCAGGTCAGTCCAAGAATAAAACAGTACCAAATATACCTGGCGTGATCAACACAAGAACCTAACCAAGAAGGTGAGATTTGCTAACTTAAGATCCTGACGCCCTAGGTAGAATTGGACTTCAGATCTGGAGTCAGCACACTCGATTCAGTACAGGACCCATGGATTAGACCAAGTAACAATTTTGTTTTTTGTGATGCAGTGTAATATGTCAGAAATTATTCTGGGTTGAAAGGATTTTTGCTAGAGAAACTCCAGTAAATACTGTGAATATACAGTGAATACTATATTAACTTTTTAAGATGCCTAAGATGTATATAAATTTTTAAAAAATGTTAAATATTGATAAAACAAGTCAGGTTTTGTCAAAACATATAGATTTTTGATTCTGGCCAGAATCCTAATGCAATCCCATAGCATACACTGAAATTAGCGTAACTGATCTATAGCACCATTCCTGCTCTCTGTCATGTGCTTGGACGAAACTTGGGTGGTGCACTCGTTTGCGAGCCCAAGCACAACAGACAGCAACAACAAACACATCCCAACTTACCATTGGCAAAGATGTAACGTGAAACAAGGGTAAAATAAACCAGAGCATTAAAATCCGAGAAGACTTTGGGATATTTCCCCCATGCTAGGATACGTCTCCAATGCAAAGAATTTCTGGACATAAATGATAACAGACTGGGTGGAAACAATGGCCAAAATCCTGTTGAGTAGCTACGTCAGAGCAGTGGCAATACTTTCAATTTTCGTGGCAGACTGCTGCTAATTAAAGACTGCCACTAATCCATGCACAAAACACCACTGAAAGTAGCTGGTTCATGTGCAGCAATCTGCTACTGCCAGTGACATCATTCCATTAGGGTGGCATAGCTATGCAACAGGATACTGGTCAATGCAAATCTTCAATATCAGCCGTGTGGAAGGGGGGGGACTTACCTTGAAATGGGCTGTTAGATTGCTGGGCCAAGGTAAGATGCTCTTCGCTAACGAAATACACGGGTTGGTGCTGGTTGATTTCCACACTGGTGCAAACATTGCTGTCCCCGTGCAAGAAGAAGGTGAACGAGCAGGACAGGTGCTCACTAAGGAAAGAGGAGAGAGAAATCGAGTTAAATAATACATGGAGGCTTAGGAACAATAGGTTGAAGGGGTTTCTTCCTGATCCCAGCTGAGCAAGCGATCAGGAATACCTTAGGGCAGGGTTGGCGGGACGCGGCCCTGGACTACCCAACATGGTACCAACCAGCAGGCAGCCATGTGGCCAAAGACACTTTGCGTTGATGACTAAAAGCCTCCTGCCTCTCAACCCACAATTAATCGATAGCAACACAAAAATAATTCTACAAGACAAAGACATCAGGAAAGGTAAATGCAAAGTAAGGCATCCCATGCCCAGCCACCTGGTTTTTCACTTTCATTTCACCAAAAGACCCTTGGGATCTACACGAAGCGAGAAGGAATCTTAGGGGATAAGGACTGCGACAGGAGAGATCAACTATTTTGTCAAGGCAGGCAGTGCTAATAATTGCCTCCTGTCTGCACTCAAGGCTGATCCCTTCGCCACGTTTGCACTAAGCCATGACCCAAGACCTCCGTCATCCAGAAATAAGAGCCTAGCATGCTACTCTCAAAGGACACAAGATGGGACTTCGGTGGCTCAGTGGTTAAGAAGCTTGCCTTGCTAGCTGGAAGGCTGGCAAGTCGGCAGTTCGAGACCCGGGTACTGCATGAAGGGTTGAGCGCCCGTCTCTGTCCCAGCTCTTGGGGTCATGGAAGGAGCCTCATTTAGGTGTTCCTTGAGCGGAAGTTTCTTCTGCAAAAAACCTTTCAACCCAGAATAATTTCTGACACGAAATAACAATAACAATAATTACGTATTATTATTATTATTATTATTATTATTATTATTATTATTATTATTATTATTATTATTATTATTATTATTATTATTATTATTATTATTATTATTAGGCAAGGTTCTTACCCCAAGAACATGTTTCATTACTTTCTGGAAAATCACCACTTTCTGGAAAGGGACAAGCAGGATTCTCAGCTTAAAGTAAAGGTCTTCCTTGCTCGAAAGCCAGTTGTATCTGACTCTAGGGTTCGGTGCTCATCTCCGTTCACCCCCCAAAGAGCCAGCGCTGTCTGCATCTGCAGACGTTCCTGCGGTCACGTGGCAGGCATGACTAGACACCGGAGTGCACAGAACGCTGTTACCTTCCCTGCCAAAGTGGCACCAATTGATCTACTTGCATTGTCTTGCTTTCGAACTGCCAGGTTGGCAGGAGCTGGGACAGACGACGGTGCAGCACTTGGGTCTCAAACTGCGGATCTGCCGACCTTCCGGTTGTCAAGGTCGGCATCTTAATAACCAAGCCACTGCGGCCCTTTCCTGGTTTAAAGGAGATGTTAAAGCCTTTCTCGCTTGCTCAGCAATTGCACTGATGAGCAAGACCAAGTGGGAGCCTATGTATATTGTGCATGCACTGTAAGCCGCCCTGACGTGCCACTTGCGCACCCAAAGGGCTGGGTATAAATGAGAATAAATAATTCTTGTTTGCAAGGATCCTGGCTTGCCATTCTTAGCCAAGGCACTTTTCCCCTGCAACATCTGTGTGGAGGTTTTTTTGTTTTAAAAAAATGTCCCTTTGTCCCTGCTTATGAAAGGAGCTCGGCTGCTGCTTTAGAAAAACCAAACAAGCCTTTTAGTCTCGACATATTCAGGGCTGAGAATAAAGCTAGTGGAAAAGCCACCTAGGGAACGCCAAGACTACAAGCTATGGCACTTAAGGGAAAGGTATGTTTAAGCAGGCTGTACAAAACTCATCTGTTTATTTACCCTCGGCTATCTTCAATGGCTAATGAGCATTTCAGTAAACAAGAGGTCTTGCCAAGGAGCATGGCCGTCTGTCCCTTCAATGAGGTTGCCACAGACTTGACAAAACACATGCTAAACATGGCACTCCAGCAGGCCTCAAAGAGAACGGGCGGCAGAAGAACGCACTCTGCGCAATCCCAAAAGCAAACAGAAACATACAACCTCCGGGCCCACGACCTGTTCACGGGGGCTTTCTCCTCTCCCGCTCTCATGCGCAGTATGGCTGAAAGGCACACTGCCAAAACGCCGCTCCTCTCCCGCTTGGCTTTGGCACAAAACCACTGAATTTGGGCAAAGCGAGACGCAATCGGAGATTTGCAGGAAGCGCCACTCGACAGACAGCCTGGGGACTATTTCACACGTGAGGAAAAAAAGCCACAGCCGTAAGACCGCCTGTGCCGCAACAGCGACGCATCACAACTCTCGGATAAGCACAGCAACACAGCACACGTGTACAAAGGTGTTCTTTGGTATCGCTACACTTCCCATGCTTAGATACACCCCTATGGTGTATTTAGAACAGGGGTTCATAACCTACGGCCATTGGGCCCACAGCACCCTTTCATGTGCCCCCCTGCCACATCTGGAAGTGAAAGAGAATGCCTTTATATCGGCTGTAAAACGCACCCTCGGCTGTCGTAAACACGGAAGCGGGCGCATTTATGACAGCCGTAAATGTGTCCGCTTCCGGGGGGCGTGGTCCAGCCCGCTCAGCTGTCTGGGGGGCATGGTCAGGCCCACGGCGTAAAAAGGTTGGCCACCCCTGATATAGAATAATAGACTCACTGATTTGGAAGGGGCCTTTTAGGCCATTGAGTTCAAACCCCTGTTCGAGGCAGGAATCCAAATCAAAGCAAATTTGGCTTTGATTTCTCTTAAAGCATCTGAAGAAGATCGGTTGGTGCAACAACACTAGAGACCCTATAGTTCAAGGACACCACATCATGCCAAGTTCAAGGCCTGGTACCACCAGGCGAAAGGTCTGGCGACCTGGAAATGGGATGGGAAAGAAGTCTACCTGAGATCCTGGAGACCACAGACATAACAAAAGGGGCATAGAAATGCACCTGATGTCTGACACACAGATCATGATCTCAGGTTTTCCCACCCATAAAATAAGGGTATGAACTTTTCTAGAAAGACAAAATGGGACATGAGTACAACAGCTCTATATAATTAAACAACGATAACAATATGAATAAGTGTGGCCAGGTTATCCTGCTATGGCAATAGAGTAGACCATACTGCACAGCATCACTAACCTGACAACCCTGAGGACTGACGGCTTGTGTGCCAAAGTCCTCAGGGAAGGGTGATGGTCCCCAAGTGGATTAAATGGTCCCACTTGAATCCATCATGGTGGAGGGCAGAAACTTCATCCATCCTGGCCTGGGGATGATGATGAGGACTTTTGTGTGCTAAAAGGGCTCTCAGGACCAGAAAGGGGCTCACAGAACTGGATCAGTGGTACTATGGGGTGTCGCACTGAAGGCAGATGAAAGGCCATGGCGTTATATCTGCAGGACAGTCTTCATGACTGATCACCACGATGATCGCCGATATTCGGAATCGGGTACAGCACAAGAAGAAGAAACCATATGAACATTTCTTCTCTTCACTGGAAGCGGAAACACACATTTCAGACCTAGGTAGGCTCAGTTATATCTTTGAAAATGGAAATCGAGGCATCTTAAGGCTTCTCTCTTTTTTATCTTTGCAAGGAAACTAATTGGTTTGGGGTTTTAATCTGTTTTTATTTATATTTATCTGTATTGTTATTTGCTTTGATTGCTGTACGCCGCCCTGAGTCGGCTTGACCCGAGTGGGTGGCATAGAACGCTAAGAATTAAATTAAATTAAAAATTTGTGAGATGAAATGCTAGCGTTGGTCTGATGTTTATTGACTTTAATGTAAGCAAGAACTTGAAAATGTAGTAGAAAGTTTGAATGTATGTGCTCTGGGGGGGGGGGGGGGGCATCTCGTTTCTCTCTCTGTTTTATCTACTTTGGCAAGGGCCTTCCTGGTCGGGAGATTTCCCCCAAGAAACTTCAGATACAATTATTCTTTCGTTCTGCTCCTTCCTTCCTTCCTTCCTTCCTTCCTGCAGATATGGTGGAAAAGAGGGGTGGGGGGTTGCAAGGACATCTAGAACAAAGGAAAACTCTGAGTCTGTAAAAATTAGCATCTAGTGATCCTTTAAAACATATTTTTAACGTCACTTCCATGGCCACCCGAAATCTCAGACTAGTAGGAATGATATATGTACACTGTGAACGCACAAAAGCACATGAAAAAGCAGAAATCAAAGCTTTGCGGAAGAGCTACAACACTTTCACCCACACGGCCTGGCCCTGGGGACTTCATTCAAGATTTCTTTTTGCAGTTTGGGGGGGTTTGCTTAAAACCAAAGACTTGATTTCTCCTTGCTTGTTATGTTCCTACAAATATATGCAAGGGCAGCGCATTCAAAATTGCAAAGCAAAGTCTGACAGGCAAGTGGTCAAAGGTTCAGAAACCCCATCTTCTTGCAATCACAACACAATCACATGAAGAATGTGCGTTGTGTGTTTTATTCCAAGACGTCAACTCGACCCATTTCTTTCCAAAAGAATTAACTCTCTTTCAAAATTATTTCAGTTTTCCAACAACAATGAGACCTTACACAATGTAAATGCACGAGGTGATACCTTTACTAGATCAATTATCATTATCATCATCCTACCACCTCGTATGTATCTCATCTCACTCGGCACCGGTGCTGCCATGAAATTTTGAGACATTTTTTTTCTGCACTATCCCTAAAATATTGGTGCACGAGCCTTAAGAAGTGGGTTTTTATCCACGAAAACATGCACGAGTTGCTTGATTCTTGTTTTTAGCATTCTAATAAAGGTATCAAAGGGACTGCGGAGGCTTAGTGGTTAAGACACCGAACTTGATGACTGGAAGGTTGGCAGATCAGCAGCTCAAGACCCAAGTACTGCATGATGGAGTGGGCTCCCCTCTCTGCCACAGCTCCTGCCAACCGAGCAGTTTGAAAGCAAGACATTGCAAGTAGATAAAGAGGTACCACTTTGGTGGGAAGGTAAACAGTGTTCCGTGCGCTCTGGTTGTCTAGGCATGCCTGCCACGTGCCCAAGGAAATGTCTGCAGATGCAGACAGTGCTTTGTGGCTGTAAGTGGAAATGAGCACCGAACCCTAGAGTCGGATACGACTGTCTTTCAAGCAAGGGCGACATTTGCCTAATAAAGGTATCACTTTCTTCTCCATCTGCACCTAGTTCTCTAAGGGTGAACATACACAATCAAGCAACATTAATGGTCTTGCCAACATTCAGTAAGCAACTATGTTCTCATAAACCAGGGGTTTCCCAACCTAAGGCCTGTGGGCTGGATCTGGCCTGCGGTGCCATTTCATATGGCCTCCCACCATTGCTAGGGCACTCAAGAAACAAAATGGCCACCCCTTTGAAGCTGTTGGGGCAATGTTATGCAGGGCAAAATGGACGCCTGGCCCTCAAGGCTGACTGAGAGCGCACAACCTGGCCCCCGACTTGAAAAGGGTCGGGAACCCCTGTCATAAGCCAAGACATTTTTAGTGAGGAATCCCACAGGACAAGCTTTTTTCGATCTCCAAGGATTTCAAAGTCCTTGTGAAACACACATGTGGACACTTTTCATACACACCATCCGGACCTGCCACGACGACTATGCGGCTTCACGTCCGCTGCGTCCCCATCTGCTCCAACTAAGTGTGCGCTACCAAGTATTTGGCTGCTACTACCGGTTGTCTTACCTTTCCTCCTAGTAACAGTGTGTTCCAGGAAATACAAGATCCTGCACGCGGATAATAGGAAAAACAACCACACACAACAACCTCTCACCGCATGGCAAAGGTTTTATGTTCCTAACGTCAGAGCCAGGTTCACACTGCAGCTTCCCGCGTGAGCTTAGCATACTCCGAGCACTCATTCTGGCTTGGGCACATGCCACTCCCTGACGCCGCTGTAGAACAGCAGTTCAGCAGTTTGATTTAAATGCAAGGAAACTTAATTTATCACAGAAAAGAAAAGCAGGTTTAAACGACTAATTTAAATCCTATTTCCCACTGATAACTTTACAGATTTACTTAACAACACAAACCTTGCCTTTACATCATATTGAATCAGAATAAGTTACGGTAAAACCCCGACTTACAAATGCCCCGAGTTACATAAAATGTGACTTACAAAATGATTTTGTGCTAAAACCATGTCCCTATTTTACACCATTTCCTATGGGTTTGCTTCGAGTTACATCAATATTCTTTTTCCTATGGGTTTTTCCTATGCTTCGGTTTACATAAAAATTTCATTTTTCCTATGGGTTTGCTTCGAGTTACATAAAAATCCAACTTAAGAAAAAGCCTATGGAACAGACTTTTTTTTCTCGTAAGTAGGGGTTTTACCGTATTTCTTTTCAGTACATCTCTACCTTGCAAAAACCTACAGAAGCCAAAGCCTGCTGGTCTCTCATAGCAAAACCTCTCCAGTATCTGAGAGACTATGAAACACATGGAATCAGTGGTAGATCTGGTAAGTCAACTCCTCGATAGGTTCCATTGATTCAATTGACCGACTCTAGTTACCCAGTTTTGGTGTCTGGCCAGGTTATCCTGCTATGGTAATAGGGTAGACCATACTGCCAGTGACTCAATGGCGAGTGTCGGGTCGGTGGTGGTTAACTAGCCTGACCACCCTGAGGACTGACGGCCATGGGTGGCGAAGTCCACAGGGAAGGGTGATGGTCCGCAAGTGGATTAAATCCCACTGTCCAAAGTTCTGAGGCATAGTAATGACAAGATGTACTTCGGTGTTCCAATAAAACAGTATCTGTGGGGAACACACACTTTTTTACAGACTCACCCTTCGGTTCAAAACAAGACACATGTTCTTGGCACACCTTTGCTTTAGAGAACATTTGCAGCCTTCCTTTAACCAAGGGCTGCAAAAACCTTGCTCGCTCCTGCCAACGTAATGTTCTCACACAATTCTTCATCACCTTTTGTACAATATCTGGTCGCTCTCTGTCGGTCAAGAAAGTTCATCCCCACATTAAGTCATTTTAGTTTTTAACGTCCACTTTCTTAGCTTTAAACCCTGAAGAAGAAAAGGAAAAAAAATCTAGCCTGGCCTTGGGAAAGCGACATTCGTCACCCGTTCATTATCTTGCATGCACACAAGGCAAAGAGATCTAAGCCCAGAGCATGTGGTCTCTGTGGCCATAAATGCCAAAATGATTATGCTTGTTATTCACTATTACTACTAGAAAATGGACCCAAGCTCAAGTCTATGATATACCTAGTTACAAGTTAAATTAATTCAGAAGTAATTAAACTAGGGGTTCCCAACCTAAGGCTCGTGGCCCGGATCCGGCCTCCGGCACCATTTCACGTAACCCCCGCCCCAAGGGAATTCAAGAAACAAAATGGCTACTCCTTTGAAGCTGTTGGGACAAAATGGACACCCCCATCGTGCAGGCAGGGCAAATGGGCCATCCGGCTCTCAAAGCTGGCTGAGAGAGCGTGACCCCAACCTGCAGCTTGAAAAGGTTGGGAACCCCTGAATTAAATCATGTACTTACAAATGTTTCTTTCTCCTCATAAAGACGAACATTTTCCAATACTGTACTTTCCAAAGTTACCTTTAAAGATTGTTTTAACACTTTGGCAGAAATTTTGCAAGCGGAATGCTCTTACTAGTTCCTAAATGGCAGGTTTCATTTCACGTGTGATATATATATATATATATATATATATATATATATATATATATATATATATATATATATATATATATATATATATATATATATATATATATATATATATATATATATATATATATATATATATATATATATATATATATATATATATATATATATGTGTGTGTGTGTGTGTGTGTGTGTGTGTGTGTTAATGTTTCTGTCAATATTTTCCATTTGCAGTATCGGAATGATCTATTATCAGACAGAAGAGAGTATTCTCCCTGCCCGTTTCTTCCTTGTGTGCCAGTAAAGGCAATGCAATCTGTCAATAATACGCAACTTCTCAGATTGGCAATCCTTCGGCTGCCACAAAGTTCTTTTAAACAAAATTTCTAAACTTCAGGTATTTTAGAAATATATTGAAAGACTCGCAAGATTCTGGATACAGTCCAACAAAAAAATAATAATCAGCATTTCAAAGCAAGGAAATAAAGCAAACTGGTTCTCTATGGGATAGCCCATGGGTCCCCCTTGCTCTCAAACCTCTACATCTTGGCAGCTTAAAGCTGTCGGCATGTGTGTGTGCGTGCATCTCTGGGTTATATCTCCTCCCATAGGGTCCACCCTTTGGCCCTCCCCCTTAGGGATTCCAACCAATGATCTTACAATAAGAGATGTCAATCACACATTAAGTTCCCTTTCTTCTAAACCATGAGACAAGGATGTTTACATATTTTGTCTCTTCCCCCTGATTTGAAATCGCCATTTTGAAAGAGAGTAAAGCACAGGGTATACTTCGTTCTGTTACACCCTCTCTGCCGCCTCTCCTCTTAATCTGTTTCAGTACATCTGTTTTCTTCCTAAAGTGCGCACTCAAAACTAGACCCCGTGAGGCAGATGAGATCTACAAGGAATAAAGTGAGCCTATGCCTTCCTGAGGCTTTTCATACGACGATTCTATCAATGCGTCAACAAATCCATGCAGATAGATTAGGATCAACGATTTGAAATGGCGCAACCTCTGATTTATGGTACCTTAAAAGAAAGGAAAGCAGTTAGTGTGGCTAAGTGTCAATTCCTCGAGATAAAATTAGTAAATCATTGTCAGATACTATTTATTCAGAGCCAATGGCAGATTCAGACTGATCTCTAATAGCGCAGGAAACAATAATAAAATTGCATTTTATACTGAGGAATGTGTACTAAGAAATATCCCAGATGGGTGGGATATAAATGTAATGAATGGATGGACTGACGGACAAACTAACTAACTAACTGTGGGAAACGTGACTAGTTGGTTGTTCACATACAATTCCATTTAAAAAATCTTTAGGAGGTGATCTTAAAATGATTATTAATATACTTAGCCGGGAGACAACACCCCCATGTCAAATAATTTTTTTTTACATTGAGGAGCCTTTTGTAATTGCCTTTTAAAAAGAACTATTGTTAAATTCATGGAAGTATACATACTACAGTATTGGGTTCTGTAGGGAGCCTCGTCCATACAACTACTGTACATACCTGTGACAAATTTGAGCAAAAGGAAAAAAAGAAATATTTCTTTTGACTGTGAACTTCCTTCCCAAATTATTATTCTTTTAACACTTTTCCATACCTGTCAAGTTTTGGATTTGGAAATAAGTTGAATTTCCCGGCAAATACGGGATACTTGACAGCTATGCTTATCCTGTGCTGCCCTCCAATGGTGGCAATGGGCATTGCAGTCTAATTAATAAGGGATGATGGCAGTGAAGAGGGTAAAATAAGGGGTTTTCCTGGCCAATAAGGGATACTTGACAGCTATGCTTATCCTTTGCTGCCCTCCAATGGCGGCAATAGGGCATTGCAGTCTAATTAATAAAGGATGACGGCGGGAAAGAGGGTAAAATAAGGGGTTTTCCTGGCCAATAAGGGATACTTGACAGCTATGCTTATCCTATGCTGCCCTCCAATGTGGCAATAGGGCATTGCAGGCTAATTAATAAGGGATGGCAGTGGGAAAGTGGGTAAAATAAGGGGTTTTCCCGGCCAATATGGGATACTTGACAGCTATGCTTATCCTTTGCTGCCCTCCAATGGCGGCAACAGGGCATTGCAGTCTAATTAATACGGGATGACGGTGGGAATGTGGGTAAAATAAGGGGTTTTCCTGGCCAATACGGGATACTTGACAGCTATGCTTTTCTGGATTTTTTTTTGTTTTGTTTTTAGAAGCAAGCAATCAACTTTGCAAAGTGGGCAGAACGTGATTATAAATTTCAGGGAAATGTCAAGAATGTCACAAAAAGTATTCTGGGGAAAGGGAAGCCAATTTCACTATGTGCAGCAACATGAGTCACTTCCTGGACACTTTTGGGGAAACTGTGAAGAAGAACTGCAGATTCCTATATGAAGTTGTCTTAATAATGTGTGTAGTTGCTGGTCCAGTTCACTTAATACTGCTTGCACTGACAATAACTTTATGGTATTTCACACTGGAATTTTCCCCCCAGACTCACTCCCAAAAAAATGCTAGAAATTGAAAGTGGGACTGTGCTTAAAGCAGATAACCAGCTATATTATAACAGCAAAAACATTGATTTCTTTGGCACTGCAACATAAAAATTATGGGGAAATGCAATAGAGAGCAAATAGGAGGCATGTTTCTCTATTGGTAGGGTGAACGTTAATCAATTTACTCAAGCCAACCTTAATTACTCGGATGAGCCAAAGCACACTTTGACTGTGTAACCTCCTGGTCAACGGAAACGTATTTATCATATTTTAAACACTTGTAGCAGCTTATTAATTAAAGGGTGCTTTAAAAAATAAATTAAGCATGCACTTATAACAAGCAATTTTGTTCACTCTACGCTGAGAACAAGAACAGGGCATGACATAGAAGCATGCCAACATTTTATCGCAGCATATACAAAACAGCTCTCTATATCAGGGGTGTCCAAACTACGGCCCGGGGCCCCAATCCGGGCCCTGACGCCAATTCATCTGGCCTGCAAAGCCCTTGTCGCTCCTGGAAGCGGAAGTAAAACGGGCGCGTTTTACTTCCGCTTCCAGGAGCGACGAGGGCTTCACAGGCCGGTTGAATTGGCGTTGGGGGCCGGATCCAGCCCCGGGGCCACCCTGAATCACATGACCGGCCCACAGCCCGAAAAGTTTGGGCCATACCTGTCAAGTATCCCTGATTGGCTGGGATTTTCCGGTTTTTTGCGCTGCTTTTCGTCATTTACTGCAGAGCTGCCACTACCCCGTAACTTGGCAGCGGGGGGAAATGAGCTACTGCGCATACCTCCTGCGCAGCTCACTTCTACGCGTGCGTAGAAGGCTTTTACGCATGCATAGAAGGCTTTTATGCATGCGTAGAAGGCTTCTGTGCAGATCCGTTGTACGCATGCGTAGAAGGCTTTTACGCATGCACAGAACGGACTTGTGCAAAAACGTTCTGCGCAGAAACGCTCTACGCATGCATAAAAGCCTTCTATGTATGCATACAACGGACCTGCGCAGAAACGTTCTGCGCAGGTCCCGCAATCTCCGGAGCTGCGCTTGACAGGTATGGTTTGGGCACTCCTACTCTATATTTTAGAGACTACTTAACACCCTTGAGGCTGGACAAGATTATCGCTTTAATCTTCATGCGCCAGGAACAGGGCATATTTTCATCTCCCAGTCACATTTCTGTACAATCCACAAAGAATTGGGTCAAGGTTAGGCGAAATACAGCCCCGAGGTTAAATGTACCTCCAAAAATCCCCATTCATCTGGCAAATTGGAAGAGCTGTTCCATAATTCACCTTCTAAATAGATCACTGCACCATTAAACAACACCCCCTCCTGTATTTCAAATCAAAAGTGGGCATATTTTTAAAAAAACATTGACTTGCGAGCATGATTTTTGGCCAGCCACGTCTAAAATTATTTCCTGGATTTTCTGCATCCTATTAAACTCTCTGATTTTCTTGCAAGGGAAGAACAGAAGTATGGTGCTTTATATGAAGAAATTCTGCACAGGTGCACTCGAAATTCAAGAAGGAAGGGTTGTAGTAGATTTGTAATTAGTTTTAGCCATTAGCGGCAGTATGTTTAAAGATGGAACACAGCCAACACTCATCATGAGACATTTCTCGTTATTTTATTATGGTTTTTGGGATGATAGTAGTGTAGGGTCTCAAAAATATAAATTTTAATGTAATGACGTCTGGCATGGTTATCCTGCTAAGGTGATAAAGTCGCTTTGGCGAGTGGGCGGCAATATAAATTTGAACTAATAAATAAATAAATAAATAAATAAATGAATGAATAAATGAATAAATGAATAAATGAATGAATGAATGAATGAATGAATAAAATAGACTCTAGTGACAGCAACTCAATGTCAATTGTCAGGCAAAGACCACAGGGAAGGGTGATGGTCTCCAAGTGGATTAAACCCCACTTGAATCCCTCTTGATGGAGGGCAGCAGCTTCATCCATCCTGGCCTGGTGCTTAGGATGATTTTGTGTGCCAAAAGGACTCAGGACCAGAAAGTGACTCAAAGGAACTGGATGAGTGGTACTATGGGGTGTCACACTGCAATGTGGAAGGCAGGTGAAAGGCCACTGCGTTATATTCTCAGGAGTCTTCATGGCTGATCGCCATGAGGATTACCAATATTCAGAATCGGATACGGCACAAGAAGAATGATGTTCACTTGTTTTGCGGATATTGGTCACTGACCCAAATAAAGTTTATCACATCATTCTTTTCGGGAGCCCATGTCACGCTTGCAGGTCAAAAGCAGGCAAATGTGCCCATGCCAGAATTAAAGTTCAAATGTTCTTATGCCACTAAAGAGTTGTGAAGAGGATCCCCATATTTCAGCTACTAGCTCTGAACAGCTTTTGGCTTTGTTTTCTTAACAGACAAAAATGTCTAGGACAAAACTGTACCAATCAATTCACTGCATTTTTGCCACTGATGTACTCCTTTTGTCCAAATTAATGTAACATGTTGGGCTAAAAAAAAATCCCTCTATGTAATTTTTTCAATGAATTATGATTCTATGCATTTGCTTTTCATATCATGGTGGATGACATTAATCTGACTCATTAGAAACGTGATACCGTACAGTGACTGGTAGAGATGTTTTAGGATAAGGACTGTGGTGAGTTAGTGGTTAAGACACTGACGGGAAGGTCGGCAGGTCGAGACCCGAGTGCTGCACGACGGAGCGAGCGTCCATCTCTGCCCCAGCTCCTACCAACCTAGCAGTTTGAAAGCAAGAAACTGCAAGTAGATAAACAGGGTCCACTTGGGTGGGAAGGTAAACGGCGTTCCATGCACTCCGGTGTCTAGTCATGCCTGCCAGATGACCACGGAAACGTCTGCAGACCCCCCACAGCGCTGTCTCTTTGGCTATAAACAGAGATCTTTCGAGAAAAAGTGGCCGTTACCTTTAGGCAAATATTACACGACTAGTTAAAGAACGTATATACTTTTGTTCCCGTTGACGGTCTATCAGAAAGATGTCTAGCCGAAATTAAATGAAACTAAGATTCCAAGAAAACTGGCGAAACAAGAATTGAACTACGGAGGCTTCAAAAGTCATCAGATGAACGAAGAAAAAGACTGAATATCTTTAATGGGAAACTAGGGGACGTTTAATTACTTGCAGGATAGGGTTCAAACAGGAGCGTGCATCACAACCTTCAATTTTCCATCACAACGGTCAATTTATAAAGTATTTCATTTCTGAAATAAGATATGTTTCTAGTGCAAAAGCAGATGAACTTTGCATTCCTGATTAATTGAACCCCATAGAACCATGCTCTAATGTTACGGAAAGTGAAAGATTAGCATTCAATAAGCTAAATAAACACTTTCTATTAGAAATTCCATTTTGCTGATAACCAAATTTAGTTCTCCACTTGTGCTATTAATTGGGTTATAATATATTCAAATGCTTGTTACCCAGCGTGAATAGCTTGAACTAGCTTAGCTTAATTTGACAGATGCAGTCAACAGCGTCGTCTTCAGAGCAAATGCCATCATTTTAAGGATTACCCAGGGCTCTTGAGAAGCACGGAACCAAATGACTTTTATGAAACTTGCTTCCATTTATCAATTATGCAAATTCTATTAATTGTGCCCTTTCACCACCTGCAACGCGTGTCAATCTGTAGGAGGACTTGCTGATCTGAACTTAACTCTCTGCCAAACAGATACCTAGTTCTGCCTTTCTCCACTTGGCCCTAGGAAGATTGTGGGATTTATTTATTCTTTGCTATGTTGGGACCGCGGTGGCTCAAGTGGTTAAGACACTGAGCATGACAACTGGAAGGTCGGCAGGTCAGCAGTTCAAGAGCCGAGTGATGCACGGCGGAGTGAGCTCAGTCCATCTCTGTCCCAGCTCCTGCCAACCTAACAGTTTGAAAGCAAGAAGTTGTAAATAGATAAATAGGGACCACTTTGGTGGAAAGGTAAACAGAGTTCCATGTCTAGTCATGCCTGCCATGTGTACATGGAAACAGCACTGTCTCTTTGGCTGTAAACAGAGAAGAGCACTGAGACCCTAGAGTCGGATATGACTGGCTTTTGAGCAAGGGGACCTTTACCTATGTTGTTATAAGCACAGTTTATTTTATCTGCATTCCATTTTTAAAATTACCAAAAAAAATATTTGAAAGCTGTAATAAATTACCAGTTTATATTTTACAGAATATAAGGAGAAATGAATTTCCACATGGGGATACGTAATAATAATTTTGTGTCAGAAATTATTCTGCGTTGAAAGGATTTTTGCGGGAGAAACTCCGCTCAGGGAACACCCAAATGAGGCTCCTTTCATGTCCCCAAGAGCTGGGACAGAGACGGGCGCTCAATCTGCCATGCAGTACCCGGGCCCAGAAATGCCAACTTGCCGACCTTCCAGCTAAGAAGGTGAGCTTCTTAACCACTGAGCCACCGCAGCCCCTTATGTGGATATGTTAGGTAAAAGGTCACCCTTGCTCAAAAGCCAGTCGTATCTGACTCTAGGGTTCAGTGCTCATCTGTTTATAGCCAAAGAACCAGTGCTGTCTGCATCTGCAGACTTTTCCGTGGACATGTGGCAGGCATGACTGGACACCAGAGTGCATGGAATGCTGTTCAACCTTCCCACTGAAGTGGTCCCTATTTATTATCTACTTGCAATTTCTTGCTTTCGAACTGCTAGGTTGGCAGGAGCTCGGACAGAGACGGGAGCTCACTCTGTTGTGCAGTACTCAGGAATCAAACTCTGACCTTTCAGTCATCGAGTTCAGTCTCTTAACCACTTGAGCCACCGCTCAGTGGTTAAGGGGATATGTTAACCCTCACCCCCGAAAAGGGGACATGTTATCTTGGCATATTTCTAATCAAACTCAAAAATATAGCCTTTCTCTCCCTTTCCCACCAAAACAGATTTACAGGTGAAACTCAAAAAATCAAAATATTGTGCAAATGTTCATTCAGTCCAGTAATGCAACTTAAAACAAATATATGAGATGGACTCATTGCACGCAAAGCGAGAGAGTTCAAGCCTTACTTTGTTATAATATTGATGCTTATGGTTTACAGCTTATGAAAAAACCCCAACCCCCCCAATCTCATGTACCCCATAATCATCACATAATCTCATGGACGCTGTACACTGCCATGATCATCACAATTATAAGGAATTAAGGCATGACATTTCTCGCTTTGCATGGAGTGAGTCTATCTCATATATGTTTTACCTTTTAAGTGAAATGAATGGACATTGGCACGATATTCTAATTTTCCGAGTTTCACCTCTCTATCGAAAACATCCAAGAATATTCGTGTTGCCAGATTCTTCCCTCCTTCGTTAGCCACAGTAACAATGACATCATCTTCACGGTAGGTTCCCATAGTTCTGCTGTCACCATGTGGCAGACATTCAGATGGAACAAATCCTGTGCAGTAACAATTTCAGCTTTCTTCCACTTGTCTGCTTTCTTGTACAAAGGACAAGACGCCCGTCTCTCCTAAGATGCTTTACGGGTGTGTGAGTATCGTGTGTGTATGCCGTGTGGGCGGCACACCACACTGGCCGAAACCAGCTTGCAATGTGGTTCGGTGCGACAAGAAACCCTGCTCTCCCTAGCTTTTCATTCTTCCGCTGGAAACCATTCTCGTCACGAATGTGGGGGGGAATCGTGATTTCACCCGAGGGAGGAAAAGGCAAACTGCAGCTACAGATGGGGTGATATAAGAAGATTAGAGTGAAGGTAACTTCATTTTGCACAAGGGTTTCAGCACGGGAATTCCACCAAGATGGACGGGATTAAAAGCCACCGGCCTCTTTGTTTCTTCTGAAATGCTCGCGGCGTGTGAGACAGACACATCGGAGCTCGACTGAGCCGCACAAAAGGCAAGCCGTCTTCTACGATCTCTGTCTAGGGACCCAATGTGGCTGGACGAAATGCATCTTCAAGGGAGAAAAAAAAGGTCTCCAAGTCACACGAAAGCAACCAACAGGATTATAGGTAAAGGGCTCCCTTGCTTGAAAGCCAGCCGTATCCGACCCTAGGGTTCAGTGCTCATTTGTTTATAGCCAAAGAGCCAGCGCAGTCCCTTTAATGTGATTGTAAAGAGACTCAATTTGAGTGTGCAAAATACCTAAACTTCTGAGATGCAAGAGAACCTTTCCCTGGATGAGCTATCTGTGATCTCACCACTAGGCAAACCAGTCGATCACGTAGGGTCACATTAAGTTATTAAATGCAGTGCAGCACGGCAAACTCTTGCAAAATGTGAGCTGAACATAAAATGCCAGGGTCAGGGAAATATGTTCAATCTTGATTTGTTGTCTTTCTCATGCACACGCACTGCATCTAAAATAAGCAATCAATAATAATGATGATAATTTTGTGTCAGAGATTACTCTGGGTTGAAAAGATTTTTTTCTGGAGAAACTCTGCTCAGGGGACGACCGAATGAGGCTCCTTTCATGTGCAGCCCTCAGGTATCGCAACCCGACCTTCCAGTCTCCAGACTCAGCGTCTTAACCAGTAAGCCACTGGAGGAGCTTGCAGCAATCAATGGTCAGAGATCTTCAGTGCCCCTTTGAATCAGGGGTTACTGGGTAAGTAAACCAATCTAAGCTACACTTCAAACCTAGTTAATTCAGGAATTTATAGTCCATCACATACACATCAGTGCACACAGGTTACACTAAAGTCACTACGCAAAGGGGAAGGTGCTCATGTCCGAGGCAGATTCTCTCCACTAGTAAAGCCATGAATTACACAGAAACAGAAGTGGCTCAGTGGTTAAGACGCTGGACTTGACGACTGGAAGGTCGGCAGGTCAGCCGTTCGAGAGCCAAGTGCTGCATAACGGAGTGAGCGCCCATCTCTGTCCCAGCTCCTGGCAACCTAGCCGTTCGAAAGCAAGACACTGCAAGTAGATAAATAGGTATCACTTTTGATGGGAAGGTAAACAGCACTCCGTGCACTCGGGTGTCTAGTCATGCCTGCCACATGTCCACATAAGCAGATGAAGTCAGTGCTGGTTCTTTGGCTATAAACCGAGATGAGCACTGAGCCCTAGTCAGATATGACTGGCGTTCGAGCAAGGGCAGCCTTTACCTTTAGCGGTACCTTCTACAAGTCTAACCACAAAGGGTAAACTGAGATTTCACATCAACCTAGTCTGCTGAGCCGTGTGGCTAGCTCAACGCCTCCAGGAACCGGAGGCGAACAAACCATGGTTTGCCTATTGTGATATGTAAACCAGGAACTCTACTTGCGTTTCCCCCATGATCAGCCAGAGAATCAAACGCTGCGCTTTCTCCCTGCCTTGTGATTCCGGGAGAAAAGTTCCCAGCACAAAATATCATAAACCAACACGCTACGCACAGGTGTCCCAAACCGGCTGTCAAGGGGTGCAAGTCGCGCACATGTTTGGCTACTTGGATCTTAGCACCCCCTTTGCCACAGGGCTGCCTTCTGAGTACAGAACGTGCAGTACAACGAGTGGACTGAATACAGAAGCTGCTCCAGCACACGACGCACCGCTTCTTAATCTAAGCAGAATCCAAGCGAGATCTCTCCTAGGATAATTGGGTGCAATTTTCACCTTTCAGCACATAAGTGGCAAGAGCTGTGTGTAACAAATCTTATCAGGCATGAAGAGAATATCATTACTTGTTCCTGTTCGGCGGCAATTTGCATCTTTAAAATAGATGGTGTATTAGCTGTTCTCTACCTTCAGAATCCTTCTGCTAAGAAGAAAAACACACACAGGATTCTCGCTTAAACGAGGGAGATGCACCAAGATCAAATGGTGAGCAATGTGCATATTTCACCTCTCTATACTACATCCAATCCACCTCCTAGGACTACGGACAACTGGGGTGGAGGACAGAAAAATTAAGCTACCCCACAATGACTAAATGCAATAGGTAAAAGTCACCCTTGCTCAAAAGCCAGTCATATCCGACTCTGGGGTTCAGTGCTCATCTTTGTTCGAACTGCTGACCTGCCAATCTTCCAGTCATCAAGTTCAGCATCTTAACCATTAAGCTACCGCAGATCCCTCTAAATACATTAGACCAACCTTTTCAAGCCGGGGGCCGGGTCACGCGCTCCCAGCCAGCCTCCTGCACGATGGGGGTGGCCATTTTGTCTCAACATCTTCAAAGGTGTGGCCATTTTGTGTCTTGACTGCACTTGGAGGGTGGGGGGCCACATGAAATGGTGCCACAGGCCAGATCCGGCCTAAGGGCCTTAGGTTGGGAACCCCTGGATTAGACCTTATCATTTATCTCTGACCTAAATGACTCCATGAGATAAAAGAATGGCCATGGAAACCCTTAGAAAAACTTATTGTTACCTACTTTTATGGATCTTTTTTAAAAACTTGCTTAAATGATCGACGACGGTCCAGTAGCCCTGATCAATGCTTAGTATTGTACCAGATGCCACAAGGACCTCTGTCCTTTGCTACTGCTGCAATAAAAATAAATTTAATTAGAGCTGGTTGAAACAACTGCTTGAACTAGTTTTCGTGAGAAGCGGGGAAGGCGAACAACTTCTGAAAACAGAGGTTTTCTGTTCTGTGTTCTCAGAAACAAGACACGGAGAAATAGCAAGGGCTGGTTGAACGCCAGGGGAAAATTGCCGGGTTTCCATATATTTCTCTGAACCACAAGAAACGTTTTGAAAAGGGGCATTTTTAGGGTTATCATTTTCTATTATGCAGTGTTGTATCACGCATCTGAAGAATAATCATCCGGCAATTATTAATCAAACACAGAACATAAAGGTTGTGAAGCGTCAATTTCACCTGGAAACGACATAAGTAGATTCCCACCTTTAATACAGGAAAACAGAGTAAGACGACTCTATTGTGCTCATAATGTATAAAGAGTCTCAGACATAGACAAGGGAGACCCAACTCTTTGCTAGCCAATAAATTCATGGGTCATTTTTGCCTTTGCCTTGGAGAAATTACTCCCTCGGTCTCTCACACTGCTGAACAAGACATAAAACCAATAAGAGCGACTGTAAAGGTCGCTCTTGCTCGAAAGCCAGTCACATCCGACTCCAGGGTTCAGTGCTCATCTCTGTTTATAGCCAAAGAGCCAGCGCCGTCTATGTCTGCAGACATTTCTGTGGACATGTGGCAGGCATGCCTCGACACCGGAGTGCACGGAACGCTGTCTACCTTCCCAACAAAGTGGTCCCTATTTATTCACTTGTAGCTTCCTTGCCTTCAAACTGCTAGATTGGCAGGAGCTGGGACAGAGATGGATGCTCACTCCGTCATAAGAACATAAGAACAGCCTTGCTGGGACAGGCCACAGGAGCCCATGATCCAGTCCAGCATTCTGTCTCCCACAGTGGCTCACCATTTGCTTCAGGGTATTCTTCCCAAGCAGATGCCTTCACCTGCTTAGGATTCCCTGGAAATAGCATTGAGAGATATCCTGCCTATCTCTCCAACCCGGAGGTTGTCCTTAGGTACATCCATAATTATAGCCATTGATACCCTTGTCCTCCATGAACTTGTCTAATCTTTTCTTAAAGCTGTCAAGACTGACAGCTGTCACCGCTTCTTCTGGCAGGGTGTTCCATAGACCAGTGATCCTCTGGGTGGAAAAAGTACTTTCTCTTATTTGTTTAAGAACTAGAGGTTGTCCTTAGGTATCCATAATTATAGTCATGGATCCCCTTGTCCTCCATGAACTTGTCTAATCATTTCTTAAAGCTGTCAAGACTGACAGCTGTCACCACTTCTTCTGGCAGGGAGTTCCATAGACCAGGGATCCTCTGGGTGAAAAAGTACTTTCTCTTATTTGTTTGAGAACTAGAAGTTGTCCTTAGGTATCCATAATTATAGCCATGGATCCCCCTGTCCTCCATGAACTTGTCTAATCCTTTCTTAAAGCTGTCAAGACTGACAGATGTCACCACTTCTTCTGGCAGGGAGTTCCATAGACCAGTGATCCTCCGGGTGAAAAAGTACTTTCTCTTATTTGTTTGAGAACTAGAGGTTGTCCTTAGGTATCCATTATAATTATAGCCATGGATACCCTTGTCCTCCATGAACTTGTCTAATCCTTTCTTAAAGCTTTCAAGACTGACAGATGTCACCAATTCTTCTGGCAGGGAGTTCCATAGACCAGTAATCCTCCGGGTGAAAACATACTCTCGGGTCTCGAACTGCCAACTTTCTGGTTGTCAAGCTCAGCGTCTTAACCACTAAGCACAGCAACTATACATAAATGTAAATAACTAAATCTGTTAAGAGACTTTCCATGGAGAGAAAGAGACCCCCTGCTAAGTTTATTGTGATTTCAGTTTAACGGCTGAGAAACCAATGTATTTTTTTGGGGGGACGTCCACAACCAAAGCCTGGAAGAAGGAAGGAAGGAAGGAAGGAAGGAAGGGCTCCCTTCATTCTCAGGTTTTCCAGACAAGTCCACAATGGCTGTGCATCCAAATCAAACACGGAAGGGAACACACGGTCCTGATGTAAAATGCTCCAGTTCCCCTCGGAGTGGTCTTTGCAGCAGCGTGATCTTCCAAAGAGACGGCCCACGTGATCAAGGCTCTCCACTCCTGCAGTTTATCCTGCGCTGTCCTACTTACGGCAGCTTTCCATTCCAGCTGTCTGCAGCGGGAAATGCAAGCCATCACCTGGCCTCCCACTGGTATACAATGCCACTTCAGATTCATCAGAATTGTTATTTTTTCTTTTTAAAAAAAATCTTGTAAAACCAACTGACATCACGGGATAAGAGTAGAAGGCTTCCTCCCCTCCCCACCCAACCACCCACCCAGCTTTTCAAGAAAGACTATGTGTGCACTGTTGGCATTAACTAAGCACACAGGCTAACGCAGTTATCAAGGCGCAGCATGAATGACCTCGGCGTTAGGCAATCTATCGCCTCAATTTCTAACGGAATTGCAGCCGGGGAACCCCAAGAATCAAGTTTGCTGCTACGTTATTAGTAAACTGGGTAGAATCATAGAATCACTGCGTTGGAAAAGGCCTTTTAAACCATCTAGCACACGGGTTCTCAACCTTTTTTAAGCTGGGGGACGGGTCACGTGCCTGCATCCAGCTTCAGGGGCCAGATGGTTAGGTTGGTAGGAGCTGGGACAGATGATGGCAGCTCACTCAGCTGTGCATCACTCAGGTCTCGAACTGCTGACCTGCCGACCTTCCAGTCGTCAAGTTCAGCGCCTTAAGCACTAAGCCACCATGCTCCCATTATACGTCCACCACTACTCTGAGGTGGGCCACACTAAATTGAATGGACCAATCCCTGTGAGTTTCATGGCTTACCAAGGACATGTGTTTGACATAAACATCAAAAATGTATATATCCATATGAATGAGCAGCTGCACTGGGATTTGAAATTTAAGTAATAATTATTTTGTGTCAGAGATTATTCTGGGTTGAAAGGATTTTTGCGGGAGAAACTCCGCTTAGGGAACGCCCAAATGAGGCTCCTTTCATGTCCCCCGAGAGCTGGGACAGAGACGGGTGCTCAATCCGTCACGCAATACCCGGGTCTCGAACTGCCAGCTTGCCAGCCTTCCAGCTAACAAGGCAAGCTAATTAAGTAATTAGGGGTGTGCGAATGGGGGTGCATTTATACACGAGCATGCATGCATGGCAACAGGGCCAGAGGTTTCTATGCTCACAGAATGATAAACCTTTTCACTTAGTATATTTTTTGGTCTAAAAATAAATGGTCAGAAAACAAATTTGTGCTGCCACAACTTGTGGGAGTTGGTGTGGGAGTGTCACCTGGGCGAGAGCCAAGAACATTGCTCCGGCAAGATGGCAGCGCAGCCTTTCGACCGCCTGGCTTCTCACTTGCCTCGTAGGAAAGGCCATGACACCGCGCGGCAGGAGCAACAAGCAACAAACGCCCAGACGGCTCTCCTTCCTACACCAAATGCCTAAAGATGCTCTGCCTGGGCCCTTGCCAAGCGCCAGCCTTGTGCCCTCTGACACAAGAGTCAAGGCCTTGGCCTGAAAAAACGAGAAGCAAAGCTCTATTAAAAGCCAGGGCCGCTGCCGTGACATCCCAGGCTGTTTGCTCTTCTGCAGCCTGTACGCAAACGTGGAACAAACAACAACTGAAAACAACAACACCCAACTTCACACAGGTACACGTAATTTACTCATGGCGCACAGAGTGGAGGTTGCCAGGCCAAATTTCTCCAGGGTAATACAAGGTCTGATGGCCCCCATTCACAAGTCGAAATAATAATAATAATAATAATAATAATAATAATAATAATAATAATAATAATAATAATAATAATAATAATAATAATAATAATAATAATAATAATAATAATAATAATAATAATAGGGACCACTTTGGTGGGAAGGTAAACAGTGTTCTGTGCACTCCAGTGCCGAGGCATGCTTGCCACGTATGGCTATAAGCAGAGATGAGCACTGAACCCTAGAGTCTGATACGACTGGCTTTCGAGCAAGAGCTACCTTTACCTATAATGTGAAAAATCAATTACAGTGGAACTTTGGTTAACAAATGGCTCGGTTAACATAAAAATCACGTTAACAAAAGGAAATCCATAGAAAATAGTGGCTCGGTTTATGGATTTTTTTCGGAACGGATTAATTGGTTTTCAATGCATTGCTACGGGAAATCGTGTTTCGGTTAACGTATTTTGGTTTTCAATGCATTCCTATGGGAAATTTGGTTAAAGTAATTTGCGCTGTACATAATGTCACGGAGAGTGCATTTAATTGCGTTAACCGACGTTCCGACGTATCCTGAGATGAGATCCCGGGCTCTATGTGATTTGAGCAGCAATTGCGCTCCAAAAGCGAAGCTCGCCTTAAGCTGGAGGTGGAACCCGCGAGGCGGCACAGACTAGCTCAAGACCGAGCTAAATCTCTACTTTTTCCGCAGGGTGGGGTGGGTCTCGTAGGCAATTAAGTACTAAATAAATAGATGAGTCTTAATCTCTCCCCTCCACAAAATATGTCGTTCATAAAACAAGTCTGTACACATTTCGCCTCTCTCGCTCTCTTTTTGGTAGAAGCGCCGCATGCTTGCTTTCCTTAGGAGGGGGAGAAAAGCCAAGCTTGCGTTCAAACGGCAGAAGGACTTCTCGGATGGAGCGACTGAAAAGAGAGAAGTCGGTGGAATTAAACCACAAGTGAAACACTTGAGAGAGAGAAAAAATAACTGTCTCTACTCTCTTGCTATGGAATCCCTTCAAGAATGTCCTCTGGCGACGTCTATGGGAAAATGTGAACGGGCAGTGACAGTTAAAAGGCTAATTATTTCTGCCCCCATCAGTCATAAGTTCATTATTCATGGTGTGTTCTTAAAATAAAATAAAAATCACCCCTACCACCACCATAAAGAACAGCCTTTATTAATTTTAGAGGTCATTATAGAGTGGGTCTGCGGTGGCTCAAGCGATTAAGATGCTGAACTCGCTGACTGGAAGGTCGGAGTTCAGTTCCCAGGTACAGCATGATGGAGTGAGCGCCCGTCTCTGTCCCAGCTCCTGCCAACCTAGCAGTTCAAAAGCAAGAAATTGCAAGGAGATAAATAGGTGCCACTTCGGTGGGAAAGGGGACAGCATTCCAGTGTTGTCATGCCTGCCACATGTCCACAGAAACGTCTACAGACACAGACAGTGCTGGCTCTTTGGCTATAAATAGAGATGAGCACTGAACCCTAAAGTCGGATATGACTGGCTTTCAAGCAAGGGCGACTGTGACTTTTACCATTATAGTATACCATTTTACAACAAGAAGTGTATAACTGTTCAACTGTGATTTTCCTCTAAACCAAGAAAGTTTCACCCATCTCTGCCAATACACAGAAAGCCAATATCGTCTCATGTGTTTTTTAAATTAAATATCCTCTATCTTTTGTACTGCAGGACGGAAATGAGCTCCCGTCTTCATCCCAGCTCCTGCCAACATAGCAGTTCGAAAGCAAGAAATTGCAAGTAGATAAACAGTGACCACTTCGGTGGGAAGGTAACAGCGCTCCGTGCGCTCCGGTGTCTAGTCATGCCTGCCACGTGACCACGGAAACGTCTGCAGAAGCAGACAGCGCTGGCTCTTCGGCTTAGAAACAGAGATGAGCACTGCACCCTAGAGTCGGTTACGACTGGCTTTCAAGCAAGGGAACCCTTTCTCTTTTGTTCTTCCTCTACAGCAGTGTTTCCCAAGCTTTCGCTTCAATTCCCAGAAGCCTAAGTCAGTTTCCCCAAAGCACTGATCAGCCAATGGACTGACTTAAGCTTCTGGGACTGGAGGTCACTCTGTGGGGCCTGGGCCCCACGTTTCAAAACACTGATCTACAGTCGGCCTTTCTTATTTAGTGACTTAAATTATTTCTGTAAAGCACTGAAACAAACAGCTTCAGTACCAGTGTTAGGGATGGATTTTGCGAAATATTTGAAGAATATGCTACTCTTTCGCTAAACATTCTGTAAGGTATTTCATGCATGCGCTACCATTACTCAGTATTCGCTAGCACATCTATAATTCTCCGGCTTGCTTCACTTTGGTTTGATGTGCTAGTACAAATTCCTTTTACTGCACGCTTCCATGTTACAAATACAGAGCAACCTCGGTTAACGTAATTAATGTGTGTCTTACAGCGAAAATTAACTGGATTTCCCATAGGAATGCATTGAATGCAATTTCCCATAGGAATCCATTGAAAACCAAAATACTTTAACCGAAATGTGGTTTCCCATAGGAATTAATTGAAAACCAATTAATCCATTCCCCGGGGGGGATCTGTAAACCGAGCCACTATTTTCTATGGATTTCCTTTTGTTATGCGATTTTATGTTAACCGAGCCATTTGTTAACTGAGGTTCCACGGCATGTCAAAAGCATGTTTGAAGAGCAATTAAGGTAAAGGTTTCCCTTGCTCGAAAGCCAGTCGTATCCGACTCTAGGGTGCAGTGCTCATCTCTGTTTCT
Organism: Bradypodion ventrale; assembly: GCA_035047345.1. Taxonomy (NCBI): domain Eukaryota; kingdom Metazoa; phylum Chordata; class Lepidosauria; order Squamata; family Chamaeleonidae; genus Bradypodion; species Bradypodion ventrale. The sequence goes on from JAWDJE010000012.1 coordinate 12,181,762, forward strand.
AAGCTGAAGAGCCAGCGCTGTCTGCTTCTGCAGACGTTTCCGTGGTCATGTGGCAGGCATGACTAGACACCGGAGCGCACGGAACGCTGTTACCTTCCCACCGAAGGGGTCCCTATTTATCTACTTGCAATGTCTTGCTTTCGAATTGCTAGGTTGGCAGGAGCTGGGACGAAGACGGGAGCTCATTTCCGTCCTGCAGTACTCGGGAATCGAACTGCTGACCTTCCGCTTCCCAGTTAGCGACTTGAGCCACTGCAGTACCAGGTGTCTTTATTGCAAATTTCCCATTTGGAGATGGATATTAAAATTTACAGGCTGTCGTATTATTTTTAAAGATTACTTGAGCGATACAATATGTTGTAACTTGGTAATTGGCAAGACCTATAGAAAAAGTTAACTTTCGCTTTATGATCGGAGCTTATCTGTTTATTTTTCGGTTATTTCTTAAATGTAAATCTGCCCCTGCCGCCCAGCAACTGAAGTTTTAAAATCAAATGTACAGTACATGGTATAAAACAAAAAATAAACTCTCAACTCTCCTTTAAACAGCAGTGCTAAAATTAAAATCAAACAAAAGAATGACGACTTGTGTGTGCAATTAGAACATGACGCTGCCAAAATAAACGAGGTTGAGAATGTAAAATGAAAATAGATTGTAAGATTTTTAAAAAATAAAATAAAGTAATTCATTTTTTTTAATGTTTCATTGCCAGCACACGGTGGAGCAGAATTTCCAAGAGAACGAAGTAGTTGATGCTACTAACAATGTGCAGGAGAGATATAAACATCCAGGTTTGAGTGTCATTCGCACTTTCCTATTTTCTCTAGGGAATGTGAGAAGTGACCCTCAAAAGTACCCTCAACAAATTTCCACACCAGAATGGGGGGAAAATATTGTGAAAAACACGGGTTCCTCTTGGATACTGTCAAAAAAAGCAGGAAAATACAAGAGACCTTCCTAGAGCCGTATTTCAAAAGAGTATCTTAAGAATCAAACTATACTCAGCAGAAAATATGAACAAGAAAAGCACATCCCTAAGCTTAAAAAATCACTCTATGGGTATTTAATTTTCATTAAAATCATCTAAAAGTAAAGGTGAAAGACACTGATGTGTCTCAAGGCACAAACATTGAGTTGGTGGAGAAAAGCCCTCAAAACAATTCCTCTCTACATCTGGAATTCCAGCTGGTCTTTAGAAAAAGTTCTTCATGATTGTTGATTTTGGATTAACTTTCTTAATGGACCGGCAGAACTACATACCATAACCATATCCTCACTCCTCAAACGGGCGGTTCTACTATAACGTTTTAATAATTCCTGAAAATGCTCTTGGTTCCCACCTTTTCTCCATAGCAAGTTACTCTGCCCGGGCGATAGCAACCTCAGTAAGAAACACCTGAAAACAAAAGGTTGGTTGCATCCACTAATATCGGAATAAACAAACATTAAAAAATCAGCTATTTGATCCAAAGAATAGCTGCTGCGGAGGCAGATTCTCTTGCAGGAAATGGCAAACATATGGAAGCCAATTGCATCGCGGCATGAGACCTTGCAGTCAAACCAAGCATCTTTCTCCGTTCCTCTTTTGTACTACAGAACAAATGACTATTCTCCGAAAGCTACGATGTAAAAAGGACACAGGAGAGAGTCAGGAGGGGAATGGGAAAAAAGAAAAACCAACACGGCCGCCTACCTTTTATTTATGGGTTTTTCATCTTTCTCGTAAGGCTTCACAAACCATTTCCCGATGCGCACAAAGTTCCGGTTCATTAGACATCTTTCCACCAGGTTGTGAATGGCTTTGAAAAGCAGAGTGCGACATTCGTAGGATAGCCCGTTCTCCCATATTCCGTCCTCTTCATCTGGAGAGAGAGAAATGGGGAGGAGAAAAGGAAGTTAATAAAGATCCAGCGTTCTGCTCGGAGGTGCTAGGCAAGAAGTTACTATAAATAATAACTCTAGCTAAATTAGAGCAATTGAGCACTTGCTCAAGCACCACTTGATCCATGACATTTAAGAGTACACTTAAGTCATCTAGGAACATAAACACAGGAAGCAACCTTGCAGTGAGGCAAACAACGGTCCGTTTGAGGACACCGTTGATCATTTGATTAGATGCAGCTCTTCAAGGATCTCAAGGCAAAAAGTGCCCAACTCTTGAAAGGTCTCATTGTTTAGAAACTAGACCAGGCAGACTAGACTCAGAGCCCTCTCTGTGGGCACGCGCACCGTCGCCCCAGCACAGAGTGCGCTATGCCCCTCTGCCCAGCAGCCCAATGGGAACGCTTCCTCCCTCTCCCCAGCACAGAGTTCACCCCGCCCTTCTGCCCAGCAGCCCAATGGGAGCACTCCCTCCTTCTCCCCCAGCACAGTTTCCCCCGCCCCTCTGCCCAGCAGCCCAATGGGAGCGCTTCCTCCCTCCCCCAGCACAGAGTTCACCCCGCCCTTCTGCCCAGCAGCCCAATGGGAGCACTCCCTCCTTCTCCCCCAGCACAGTTTCCCCCGCCCCTCTGCCCAGCAGCCCAATGGGAGCGCTTCCTCCCTCCCCCAGCACAGAGTTCACCCCGCCCTGCTGCCCAGCAGCCCAATGGGAGCACTCCCTCCTTCTCCCCCAGCACAGTTTCCCCCGCCCCTCTGCCTAGCAGCCCAATGGGAGTGCTTCTTCCCTCCCCCAGCACAGAGTTCACCACGCCCCTCTGCCCAGCAGCCCAATGGGAGCGCTTCCTCCCTCCCCCCAACACAGGGTTGGCCCCGCCCCTCTATAGCACAGACAACAGCCTGTTGAGTTTGGGCACTCCGTCTCTAAAAGGTTCACCACCACTACATAAGGCCTCTCTTCCCTCCCACACCATAATGTTATCCTGTAATTCTATCCCCCCCCCCCTCTTTTCTGGATGCCACGGCGCTAAACATCTTTATTGGGGATTTACCTTTCTTGGGCTACATCAATGGGAAGTGTAAAGATCACACGTACTGACTTGTGGCCAAATGAATAAAAAAGGATCCCATCACAGAGCGGTATGGCCAAAATAAGCCTGAGGATGCAGCTCACAGGGAACAATAGCTAACTATTGAGCCAACCTAGTTAGAAGTGTTTCCTCAAGCAAAGCTCTCTGATTTCTTCTGTGCAAGTGCTCCGTTACTATTCTTGAATAAAATGCTTCGCAGGAAACAGGGCCGGGATGAGAACATAGTGACCTACATCCAACTGTCAGTCCCAGCGAAAGCAATTCCACGGCATCGGTAGAAATTACACTAATGTTGACTTAACACTGACTCAGTGGCTGAAATGCAGTAATAAGTCGCAACTGCGGTAGGCCCATTGAACGGGGTGAGTCAACTCCTCCAATATGTTTCAATGAGTCTCCTCTAGCTGCGGCGTGCTACTGGATTTGAGCAATGAGTCTATTCTAGTTGGAACCAACAACGGGGTTTAAACCATTCTGGCCGCCAGGCAGTGGGTGACTGCAACACCACAAAGATTGCACAGAGTGAAGTTGGTCTCCTACCTCTTGACCAACCGTCCACGAGTACAGAACCTCTCCACACCCGTCCCTCCGCCACAGCCCACAGAGGGGGAAAGCAGTTGACCACAAATGTGGCTTTTGTACTACAACACAAATAATCCTTATCCTAAAACCACACATGAAAGACAAAATGTGCAGGAGGTGCAAAATCTGGCGGTGGCAGCAGCTGCAACTCGTATTCGAGAATGTATTTCTTCCCGAAGCAGGGGAAATGCCGTTGGTGTGAATTTGTTTAAGGTGGATCCCAGCTTGCCATGAAGTGACCCACACGCTATGATCAAGGAGCTGTCTCCTGCGGCACATATGAAATGAGACATGCAGGATTTAACACCGGGACTGCAATGGACTGCCACAGCCTTGAGGATATGGACAAGGCGCACCTTTACAGCCAGTCCATCTGGCATGGCCTTTTCCACCTCCATGACCATTGGGAATCAGCGTTCCTCCTCCGCTCATTTTGCCATTGGGCCCAATAGGATGGTTTCCAGTGGCATTTCCTCCACTGAGGGGGCCCTCACCCCACCTAAAGGGGCTCATCTGCCCATAGCCGTTGGCCCCATTAGGGAGTCAGGTTATTTACCGCCACCCAACACTTGGCGTTGAGTCGCTGGCTGTACAGTCTGCTCCATTACCATAGCGGGAAACCTGTAAATAGCTGATAACACAAGCGAACCAGGCAAACTGAAAGATGTACAAAAAAAAACCCGCGCATCTTTGCAGCAAATAAGTCGAGACACAAAATGGCCAGCTAAATGCTCCGCTCCCTCATACCCAGTACTGTACCTGTCTTAATTCATTCTGATCTCAAGGTATGCCAAGAGCAAATGGCGACATCAGCTGAAGTCTTTTTGACCTTTACCAGTCGAGTACTGACCATCACGCAGGACCCAACGTTTTAGGAGCAAAGGGCAAGATATTTCCAGATACCCAGGAGAGCTGGGAAGACAGAAACAGCAAATCCTACATTTCCCCCTAAACACGCCACACTGACTCTGAACACACGCATGCATACCCCAGGGGAAATGCTTGTTCAACCTGGCAGACGTTTCCACACTGTCTTAACCGTGTGCGTAACATATTGTTTCCGCGTTAAACAGTACTAAAAACTTTTTTTCCCTTTATGGCAGTGATAGGTCAAAAATTAAATCCCTTATTTTCCTCCTCCTTCCAGAAAGGATAAGCATCACGTATAATAATTTCGCGTCTGGGTTGAAAGGATTTTATTTTATTTTGCTGGAGAAACTCCGCTCACGTGATGCCCAAATGAGGTTCATTCGAGGACCCCCTGAGCGAAATTTCTCCAGCAAAAATCTTGTCAACTCAGAATAATTTCTGACACTAAATTATTATTATTATTATTATTATTATTATTATTATTATTATTATTATTATTATTATTATTATTATTATTATTATTATTATTATTATTATCATCATCATCATCATCAGCAGCAGCAGCAGCAGCAGCAAAGGTACATGTTTAGTATTACCCTCATATCTTTGCTCCTTAGATGCACCTTATTAGTTGCTGCAGAGAAGAGGATAGTAGACAAAATGGACTTTTCTTCCCAATCCCAACTTTTAAGAAGTTTCCACTGGCCGGGATCAGTGTGGCCGACGGCACTTTGAACCCTCCAGTCTTGTTTAAAACAAGAAACATTCCCAAGCTGTGGTGAGCACATTTCTTCTGGCCCAGAACATGAAATGCCTAGCCTACAACATAGTCATTAGCCACCCGATTCCACTTTTAATGAGAGGCTTGCTCCTGATATTAGATGCACCCCATTCCACGTTGTTAATGCAGGAAGCGACAAACAACTATCTGGAGGAGGGTGAATCATTGTTAATGCTCACGTGGTGGGGATGTTAAGAGGGCAGAAACAGCATTCCACAGCCTTGCAGGTAACAACAGGCGAGCAGGTAGCATATAGAGGTAAGTACATAAAATTCCATGCAGGCAAGGGAGCAGAATGGAGGGGAAAGACGTCACGTGCACACCCTTCGGCACCTAGTCGTGTAAGCGTGCCACAAGCTGCGCGAGAAAGGTGGAAGTTTCTTTCTCCTTTGTCAAACCCCAGGAGGATAGCAAAATACGTACATGCATGCATGCATGCTTACTTACATACATAGTAAAGGTAAAAGTTGTCCTTGCTCAAAAGCCAGTCATACCTGACTCTAGGGTTCGGTGCTCATCTCCATGGACAGCCAAGGAGCCACGCTGTCTGTATCTGCAGACGTTACCATGGACATGTGGCAGGCATGACTAGACACAGAATGCTGTTACCTTTCCCACTGAAGTGGTACCTATTTATCTACTTGCAATTTCTTGCTTTCAAACTGCTAGGTCGGCAGGAATTGGGACAGAGACAGGAGCTTACTCTGCCATGTCTCAAACTGCTGACCTTCCAGTTGTTCAGTTCAGTGTCTTAAAAAAAGTCACCACCTACCTACCTACCTACCTACCTACCTACCTACCTACCTACCGTACATACATACATACATACATACATACATACATACATGTAGTCAGGAACACAAATGCCAGATGAGTCAAGATAATATGGATGGAACCCAGGTCTAAACAATAATATCGTGTCAGAAACTATTCTGGATTGAAAGGATTTTTGCTGGAGAAACTTTGATTTTGGATTAACTTTCTTAATGGAGGCTCCTTTCATGTCCCCCAAGAGCTGGGATAGAGACAGGCGCTCAATCCGTCATGCAGCACCCGGGTCTCAAACTGCATGACTTGCCAGCCTTCCAACTACCTTGCAGGGTTGTTGTGAGGCTAAAGAGAGAGAACGGGAAGAGAGCCTTGTACATACCTCAAGGCAGGGTGTGAATGAATGAAATTGGGGGGGGGGGGAGAGAGAGATAAATAATGAGAGATGTGTGTGCCAATAACAGAAAAATTATGAGAATCCGATACCTACATGTCAGATTAAGGGCCCAAAAACTAAAGGAGAAACAGACTTACTGGAAAGTGAATGCTGCAGAACTCTGCGCGATTTAATTCTCAGGATCCCGGTTGAGATTGAGGCCGCAGTCTTGAGTAACTGGAATTCATCCTCGTCCCGGGCTCTGCAGACTTGCCAGGGAGTGGCGCCCGCCCGGCAAAACCACTCCCTGGTGTTAATTGCAACCTGTCCAGGAGAGGCATTACAAAGCCCGAACACAACTGGTAGCACTCCGCAAGGAAGAGGGGAGGGAAAAAACCACTCCACTCTTAAACCAAGAAACCGTGTCCGCGAATACCGCACTGTCCAATCGCGTCTCCACCTCTGACCGCCACTCACCCTGAAAAGGGGTTGGCGTTGCTTTCAAGAGAAAGACATCCTTCATGAAAGGGCAGGAAATCAGCCCAACATAAGCTCTTTATTAAAATTCTTGTTGGCCCAAGTTCAATGTCCATAGGAACATGCGTTTCGGGGGGAACCCAAGCAAACAGCAAGCAAAACTTTCAGAGGGAGTCTATTCAGCAAACGGGTCTCTAATATTCGCATAAAGGGAACCCAGGAGCCTGGCGGATGATAATAATAAAAGGCATCAGGAGACGGACTCTCCAAATGCAACTATGACAATAAAGTGCATGCTGACCCGCGCACCCCTCTTGCGACACAAGGAGGCTGAATGGCTTCCAGGATTTGAAAAGAACAACGGAAAGTAAACAGAACGGAAACTTGGGCCGGAGCTTATTATGGCCCCGTTGAACCCCAGGGGTATGTCAGGGGGCCAGACGTGGCGCGGACAGGTGGCATGGGTCCAATTCAAGGGGCAGGTGGTGTAAGCAAAGGGAAGGGCATAGGGCAACTCAAGGAGGAGGAAGGCGTTTAGCAGCAGCCAGCTGGTGTCTATGATCCTCCACATACCCAGACATACTCCAGCATAAAGTCCCATTTCTGGTTTGCAATCTATGCCCGGCAAACAGGATTCTGCACGCGCGCACCCCAATCCTTCCCACCCACCCCTGCTGAATGGATCAAGTTTTGCTTGATGGAAAAAAACACAGCTATGAAACTGACTACAAAGATCTCTTTTAAAACTGATAAAAGCCGTAAGGATCAAGACTCACACTTTCGCTCTGCATTTCTGGCCTATAAATAGTAACTCCAGGCACTCTCAGCACCAAGAAGATAGCAATAAATGACACTTATATAGCGCTTAGGGCACACAATCTAGGTGGCTTAGTGGTTAAATCGCTGAGCCTGATGACCAGAAGGTCAGCAGTTTTCGAGACCCGAGTGCTGAGTGAACACTGGAGTCCCTGTCCCAGCTCCTGCCAACCTGGTCATTCGAAAGCAAGAAATTGCAGGTAGATAAAGAGGTACTGCTATGGCAGGAAAGGCAACAGCGTTCCGTGTGCTCCGGTGTCTAGTCATGCCTGCCACATGACCACGGAAATGTCTGCAGGCGCAGACACTGCTGGCTCTTTGGCTGTAAACCAGGAGTGCCCAAACTATGACCTGTGGGCCAGATCTGGCCCCAATGCCAATTCATCCAGCCCGCGCCACCCTCGTTGCTCCTGGAACCGTACGGGCACGTTTTGCTTCCACTTCCAGGAGCGATGAGGGCGGTGTGGGCTGGATGAACTGGCGTCAGGGGCCGGATCCGGCCCATGGGCCATAGTTCGGACAGCCCTGCTATAGAGATCAGCGCATAAGTCTGACACATCTGGCTTTCCCCACAAGATTTCCTTTAAATATTTCAACCTCCATAACCCAAATCACAACGAAAGCTTGCTGGGCACCATTCACCCGTCCCCTCTGAACTGGCATCTCACAAAAGGTACATATCCCGGAGCAGATGCTCTACAAAGAGGTGGTGCCAGGTTGAGTTCTCCACTCAAAGCAACCCTGGGGTGACGGAACAATGTCTACCCTAAATTCCCAAAGAACTACTGCCATTCATAGGACAGCAGACCAGTTCCATGTTCAGACAGAGCAAGGATCTGATGTGGTGGAAGACAGCATCGTATGACCTTAACTAGGGAAATTTCACCCTTAGGGCTGGGAGAAAATCTCGGGTGCCACAGAAATTTGATGCCGGCACCTAGATGTCTGGTTCTCAGCACTACCTCACTGCTATCCATCCTCATGTGGTAGACAGCAATTGTTTGTCCCAGGCCTGAACACTCAGTTGCGTACTTAAGGCACTATAAAGGATTTTTATTTTTTTAGTATATGGCTGATCTATCTCCCAAATATAAACTGTGCCCTAACTTATTGAACTAAGCTATGTTTGGGGTTTGCCTTAAAAATCAAACTTTATTATAGAGTGTAGCTACTAACTTTATTATATGTTTCTCAAAGATACTGCTGCTTATGATTAAAGAAACTTTCCCCCCTCTCCACAGTATATCAGGATCAATGCAGTGACTAGACCAATTGGGTGTGCACAAGTAAAAAATGTACCTAGTTCACCTGCATCATTTACCTTTATCTTTAAGTAAAGGTAAAGGTTTCCCCTGCTCGAAAGCCAGTCGTATCTGACTCTAGGGTGCAGTGCTCATCTGTTTCTAAGCCGAAGAGCCAGCGCTTCCTGCTTCTGCGGACGTTTCCATGGTCATGTGGCAGGCATGACTAGACACCTGAGAGCACGGAACGCTGTTACCTTCCCACCGAAGTGGTCCCTATTTATCTCTTTGCAATTTCTTGCTTTCGAACTGCAGGAGCTGGGACGAAGACGGGAGCTCATTTCCGTCCTGCAGTACTCGGGAATCGAACTGCTGACCTTCCGCTTCCCAGTCAGTGTCTTAGCCACTTGAGCCACTGCAGTCCCATTATCTTTATAGGACAAAAAATCAGTAGTGAGAAAAGCTACATTAAGTTTCTTAAGCTTCTCATCTTCTAGATAACCTTATCTTCCTAACTATTAAATATGCATATGTCACCAAGAGGTCTTTCAAAATTGTTCATAAGCACAAATTTATTTATTTATTTATTATTATTATTATTTGGGGGGGGAATCAGTATAAGAGAAAAGCAAAGTACAGTGGAACCTCGGTTAACAAGTTTAATGCGTTCACCGGGACCTTTGTACTACGAAAAATTTGTAAAGCGGATTTCCCATAGGAATGCTTTGAATGCAATTTCCCCATAGGAACACACTGAAAACTAAAAATTTGTTAACCGAAACACAGTTTCCCATAGGCATGCATTGAAAACCAATTAATCCATTCCAGGGGGGAGCCACTATTTTCTATGGATTTCCTTTTGTTATGTGATTTTTTATGTTAACCAAGCCGTTTGTTAAGTGAGGATCCGCTCTATCTGAAATCAAGCGCTGGAACAATCAATGTACTGTACAGCAGAACAAAAATAATTCATTCTACGAGGCACTTCGTTATACGATTTTTTTCGTTATACGATGCACGCATCGTACAACGAAAATCGCAATGGGGAAAATCGTACAATGAAAGTCTCTATGGGAAAAAGTGTACAATGAAAAAAAATATCGTTGTATGATGTTTCCTATAGAGATTTTCATTGCACGATTTCCCCCATAAAGATGCATTGCATCGTATAACGAAATTTTTTGTTATGGTTTTTTCAAATCCTCTTCACTGTACGATTTTTTTTTTTTGGCTGTATTATACGGGGTTCTACTGTAATTTTAAAATAATCATTTCCAAAACACAAGCCAGTTTGAAGTTATTTAGGGAAAAGCACGGTAATCTTTTTCTTCTCAGAGCATTCTGATTAATAATCTCAGTCAACTCCTAGGTTCCAATATTTACACTGCTTTTATAGGAGGCTGAATCAAGCAAGAAAATATTTCCAAGAAATAAGCCAATTTCTTCCATTTTCCCTAACCTCAGAAGTCATGGCAGCGTGACTCAAGCTATGAAGGAGTAATAAATCAAAGCAACATTTTGGGAAAAGATGGAGAAATTGTACTCAACTTTTAGCAGATTTCCAACACGGACTGCAAACACAACCCAAGTGTTTTAGCAACAGCAAACATGCAGGCAAAACGAGGGCAAAATCCAGACTGTTCTTTGTACTTTAACTTCCAGCTTCAACATGAGCACATGAAGTTCTTCTGTGCGAAAAAGATTTAAAGCTTGCGGCTTCTTCAAATTTACACAGCTAAAAGGGCTCATCGGATATTAAATCAAAAATTAGGAGGGAATAAGTTTCACACACACTCAGAATTTTTTTTTCCTTGTGCTTTTCCTTTTTGATCAGTGGTTCCCAACGTGGGGCACACGCCCCACAGGGGGACTCCAATCCCCAGAAGCGTAAATCAGTACATTAGTTGATCAGTGCTTTGGGGAATCAACTTAGGCTTCTGGGAATTGAAGTCCAAAAAAACCAAAGGTTGATAAACACTGTTTAATGTATTGATTAGTAATCAGCTATAGTGATACTCTACTATAGATATAGCTATACTGCAAGATGGAATGAGCTCCCGTTTTTGTCCCAGCTCCTGCCAACCTAGCAGTTTGAAAGCAAGAAATTGCAAGTAGATAAATAGGGACCACTTCGGTGGGAAGGTAAGCAGCGTTCCATGCGCTTCGGTGTCTAGTCATGCCTGCCACATGACCACGGAAACGTCTGCAGTGGCAGACAGCGCTGGCTCTTCGGCTTTGAAACAGAGATGAGCACTGCACCCTAGAGTCGGATACGACTGGCTTTCGAGCAAGGGGAACCTTATAGCTGTGTAATTACTACACATCTGCCAACCTCTGTGTATAACCAAGCCCTAGTACATAGGTTGAAAGGATTGTTGCTGGAGAAACTCCGCTCAGGGAACGCCCAAATGAGGCTCCTTTCATATCCCCAAGATCCCTCGCATCGAACCCTGACCTTCCAGTCTTCAAGCTGTGTCTTAACCACTAAAGCCACCGCAGTGCTGAAACCTACACATAGGAACACTTTAAATTGCTCCCATCTCCCCCCCCCCCCCCCCCGTCCTCTGGATAATTTTATTTCACTACTTTCCTTTTTGAAGTCAACTAGGGTGTACCTTATTTTCACCTCCAGTCTTCCAAACTGGGGATTAATTCAAGCCTGTAAACCCACTTCTGAAGATAACGACAAACCACAATTAATTTGCTTGGAGAAGGAAGAAGAGTAATTCAGATTTCTAAAACATGTAAACTTTTTTAAAAAATTGAATTAAAAAAATGCATACAACAGTAGCATTGTTTACAATAGAAAATGGTGTTAATCAAGTCACAATGTGCAGGAACATCTTGACTGTAGACCAGTGTTTGCCAATCTTTGATTTTTGGACGTCAATTCCCCAAAGCACTGATCAGCCCACTGTACTGACTTGGGCTTCTGGGAATTGAAGTCCCCCTGGGGGCATGGGTCCTACGTCGGGAACCACTGGTATAGACTTTAAAAAATGTATTGGAAATATTTAATAGCACATGGAGGAAAAATAGTGTCTTCTTTGTTGAGTATTTAGAGCAGGGATTCTCAACCTATGGCCCACAGCACCATTTCATGTGAGGGCTCCCCACCGCCTCCACCACACCAGGAAGAGCCATGTGGTGAAGGAAGAGCAAAATGGCCATCTGGCCCCCCAAAGCTGTCTGAGGGAGCGTGACCCAATGGCCCCAGGCGTGAACTCCGGATTTTAGAGATTCTACGCTGCACTCCCAACCTACTAAGGCAGTGATGGCCAACCTTGGCACTCCAGGCGTTCTTGAACTTCCATTCCCAGAAACTCTGATCGGCAGGTGTGTTGACTTGGGCTTCTGGGAATGGACGTCCAAGCACACCAGGAGCTTCATGGTACTAAGGTATCCATAGTGCTACAGTGGTGAGACTATTGGACAACAAACAACATGGGAGATGAAAATCCCTCATGCAGCCATCATTTTCGCTGAGTTATTTTGAGCCAAGCACAGCCTTTTGTCCTGAGCTGGGACAGACAACAGGAGCTCATTCCGTGATGCAACACTCGGGTCTGGAACTGCTGACCTGCTGACCGTCCGTCCAGTCGTCAAGTTGGGCGTCTTTAACTGTTAGTTCAAAAGAACCCAACTTTGACAGTTTGGATATTGCACCAGCAACTCTCGATTTCGTTTCCAAGGAAGGTTCTTACAAGTAAGAAAATGCAAAGCTGCTGGAAAGCAACCGAGTCAAAGTTACGGCTGCGGAAACAAGCGTTAAAGAGCACTTCAGTTTCATGATGGCAAAGATCAAGCCTCACTCATCAAAACCAAAACAGTGCGCGGCTTCAACATGGCATCAGATGTTTCCTGCCACGAGGGGGGGAAGGGAGAGCAGTGCTCAGTGTTCAAGCTCATCTAGATTGGTAATTATCCATTGTTAGGTGTCAAAAGTGAACTATGCTCAAGACATGATTGTAAGCATCAAATGCAACGTCTTCATGATCTTTGTGCGTGAAGAAGACAGGTAGCAAAACACTGAGTGTGCCTGCTATTGCCTGCCAACAGAAAGTGTGTCCAAATGCCTGATGGGATCTGTTTTACTGCACCTTGGGGGGGAAAGACAGGCTGATGCAAGGGATATGTGGTTTGTCTTAACACACCCTGGTCACCAAAAATAAATGTAGATATTAATGTCTGCACTGGCTTAGGCTTTGGCAAATTCCCGAAAAGAATCAAGTTTCTGCATGGTAGGTAAGAGAAACATTTCCCTTCACCTGCCTCCATTCCTGATCTAGAAGGAACATCTCATTCGACACAAACTCCTGAGCATGTTTACCTAGAAAACATGTCCAACTTCTTCTTGCACTGCCAAAATGAAGCCATTTTTTTCTCGGCTTTGTTGTTGGCCAAAATTCAGTCTTCATCGGTATTAATCGGCAGACCAGTAAATGAGCCAGAGTCGGTATCTCTCCACATTCACACAGTGTGTTGTCAAACTGAATTCAAAGAGGATTAGTTCCCGCTAAGAGTGCTGGCCTGGTTATCCTACTATGGTAATAGAGTAGACCATTCTGCCAGCGACTCAACTGCCAAGTGTTGGGCAGCGGTTAACTAACCTGACAACCCTGATTACCGGACTTGGGTGCCAAAGTCCACAGGGAAGGGAAGGTGATGGTCCCCAAGTGGATTAAATCCCTCTTGATGAAGGGCAGCAGCTTCATCCATCCTTGCCTGGGGATGATGATGAGGACGTTGCGTGCCAAAAGGGCTCAGGACCAGAAATTGACTCACGGAACTGGATCAGTGGTGCTATGGGTGTCACTCTGTGATGCGGAAAGCAGATGCATTATATTCTCAGGACAGTCTTCATGGCTGATAGCCATGAGGATCGCCAATATTCAGATACTGGAGAAGGAGGAGAACGTCTCGAGTAGTAATCGGCAGAGTCTGTATCTCTCCACATTCACACAGTGTGTTGTCCAACTGAATTCAAAGAGAATTACTTAGCTATGAGTGCTCATGGAAAGCACAATGTACATTTCATTTTTGCCCACTGTACCACGGAAACGTCTGCAGAAGCTCTTCAGCTTTGAAACAGGGATGAGCACTGGCCCCTAGAGTCGGACACGACTGGCTTTCGAGCAAGGGAAACCTTGACTTGACTGTACCCACATGAGCTTAAAACCTTAAAAGCAGACTTTTGTCAGGAAAAGGCCTCTATTTTCAAATATACACACACGCACTTCTCCAAAAAACGAGAACTTCCCTCCTGCTTGCCATGTGATCCCTACCATGCCAATAAGTCTATCAAACATGAAATCCTCATTTGTTGCCTGCTGCTAATTCCGCAGCGATAAAAATCAAAGACAAGTTGCTGCTGACACAGCAAGAGAAGTCCTGGAAAGTGCTGTTGAAAAAACTTTCCCAGCTTTTTTTTTACGGAGCACCAAAAGCACCGAGATAAAAACCGCAAATAAATTCTGCAGAGCAGGTTGCGCAAAAAGGCGCTGAAGCAAGCCTTCTGAAAAGAACCTTTCTGCGCAACAGAACATGTCTCCGCATGCATCCAAGAATTGCTGCCAAAGAACATGGTACCTTGAACTTCAGAAACGGTCCAAGAAAGCAGTAGAGGTGGAAAGACATCATAACTTACAGACACAAACAAAGACAGACATTTGGTGGAGGGGGAAAAGGGAGAGGGGGGGGGAAATGAAAACTGCCATTCACATTCCCCCCCACACTGCAAAAAGCAAATCCTGTCGTTCAAAAGAAACTGCCTATAAAGAAATATCTTGCAAGTGAGTTCAAAGAACACATGTATCAAAGTGCACTGATCACCAGAATATTATCTCTTTTGTTGTTTCTGGCGATGTAAACCAGGGGTGTCCAAACTACGGCCTGGGGGCTGGATCTGGCCCCCCGATGCCAATTCATCCGGCCCACGAAGCCCTCGTCGCTCCCGGATGTAAAACGCGGCCGCATGGGCGTGTTTTACTTCCGCTTCCGGGAGCGACGAGGGCTTCGTGGGCCGGATGAATTGGTGTTGGGAGCCGCATCCGGCCCCCAGGCTGTAGTGACCAGCCCCATGAACCCCAACAAGTTTCGGCACCCTTGTAAACAACCAAAGTAGGACAATTTTCATAAGATCTCCCACATAACTATAGTTTATTTCGACTGGGCAATGGGTGGGATTCAAATTGTTTGAGAGACAGAACAATTCTCAAGAGGAAATTTTCCTTTAACTCAGCCTAAAAAGCATGGAAGCTTCTCGGCTGTTGCGTTCCAACTCCGTTCCCTGTCCAGCGGAGAGAAAAATCTGGAAGGTCGTTTTTCAAAGCCTGCAAAGAAAGCTGGATCATGTCAGTGGCTTTTTAATTTCAATGCATAATTGGTCTCTGCATCGTCGCTTGCACAGCCTTTTTGAAGCACTTGCTTAATTCCTCTCTCAATTGCCCTCGCAGGGATCCTTTGAGGTTGGTAAAGTTAAGAAACAGTTTACAAAAGGAAGGCTCTCTTTAACTTGCTGCAGAAAAATCAACAAGGGATCCCCAAAGACTGTAAAAAAACAACAACATTCATTACATTGTGGACTTCCAAAGAGGGTCATCAGACACATGAACACACTATGCAAAATCCCAGGTAGGCACACAGCGCACTTGGGAATGGGGCAAGAGGGTAGACAATGAGATCAGAGGGAACAGAAACAAGAAACACTATGGACAGCGTCAATGGCTTCATTAGCAGGGGCCATTCACAAAAACTGTGGCATCCACAAAGATATGCAAGCCCCAGGTATGCCAATTAAAACAAGCAATGCGAAAGGAAAAAAGAGAAACCACAATCCTCATCCAAATCTTTGTTGAGAAGGACCGGAAGCCAAAGGCATGTCAGCGATATCGAAGCGTGGAGTAAAGCAGGCTGCAGCCTGTGATCACTCAGGCTAGAATAAATGTATTAGGCTTTGGCGTTTAGGTTGAGAAAGAGGCTATGGAACTGTATAATTGATTCACATGAGTACTAATTAAGTCAGTGGGATTTGTGCGAGTGTATAATGGACAGCAAGATTACTGATCATTTATTTACATAACAATTTATATTTGACTATTCTCTCTCTCTCTCACACACACACACACAGAGGTTTAAAGTCCAGAATACAACTAAGTGACTTGACAACGAACCCCTACCTTTGAGTCATCTGGTCCAGTCTTGTGTGAGTAGCCATGGATGTGTCAACACAGCTTCCCAATTACTTGAAATGCAGCCGGTAACTTTTGTAACTGGGATCTCAGGGGTTCCCAACGTGGGTGCCAAGCCCCACTGGGGGGACTTCAGTTCCCAGAAGCCTAAGTCAGTACATTGGCTGACCAGTGCTTTGGGGGAACTGACTCAGGCTTCTGGGAATTGAAGTCCCAAAAACCAAAGGTTGGGAAACACTGATCTACACGGAAAGCAGCTACGTGTTCTATTGCTCATCTGTTCTCTCGAAATCCCTCCTCTGTCCCAGGTGTGCATACTGCCCGCGCATTCATCCTCTCCTATTATGCGCCACTGAACCTAAGCTGCTGTCTTCTTCCTCATTATGTGCACAAGACACAGAGGAACATCCTGTACCACCTTCCAAAATGGGGCTGCGGTGGCTCAGTGGTTAAGAAGCTCGCCTTGTTAGCTGGAAGGCCGGCAAGTCGGCAGTTCGAAATCCAGGTACTGCATGATGGTTTGAGCACCTGTCTCTGTCCCTGCTCCTGACAACCTAGCAGTTCGAAAACAAGAAATTGCAAATAGATAAATAGGGACCACTTTGATGATGATGATTCCATGTCAGAAATTATTCTGGGCTAAAAGGGTTTTTGCTGGAGGAGCTCTGCTCAGGGGACGCCCAAATTAATTTAATTTAATTTAATTCTTCAATTTTTATCCTGCCCACTTGGGTGAACCAAACTCAGGGCAGCGTACAAGAATTAAAAACATATAAAAACATGTTAAAAACCCTAGATCACTCATGAGGCACCTTTCATGTCCCCAAGATCTTTCCCCACCGAAGTGGTCCCTATTGATCTACTTGCAATTTCTTGCTTTTGAGCGGCTAGGTTGGCAGGAGCTGGGACAGAGACGGATACTCAATCCGTCATGCAGTACCCGGGACTCGAACTGCCGACTTGCCAGCCTTCCAGCTAACAAGGCGAGCGTCTTAACCACTGAGCCACTGCAGCTGGGAAAAGATCTTGGGGTCATAAAAGGAGCCTCATTCAGGCGTCCCCTGAATGGAGTTTCTCCAGCAAAAATAATCCTTTCAACCCGGAATAATTTCTGACATAAAATTATTATTATTACCGTCCAAAATCCAGACTTCCCACTAAATATGACGCAAACCCATATGAATCTATTTGCACGATTTTTATCATCAACACAAAAAGTGTGGGGGAAAGAGAGGTGTGTGTGCATGATGCAAATGGTGTTATGTCTATCGGGGCAAAATGTTGCTCTCCTAATGAGCCCCAAGCAATGGAGAGATGCCCTACTTTAAGCCCTGCAGGGGAGGAATTACAATAATCGAGTTCCTTTGTCACTAGGGACATGTGTCACTGCTGGGAGGCCATCATAAGATAATAATAATAATACCACAGCCAGAAGCTGAAGAGGTAATTTTCATATTACATCTGGTAAATGGTCATCTGTTGAAAGGGGAAGCATAAAGATTCTTCATCCATACACAGGGCCTTAAAAACAAATCCTTTCCACCCAATGAAGCAAAACAGGGGGGGGGGAGGTTAAGCTAAGTGATATATATATTAACAAACATAGGAGGAAGGCGATACCTTTATTGGCTCACTAGGGATGTGGGGATCAAACCTCACGTGAGCTTTCGTGACTCAAGATCTCTTCCTTCAGGCATGCGTCAATTTTTTAAACATTTTTTAAGGCATTGTTATCCCGCTTTTGATACTGACAGCCAAGGAAGCCAGTTGGCAAAGGCATCTAAGCAGCGCCTACCACAATAAAGGCAAGATCCAGGGTCCAAAGCATGGAGAGAGAGAGACAATCGCATGGCATATGGCATAGATGATTCTGTGCTGCTCTAGTTAGTAAGACCAACAAATATTATTTAAAAATCCTTTGAAGGTAGTTATATTTCCAATCTTTTCCAGTCAGCATGTGCAAGCAAACATACTTTGCCTTCTACGTGATATCCTTTAAGACTGCATTTTTCCTATGATGTGCCAAGAAACCCTCTGGATTTCATTTTTTTCCCCCAGAGGCTTCTCAATGTGAAAAATAATCTGCAGAAATCGTCAGCAAGCTTTGCAGAAAACTATCTATGCTCTGCTACCGATCTTCTTCTGTAAGACACAATAAGAGGAACCATCTAGGTCGGGGTTCTCTAAGGCACTGCAGTGGCTTCGTAGTTAAGACACTGAACTTGACTGGAAGGTCAGCAGTTCGAGGCCTGAGCACTGCATGACAGAGTGAGCACCCGTCTCTGTCCCAGCTTCTGCCAACCTAGCAGTTTGAAAGCAAGAAGCTGCAAGTAGATAAAGAGGGACCACCTTATTTGGGAAGTTAAACAGCGTTCCATGCACTCTGGTGTCTAGTCATGCCTGCCACATGTCCACGGAAACGTCTGCAGCACTGGCTCTTTGGCTATAAATAGAGATGAGCACTGAACCCTAGAGTCGGATACAAATGGCTTTCGAGCAAGGGTGACCTTTACCTTTACTCTCGAAGGGACACCTCTGGATCCCACAGGTAAAGGACATTACCCTGAATGACCAGCTACTATCTATATAAAGTGACTATACCCTTTAAGGTTCTTCTACAACTAAGGCCATATACTGAGTGAAACGGTTCTTTGAAGGTAGAAGGCTTGGAAACCACTGCTTTAAATCAATTACTGGAAAGATCCAGCCAACAGAGTCATGTCCAAGGGGCCACTGCCAAAAAAAATTAATGCACCCAAAGATCGGCAGCCACAGCAGCACATTTTCATGCTCCAAAGCAAAGCCGGTATCCAAGAAATGTCCAAGGAGGTCTGGAAAGGTACAATTACTCCTTGTAAGAAGCTTGCCACTGTCCATTCCAAAACCTTCTAAGAATATTTTCTGGAATTATTCTGTGCCATGTCAAGATGCATGCTCCCACTTGGTCGTTTTATGTCAGAGAGATGCAAAATAGGTCTTATAGAGGTTGGGAGTTTGATACTCACCATGTGCCTCTTAGTAGAACACCCACCTATGCAGCTGTGAATGGTAAATCATTAGTGTGCCCTATAGCAAGAATTCCTAGAAAGGGTTGTTATAAGTCAGAATTGACTTGACGGCATATTATTATTATTATTATTATTATTATTATTATTATTATTATTATTATTATTATTATTATTATTATTATTATTATTATTATTATTATTATTATTATTATTATTATTATTATTATTATTATTATTCCTACACATAACTGTATTAAATACAGACAAAAAAGGACAAGGCCTAGTCAGACAAAGTGTACAAACCTGTAATATAATCCACAGAAAACTGGACCAGGTTAACTGGACCTAGTAAATTATCTAAGAAACATTATTTTCTTCTTTTAAAATCTCCAAGTATATATCAATGTCCACATTAGGAATAGATGTGCAAACTCAAGTGACCATGAGCCAGAGGAACTGTGAATTGAGACCAGGGACATTATGAGGAAAGAATGCAACAACAACTACAACAACAAAGGCAAATCCTGTAGTCAAAAGAAAAGAAAAGCCAAGATGGATGATGGAAGAAACACTTAAAATTGTGGAAGACAGGCAAGAAACAAAAAGTGACAGAAATGAGGTCAGAAGTCTGAATGCAGTTTTTCAGCAATTGGCACACAAAGAACTATTACAATAACCAATGCAAAAAAATAATAATAACAGGAGTGAATAACGAAAAGAGAAACCAAGAAATCATAAGACAACGGAGACTCAGAAGGGCAGCAATGAAGGAATTAGAATTGGGAAAAATCAAGCATATGGAGAATAAGATTATCCACACTCTTGTAGTCCTAATCACCATGTATAGATGCAAAAGTTAGACAGTAATGAATGGTGATAGAAAAAATGATTTGTATGAAATATACTATTAGAGGAGAGCTTTGCAGATAGCCTCTACTGTCAAAAAGACAAAAGAAATGGATCCCGGCGAAACTCAAGCCTGAACTCTCTCTAGATGGGCACATCTTGAGAAGCCAAGATTCTCTGGAAAAGACAATAATGCAGGGAAAGGTGGAAGGCAGCAGGAAGAGAGGAATGCCAAATACAAGATGGATTGATTCCCCAAGGGAAACCACAGTCTACTACTTGAAGGAGTTGAGCAGGGCTGCTGAGGACACGACATTTTGGGGATTTCTCATTCTCTTGCAGTGGCTCAAGTGGCAAAGACGCTGACTGGAAGGCGATAGGTCAGCAGTTCGATACCGGAATACTTCAGGACGGAGTGAGCTCCTGTCGTCTGTCCCAGCTCCTGCCAACCTAGCAGTTTGAAAGCAAGACATTGCAAGTAGATAAATAGGGACCACTTCGGTGAGAAGGTAAACAGTGTTCCATGCACTCCGGTGTCTAGTCATGCCTGCCACATGACCACGGAAACGTCTGCAGAAGCGGACAGCGCTGGCTCTTCGGCTATGAAACAGAAATGAGCACTGAACCCTAGAGTCGGATCCGACTGGCTTTCGAGCAAGGGTGACCTTTACCTTACTAAGGTCATCTTAAGTTGGCAATGGCTTGACAGCATACATCAAGTCATGCATACATATGTCAAAGCATTTCTCTAATAAATGCCAGATTTTTAAGAATATCGTGTCTGAGAATGCATTTTCCCCCCCTGAAGCAGAAAAAAATGCCATTGGTGTGAATTTGTTTAAGGTGTATCCCAGCTTGCCACGAAGTGACCCACACACTGTGATCATCTCCTGCGACACATATTAAATGAGACATGCAGGGTTTGACACTGTGACTGCAATGGGCAGCCGCAGCCTTGAGGATATGGACAAGGTGCGCCTTCACAGCCAGTCTATCTGGCATGGCCATGACCATTGAGAATCAAAACAGTTCCTCCTCTGCTCATTTTGCCACTGGACCCAATAGGATGGTTTCCAGGAGCACTTCATCCACTGAGAAGACCATCAACCCACCGCTGGTCCCTTTAGGGACTCTGGTTATTTACCGCTGCCCAACACTTGCCATTGAGTCGCTGGCTGTATGGCCTACTCTATTACCATAGTGGGATGTCTGTCCAGAACAAACACACTAGCAAAATGACATTCAAAAATATTAACAAATATCTTCTATTGATTTATTAAGAATCCGACACACACACACCACCACTGAAACAGACTATGAATGTAGATCTAATACCTAAACTGAAGCATAAGCTTCGCTTAAAATCTCATTATTCCTGCTACAAGAAAAACACCCAGCTCAATACTTCCACCACAGCTGGCTAGGAGGAACTGAGCATGATGTTGCAGTTTAGGTCAAGAAGACCCTTGGCTGCGATTTCATTCTCAGGCAGGCTATATCCAAGCTACTTAGAGAGAAGTCTAAAAACTCTGACAACGTCTTTATCTCAAGCAGTTTAAACCCAGCTGACATCCTGGCCAACACTGTTGCGCAAGTATTGGCTGTGCATGGTGATAACTTGGGAAACTGTGAACAAGACTTGAAACGAACACCCTTTTAGCTAAGACACAACACTGAATGGAAGGTCCGCTACTCCTAAACACAAGGAGGTCAAAAGCCACATGAATTGGGAGTTACTGACGGTGTGGGAAAGCCAATGCAAACAGGTACACTGCGCATCGGGAACAAAATGTACACAGACT
The DNA here is from genome assembly GCA_035047345.1 of Bradypodion ventrale. Lineage (NCBI taxonomy): Eukaryota > Metazoa > Chordata > Lepidosauria > Squamata > Chamaeleonidae > Bradypodion > Bradypodion ventrale. The sequence goes on from JAWDJE010000012.1 coordinate 12,203,489, forward strand.
ACTAGAGGCTCATTTTTTCCCCAAAGCTGTTGTGGTCCCTACAATAACAAAACCTAGAAACTGTTACTCCATCTTAAAAAGAAAGTACCTATACCACGCGAATGCAGGTAACAGTTGCTCTATTTAAAGATGTAAAGCGGAATGGGATCAGAACATGGGGGGCACTAGCACATATTTTCCCCCAGTAAAGAATGGAAACTTTGAGAAACAGGGGGGGGGGGGATTTTCTCTCTTTTAAAGTGAATTGATTTTTTTTAAAGAAAAGGGTTTACTCATTCAAAACCCCAGAAACAATATAAAATTCTGTGTATCAGATAGACTACAAAATTAACAAAAATAAGTATGCAGATGCATGTTCATGACACATAACAACACTCACATACAGGTGTATTTCTGTGTTGGGTGGAAACTGATATCGCCATAAGAAAAGCATATTGGGGTGGGGTGGATCACTATGGACAGATTGCTGCTGCTTCACATTTAGAGGAGGCAGAAACAGCAGAAACCAGGCTATTTCAGTAAAGATGCTGTGTTTTATTTTGTTTAATACAATATATCTCATTTAGGTTTCCACTTGTCCCCTGAATATCAAAACCTAAGGTACCTGGTTGTGGGATAGTACCATAGGGGACTGCGATCTGTAGTTCTTTCTTTAGTGTAAAAGTATGTTAATTTTTTTTTATTTTGTACAGAACTGAAGCTTTTATATTTTTATACCAAACCATTTTACATCCCAAGGTGCAAAGGAATTATTTTCATGTTTAATTTAATTTAATATTTGTATGTTGCTAAGACAGTAAAACAGACCTACGTTTGACACACCAGTAGGTACTACACATACGTCCACTTTCCTCGAAATGTCAGGGTTCTCCACACACACACACACACACACACACCCTTGGAAGAAAAAGGTTCCCCTTCTCCAGATTTCAAAGTTTCAGGAAAATCCACATCTCTAGTCTTCTTCTTCCATGTCTAGGCCAGACGTGAAACTGCCAACATGAAAGCGCCATTTGATGAGTTCATTCTGCAGTTCCTTTCGCCTGACTTAGTGTGAGAAAGATTAGCCGGCAACACAAGGTTGACGTTTTACCAGGGTACACCCGATTGTGGTTCAAAAATACCACAATCTTCGAGGAGGCGCTTTCTGTGCACCCACATCTCTAGTTATATTATAATGCTTCGTCATTACACAATTCAGTGCTCCACTGCAAAAAGGTTGGGATAGAAACCATGCGTTTTTGGGAGTCCTGCAATCTTGGGTTCCAAAGAGTCGTGCAACCATCAACCACAATCAATGCATGTGACATTTCATTCATTATTTTTTTTCGTGCTCCTCTCTTGAAGATCTGCACCCAAACATTGCACAGCTCCTGCCAACCTAGCAGTTCGAAAGCAAGAAATTGCAAGTAGATCAATAGGGGCCACTTCGGTGGGAAGGACAACGGACAACGAAACAATTCTAGGTTGGGAAGATGAGGTAGGAAAGGATGGGAAAGCGGAGGTTTTTACCTGAATCAGTTAAAGCAAAGCAAACACTCTGAATTGGTGCTAAAGTTCCTGTAAGGGAAGCATGAAAGCGTTGTTGACATGTCATTCACAGTATGCTTATTTCTACACAACTTCCCACCTTGCCTTTTAAGTGGGTAGACCGATTTCATGAATAGAGTCGATCTTTTGTTTTTTAGCTGCCTCTCTATCCTTCCTGGTGATGAAATGTTGAGTAAAATATTGTGCCGTCTCTGAAATTCTCTCTCTCACACACACACACACGCACATCCCAAAAAAGCTTTCTGTGGCCCAGCAAAAGACACTCCCTTTCCTCTAGTAGATGATGACACCATCAAGTGCGCTCGACGTTTCAGCGGATACTCCTGCATATGCTGTTGGCTTTTCCTTGCATGCAGTCAGGGACATAAATAGGTTCATGGTCTAAGTTACAGCTCAGCTTTGCAGGAGAAAATCCAGGCAAGTTACGGGCGGAGGTAACTCGCAGGGCAAACGAAGGAAGCCAGGGATGTGCTGCCAGAACATTCAACCGTGTGTTCTGCAAGTGACCTCTTTTTGAGCAAATGCCTTTCAGTTCTAGGACTCCTGGCTGTAACCACATCCTCCTCTCGCTGCTCAAAGTGCTCCGAAACACATCTGCTACTTTAATAAGTGACGCTTCCTCCGGCACCTAACATGCCACCACTATTGCATAAAGCAGTGCGCTCGCCATACAACAGCAGTGCATGTGGGGATTCAATGAGATTATGCTAATAAAACCAGGCTGATTGCTTCAAGTCAACAGGCACCATGGCAACAATAACTTCTTCCCCCTCTTTATTATGTACACCAAGAGCAGTCCTGGCACAGACATTAGCAAATCAAATCTCACCTCTGCCACAAATCCAGTAAGAGGCCTTAGGCTACCCACTCAATTAATTAAAGAAAAAAAGATCTACGATATTTTCCCTCCGTCACCAAAAGCAGGACTAAGGCAATGTAGATACAATTATTAAAAATATATATATAAATTGCTGTAAAAAATAAAGAAATGCATGGGTATAATTAGACCAAGAAACAAGGAGGCTAAGATCCAACTAAGGCTATACGTTTCAATCAGCTTCGTTGTTTCAGAAGGAGCTTCGGTGGCTCAGTGGTTAAGAAGCTCGCCTTGTTAGCTGGAAGGTTGGCAAGTCGGCAGTTCAAGACCCGGGGACTGCATGACGGATTGAGCGCCCGTCTCTGTCCCAGCTCTTGGGGACATGGAAGGAGCCTCATGCGCGCGTTCCCTGAGCAGTTTCTTCTGCAAAAAAATCCTTTCAACCCAGAATAATTTATGGCACGAAATTATCATTATTATTCTTTCGGAAGATTCAAATAACTTCAGTATATGTAAGGGCAACAGTTCAATTGTGCAGCGCATGTTTTGTCACATAGAAGGTTCCAGATGTGATCCTGGGAATCTCCCATTAAAATAATCCTAGCTAGGAGGTTACCAAGAAGCCATGAAAAGTCACTGGGGTTGAGAGAGAAACCTCATATGGTTTAACAACAACATTGAGGTGTAATAATACAGAGGTTATATTTTACAAGTGCTTATGCTATTTTCATGTAGGCTAGTACCACTGTCAGAGATAAAAGAGTCTCTCAAAAGAAGGTCTATTTTCTTACTAGAACACAGATAAATATTTTGACCATCACCTAGTTGAACATTTTAAAAGCGCCATTAGATTTCAATGGCCGAAATTTAAACCATGCACTCAAACACCCACTGTCATCGATGGGAGTTCTTTAGAAGAAGGTGCTTAAATCTTCCCTATTTCCCTGCCACGGCAGGACTGCGGTGGCTCAAGTGGTTGAGGCGCTGACTGGAAGGTTGGCAGGTCACCAGTTCGAGGCCCGAGAGCTGCACGACAGAGTGAGCTCCCATCGTCTGTCCCAGCTCCTGCCAACCTGCAAGTAGATAAATAGGTGCCACTTTGGTGGGAAGGTAAACAAGGGTTCCGTGCAGTCCGGTGTCTAGGCATGCCTGCCACATGGCCACGGAAACGTCCGCAGGGCTCTTTGGCTATAAACAGAGATGAGCACTGAGCCCTAGAGTCGGATATGCCTGGCTTTTGAGCAAAGGGTGACTTTTACCTGTTTCCCTGCCACATACCTAAAGTGACAGAATCAACATAGCGAACAAAAGAAACAATTCAGAAGCAAGAGCAAACAGACTTGATTTTTTAAAAATCAAGTACTTGCTCACCCTATTTGCTATGTACTTATTTCAGCCAAACCTAAGTTCACATTTTCCTACTCTGATATTATATCCCACCTTCAGCGCCTTATTACTTTTTATGTGCTGGTCTTACCAAACATTCAACTCGGCCATCCAGCAGCACAGGACTGAGAAGCCTTCTTGAAATAAAGCATTTCTTTCATCCCTGACACACTATATTTCCACCTCCAAAAGGCAGACGGTGACTAAGTCACTCAATCGAGCCGGATTCGGTTTTTTGCAGTGAACCACATTTGACGAAGTGGGCACCTCGACCACAAGAAGCATCCCAGATTTGTCCATCCATCCTGCAACTAGCTTATAGCAATGTTGTTTAAGTCAACATTAAAGCACAGCGTTTTATGTGCAATAAAAAGAGAGGCCACCCATTCGGCTTTGTAACATGGCATACCGTGCCAAAGTCACGCTCGGGTGATCTGGTATTGCCACAACTTCCATAAAGACCACCAACACCACGTGAACCCCATGCCATGCACTCAGTATTCTTAGCAACGTGTTGTTCAGCAAAGTGCCTTTGCTTGAAAGCCAGTCATATCCGACTCTAGGGTTCAGTGCTCATCTCTGTTTATAGCCAAAGAGCCAGTGCCGTCTGCAAAGGTTTCCGTGGATACGTGGCAGGCACGACTAGACACGGAACACTGTTTACCTTCCCACAAAAGTAGCCCCTATTTATCTACTTGCAATTTCTTGCTTTCAAACTGCTAGGTTGGCAGGAGCCGGGACAGAGACAGGTGCTCACTCCGTCATGCAGCACTTGGATCTCGAACTGTCAACCTTCCGGTTGTGAAGTTCAGCATCTTAACCATTGCTGCTTGCAAAAGGCTCTCCTTTTTCCTAAAGGCGGCCCATCCTCACCGCCTGCCCTAATCCAGGACCAAAACTGCCAGAAATATGGGAGAGTAATAATGGTCCATGCGATCACCATGAAGGGAGAGAAAGAGGTGTGGCGTATAAAAGGGGGGACAACAAGGCAGCTTCTATACTTAATGAAAATCTATTTTTAAAAAATGCCCAAGAACTGACTTTCTCCAGCACAAAACAGACTTTAAAACACCTGACAGACAAGACAATGAGAATAAACCGGTCCAAGCTGAAGACAAGGCAAAACAACAAGCATCATATAATGGGGAGAGGGAAACGTGTATGCACACACAAATTAAGAACACTGGCAGGAATAAAAGGGTAGGTAAAAGTTGCCCTCCTTGCTCAAAAGCCAGTTGTATCCAACTCTAGGGTTCAGTGCTCATCTCTATTTATAGCCAAAGAGTGAGTGCCGTCTGCATCTGCAGACGTTTCTGTGGACATATGGCAGGCACAACTAAACACCAGAGCGCATGGAACACTGTTGCCTTTCCCACTAAGGCAGTACCTATTTATCTACTTGCAATTTCTTGCTTTCGAACTGCTAGGTTGGCAGGAGTCAGAGGATGGATGACGGGAGCTCACTCGGTCGTGCAGTACTAAGGTATTGAACTCCGACCTTCCAGTCTTCAAGTTCAGCATCTTAACCACTTGAGCCACTGCAGTCCCTAATAAAATGGTACACACACACACACACACACACACACACACACCGCAAAAGACAAATAAAACAGTTCCTAAAATTGTCCAGGAAACAAAGAGTGTCTTTGCCATACACTGAAAAAGAGGAACCACAGAAAGTTGGGCCAAACTTAGCTTCCTTTGGCCAACAGTTATAGAGCAAAGGAGCAGTCAAGACAAAGGTTCTCTGGCCACATCTTAGCAGGGGTCCCCAAACTACGGCAGGGGTCCCCAAACTACGGCCCGGGGTCCAGATCTGGCCCCTGACGCCAATTCATCTGGGCCACAATGCCCTCGTCGCTCAGGGAAACAGAAGTAAAAGCGTGTTTTACTTCCGCTTTCAGGAGCGACGAGGGCTTTGTGGCGCGGATGAATTGGCATCGGGGGCCGGATCTGGGCCCTGGGCCATAGGGAACGCCCCCCTGAACCTCGTGACCAGCCCACGGCCCAAAAAGTTTGGGCACCCCTGCTCTATGGCGATCATAACATCTCACATAGCCTTGTAAGAGGAAACAACCCTTCACATCTCAAATCCTACACATATCAAGGCACTACTGTCACTCACGGTAGTCCTCATGAAAGCTTTGTCAAGAAAGGAGAAGGATTAGCAACTTTACTGAGAGTAAAAGGACCTGATTTGATCTTGTGACACTACGGCAATGTTCCCAACACCTTTGTTCACTCTCTCTATACGTATCCTTGTCCCTCTTTTTGCACTCACACACACAAGCTTTCCCACTGAAGAGTTCTCAGCACAGAGATGGAAGATCATCGAAGTCTGAGTCATGACCGGAGACTTCTGACTCACAGTCCCACACCATGCCACAACAGTTCTCAAGCAACAGGAAACAAAAGTGTCATGGGAAGGGGTTGATGTAGCCGAATTGTTCTTCAACGCTTAGAACACCTCCATAGTTGCTGTTTCTTCCACTAATCTCTCTTAAGTTCCACCGAGCTAAGCAAAGGCAGGAGTGGCAGTGGCAGCTAAGTCCCATGAACCATAAACCCGATGGCTGTTTATGACATTCCTCTAAGGAAAATGCACTATCTAGTGCTTTATTGACTCGACACTTGGTTTGTCCCTCCCCACCCTTCACCCCTGCATTCCCCCCCCCTTCTGTTTCATAAATATCAACCAGAGCCTGTAAACAGTGACTCTTACAAACCGATGTACACCACTTAGAAAATTTAAGGTTTGTTAGGACTGAATAACAACAAGAGAAGTAGAACAAAAGCACAGAGTGACAAAGAGACCATTAGGCAATGCATACAAGACCACAGAGTTTGAAAACATAACATTTACAGACTTAAACTCTCTCTTCCACTTCACAGAACACATTACCAAGCCAGACACTTGCGCACACCCACTGTGCAGTGGGAACAAACAGGAGAGAAAGTGGCTCGAAATCTTGGAAACAGCTGCGTGGAGGTGATCCTAGTGGGCACACCAATTCCCAGGGGTTGTCAAGCTGCTTTACAAAGCTTAGCCGCCACAACGTCTGCTGAGACTAGATCAGCAACATGCGACTTCCTAGGTGGAATGCTTAACCTCCAGGGAATCATCCAGATACTCCAAACTACATTTCCCATCATCCCGCCATAGGCTCAGTTCTTTATTTCTCCTTGATACACTTGTCATTACAGGAGTTTGATGAAAAACGATCCCCTAGAGCAGGGATTCTCAACCTGTGGCCCACGGCACCCTTTCATGTGCCCCCCACCGCTTCCACCACATCCAGAAGTGCCATGTGGTGGAGGAAGGGCAAAATGGCCATCCAGCCCCCAAAGCTATCTGAGGGAACATGACCCACCCCCCAGCTTTAAAAGGTTGAGCACTCCTGTCTAGAGTATAGACCCATGGTTCCCACAGGGGGACATCAATTCCCAGAAGCCTCAGTCAGTATGTTGGCTGATTAGAGCTTTGGGGAACTGACTTAGGCTTCTGGGAATTGGAGTCCAAAAACCAAAGGTTGGGAAACACTGCCCTAGACAGTCATAACCTGCTAATGTGGGTCAGGGGGAAAAAGGCAGTCACTGATCAAGCCAGTTTCCTCCTCTACTGTAAAATCTCCCACATAAAACAACTTGCAAGGCTTTGAAAAACCCACCTACCTTGACTTTAATCTTTTGTTTTAATATCATTTTTTTTTAACCTGGGCAGCAATAGCAATTTTTTCCTAAACTGTCTAAATCGCCAAAAAAACCTTGACAAGTTATACATTAGACAGTGACCAAAATGAATGACAATGCTATCACTTCCAGACACAGCAAATCATCCATTTAATGACAGCAAAAAACAGACAAAGCTACCTTCTACCTGTCAGATTATTAATCCATCTAGGCTGGTATTGTTTTCTCTATGTTAAACCCTGTTCCTCTACCTGTCACTTAATTCTTTTCACTGGAGATGCCAGGGGAATCAATGTGGGGTCTTCCAGGTAGAAAGCACATGGCTGAGAATTAAGCAACAACCAATCCCCAAAGTAGTGGTTTGCACTGCCAAACAGGTTTTTTGCCCATCACTCTAAACACTCTTTTGGGGTTGAACAGAAAAGCAGAGAGACCATAGCAACAAATAACAACTTGACAAATAAACACTGTTTAAAGAACAAAATATTCCATCTTTGATATGTGACTTATAGTTAGACGAACCCCACAAGAGGTATCCATTGAAACCCATTTCCTAAACATGTAAGAGATTAGACCAGTGTTTCCCAACCTTTGGTTTTGGGACTCCAATTCCCAGAAGCCTAGGTCTGTTCCCCAAAGCACTGATCAGCCAATGGACTGACTTAGGCTTCTTGGAATTGAATCAATGGTCCACGTTGGGAACCACTGAATTAGACTAACTTTGAAGCATGGAAACAAAGCCAGATCCACAAGTCACCCTGCACTGTTTCCTCCACATTAAGCTGCCCTTGTGGTCTCTTCCATTAACCACAACCTTACCCCATCATGACAGAAGATCAGTTTTTACACACTATTGAAAATACAACCAACCTGGCGACACTCATTTATACAGTATCCAGGCCACAGATGCTGATGGCCCTTTGCTGAGTTATGTTAACACAGAGCAGTCCCTGCCCCGATGACCCTACAAAACATTTTAGATGTTTTCCTTCTGGCTCAGAAAGGGGGAAATGGCGTGTGGAACCTGCACCTCATTGTTAAATTCTCTTTTGAAACAAAAGCTATCCAATTACCAAGCAAATAAACAAGACAGAGAAGAAAATGCTTATTTCGAAGAAGAGCAGCCATACATATTAAGGCCTTACTCATCTTCACCTTACCTAACAGGTCATGATGAATTAGATCAGCAAAGTGGGGGTCATCACCCCACCAGAATATCCACAGTTCTCGCCGCCCGGGCCTCTGATCTCGTCGCCATACGCTCAGGACGTCGGCCTTCAGGCAGCGACTGTAACTGCTTAGGATGGGGTCTTCCTCCGTCACTGGGAAGAGAATCGGGGCAGACGTCGGCCCCTGCCATACGTATCGTTTCCATTTAATCCCTGTTAAATCGGCCTGAAGAAAAATCACAACAAAGGTTAGAGCTAAGTAAGTTCCTGTATTTACCAAAGACCAAGTATTATAATTCCAGTCTCTTCACACTGATTCTCAAAGCTACCAACACAACATTAATTCTGGAGCCTACAATTCCATGATAGGTGTTTTACAAAGCTGAGACTCAAACTCTAGTCCATTCATGCCATTCAGTCCATTAATGGAATGTTTTATTATTCAAACAGAAGAGGATTCTCTTTTGGGATGAAAAAGCCTTCCAAGACCTCCATTTTGAATTATGCAGTTATGTTTTTTTTTTAAATAAAAATTGGCATCTTGCTCAACAACTCAATATAAAGAACCTGTTCCCCTGACAGCCTGAATTTATTACAAATGCAAATATATAAGCGAGCAATAATCGCCTGCTTCGACAGGACATTTACTATTAGAAGCAACTCTGCAGCAAAACCGTGCCATTTTTTAAAAAGACTTTCTGCCAAAAAAATTATTAGGTGTCATATTTTCCACTGAACAAGCCTCAGTCAAGTCCAGCAATATATATATATAATAATAATTCTGGGGCAATTCTAATCAACCCTATGACAAGGCAAGCACTTAAGAAAGCTGGGTAAGCAAATCTTGTTTTCCCATCCTAGAAACAATCATTTGTTTTTTAAAAAATAATTATCTGGTTTCAACTCCATAGCCTGTTTTTCTCCTGTAAATGGCTGGGGGGGGGGGGGGGGGGTTGTCATGTAGAGAGGAAGAGAGGCTGGTTCAAAGTCCAACTTCACAATCCAGCTGTTGATGGAAGGTGCTCCTTTGGCTTAATACTCAACTTCCTTCCCTCTCCCGTCAGATGCAGTGTATAAAGGCCTTCCTGCCTATTTTTACTCCAATAAGGAAGCCTCCTTTACCTCTTGTCAAGTGGCAGAATTTGCAACAGTTGGTGCTCTTGAAATGGTGGGGTGGCCTGGGACGAAAAGGAGGCATGCCTTAAAGCCCACTTTGGAGGAGCAACCACTGCAGTCCACAAAGTGACATCTTGCAGATAGATTCAAGACTGCCTTTGGGTCTTGAATCTATCTGCAAGATAGATTCAAGACCCCCCCCCCCCCACTTCCCAAAATCTCTCCTCAGTTACCCATAAGCACAACATTCTAGCTAGAGGTTTACTTCCAGGATGAAATTAACAACAGCCCATCAAAACGGCATGGAGAGAAACCCAGAAAAGAGGTCAGCCACAAAACAGCATGGCCAGGAAGTTGGGCTGAATCCTTTGCAGGTCAAGGCTTAACTCCTGGCTTCCATATGGGGGGAGTGGGGGAGAGAAAGAGATTACAACCCTGTCTGGGGACAGTAATATAGCCCCACACTCACTCACTCACTCACACACACACACACACACACACACACACACACCTTTCCTTTAAACAACAACACAATGTCACCTCCAAATAATAATAATAATGTACACTTTTTCTTCCAGCCCTGAAAAGACATTTTTGTGACCCATTTCAGTAGGGTGTCACTTTTTTTTTTGGTGTGAAAAGAAAGTTCTCCCCCTCCTTTAAAGGAAAATAATAATAATATTGTAATGGAGTCAAGCAAAGTTAGGGGGAGAAACAAAAAAAAAAAGGAGAGGGTCAAGAAAAGAGCGTTAAAAAGAAATAAGCAGAATAAACCCAGGAAATTTATTAGCTAATAGGGACGGGTGCACGTTGGAAAGAGAGAGAAAGGAATGGAATTTTTTTTTAAAAAAGAGAAAGATTTAAGTTAGGAGAATGGAGAACAACAAAAGAAGGAATGGTGAAGAAACAGCAGGAGAGAGAAGGCAGAGAGAGACAAGAAGTGGCAAGCGAGCAGCACTGGAAGAAAGGGGGGGAAAGGGAGCATATAAATAAATAAATATATATATATAAATATACTCGGGAGCTGGGCGATTCCTGCTAAGGCCTCCTCCAGCAGAGAAGCAATGCTAAAAATGGCTGCTTTACTGCCATTCCTCTTACACACACACACACACTCTCTCTCACACACACATACACACACACACAATCCCTCCCCCTTTTTTCCTTTTCTCCCCTCTGCTAGCCATCTCGTCTCCCTCCGCCGTCGCCTCCCCCCCCCTAACCCACCCCCCCAAAAAAAAACCCATTTCCCCTCCCCAAACCCAGGCATGGTTGTGTCTCCACACACACACACTCACACACAGCCATCTCTGGTGCACCTCCTCCCCACCCAGCCATGGAGAGTTCTTGCCTTCCCCCACCACCATCAGACCCACACACAAAAAAATAAAATTAAAAACCACACAGGGGGGGGGGGCAATAAACACACGCCTAAAAAATAAAAGAGCCCCAAACACGCGTCCACGCATTCACACACACACACAACACGCATACTCACCAGGCAGAATAGGTTGGAATGGCAATCCTCCAGGCTAGCCCCGTTCGGCACGAAGCAGGAACTCATCCTCACAGGCACAACCCACACGCCATTATTCCACAAGCCTCCGACAAGAAAGGAAAGAGAGACAGACAGAGAGAGACCGAAAGGGGAGGGAGGGAGGAGAAGAGAGAGAGAAAGACACACACACACACACACCACAGAAGGGCTTTTCCTTTTAGGAAAAAATAAAAGACACAAAACACGCAGCACACAACAGGGGTGGGTGGGTGGGTGGGTGGGTGGGGGGAGCAAGGCTGGAAAGGGCTGCGCAGACCCAGACAAGGCGAAGGGAGATAAATAAGATTTTTTTTAAATGGTGCCCCCCTCCCCAATCAAAGGATTTTTTTTAAAAAAAAGGGAGGGGGAAATAAAGAGATCAATTTCACAGCCCCAAAGAAGGGGGGTTTGGGGGGGTGGATCCGAAGGGTTGGGAGGAAGAGGAGGAAGGAGGGAGAGGGGTGGGTGCGGAAGAAGATTTTGGGGGTGACTTCAAATCCAAAAAAAAGAGGAATTTGGGGAGGGGGGGGATGAGAAGAATGAGAGATTGAAGATCACCAATCAAGCCAAGGAGAAAAGGAAAAAAAAGGGGGGGGAGAAAGAGACACAGACAGACACGCAAATAATCCAAGCGATTGAAAGGTGGGTGGGAAAAAAGAAATCCAGGGATCTTGTCTCCTTTTTTTTTCCGCCTTGTTTTCTCTCTCTCTCGTCACACCGGATTTACAGGAGTAAAAAAAAAAAGGGTCAAGCCACTGGGAGGGGGATTTTCCTGGTTTCTTCTCAAAGAAGGCGAAAAAAGTTCTGGTTTCCTTTCCCAGGTTTTGATTATTTGATTTGAAAGCCTCCCCTCCAAAAAATAATAATTTTGTAGCAGAGAGAGGAAACAATAACTTTGTGGCCTCCAGAAGGAAAGGTTTGTTTCCCAAGGTGTATCGTTCACTGGAGGTTTTCTTATCCACAAAATAAAATATATATATATATATATAATTTTCTTCTTCTTCCTGGGAGTGGGGAATGCGTTCCTTTTAGAGTTTTTCCCAAGTTTTCCTCCAAAGCTTAAAAGGATTTCCTTTCCAAGTCCTCGATCCTGAAGCCAAAAAATAATAATCAAAAATTCAAAGGGATTTTTCCTGGATATTTTTTAATAGCGATGAGGATGTAATTTCCAGAAGGATGGTTGTAAATGGTCAAGGAGACTTTCCTGGGGAAGAACAGGAGGGCTTCAAGAGGGACTAAAGTTCAACAGAGGCAGGGGGGAAAAATAAGGTTATCCCACTCTTCCTTCTTGAAGGATCCACTTTTGAGTGGAGAGACACAGATGAACTCACTCACTTTCTCCAAACTTTTTCTTCTTCCCAGACTGTAAAGTCCTCTTTCCCAATGGTTTGGATGAATGACCACCTTCCCACCCAGCCCCCCAAAAATAGCAAAATTCCAAAAAAGCAAAACCCACTAATTCCTTAGTTCAGTTTCCCATGCCAAAAATTATTTGCATAAATTACAGGTGTTTTTCCTCCTTTTGATGGCAACCCCCCCAAAAAATTTTTTTAAATGTCTTGCTTCTTCTTCAAAAAATAATAAGAATCCAGGAAACTTTTTTCAGACAGTGAGGACGTGAGAAGGCTGTATTGTTCCAGTAATAATAACAATAATAATAGTAATAATTTAAAGGAAGGGTTGGAGGATCCAAAAAAAATGAAGATTAAATCCCACTGGATGTCACCAATATTTTCGATGCCACCAATATTTTCAGAGGGTTGAACTCTTTTCCTTGGTGAAGAAAGCAGCCACTTGAAATCAAGTCTCCTCTCTTTTTTCCAGTCCAGGGTCCAGACGCCTCTACTTTTTGGTCACTTTCCTTCCAGAAAGCAATATATATATATATAATTTAAAATAAGTCTCTCAGTGTGGTGAGAAGTAAAACAAATTGAAGGGGGGAAAAACCACCAGGTCTTCAGTTTTTTTCCCCCTGTCTCCTTCAGGTAGAAACTAGGAGCTTCCTCTTTTTCCACTTGGCTAAGAAGAAAACAGGGCTTCCGCCTCAAATATATTTAAATATATATATATGATAAAAGTGTCTGAAGCTGGGAGGTGGGATGGGAGGGGATCAAGGAAGAGACACCCTTTTAAAATATATATATATATACAGATTCAGTCCCAGTTGAGGAGAAAATGAAGGTGTTGGTTTCCAATTCTTTCTAAGATGATTTTTTTTCCTCTTGAAGGATATTCTTGCTTTTTTTGTGTGGTGTTTTTTCACCTCTTTTCTTCTTCTCCTCTCAGGAGAGGATGATGACAGGTGAGGTGAGGAAGTGGACAAAACGGAGTCGTAGCCTCGCCGAAAGAGATGGGGAAAAAAGGAAGAATTTTTTTTTAAAGTGACAAAAAACCAAAATCCCCTCACACACAAAAATATATATTAAAAAAAAATCCTCCAGAAATAGAAATTGAAAACAAGAGGCTCCCTCAAGGCCTCCTCGATGGCGACTTCTTTTCTTCTTCTTTTTCTCCTCACAAAATCTTCTTCTTCCTCCTCGTCGTTTTTATTCTTATTTTATTTTGATTTTTTTGTTTTTACCTCAGCGATGCCTCTGCCGGCGGCTGCCCAGCCTCGGCATCCTGAGCCGCCCCCCCCCCTTTGAGGCGACGGTTTCCTCTCACCCCACCAACGGCTCTCCCCCCATTTTCCTCCGCCTCTGATTAATTAAATTAATTTTTCGCCCTCCCCCCCCCTTCCTTTATTATTTTTATTAACTGCCTCTTCGCCGCCGCCCCCCCTCGTCTTTTTCCCCCCCTTCTCCTCTAATGGCGGCCACTCAGCAGACCAGCGTCGTCGTGAGGGCCAAGAAGCAGGCCCCGCCCACCTCGCCCGGCCATTGGCCGGCCTCGCCGTACGCGGCTAGCCATTGGAAGAAGGCGCGTCACGTGGCGGGCTCGGCGCTCTCGCTCTGCCCGCCCCAGCTTGCGGCCCAACAAGCTAGTCAGTCGCTGGCTGACTGACGAGAGAGACGGCGAGGAGGGAGGCGCGGCGGCGGCGGCATCCGGCCACTGGGGGCGCCAGAGAGCCAATGAGGGAGGGAGGAAAGGGCGACGCGGGCGGAGGAAACCAACCAACAAGCTGCGGAGGAATGTCGGCTGTGGGGAGGGCGACATCTGGTGGCGCGGTGGGAGAATTGCAGGTAAAAATTGGAAAATGCTGGGCAGGCTGTCACTGCTGCTACAGAGACTTGTGTGATCCGGTGGCTTCTTTAAAATTGATATTTAAGTTTAAGCCAAGGCCTTAGCTGTCTCCCAATCCATAAAATTTGCAAGTTTTAGAAGTGTCACAGAGATCTTTGTCGGCGTTGCCGTAGCACGGCTGCCTGTGTTGTGGCGCTTCGGTTGTTTGGAGCAAGCTCACATCATCCGGCAAAAGAGTGTTTTTAATCTTTTATGTATCACAGAATTCTTTGTCTGCCGAGAGGAGGAATAGTAAATTGATGCAAACTGTAACATGGGGTCATGTGGAAGCTGCAAATTCCCATTCTTGCCAGGGATCTGATATCAAGAGCGACGGCTGTCACATTTGATGCAATTTTCAGCCCCAAATTTTAATATATTGCTTATTTAATTAAGGAATTTTCATACCACCTCTTCTCCCCTTGACAGCTTGGCAAAAGATTATATATTATCTTTGCCCAATGAAGAGTCCTGTAGAGTTCAAAATTCTGCCTTATTTATGTTTCAGTGATGCATTCTAGAACTTTCTTTAAATGGATCATATAAGTCAGGGGTTCCCAAGCTTTTCAAGCCAGGCGGGCCGGGGTCACGCTCTCTCAGTCAGCTTCGAGGGCCAGATGGCCATTTTGCCCTGCCTGCACTATGGGGTGGCCATTTTGTCCCAACAGCTTCAAAGGGGCGGTCATTTTGTTTCTCAAATGCCCTTGGAGGGGTGGGGACCACATGAAATGACACTGTGGGCCGGATCCGGCCCACGGGCCTTAGGTTGGGAACCCTGATATAAGTGTTTCACACGTACGGTATTTTCCCTCCTTGATCAGACTAACTTGTTAACCCTCTTGAGTATGATTTTTTTACTGTTTTATTATTATGATGTTTGTTGTGCTATTTTGATGTTTTAATCAGCTTTAATCTTTTTTTTTTTTGAATTTTATTTGAAAACACTTCTGTAAAAGGTGTTATCAGTATTTTAAAGCACAGTGGTACCTCGCTTAAAGAGCATGATGCGTTCCACGGGATTGCTCTTTTAGCGAAACACCAATGTAAGTGACCCATTGTGACTTCTGGCGGCGGGGGGGGGGGGGGATTGCGAACCCCGATTTAGTTGTTAAGCGAGTTTTTGGTTGGTTTTAGTTGTTAAGTGATGTGACCATTCAGAGAAAATTCAGTTCTTTAAGCGAGTTAGTCTCTAAGCAAGGCGCTCCTTATGTGAGGTTTTACTGTACCTAGAGTTACAAAATTAATGCACTCCCCGGGACGCTTCGTATTACAAAAATTTCATAACTCAAAACACAATGCAGAAACACTAGAGGACGCGGAATATTGTGTAATTTAATGGGGAAACTTTTTCGCATCTTGAAAAAAAAATCGTATGTCGAAGTATTTATTTTCTCGGGATTTCTTGTCACATCGCGATATTTTCTCTACTCTTTCGTAACTGTAAATGCATTATTACAAAGAGACGGGTGACACCTGAAAGACTGTTGATCCACAGCTCATTTCATGTAAACTGGGTTTCATCAGAATGCCAAATACGATATCACACGATATCGGACATGATTTTGGGACATTCCCTAAAAATAAAATAAAAACATCCCCAGAATGGAACGGATTCCTAGCAAACCTTGGGACCAAGTTGTGGGAGAGACCAGAAGTTTTGGATTAGCAATGAATTATTCAGTAATAAATAAACCGGCAGCTTCGTGTGACATAACTTTACGCGACTGGATTTCGTCCACAGATTTACATTCTGCCTTTCAGAGAAATTTCCAGGGCGACTTTCCATTAAAAATCAAAGGTAAATCAATATGCATACTACCATTAACTGCTTCGAGGAAAGACGGGCTCTGGGGCATTAAAAATAAATAATTTTCTTTGGACACTCCAAGTTGAACCCTTAAGCCTGAAATGTTTATTTCTTGTTTTCTGTTCCCTGCAACCTTTCGAGGTAGGCTAACCTTCCTTGACAACACACAACCCTGCAATTCACTGTGCCTAGTGTTCAAAAGAGATACTCTATAGTGGCTCAAGTGGTTAAGACGACTGGGAGGTCAGCAGTTCGATTCCCGAGTGCTGCAGGACGGAATGAGCTCCCGTCTTTGTCCCAGCTCCTGCCATCCTAGCAGTTCGAAAGCAAGAAATTGCAAGGAGATAAATAGGGACCATTTCGGTGGGAAGGTAAGTAGCGTTCTGTGCACTCCGGTGTCTAGTCATGCCTGTCATATGACCACGGAAACGCCCGCAGAAGCAGACAGCTTCGAAACAGAGATGAGCACTGAACCCTAGAGTCGGATACGACTGGCTTTCGAGCAAGGGGAAACCTTTACCTTTTACTATATATGTAATGGCTCCTTCTGTCTTGGGAAATGTGGAATGGAGAATTCCCCCCCCCCCCCCCCCGTTGGAAATGGAAACCCACCCAAACTCTTGGCCGCCTTTTGTCCAGAAGACACCCACAAGCAGTGCGCGAGAATGTTTCTTAACATGAAAACAGGAAGCATTCTGGCATCCATCCCAGACATTTCAGTGGGATTTCTGCCAGTGAGTCCTCTGTGGATTGTGCTCCAGTTTTGTCAAAACTGGGGGCAAGGACAAGTTTGGCCTCAGGCGTCACATTGTTGAGGGCAGCCAGCATGCGGCGAAAGCTCTTGGGTGTCAAAGATCTCCTGTGCAGAGAATCAGCCAGAGTGCATTTTTGCTTAGACCAAGGGTGCCCAAACTTTTCAGGCCATGGGCCGGTTATGTGGTTTAGTGGGTCACATGGTTCCTCCCAACGGAAGCGGAAGTAAAACGCACCTTGCAATCTGTTTCTGCAACAGGATGAGATAGATTTAAGCTGCCATTTTCTCTGCTTAAACCAGGGGTGCCCAAACTACGGCCCATGGGCCAGATCTGGACCCGGACACCAATTCATCTGTCGCTCAAGGAAGTGGAAGTAAAACGTGCTCGTCCAGGCGCGGTTTGCTTCCGCTTCTGGGAGCAATGAGGGTGGCGTGAGCTGGATGAATTGTCATCGGGGCCGGATCTGGCCCATGGGCTGTATTTTGGGGCACCCCGGCTTAGACGTCGTTGCCTGTTGAAGGCGCTACAGCAAAAACCTACCAATTTCCTTCCCGCTTTGCTTGTGCTTGCGTAGGAACTCGTGCGGGCGCCACAAGGTGATTGCCAAACCTGCCTGCTTTTCAGAGATCTTGTATTCCCAATAAAATAAAATAACATTTTAAAGTGGCGCACTGGTTAAACTGCTGTACCGCAAACAAAAGGGTGTGAGTTCGATCCTGACCAGGGATCAAGGTTGACGTGGCCTCTTCCATCCTTTCCACGTAAGTTAAATAAGTTTCTTTGTTTCGGAGTGGGGGATCTGTTTTGTGACTGTGTTTGCATGTTCGTTGCCTGCCTGCGCATTTGGAGACACGGTTGGTTCGGCGGAGCGCCGGCTGCAGAGCATTCTCCGCTTGCCGTGTGCCCTCATTTCGGTCACCATGGAGAAAACCATCTGCCTCGCATTTCTTGGAAAGGAACCTGCGTTCCAGCGGGAGCCCCCACCCTCCTGGCAAAAGCCCACCCGTCCATCTATCCATCCCCAGCTGCAGTCCCACAGACAAGCAAAGGAATTAATCCCTCCAGTTAAACGCAAGAAGCGAAACACTGGAAAATAACGACTGGTTCGGGAGACATAACAGGCGTCTTTTTCTGGTGTGCGTACGTACCAGATTCACAAACACAAAGAAACTGATCATAAAAAAAATATGATTGCAAGGTGGATTCTATAACCCGAAGCAGGTGATGGGTTGGCCATAAAAAAAGCAAATCCCAAGATCTGTTCTCCGGTGGTCGCCTTTCTTAGGCTGGCCTGGGGAAAAGACCATGTGAATTAGACAAGTTTTCCTTTGCGGATGCCGTCTCCCATCAGGCAACGTGTGGCAAAAATCAGCCAAAGCAGCAGGGGAAAGGGGTGGGAGTGGCGGGACAGACGGTGAGCACTGGATCGTCTGCACATTGTCTGGTGGCCTATAATGGAGAAAAGGTGCGACAGAAGACAAAACAGAGTTTGTCAAGTGATGCGGTGTATTGCCAGGAGATGGATCAGCAATTGGCCCGGGCAACCAGGTCTAAAAATACACAGTAAAGTAAAGGTCAGGGTCGCCCTTGCTTGGAAAGCCAGTCGTATCCAACTCTAGGGTTCGGTGCTCATCTGCATTTAGTCCCAAAATATTTGCAGCATAAGAGAAATCAAGACAAAACAGATCTGTCCCCTCTTTCCAAATGTGTGCATTTATATCAACTTAAAAGCTATTTTTTTTTAAAAAAAAGTGACAAAAATGAAATGAGTAAATAAATATTTATATTCCTCCCAGGATTTCCTCCGGAGCTAAATTAAAGGGGATCCCTAGGGCTGTGATGGTGAATCTTGGCACTCCAGGTGTTCTTGAACTTCAATTCCCAGAAGCCCAAGTCTCTGCGAATCCACACGAATGGGTTTATTGCACATGGATTCACAGAGGCTTGGGCTTCTTTGGAGTCCAAGAACAGCTGATGTGCCAAGGTTCGGCATCACTGGCCCTAGGGCATTAAAAGGGTGAGGTCGATCCTAACCAAGGCAACATTTGCAAAATATTTACTAGAGAACAGGAGCGTATGTTCGCAAAGTCAATGAGCCAAGGTACAGTACAAGGAAGTATTTACGTACCAGAGCGTTTCTCGGACACAGATCAAGTTGTTGAAATCCAAACAGGTGTATCTAGGATTACTTACAACGCGTGCGCACAGGAGATAAGCTGTACAACTTAAGTGCACGAACTGCGATGCAGACAAATGACTCTCTATTCAGAATTGATAAACGTCTTTTTTTAAACATGGTTGCAAAGCAGTAGACAAGTTTTCGAGTTTCCCCGGGTCTAGAGAAGAGGATAAAAACAAAACAACTGTATTACTCTGGATGTTACCTATTGCAGGTCCCCTTTGTGTAGAGCAGTGTTTCCCAACCTTTGGGTTTTGGACTTCAATTCCCAGAAGCCTAAGTCAATTCCCCGAAGCACTGATCAGCCAATGGACTGACTGAGGCTTCTGGGAATTGAAGTCCCAAAACCGAAGGTTGGGATACTCTGTCCAACTCAAAACTAAGATGTGTAGGTGCATTCAGGACACATCGAGCTATTTATAGAAATTTAAAAATGTACCGCTTTAATTACAGCACAAGACAAGGCAATACCGATCGACACAAAGGAACACCTCATACAAAGCATATTCATTCCCACCTTAGGTTACCAGTGCCAAACATGGACACGTACAACAAAACATAAATGAACGTTGGTCACCACAGGAATGAGATGTTTGAGGAAGGCTGCTGGGGTGACTAGAAGGGATAACACCAGGAATGAGATTATAAGGGAAAGAATTGGAACAGAACCAATCTTGCACTACATGCAGACAACAATTAAAGCGGTTTGCCCGTTAGGAGAGAATGTCTTGGAGGTCCATACCGTAACAAGGCAAATGTGGAAAGAGGAGAAGGAGAAAGACCTTGAGGCAGACTCAGAGGAAGGTGGAGAGAGAAGATCAAAGAAATATTACAAGAACGCTAAACGACACGGGTGGAGGCCGTTAGAAGTGCCAGAACTTGCATTTCCCGCAACACCTGATGGGGTAAAAGAAGAAGCAGAGAAGAAATACAACAGACAATCACACTTTTTGTTGTTCAGTCACACGGTCGACCCATTGCAACCCCATGGGCCACCCTACGCCAGGCTCCTCTGTCATCCGCCATCCTCCAGAGTTCGCCCAGATCTCCGTCCACTGCGTCAACGATGCCATCTCATCCTCTGCCGCCCCCTTCTCCTTTTGCTTTCTCCAGCGAGTCTTCCCTTCTCATTTGGTGGCCAAAGTAGTTGAGCTTGAGCCTCCATATCTGTCCTTCCCAAGCCAGGGCGGATTTCCTTCAGGATGGACTGATTTGATCTCCTTGGCAGTCCTGGGGACTCTCAAGAGTCTCCTCCAGCACCACAGTTCGAAGGCGTCTATTCTATATTCACACTAGATCAGAACTAGGAAGTGGAATACTTATCCTAAGGGGTCTTTTAAGGACTCCACCAGGCCCTGATGTTTCACATCTCAGATGGCACCTTGGCAAGGCAAACTATTCTGTGGGCAGAGCATAAAAAGTTCAATATTGCTTTCCTTGGAAGGAAGACTATTTGGGAGGGGGGAAGAGTTGAAATCTGCCCCAAGAAGGGTTAATTCAGGGCTGCCCAAACTATGACCCATGGGCCGGATCCAGCTCCTGATGGCAATTCATCCGGCCCACTGCCCTCATCGCTCCTGGAAGTGGTAGTAAAACACTCCCATATGGGCGTGTTTTACTTCCGCTCCCAGGAGTGACGAGGATGGCATGGGCCGGATGATTTGGCGCTGAGGGCTGGATCTGGCCCATTGGCTGTAGTTTGGGCACCCCTGGTTTAAGCAGCCTAAAATCTATCTCATCCTGTTGCAAAAACAGATTGCAAGGCGCGTTTTACTTCAGCTTCCGGTGGGAGGAACCATGTAACCGGCTCGCTGAACCACACGACTGACCCCCACTGAACCAGATGACCGGCCTGCAGTCTGAAAAGTTTGGCCACCCCTGGGTTAATCAATACAACAAAGATATTTCGAGGAAACGATCCACCATTCATTCACGCTGGTGGGAGGGAAGATCTTCAAACCCGTATGTCATATAGACTTTATCCCGTGGCAGATGACTATTTATTCATTTAGCCATTTTATATCCTGCCCCTCTTTTATGACATGTTATGATATTTGCTGCACCACTACATGACATTAAAAAATGAAGGGGGGAAAATTAATATTTGAGGTGCAGCAGATGGCTGTTGTAGGAAGAGAAAGGAGACTGGCAGACAATACATTGGATTCCATGAGGCTGGAACGTCACTGGCACAAGCCAAACGTTCTGGCGGCAGGAGGGATGCGGGGGGGGGGACACCACAGACAACACCACACGGTGTGAATGTGGAGGAGATATAGAATCCACTGGTTCATTTACTGGTCTGCCAGTTACTACCGGAATCATATACCGACGAGGACTTAAGTTTGGCCGACGACAAAGCCGAGTGGCTTCGTTTTGGCAGTCCAGGGTTTGATTTGGGAATGAAAGAAAAGAATAAGAATGAGCCAGCGGAAGGTAAAGCGTCCTACCTTAGTCAAGGTCAAGGTCAATCTTGCTTGAAAGCCAGTCATATCCGACTCTAGGGTTTGGTGCTCTCATCTCCTGAGCAAGGGGGAGGTGATAAAAGTAAAACAAAATAAATAATTAAATCTGTTTCTACCCAACGAGCCAGCATTTTCTGAGTCTGCAGACATTCCCATGGTCATGTGGCAGGCAGGACTAGACGCCGGAGTGCACGGGACGCTGTTGACCTTGCCACCCAAGTGATCCCTGTTTATCTACTTGTAGTGTCTTCCTTTTGAATGGCTAGGTTGGCAGGAGCTGGGACAGACAACAGGAGCTTACTCCGTCACACAGCACTCGGGTCTCAAACTGCTGGCCCGCCGACCTTCCAGTCATCAAGTTCAGCGTCTTAACCTTAAAGGCATAGGGGCCGCAGTGACCCATGGTTAAGGAGCTCGCCTTGTTAGCTGGAAGGCTGGCAAGTCAGCAGTTCGAGACCCAGGTACTGCATGACAGATTGAGTGCCCGTCTCTGCCCAAGCTCTTGGGGACATGAAAGGAGCCTCATTCGGGCGTCCCCTGAGCAGTGTTTCTTCTGCAAAAATCCTTTCAACCCAGAATAATTTCTGACGCGAAATTATTATTACCTTAAAGGCCAGGTAAGTGGTCTCTTACCCACCCCTGCTATAGGTCCAAAGACACTGGACTTGGGCAGGAGACAGTTTACCTGGACCTGGAGGTGGACAGATCTAGGTTCAAGATCTTTGGCCATCTTCCGATCCAGGTGATCTCTTTCCTCTCTTGCGTTCAGGTCCAGGTAAAATCCTCTTTCTCTTTCATCCCTTGCCCTAGGCTTAAACCCTCCCTGCTCATAACCGGCATATCAGGCATATCAGAGGAAGCGTCTCGGCTTGCCTTTTAACATCATCTTTATCCTCCTTCTCTGTGATCTTTTCAGGAGCCGGGGAAACTGTAATACAGCTTTTCCTGTCTCGGTAACCTTCTTTCTTCTTTCTACCCACCCCAACCCACAAGATTTCCCAGAGGATAAAAATAACACAGTTATAAGATTAACTCAAATCGATGAAACAAGCTCCTTCCCTGCCCTCCCCCCTCCCCAAACCGGGCTTGAAATAAAGCCCTCCCCACTTTGTCACCAGAAATATGACAACGCCGTGTTTTAAAGTGCTACTAAATGAATCGGGTTTATTTTAAACACGGGGAACTGAAATAGACGGAATAGGGAGAAACTTGGCCATCTTTTAAAAAAAAAATTCTGATAGTACAGTGGAAGAGTCCAAGATCAATACAGCATAATTCTAATAATCTTATAGGCCTTAAAAGTCTTCCAGAGACAGAAGGTCTTTAGTTGTTAGTTAAGTTGCCTCCCTCCACAAAACCATTCAGATTTCAGCATAGTATGAGCCATCTTTCTAGACCAGGAGTTCCCAACCTAAGGCCCGTGGGCTGGATCCAGCCCATGGCGCCAAATCATGTGGGGCCCCCACCCCTCCAAGGGCATTCAAGAAACAAAACGGCCACCCCCATCGTGCAAGGCAGGGCAAAATGGCCATCCGGCCCCCGAAGCTGACTCAGAGAGCGTGACCCGGCCGCCAGCTTGAAAAGGATGGGAACCCCAGATCTAGGCTATTTGAGACCATGCTATGAGCCCACCGGTACTTCGAATCTTGTGTTGACAAATTCAGAATTTCTCTTTCTTTCTTCCTTCTCCAGATGAGCTGTGCTGTCATATACATCTTGCCTGGATTGGGGAGTCTTTAAAAAAAGGGCATTTTATTCCATCTTCTCGATTCTTTGGTTGATAGCATTCAAGAAGGAACAGTCATAATGGACCATATCCAGTGATTAGTAGCGCGGTTTCCTGTTAACATGAAGGATATTGCATTGGTTTTAGGTACAAAAAGGGTAGAAGCTAATGAACCACAACTTCTTTGAGGTCTGTCAATAAAAATAAAGTACATATAAAAATTCTGTCTGGCCGGACACTACGGTAATGGTTGGAGTAGCCCGTACAGCCAGCGACTCAATGGCGAGTGTCAGGAGGCGATAAATAACCTGACTCCCTAAATGGGCCAACGGCTACGGGCGGATGAGCCCCTTTAGGTGGGGTGAGGGTCCCCCTCAGTGGAGGAAATGCCACTGGAAACCATCCTATTGGGCCCAGTGGCAAAATGAGCGGAGGAGGAACTCTGATTCCCAACAGTCATGGAGGCAGAAGAGGCAATGCCAGATGGACTGGCTGTGTTGGCGTACCTTGTCCATATCCTCAAGGCTGCGGCAGTGCATTGCAGTCCCAGTGTTAAATCCTACATGTCTCATTTCATATGTGCCGCAGGAGACGGCTCCGTGATCATAGTGTGTGGGTCACTTCATGGCAAGCTGGGATCCACCTTAAACAAATTCACACCTGCTTCACGAAAAAAATACATTCTCAGATACGAGTTGCAGCCAATGACAACATATGAATAAACGAACAAACCCCGGGTTAGGTACAGACCAACAGCCAGAGGCCACAGGAAAGCAGTTTTCGATGATCGTGGAGCAGAAACGTCACAAACAGGTACAAAGGTATTCCAAAACAAGAGCATTCAAGGTTGACAGCCAAAACACGGTGTTCGTCCGACCATCCGATATGCGTCTAAGGTGCAGGGTTTTTGAAAATGCAAATTTCATAAGCTGCAGAGGAAATCTGTTAATTATTGACTCCAGAGGCATTTTGAAGATGGAATTTAACATTTTTGTTTCCCACTGGAATAAACTAAGGCGCTGAAGCCAGGAAAAACGCTCGCACGTCTTGTCCTTAAATGAGCAAAGGTGAAGGAGCTGAGAAATTATGCGTCTCACCCTTGTGTGAGGATCCGGTCTATTATGGCACGCTCAGCAATAAAAAATAGAGTAATAAGTGGGTTGTTGTTTTTAAAGGCAAACTAAGCAGAATTGCACACATAAATAAAAGCAAGATTGCCAAAAAGCTGCAAATAAGATCTATAATGAAGATTGCACAAAATGAGACCTGTCACACATAACCTGGAGTGCCAAGGTTCGCTATAATGGCACTAGGGTGCCATAGGTAAAGGTTTCCCTTGCTCGAAAGCCAGTCATATCCGACTCTAGGGTTCAGTGCTCATCTCTGTTTCTAAGCCGAAGAGCCAGCGCTGTCTGCTTCTGCAGACGTTTCCGTGGTCATGTGGCAGGCATGACTAGACACCGGAGCGCACGGAACGCTGTTACCTTCCCACCGAAGTGGTGCCATATAATGGGTTATATTAAAAGCTCCTGGGAGCCCCTATCCCTCCTTCATAGGAACTGCCTGCTACACCTCTGTATGATCCACTCTATGCCTCTTGTATTCACACAGTTACGCTTATACCTGTTGCTCCCTCAAGCAAGGAGAAGATTGGTCAAGGTCGTCCCTTGCTCGAAAGAAGCCAGTCGTATCCGACTCTAGGGTTCGGGGCTCACCGCAGAACCCGGGTCTCGAACTGCTGACCTGATAACCAATCAAGCTCAGCATCTTAACCACTAAGCCACTGTGGCCCAAGTAGAAGATACCACCCTTTAAGTAATAACGTTAAAACGACAACCGTGTCTCTAACTCAGCTACGTACCACTGCTGTTGTTCCGGCTGAAATCAAAATACCCCGTTCAGAAAGAAATGAGGTTTCAAAGACTTCCCACTTAGCTACAAAATGCTGACCGTGGCTGAAATAGTTGCATGCCGTTTTGCTGCAATGATTTATATGGTTTAACTGAAAAAAGAAAGAAGGGAAGGAAGGAAGGAAAGAGGAAAAAAGAAAGGAAGGAAGATTTCTTTTAAAGATTTGTAGTAAGTCAAGGGCCATCGCATAACGGTTGGTTATTGTTACTGCCAAAAGCATCTTTGTCTGATGCCAGAATTTCTTTATTTGCAATTTTTTAATACTCCTCCAAAGTATCCTCTCCATAAAGAGACTCTTACAGGTTAGAAAAGTCTAGAAGGTTTCCTTCCGAAGGCCAAAGCCACGCTCTTGACCCCTGCACGGGTGACGCCTGCCATAGATTAACTCCACTCCAGATGGTTTGCAACCATGCTATTTCGTTCTTAAAATAATGATGCCTATTAAAAGTGGCCCTAACCCATTCTTTTCATGAGCTCCGCTCTGGCTTTTGACAGTTAATTTCAGGGGGTGAAAAAAAATGCCTAAAGGATGATTATTTTTTAAACTATTATTTATTCCATCAGGATGAATCGGAAGGAGAGAAATGGAAAGCAAATTCCTGCCGCCAGCTGCGTTACAACCAGCTCCCTTGGGTCGATCAATTCTCACTAAGCAATAGTTATGTCTGCAGGGGCTCGGTGGTTAAGGAGCTCGCCTTGTTAGCTGGAAGGCCGGCAAGTCGGCAGTTCGAGACCCGGGTACTGCATGACCGCACGTCTCTGCCCCAGCTCCTGCCAACCTAGCAGATCGAAAGCAAAGAAATTGCATGGAGATAAATAGGGTCCACTTCGGTGGGGAAAGATCTTGGGGACACGAAAGGAGCCTTTTTCAGGAATGCATGCAACGCTGTTTACCTTCCCACCAAAGTGGTGCCTATTTATCTCCTTGCAATTTCTTGCTTTCCATCTGCTAGGTTGGCAGGAGCTGGGACAGAGACGGGGACTCACTCCGTCGTGCAGCACCCGGGAATCAAACTCCGACCTTCCAGTCATCGAGTTTAGCGCCTTAACCACTTGAGCCACTGCTCTCCCTTTATCTACCTCTTTATATACTTGCAATTTCTTGCTTTCGAACTACAGTGGAACCTCGCTTAACAAACGGCATAACAAAAGGAAATCCATAGAAAATAGTGGCTCGGTTTACGGATTTTTTTCCAGAATGAATTAATTGGTTTTCAATGCATTCCTATGGGAAACTGTTTTTCGCTTAATGTATTTTGGTTTTCAGTGCATTCCTATGAGAAATTCGGTTACAGTAATTTCCGCTGTAAGAAACGCCCCGGAAAATGTATTAATTATGTTAAACAAGGTTCCAATGTACCAGGTTATGGTGGTAAAGAGGATTTTTTTAAAAAAGTGTCGACTTTCTTAGCCCCTTTGAGCAACTCATGCTGATGGGCAGGAGTCAAAACTTCTTCCACAGAAGTAAAAAAAATTAGGGAATAATGACAAGGCGGTAGGGGTCAGAGAACTGCAAGAAACCAGTCCGTTTGTCAAACTTCTGCCTTCCAGACTTGTTGGGCTACAACCTGGGCCACGGGAAGCAACAAGCTGCATTGGCGGCGGATGAGAGGAAGCCGTGGTCTGTCACACCCGGGAAGGCTCCACGCCAGGCAAAGCAGAGAGACGCAAGAAGGACCGGCGGCACGGATTTATCACAACACCTAACGTGACACTTACAGGCAACTCGGGGCGTTCGTCGTCCAAGCAGTGGCCGTCCCAGAGCTCAACCGCCTTCAGACACCGGAGACACCTGGCTTTAAAAGGGTTGAGAACTCCCGGATTAGACCAAGTAGCAGACAATATTTTTATTTTTTGTGATGCAGTGTAATTAACGCAGTGCAAAGGGTCCATTTCAGGGGCACAGAGGAATGTGTTCTAGAAACATGCAGGCATTTCCTCTCCACGCGCAATTCCCGTCCATCATAATGGCGAGGCTTTCTGTCCTGTAAAACAAAATATCTCTCTCTGGCTCCCTCTAAAAAATGTAATAATAAAGGTCTAACACGAATCCAGGGACATTTTAGGAAACAAATGAAAACGGCGGTACTGCAGTCACAATAACCCGCTTGTGCCAAGAGGTCATGTATAAAAGGAGAGTGGGGGGGAAACAGGCCGATCGTGGGAAGAAGCAGTCTACCGGTTGACATATGGATCGTGCAAATGCCAACTGCAGGATTACATCATGGAGGAAAGGACAAAAGAAAATAAAAAAATTTCCCTCTGCCAGCACGTCGTGGGGGGGGGGGGGGGGAACGGTGCCAAGAAAGGGTCTCATACTCACACACATACAGGCAAGCCTAACAAACAAACAAAATCTGAGCAGCCGGGTAGGAGGTGAATCAATAATAATAATAATAATAATAATAATAATAATAATAATTTTGTGTCATAAATTATTCTGGGTTGAAAGGGTTTTTGCTGGGGACACCTGAATGAGCCTCCTCTGGGACAGAGACGGGCGCTCAAGGTGTTATGCAGTACCCGGGCCTCGAACTGCCGACTTCCCGGCCTTCCAGCTAACAAGGTGAGCTTCTTAACCACTGAGCCACCGCAGCCCCCCAAGGTGACTCAATGGTTTGAGGGTAAGAGCTGATGGCTGTGTGTGGCCAATGGAGGTTGTCCAGCACTTCTGGACCTCAGAAATCCTCATCTCGTCTATGTTTAAAAGGGAGGGACTGAACCTCGAAGTTACGTTCCAGCACCTTCCAGTGTTGACAGGAGAAGGGGGTGGGTGGATACTTGGTGGTGGTGGTGGGTGGGTGGATATTAGAGCCACAGATCCTCCCAAGTTGACTGGTCCATGAAGACCTTCCCAATATGACTCTTTAGAGCAGAGGTTCCCAACCTTTTCAAGCCATGGGCTGGGTCACACTCTCACAGCTTTGAGGGCCGGATGGCCATTTTGCCCTGCCTGTATGATGCGGGTGGCTATTTTGTCCCAACCACTTTGAAGGGGTGGCCTTTTTGTTTCTTGAATGCCCTTGGAGGGGTGGGGGCCCCACATGAAATGGCACCAGGGGCCGCATCTGGCCCATGGGCCTTACGTTGGGAACCCCTGCACTAGAGCGATCTTGCCTGCTATGCATGGAGAAAGGGCAGCAGGAGGGAATCTATCTATCTATCAATTGATCCATCAATCCATGTATCGAATCCATCCATCAATCGATTCATTGCTCAATCCATCCATCCATCCAACTTGATTGCTGCCTATCAATCGAACGAACGAGAGGCATACGGGCAGCAAACCCATTCGTGTGGATTCACAGAGCATTGTGTTTCCCAACTTTTGGTCCTCAGTCGGTCCATTGGCTGATCAGTGATTTGGGGAACTGACTTAGGTGTGTGGGAATTGAAGTCCGAAAACCAAAGGTTCGGGAAAGAATGTCCTAGATGGTGTGAATCCAGCGTTTCCACCACCCATCTGCACATCCATCAATGCCCTCTCATGCCATGTTTTTCTATCATTTTATCAAAACATCTCATTTTATTCGGTACTTATGGCAGTTGGCGTCCCATGAAACAACGGCGCATTGAACATACCACTCCTCACACAGTTTCTGTGAACTGAAAGGCGGGGGGGGGGGGGGGAGTTTCACTATTAACACACACCTCCAAACATTGCACATGCCAATTTGGAGTTTAATTAGATGGTAACTGTAGGGACTTTTCTGCTTATGAGGTAATAAATACTCCTCAAGCTAATAAACCCCAAGGCAGTAGAGGAGTGGTTATTAATCTCCTGGAAATACATTATGTATATATAAATAATCTTACTTGTAGAAACTCTTTTCAAAATCGGAAGCGCATAGACATCCCCAAAATGAAAATATTCCAACGTCCCACTATGAAATCCCCTGGCAGATTGTGTAAAGGTAAAGGTCGCCCTTGCTTGAAAGCCAGCTGTATCCAACTCTAGAGTTCGGTGCTCATCTGTTTATAGCCAAAGAGCCAGGGCTGTCTGCGTCTGCAGACGTTTCCATGGACATGTGGCAGGCATGACTAGACACCGGAGTGCACAGAGCGCTGTTTACTTTCCCACCAAAGTGGTCCCTATTTATCTACTTGCGATTTCTTGCTTTCGAACTGCTAGGTTGGCAGGAGCTAGGACACAGACGGGAGCTCACTCCGTTGTGCAGCACTCGGGTCTCGACCTGCTGACCTGCCACCCTTCCAGTCATCAAGTTGAGCATCTTAGCCACTTAGCCAGTCCCTTTTGAAGATGGTTTTACCCTATGGTAAAAAACGAAATTTTGTTTAGATTTTGGGATAACTCACACTTCATATTTGACACTGATTTCTTATGCAGTAAGAGGAGAGTTACCAAATAAAACTGGCACCTTTACTTGTTCTGTTGTTGTTTTTTAAACTTGGGGCTTGGCAAATACGGAAGAAAGCCGTCTTCCAATTTATTCAAGTTTTTCTTGTCAACAATATCATTAACCAAATCCCTCCAATTCAAAGTTAATAAAAGCATCTGGGTTCCCTAGCACAGCAAAGACCGGCTTGCCTATTTCAACTGCATACGTAGACACATTTGCATTGGACCACATTTACATATTAATGACGGACTAATTGCTCTTTCAGCCAGTTTCATGCATATGAATTTACTAGTTTTTGTATGCTTTTTTTTTAAAAAAAATGTTTGAAACAATCCAGTTAAAAGGAAGGCAAGGGCTTTTTTTTTTAAAAAAAAAGAAAAAGCTCCAGAAATATCAGAAAGATTCTCAAATGGTTTGAAAAGCTTTAACAAATTCTATTTTTTTTAAAGAACCGCATATCCACAAGTAATTTTTTTTTAAAAAAACACTTGGATCAAGTGGAATCATCTCGAACTGATTCCACTTGTAATTAAGGCTCTTCGAGGTTAACCCTTCCTCCGTACGGGGGCGTTTTACTTCCGCTTCCGAGAGCGGCGAGGGCAGCACAGGCCGGATGAATCGCAGTAAACCCATTTGTGTGGATTCACAGAGGGCTTGGACTTCTGGGAATTGAAGTCCAAGAACATCTGGAGTGCCAAGGTTCACCATCACGGACCGAGAGCAGCGGTTCCCAATGTGGGGCCCAGGTCTCACAGGGGGACTTTAATTCCCAGAAGCATAAGTCAGTCCATTTGGCTGATGAGTGCTTTGGGGAACTGACTTAGGCTTCTGGGAATTGAAGTCCAAAACCCAAAGGTTGGGAAACGCTGACCTAGAGGAAGGACCACCACACCCCATCTACGTCTTCCACGCACGCCTAAGGAAGCGGCTCTGTCCATCTCTGTGACTGCAGAAGCGCGGGACTCCACAACACGCTATGGGCTGCTCTTAGCATTTGGTAGTAGAGCCACCGGCAAGATCAAGCTGTCCCGCCGGCCGACCCAACGTATCCGACGGAGGGGCACTGAACCTCACCTGTCAAAGAGAGGGAGGACCGTCCATCCTAGTTGTAGCTGTGCATTCAACTCCAAGACCTGACCAGAACAGGGCACGACTTTGCCAGGCCTTTCGCCCGCTCGGATATGGGGTATAAACGCCATTCAAGCCGTACAGTTGGACTAGCAGAACAGTGCGCTCATCGAGGTAAGGGTGTAAAACCTACAAGGGGGGGCAGAGAGGACGTTTAAGGCATTTGTAAGAGCAAAGAACAGGGAACAAGCGATTTGTTCTGGGAACAGATCCAAAGCCTATTTCGGAACGCTAGAAACGAGACTAGAAGTAGTTTCAGAAGTGTAACAGTTTTAAGCATCTGCTTTCTAAAACTCTGTCTGGCCCTCCGCGAAAAGCCAAGGGAATAATTCACCATTTTTCTTCTCTCAAGGAACATTGAGATAGAGCAAAGATACAAATAATGTTTGCGGTGAAGGGAAAGGTCTTCGTTGCTCGGAAGCCAGTCGTATCCGACTCTAGGGTTCAGTGCTCATCTCTGTTTAGAGCCAATTGCAAGTAAATAAATAGGGACCACTTTGGTGAGAAAGGTAACCGTGTTCCATGCACTCTGGTGTCTAGACGTGCCTGCCTCTGTTGCTATAAACCGAGATGAGCACTGAACTCTAGAGTCAGAAACGACTCAAGGGTGGCCTTGACCTTTATCTACAGCAATTTTAATTTAATTGTTGGATTTCTATACCGCCCACTCAACCAAGGCCAACTCAGGGCGGTTCACAATCATAGATAAAACAGATAAAACTTTTTCAAGCCGGAGGGCCAGGTCACGCTCTCTCAGTCAGCTCTGAGGGCTGGACGGCCATTTTGCCCTGCCTGCACGATGGAGGCGGCCAGTTTGTCCCAACATCTTCAAATGGGTGGTCATTTTGTTTCTCAAATGCCCTTGGACGGGTGGGGGTCGGCCACATAAAATGGCACCATGGGCCAGATCTGGCCCACGGGCCTTAGGTTGGGAATCCCTGACCTATGGTGTGTACAAAAAAAATTGGCATGAGGTCATTCCGCAGGACATCTATTCAAAAGCTATGACTAGTTTATAGGGTCTGTTTCTTAATTTTAATTTTTACAGTTTGAAGAGACGAGAGAGGAGCCTTGACCGGGAACAGGACTCTTGGGGACAATGAAATGCACACAGAGACACTTCCAAGCATCAGACGTGCGCTTAAATCTTCTGCCGGCAACTGCTGAGTTGAACTGAGTTCCCTCTGTCGCGGGGAAAACGGTTCCTCAGCAATTATTGCACACAACAGATGCTTGGATGTTTCGGGAGTGTCGTAAATAGCCGAGACCGTACGATACGTTTCAGGAAGCTGATCTCACCGCTGCTTATTTTGCAAAAAAGGGGGCTTTTTAAAGTTGGTCTTGCGGGAAGATTTCCGGAGGGACTTTGTGACGCGTTCCTATGGAATGCCAGGCTCGGAAGCAACGGATTGAACGGTTCACTCACTGGGCCAGAACTATAGCACAGTGGTGGCGAACCTTTTAGAGACCGAGTGCCCAAACTGCAACCCAAAACCCACTTATTTATCGCAGAGTGCCAACACAGCAACAGGGGAGGAAGGAAAGGCTCCCATTGGGTTGCTGGGCAGAGAGGTGGGACAAACTTTGTGCTGGGAGGAAGGGAGGAAGTGTTCCCATTGGGTTGCTGGGCAGAGGGGCAGGCAAACATGTTTTGGCAGTAATGGGCAGGCCAGAAAATGAGCCGAACACTGTGTCGCTCCGCATTCACACCGTGTGTTGTTGTCCGCCAGCAGTCCCCACTTGAACATGTTGGTCTTGTATTTAGGGACTCCGACCCTCAGCCTATTCAGGGTCCTCCAAGTGATGTAGGGTGCACAGAAAGAGCCTTTTTGAAGATTGTGGATGCAATCGGACGTACTTGGTGTTGGGGGGCGGCAACCCTGCTGGCTAATCTTTCTGACACCAGATCAAACCAAATGAACTGAAGAATGAATGAAAGAACGAATGAGTGAGTGAGTGATTGAATGAATGAATGAATGAACTAACAAACGAATGAATGAGGAATCTCTGCAGACATTATCTGTCTAACGCTTACAGATGCCATACTGACACGGAGCAAAATGGAAGAAGAAACCAATCATACAGCTGCCGACTTAACATTCAAAGCTCCCAGGTTGTATCGTTGCTCCATATGTCGAAACATGGCTTGGTTTCCTGTTCCAAACCTGCTGCTGAATGAACGGCTTCCCTCCTTCCCAGCCTTTTACTTGCTTAATGTTTCCATTTATATACATATCACCACCCACTGATGGTGCTGCCTTGATGTAAATGTGAAATAATTTACAGTGGGGGGGAATCATCACAGGCTTTACATGGGGGTATCGATTTGGGCATTAATTTCCAAACCCATGAATGTCAGGGGGAATCATAAATCTGCCAATACATTGGCCAAACAAAAGGGCCTAAATGACAGGGAAGGAATGGGTCACAGGAGAGTTGTGTATGTGTCACCTGCAGGATCTCTAGCTAGTTAGACGAGAAATATATCAAGGGAGGCCCTTGTAAATTGTAAAAGGGGCCATAAATATAACACTGTTTGGCAACTGATGTTTTCTATAGAGTCGGGGGAAGAAAACACGGATTTCCCCACAGCAGGTAGACCATAACAGTTGAGTATCTGTTTTCTTTTATAAAGGTGAAGGGGAATTACTGGATGATTTGATTCTGAACCTTTATATATATATAATATGATGTGACTATTTTCATATTGTAAGGTGCCTTGAATGGTGCTTGCATCAAAAGGATGGGGTATAAATGTGAATGAATGAGATGTAAAGCAGGAATGAATGAATGAATAACAGTAAAAGTGGGAATGAATCAATGAATGAATAAAAGAATAATATTTAAAGCAGGAATGAATAAATAAATTAATGAATGAATAAGATTTAAAGTAAGAATGAATCAGTGAATTACTGAGAGAATGAATAAGATTTAAAGTGGGGATTAATCAATGAATGAATGAACGAATGAATGAATAAGATTTAAAGTGGGAATGAATGAACGAATGAATAAGATTTAAAGTGGAAATGAATGAATGAATGAATGAATGAATAAGATTTAAAGTGGGAATGAACCAATAGATTTAAAGTGGAAATGAATCAATGGATGAATGGATGAATGAAGATTTAAAGTGGGAATGAATCAATGGATGGATGGATGAATAAGATTTAAAGTGGGAATGAATGAATGAATAAAATTTAAAGAGGGATTATGAACTATTTGTATATTAGATCAACTGGGGGCATTTCTGCACTGCTTCAAACAATTTTAACCCCTGTTGGGTCAAAGATGAAGAGGAATACATGAATCATAGAAAGTTGGCTTTGCTCTAAAACTTCTTTTGACCATTGGAACCATGGGCTTTGTTCTTCTTTTTCCTGTTGTCTTCGGCTTTCACCGACATTTTTTATCGCTACTCCTGTTACTATCATTGTTCAGAGAAGGCCAAAGAGGACAAAGTTATAGAAGCTGCGGTAATGAAACTAATATTGTCATATCAGAGCCACATGATTTCCTTTCCTCCCAGTATTTACCTTTCTTTCCTCTCTGGGCTTCTTGCCAGTCTCGGCCTCCGCTTGGCAACGTGGTACACTGTCAGGCAGAGAGTTGAATGACCCTCGGCAGAATCTGAAAATGGATGTGATTTACTGCACTCCATTTGTACTTCCTAGCCTGGTTAAACACACATGCAATAGACTTCACAGGGAGAAGAATTATCGTCAGAAGGTCAAGTCCAGCACCACCACGGTATCACTCAGGCAGGTTTTCAACCACCGGTGGTGGCAAGATATCAATTAAGAAAATTAAATGGAAAAGTCCGCTCTGCCATAAGTGGGGAATTGGCTCCCTCCTGTGACGGGCCCCCCTGTCTGCAGCCGCCACAAAGGGATTTTCACTTTCTTGCACCAATGCGTCCATTTTTTTTGCCATCCAATGGTCACTGGACCTGCAAAAACAGGAGGTACATTTGTTTGTCTTCTTAGTATCTGGGAAATTATTCTTGCCATGATTGCGATATAATTCTAACACTAGGAAAGCCACAAGTTGAGAAAAGTTAACTCTGGAAGCCAAACAATACAAAAAGCCAATTTTCCAATTAGATCAGGGGTGCCCAAATTACGGCCCATGGGCCGGATTCGGCCCGACGCTACTTCATCAGGCTCACAGCACCCTTGGCGCTCCTGGAAGCAGAAGTAAAACACACCTACATAGGCTGGGTTCAGTGCTCATCTCTATTTACAGCCAAAGAGTCCGTGTTTGCAGATGTTTCCATGGACACATGGCAGGCATGACTAGATCCATCTGTCTGTTACACCTATCAGTCTCAACTCTGGGAATCTCTTATATCCTCTTTGGTCAGCTGTTTCTAATCTTCCTCGGCTGAGCACTTCACACCAGTGAAACCTGCGGGCACTGAAACATTTCCAAGATTTGGGAGAAAGAAGACGACAAGGGGGTTTGAAAAAAGAGGATGTTTTATGAACTGCCTCGTTGTATAACAACAGTGCTCTCTATTGATTTGCAGTATTCTCACAATAAATAGCCTTTGAGCTTTAATTAAACCTCTCAATTTGTTTCCAGCCATTAGTCAATCTCTGCAGCGACTTGTTATTCTGCACAGTGTATTTATAAAAGGAGGGGGAAATTAGTTCATAATTTATTAAGCCAAAGTATATTCTCGGGGTAATTTATTTACTGGTGGGAGGTGGAACGACGGGGTAGAAAGAAACACCAGTTTGACACAAGGAGTGGGCAGGCCACGACAAATAGTTTTGCCTTCTGCAACCAATGACTTCTTGGTGTTACGGACACCAGTTCCCATGAGCCCTTAGCCAGCATGGCCACTGGAGAAGGATTCTGGGAGTGCTAATCCAAAGAAAGGCATGCTGCCGCCCAGAGTGGGCTTCACGTCAACATGAACCACCACCCTCCCCCAATGCCCTACTAGTTACAACAGCATTAATTCTAAGCATTGCTTCCTTCAAATACTGCATTTTTTGAGCGTCACATTAAACCCTGGCTTGAAGCTGGTCTACAAACCACGGTTTGTATTATCCACCGTTTGACATGATGCTGGGAATTGACCACAGATACTGCTACTAGTTCTGCTATTGTGGTCAAATCAGGATTGAAAATGACAGTTTGAAGATGGCTTGTAAACCATGATTTGATGTGGTTTTTGAATTGACAAACCACCATTATGGATGTCAGTTCACATCTAGAAGAGCGCTCCTCATACGGAGAACCTAGAAAAGTAAAGACTATTAAGAGGAAACACAAATGCTTTAAACCAGTGTTTCCCAACCTTTGGTTTTTGGACTTCAATTCCCAGAAGCTTAAGTCAATTCCCCAAAGCACTGATCAGCCAATTACCAAAAGGGCAAAAATCGACATTTTATCCCGCGGGAACGTAAAACATAACCACTAAAGCACACAGGAGGCCTATCCGTCTATACACAGATTGGAAAGATAAAAATTGTGGCCTTCAAGACTTGTTTTGGGGGTCTTTGAAAAAGAAAATAATACTGGGGGCAAGGGGGGAGGCAGCAGGAACAGAGGAAGACAATGTGAGGTAGATTGACTAAAGAAGGAAGCCACAACATTCAAGTTTGGAAGATGTGACCAAATCAGTTAAGGAAAGGACTTTCTGGAGGTCAGTAATTCAAATGACTGCTATCATAGGCAAATGACCTGTTGGTGCATAACCATAAGGGGTTTTTTTTTGTAAAGTAACTATGGAGGTAACTACTTGTTTTTGAGAAACGGAAAATTAAACTACCATTGGACCCAAAAGAGCTGTAAGTAGTTCC
This sequence comes from Bradypodion ventrale, assembly GCA_035047345.1. Taxonomy (NCBI): domain Eukaryota; kingdom Metazoa; phylum Chordata; class Lepidosauria; order Squamata; family Chamaeleonidae; genus Bradypodion; species Bradypodion ventrale. Next base: position 12,240,119 of record JAWDJE010000012.1, read on the forward strand.
CTCTGGGAAGTAATCTTTCATGCTTTAGAAGTTTTCCTCTGCATCATGAGTTGTCTGCTGGTTCCCTGCTTTAGATAAGCAGATAAGTGAGGTTTTTAATCTTTGACGTTTTGCCTCTTGTTAATTTTAACTGTCATTCGTAAATGTCACTGCATTGTTTAGTTCCACATTATACAAGAACCTTGTCTGTTTGGGTTGGAGTGCTCCAAATGAGTGGGTTTAAAAAGTCTAATCGATGCATTTCACTTTTGTTATATATTTATACACTGCTTTTCTCCATGTTGTAGAGGATGGATTCATTCATTCAATCAATATAATTATTTTTTATTTTTTTAAAAAAACCTACTAAAAACACACACAGTGGACTAATTTGCGATAGTTAAGCACATCAAAAGCCTTCTCAAAACAAGTGAAAATGCACTGCAAACATTAAACCTTATATATAAAGCTGCAATTAATGAGCAATAACTGATCTCTCATCCCTAGTAAGGCTTCGTTTGAAGCAATTTCCATCCAGAAGCTTCTTATCGCTCAGCCTGCAAATGTAAGGTGGTTGCTGTGCCCAAGTGCAGTAGTGAATTTATTACTTACTGAGTAGGGCATCTCGGCCTGAGAATCTGGAAAACTTATCGTCAATAAAATATTCGGTGGCTGAGATGTCCGTCACTCCCCGACGTGTTTCACCAGCTGCCAAAGCAAACGGACGAAGACGATCGTTAGCCAATTAAAATTTCATAGGGGATCTGCTATAACATTAAGGTGTCATGACTAAGATTTTGGGAGAACATCTTTATTTGTAAAGTAACTCCTTAGCTAGCACAATCGTTCAAAAAATTTCAAGGCTTAGTCTTCTAAGAACAAGAGAACTGCATGGTGTTGGATTATTTATTTAGGACTGTGATGGGGCGGTGGTTAAGATGTTCACCTTGTTAGCTGGAAGGTTGGCAAGCCGGCAGTTTGAGACCTGGGTACTGCATGATGGAATGAGTGCTCGTCTCCTGCCACAACCTAGCAGTTGGAAAGCAAGCCCTCAAAAGATGGTACAAGAGGCTTTATTTTTATTTTAAATGGCATCAGGAAATGATTCCCACAATTGGAGGTTGGGAATTCTATTGCGCTTTATTGGGACTGTTGTTTCCAGACGTCCAGCGCCAGCTGTGACCCGCTAGCAGTCGTGATCCGCAGGGATTTCCATCCATTGGCATTTCCCTCCTAATGTTGCTGTCGTCACCGTGTCAACCTAGAAAAATAAAAGCTACGCACCTAACATTGAGCCATGCCTCAGAGGGGAGCGATCCGCAAGCAGCCTGTGCATGCAAATAGTGTTAATTAGTGGGTTTTCATAATGTACTTCCGCCTTTCTTAGTCCGCAGAGGAGCAGGGGTGGGGGGTTGTGGGAACGGGGCAACAAGCAACAATCAGAGCTTAAATTCTCATTTTAATTACTTTTGCTCATTAACGTTATCTCAGCAGCCTGCTATAAGGAAGATGAAAAAATCCCCCACCCCACCCCAGGAGAAACTGCAAACTCTTGATACTTTGAATTTTTTTTAAAAAAAAAAGGATAGGAAAGAAATATGAAAACGTACACACATTACTGCAAAAAAAGTTTGTACAACACAGCGCAGAAAATGCACACATCATTTCCCAGAATAAAATATTCATTATCGCCAAAGGATCTTCAAACTGCTTCTCTCTCTCATTTGTACATCAAAATGAGATGCGGATGCGCACGGGGTTTGCTGTACACGGTTAGCAAGATCTCGCCAGTGGAATCAGTCGGGTTGTGTTTAGAGTTGCCATAATTCCCTCCCACAAAACCGGGACAGAAAAAAATGGGCGGGTTATCTACAAAATAGCCTTTTTAAAAAAGTGACAGCTATAAAACACTTTCACATTAAATATATCAATACATAAATGAATTTATTTACAACATTAGTTCTTACTGTAAGATGGCCTGTTGTACTTCTGAGAAGTCGCATCGCGGTTAACTCTTAACGTCCTCAGTTCCAGGAAACGCACTGGTCACACTTATCGGGCGGTGGCGTGAGGTGAGGATGTTAAGATCTGTCTCCAGGTATGCTCCAAGTCCAATGTGGCCGGAAATCGCTCCTTTGATGGCGAGAGTTCGAATTTATGTTATAATACACAATCAGTAAGTTTTTAAAAATCCGGGACCTTAACATGATTTTTATTAAACTGGCTGGGACAATTTTTCTGACCTTGAATCCGGGACAATCCTGGTTTTCCGGGACGTATGGCAACCCTAAGTTGTGTTTGACCACGAGACAAATCAGGGCTGGGCATCTTTGACAGCCACGAGGCAAACAAAATCTGACCCCCCCGAACTGAACTGGGAGCGTACATACGAGTCCCACATTATATATATATATATATTTGAAACAACCAGGTGTGCGAAGAGCACACACCTTGTTGCTGAGATGCTCCTCAGTCATCCAATATAACAGGGGCACCCAGTCTAAGGCTTGTGGGCCAGATTTGGCACACGGTGCCATTTCATGTGGCCCTCCACCCCTCCAAGGGCATTCAAGAAAAAAATGGCCACCCCCTTTGAAGCTGTTGGGAAAAAATAGCCACTGCCATCATGCAGGCAGGGCAAAATGACTGTCTGGCCCTCGAAGCTGACTGAGAGAGTGTGACCCGGCCCCCTGCTTGAAAAGGGGGAACCCCCTGCTAGATAGTGTGATTCTCTTCTAAAACAAGATACACGTGGTGCAAGGTAAAGTTTGCCCTTGCTCAAAAGCCAGTTGTATCTGACTCTAGGGTTCAGTGCTCATCTGTTTCAAAGCCGAAGAGTCTGTGTCTGCAGACATTTCTGTGGACATGTGGCAGGCATGACTGAAAACCAGCGTGCATGGGACGCTATTACCTTTCCCAATGGTGGTACCTATTTAAGGTAATGGTAAAGGTCTCCCTTCCTCGAAATCCAGTTGTATCCGACTCTAGGGTTTAGTGCTCATCTCTGTTTCAAAGCCGAAGAGCCAGCGCTGTCTGCTTCTGCAGATGTTTCCGTGGTCATGTGGCAGGCATGACTAGACACCGGAGCGTACGGAATGGTGTTACCTTCCCACCGAAGTGGTCCCTATTTATTCTACTTGCAATTTCTTGCTTTCCAACTGCTAGGTTGCCAGTTATCTACTTGCAACATCTTGCTTTTGAGATGCTAAGTTGGCAGGAACTGGGACAGAGTCGTGTGCTCAAGCCGTCATGCAGTACCCTGGTCTTGGACTGCCGACTTGCCAAACTTCCAGCTAACAAGGTGAGCTTCTTAACCACTGAGCCACCGCCAGCCCCTTTCTTTATTGAAGGCCAAAGAGCCAGCACAGAAGCCAGACACGGTGACTAGATGGAGAAACTTCACAAGGATCAGGCCTGACAAGCGGGGATGATGGATGTTGTAGTCAAATAAATCTAGAGGACACATAGTCTCAGTTGTTGGGGTTTTTTAAAAAAAGCAGGGAAGCAATCTACCTCTGGCTCAGCCGGTTAAAACCCGGGAATGTCCGCGGGTAACCCTCTCTGTTGCATGTGGGATCCAGGCTCTCCGGATATCGGCTGTAAGAAGCCGGGCAGGGCAAGACAGAAACACCTGTGGGGAGGAAGGGAAGGAGAGTGAAGCATGAAACGAGAATTTCCAGGTCGGTTCCACAAACCAAGGTGTGTCCCAGGAGCACCTGAGGTCACTTTCCTAGGACTAGCTTTGTCATCTCACTCCTCCCAGGCTACCAAGCCGATTGGAGAGGGTGGAAATTACATGGCAACACTTCTAGAAAGCCAACGGGTTAGGCAAGTGGTGGAGGAAGGGCAAAGTGGCTGTCCAGCCCCCAAAGCTGACTGAGGGAGTGTGACCAGGCCCCTGGTTTTAAAAAAAGGTTGAGAACTTCTGTGGTAGATAGATAGATAGACAGATAGACAGACAGATAGATAGATAGATTTCTGCATACGGGTGCAAACCTTTTATGATCTCTAGAAGGCTCAATGGGGCCTGGGTGGGCAGCAGGGTGAAAAAGTACAGGAGTCCAAAAGTGAGGCCAAGTGTTTGAAGCTACGAGATCTCATGAAACCTCAAGGGCCGGATGGTCACAAAGTAGTAGAAAGGGAAGACTGGGGGGGGGGGGGGGGGGGGAATAAACAGGAACAAATGGAAGGATGCCAAGAGAAATCAGGATTTGGAGGAGCAGGGAAATGGCCGCGCCTTGCTTAGAGTTGACCACGCTTGTAAGCAGATAACCCAATGGATTCATACCTCTCAAATCCCTGGATAGTCATCAGCCGCTAGGAAAGGATCCTTTAACAGCAGAAGGACGGAGGCACAGAAATCACGCAGCACTCAGGGGTCCCAGTCTTGCATGAAGAGCTGGTCCCAGATCAACCGCACAGCCGGGGTCCGGAGCACCTCGACAAACCCCTGGAAAAGAATCCAAGTGGAAGATTATACAGGGCGGGGGCTTCCTCTTCTCCACTTCATTTTCTGTTTTGTGTCGTTTCTTTATTAGACAAAACCAATGTACAAGTTTCTCTCCCTCCCTCCGGCTCGCTAACTGACTAAGTTTTATGTGAGCTACCCTGGGACCCTCTTTTGCCCAAGGAGCTGGGGGAGAAATCCGTGAAATAAGAGGGGAATATCGCACAGGGCTCCATTTCTGCTTGATGAAGCAACTTGGACACGGACGCTCCGAGCGACGGAGGAGGTTTAAATAGGGCAGAACAGCACGATGGCAGCAGGGGGGGGGGCTTGACTGGAAGGGATGTAAATTTCCGGCGGATGATGGCGTGAAGGACCAGGGGTAAAGAGAGTAGAAGGACGGGAATATCTAGATCAGGGGTTCTTAACCTTTTCAAGCCGGGGGCCGGGTCACGCTCTCTCAGTCAGCTTTGAGGGCCAGACAGCCATTTTGCCCTGCCTGCACGATGGGGGTGGTAATGTTGTCCCAACAGCTTCAAAGGGGTGCCTATTTTGTTTCTCGAATGTCTTAGGTAGGGTGGTGGTGGGGCCACATGAAATGGCACCACGGGTCAGATCCGGCCCGTGGGCCTTAAGTTGGGAACCCCTGGTCTAGAGGGTCCCTGGTCCTCCAATTGTGCAGTAATGGGAAGAGAGTGCAAGGCTTCAGAGACATAACGAAGCACCCTCTTCGAAGGGCAGTGAGTTTGATCACATTGGTTGAGTGACCACAATCCCACGGAAGGTCACGGGCAGAGTTTTCCTGCACGTGGCAAAGTGTGAAGGGGTGAGACTGAGGACACAGGAAGAGGTCACACAGAGAGACAACAGGCAGCCTCTTGTCCATGGGTCATTCTGCTCCACGTACCGATAGGGTGCAACTGGTTAGATTTAATCACACATTATGGTGATGCCCTACACCAGTGATGGCGGACCTTTTAGAGACCGAGTGCCCAAACAGAGGGGCGTGGTGAACTCTATGCTGGGGGAGGAAGAAAGCGTTTCCATTGGGCTGCTGGGCAGAGGGGGCGGGGCAAACTCTGTGCTGGGCTGCCTGCACGTGTGCCCACAGAGTGCGTGCCATAGGTTCGCAACCACTGACCTAATGCAGACCTAATGCCTCATCTCTCTGGCTTAACCATCGCTTTTCCTTGCTTTGAAAAAATCTCTGTAGTGCCAATGTTTTGAACTTGTTGTGTTTTGGTGTGTCAGGAATACAGAGCCGATCTTCTTTTAGCCTGTTATTCTGTTTTTCCCTATAAAAGCACTCCTCTTCCCACTCCCAAAAACCTAGCAACCTCATTGGAAACAGTGGCATTATTAAGATGAAAGAAAACAGATGTCTTTTTCACATGCAAACTAATCTGCTAAAAGGGGGGTGGGTGGGATGTTTTTAAAAAGAGCATAGGCTGCAATCATCTCTCTCTCTCTCTCTCTCTCTCTGCCAGAGCTTTGAAGAACAATATTTTTTTTCAGGCTTCCCACAATGCCGAGTCAATTTGGAAACAGCAGGACATTTTCCCCGATGCAAAGTTTAATTACCTCCAAAGTTCATGCAGCAAGCATGTTGCAAGGCAAACAGATGATCCTCCATCCATTTCCCCTCTCTTGTTTCATTTGCCCAGGTTTTGAAATTAAACGCACACAGGCATACATATTTTATGAATGCTAAAACAAGATTCAACTACCCGTGGCAGGCAGGTGGGAATCAGAGAAGAGGAAAAGCACGGGTGTCTTGGGGCGTTGCGTGTAATTTGAGGGTCATGTTGTGGTGGCTCAGTGGTTAAGAAGCTCACCTTGTTATCTGGAAGGCTGGCAAGTCAGCAGTTCGAGACCTGGGGACTGCATGACGGATTGAGCACCCGTCTCTGTCCCAACTCTTGGGGACATGAAAGGAGCCTCTAACCCCTGAGCGGAGTTTCTCCAGCAAAAATCCTTTCAACCCAGAATAATTTCGGACACAAAATTATTATTATCATCATGTGGTTTCCCCACCCTGGATCAAGAACACAGAAAAAACCATTCCTGATCGAAGTAAAGGTCTCTGTTCACACATTGACCAATCAGTCAATTAGGATTGGAGGGACTGCAGTGGCTGAAGTGGTTAAGATGCTGAACTTAACGACAGGAAGATTGGCATGTCAGCTGTTTGATACCCGAGTACTGCATGATTTAGTTTTATTTAATTCTAATTTAATAGTCATATTTATGCTGCCGCCCCCTCGCCGAGGCGACTCCGGGCGGATAACACGTATAAAACCACAGCATAGATATACATAAAATAATGAAGTAAAAGTGTAACATTGTTTAAAATTAAAAGTTTAAAATTTACATACCCTCTCCCAGCAGCCACATCATAGGATTTCTTTCAAAACGAAAGCTAAAAACCCGGGTAACCCTCAAAGGAGCCACCCTGAAGTGGCCGTCGCCCCACCTGGAGTGCCAAGGTTGGCTATCACGGCCCTAGGACGAGATGTACAATCCCAAGATACCCCCTAGAACCGTGATGGCGAACCTTGCCACTCCAGATGTTCTTGGACTTCAATTCCCAGAAGCCCAAGCACCCTGTGAATCCACACGAATGGGTTTACTGCGATTCATCCGGCCCACGCTGCCCTCATCACACCCAGAAGCGGAAGTAAAACGCGCCCGTACGTTTACTTCCGCTTCCAGGAGCGACAAGGGCAGCGCAGGCCAGATGAATCGCAGTAAACCCATTCGTGTGGATTCACGGGGGCTTCTGGGAATTGAAGTCCAAGAACATCTGGAGTGCCACGGTTCGCCATCACGGCCCTCGAAGAAGGGAATGGGAAACCACTTCTGTGCATTCTCTACCTAGCAAAACCTGGAAAGGATTGCTATTAAGTTAAAATCGACTTAATGGCACGCAATTATTATTAATTAATAAACATGGTTGGGAATAGGCAGTTCATGTAAAGTCCATCCTAAATAATACACACAGGAGACATATGCAGAACACATTGTAGAAAATGAGGTCAGAGAGACGCTAAATGAAGAAAGTACTGACAGTAGCAATTAACACAACATCGTGCTAAGATAGCTGTATCTTCCAAACCTTATAATGTTCTTACCAGGGAATATGGCTGGGTAGGACAATCCCCGAAGTATTTTTAAACAAAGCTTGGACCAAGAAGGTGGAAAGTCAATTCTCTTTGCTTTGGATCTGTCATCTGGCACTTTACTTCGACGGCAAAAGCGGCTTCCAGTCTCTTTGAAACCTAACCAGGTAGGATAAATTTTATACCCACATATTAATTCTGCTAAACCACACACCATCTATTATTTCATTTTCTTGATACCAAGAACTGGTGTGGCTCAGTTTTTACAGCGCACACCAACTCCAGGGAGTACCGAGTTCAAGCCTCTATTCAGATCTTCTTCCTCCCTCCCTCCCTTTGGACTGAGAACTAAGTCTCTGTGGAGAAAAGGTGAGGAGTACATCTCTCTCTCTCTCTCTCTCTCTCTCTCTCTCTCTCTCTCTCCTGGAACAACGTGATGGAAGGGCAAGATGAAATTATTGCAAATACATAAATCAATATTGAACCTAGGGCTAATCTGACCTGGTAGGTGGTGAAGGTTGGTATCAAAATTCAAGGCAAAGCTACTCTGGAGCATGAAGGACATACAGTTAAGAAATAGGAAACATCTCAGCCTAGAAATTGATTTTAACACCAGACCTAAGCTTATCATTCTTTCACACACAAATCTACTCCTGTTTTTACCTAGTCAGTTTCCTGCATTACTTAAGCAACCTCATTTAAATAAAGAGATCTATCTGTCTATCTGTCTATCTATCTATCTATCTATCTATCTATCTATCCATCCCTTTTGATGCAAGAACTACAAAAATAATGTGATTGATCCAGGTTTACTTGATGAACTTGGATATTCATTTCTTCAATAAATAAACTAAGGCACTATACAGCACATTTGGAACGATCTACGGGTCCTCCAGAAGCTAAACAGTATTATTTTTAGGGTACTGTGAGGTAAGGCAAAATAAAAACGTAGAGGATAAAGGGAAAGAAGTAACACAACAGAAGAGAGAGGTTTAAGCCTAATACCTTATGCCACAACTTTTCCAGGTAAAAATGTCTCTTGTAGGCAGGCATCGAGCCAGGAAATGCTGAGGGCTGATTTTACTTGGGCATCCAGATATTTCTTCACCTTCCTTCTCCATATGAAATGCTGCTTTCTGAACTGATAATCAAGTTTCTTATTTATTGTATTTATTTATAGTATTTATATACCACTTTGATTGAAGGCTGAGGCACTACTCGTAGCGGTGTGTCAGATTGTCTTCATGACACTGCACTGAGGACACTGGAACGAGACAGGCGAAAAGAGAGGGGGAAAAACAGATTACTAAAAGCACAACTCTACACATTGGATGAAGATAGTTGATGTGACCATGACTAATCCTGATACTATCCTACCAGGCAGAGTCTGGAAAGGAATAAATGCAGACATGTTTCTCAACCCATAAATATTAGTCTCCTTAGAAAATTCTATTACTTGTCTGTTAAGGGCTTGTCCAGGGACTGCGGTGGCGCAAGTGGTTAAGACACTAAAAAACGACCACTGGAAGGTTGGAGTTCAATTCCTGAGTGCGGCACGACGGAGTGAGCTCCCGTCTATGCCCCAGCTCCTGCCAACATAGCACTTCAAAAGCAAGAAACTGCAGACAGTGCTGGCTCTTTGGCTATAAACAGAGATGAGCACTGAACCCTAGAGTTGGATACGACTGGCTTTCGAGCAAGGGTGACCTAAGTACTGTCCACTGCTTCCAGCATGCAATTTTAGGCCACAGATTGCTATTATTACTTAGCGGAGTAGTGCTTTTAAAATGTTTTATTGCAAGCCGACAGACTGCTCGGTTTTGATGTTGGCTGCAGATCCAGGATCTCCCCCTACCTAACACAGGAACCATGAGGACTAGCAGCATGGAAGAGGTGCAAAATGATGTACACAACATTTGGGACTACTGGTAGTGGAGGGAACCAAGCTTTTCATTAATCACAAGGCTGAATTAATGCAGGCATGGAGTGTATTTGTTCTCTTGAAGCATAAAAGAGGTGGAAAGCTAAAGAAATCCATGTTGTTACATCCCTGAGCGATTCACTATTAGCATTATCAGGAATCACAGACATAAATAAATTAAGATATATTCCACATATATGGCATTGAATTAACTCGACCTTCCTAATAAAGCGGCTAAACATTTCCCCCTCAATGTGTATATCAGATTGTGACAGGATTTAAAAGGCAATAAATGCCTAGTCCAGGAGTTCTCAACCCGTTTAAGCCGGGGGCCGGGCCGCGCTCCCTCAGACAGCTTCAGAAGCCGGACGGCCATTTTGCCCTTCCTCCAGGCCATGGCACTTCCTGGTGTGGTGGAGGCAGTGGGGGCCCAGTATGAAATGGTGCCACAGGCCGTATCTGGCCCACAGGCCGTATCTGGCCCACAGGCCGCAGGTTGAGAATCCCTGGCCTAGGCTAAACAGCCCTCTAAACCCAAGGCAAAAGGGTTTAAACAGGGCTATTTAGCCTAAATAAATAGGATTTCCTGGCTTTAAGGTATCAAGACAACACTTCAAATTAGCAGCTTGTTATGGTGATATTAATGAACATATTCCCAGCAAAATAACAATAGCAACAGTAGTAGTAATAATAAGAGTCACTGTAACCTTCATTACCACCTACATGTAATTACTGAGTAATTATTAGGGGTTACTAGAAGTTACCAAAACACCACACAACTGGGCCTTAGTTCTCCAGGAAAAAAATTAGATTTAATTAGAGAACAGAAGGGGGGGGGGCATGAAAGGGCCCCTCCCCCTCACTAATTAGATATTTAATTTACACCTTCATTAATATATTTTTTCCATATACCTGTACCTACATATTTTAAAATATATAACTTTTTGGTCAGGGAGAAGGGGTACTGTCTCCCGCCCACCAGCCGCAGTGACGGCAGGCCGAGGGCCCAACGAAGGACGATGGGAGTTGTAGTCCGCCCAAGGTCGAAACGCCACGACTTTGGCCTACTAAGGGGAGCTTCAGCGAGAGAAGAAATAACTAACTCTGACGAAAGTGGCCGATAATAAGCACGTAAAGAGGGCGTCCCCGCCGTCCCTCAGAAGAGGCCTTAAAAATAAATACAGGCCGCGCGTGAGGCCTAGCCGTCGCTATGGCAACCGCGACCATGACGGCCTAGTCGGGCCCGCCGAGGCCTCGCCTCCTTCCAGCCCCTCCTCTTCCTCCTCCGCCGGGCTGGGTTTCCGTCATTTTTATTTTATATTTATTTATATATATATATATAATACACTATAAAGCCGAGTGTGCGACCACCGCGTCAGAAAACAGCCGGATGGAGGCCCGAACCAAGCCGCGGCCTGAGGCGCCGGGAGGCTGGCCATGAAGCTGCTGCGGCCGCGTTATTGCCAGAGGTGGGTCGGGCGCGGGAGGAGGAAGGAAGGAAGGAGCACCTTCTCCCTCTCGGAAGAGAGCAAAGGAGGAGGGGAAGCTGGGGTTCAGGCAGCAGTATAACTTGGGTCAGTGTCATTATCTATCTACCCTCCCTTTTGATCTGTGTAAACAGATCTAGTCTATGTTACATTACTGGACTATAAACTCCATCATCCCCATTCCCATCCTGGCTAGCTTTGCCTGGTTGGTTATCTATCTATCTACCTGGAGGCAGGGTCTTGTCCTTTGCTTCAGGCAGCAGTATAACGTGGGTCAGTCATTATCTATCTACCCACTCCTCCCTTTTGATCTGTGTAAACAGATCTAGTCTATGTTACATTTCTGGACTAAACTCCATCATCCCCATCCTGGCTAGCTTTGCCTGGTTGGTTGGTTGGTTATCTATCTACCTGGAGGCAGGGGGTCTCTTCCTTTGTTTCAGGCAGCAGGATAACTTGGGTCAGTCATTACCTATTTACCCACCCCTCCCTTTTGATCTGTGTAAACAGATCTATCTATGTTACATTTCTGGACTATAAATTCCATCATCCCCATTCCCATCCTGGCCAGCTTAGCCTGGTTGGTTGGTTATCTACCTACCTACCTATCTGGAGGCAGGGGGGTCTTGTCCTTTGCTTCAGGCAGCAGTATAACTTGGGTCAGTCATTATCTATCTATCTACCCACCCCTCCCTTTTGATCTGTGTAAACAGATCTATTCTGTGTTACATTTCTGGACTATAAACTCCATCATCCCCATCCTGGCTAAATTAGAGAATTAAAAGAATTCTCTTCCTGACAGCAGCTCTTGCCATCTGCTACATTCCTGCAACACTTTGTGGGGCGATAATAATACATTGGCATTGGGCTTCTCTTCTGCTGGGAACTTTGAGTTGTAACCAAGGGTACTTGCTGCAAATATTCTCGAAATAATTTAGCTTTTTGTGTGTGTGTGTGTGCGTGCGCGCGCATGCGCTTTGCCAAACGTCTAGCCGTCTCCTAAACTTACTGAAGACCAAACTACAGCCGTTCGTATCTCCTGCTGCAATGGGTGCAAACGGACCGCTGTAACCGTTTTAGGAAATCGCTGAGGGTCGGAGGTGGTATTTCTAAAAAGTAACAAGGAAAATACTCTTGACTAGAGCAGTGATGGTGAACCTTTTTGAGACTGAGTGCCCAAACTCAACAGGCTGTTGTCCGTGTCACAGAGAGGCAGGATGAACTCCCATTGGACTGCTGGGCAGAGAGGTAGGACGAACCCTGTGCTGGGGCGATGGCACGGGTGCCCTCAGAGAGTATTGCAGGCCCAGAATGTGTCAGCAGTCAGAGCTGGAGAAAAAGGCCTGAGTATCCAAATGGTATACAGAAGCATCACCAACCACTAGGTCCCTGCCCAAAAAAGCTGACCCAAGGCTTCTGCCGCCTGAAGCAAAGCAACATAAGATGTCCGCAGGCGCAGTTGTCAGTGCGATCCTAGTCATTTTGGCATATGAAGGGAGAATATTCCCCAGGCATCTCTCTACATGACAATGAAAATATAATATCAGTAACGATTTTCTGTACGTACGTCACAACCATCCTGCCTCTCTCTGTCTCATGGTTGGGCCGCCCTTGCTACGATGCGCTCTGGAGACTTCTCATTTCCCATGCATGTTGACTCTCTTCTTGCTTTGCCACTTTGTTCCTTTCCAGGGATCGTCACTCCAAAGCCCAAGAATTCGGAACATCCGCCTGCGGTCGACTTGATGTCATGCAGCCCGGTTCTAATCCTCGCCACGGTGATGGGAGCACAACAATCCCGACTGCCCAGGCAACCAAGGACACAGGAGAAGGCCCTTGCTTACATGAGGGGGATATCTGCATCCAGATGGGCTCCACTGGGGCAGAGACTGGAGAAAATCCTGGTTCCACGCAGCAGCCACGGCTGGGGCCACGGAGCCGTTCACGCACCCAGTCCCCCGGCGAAGCCAGGGGCTCCCCAGAGGCCGGCTCGGATCTGGAGGACCAGAGTAACAGTACCTTCTCTGAGCTGAGATACCTCTTCCACTGGATACACAAGAGCCTCCCCTACCTCTTGATCCTGTCTCTCAAACTTCTTACGCAGCACTTTACCGGTACAGTACCTTGTCATGCTCTGAGTCACACTGATTTTTTTAGGTTTAAAAACAAACATTCTGATCTTTTCCGCTGCTCAACGTCGAGCCCAGATAATCTGGGGAGAAAAGAAACAAAAATCTGGCATGAAACTGAGCTAATTCAATTATGCAATTCCCAGAAGCCCCCGTGAATCTGCACGGATGGGTTTATTGCAATTCATTCGGCCTGCGCTGACCTCGTTGCTCCTGGAAGTGGAAGTAAAACACGCCCATCCGGTCATGTGGAGGGCATGACTAGACACCGGAGCGAATGCAACGCTGTTACCTCCCCACCAAAGTGGTCCCTATTTATCTACTTGCAATTTCTTGTTTTCGTACTGCTAGGTTGGCAGGAGCCTGGGACAAAGACGGGAGGCTCATTCCGTCCTGCAATACTCGGGAATCGAACTGCTGTCCTTCTGCCTCCCAGTCTTAGTCACTTGAGCCATTAGAAAGTTAAAAAGCCCAATTGCCCAATAAATTTATTTGGGTCTCCACTTTCATTGTAATTATTCTGGACTGTCCTTTTTCTAAGAAGCATGATTCTCCTTTCAAACAAGACCCGATGCTTTGCACGGCTTGATTTTCTGTTAGATGCGGCGTCTTTTGCAAACCCAAAGTAGGAAATCAAAACAAGTGCAAGAGCGGAGGCGACGCCTTTTCTAAGGTCGCTTAAAAATAAAACATAAATCACTGTAAGCTTTCGTGACTAAAAAATCACTTAAAAAATACTGGGCCTGCAACATTTTCATGGCACGGTGTTCAAACCAGGTTGGTCTGGCTAGACGTGACAGCAGGCTCTATCTAGGCCAGTGGTGGGCAGTCTTGGCCCTCCAGCTGTTCTTGGACTTCAATTCCCAGAAGCCCTGATCAGCAGGAGTGTTGACTTAGGCTTCTGGGAATTGAAGTCCAAGAACAGCTGGAGGGCCAAGACTGCCCATCACTGATCTAGGCAGACCAACCTGGCTTGAACACCGTGCCGTGGAAATTTGCCTGAAGAAGCAACCTTTGAGTCACGAAAGCTTCACTATTTTATGTTTTAAGTGGCCCTATAAAAGGTATCGCCTCCGTTCTGCATTTGTTTTGATTTTATGGAAGGGTCACACGGCTTAATTTTGCTAACCAAAGTAAGGGGGAAAACCTCCAGATACTAAGCTTGACATATTTAAACTTCTCTTTCAGCAACGAGTATTACTTAAATACTGAGATTTAGTGATTTCTGTGTGAGATACGGTTGTGCGTTGCCTGAGTAAGACAACAGCTACTTTATTTTTGTTTTATGACTTAATATTGCCGCATGTAATCCTCTTTTAATTTTTGCCGTCTTTAAACGAAATTCAGTTCAATGCAAATTTTTTTTGTCCATTTATTTTTACGTTTGTAATTGACCCCTTTTTTCCTAATAGGCATTTCTCTGGGAATTGGGCTGCTAACAACTTTTATGTATGCAAACATAAGCATTGTAAATCAGGTTTTCCTCAGAGTAAGTATATTGACCTCTTCAAGGAGGTTGTAAGTATTTTTTTTTAAAAAAAAGCTTCATTTCACCCAGGCGATCGGTATGTTCTTGACTGAAATGTGGAGTGCAGCGTGAGTTTTTCGTTGTACTAGGACCAGGGATGCCCAAACATTTTGGGCCGCGGGCCGGTCACATGGTTCAGCGGGCTGGTCACGCGGTTCCTCCCACCAGAGGTGGAAGTAAAAAACACGCCTTGCAATCTGTCTTGTAGTCGGATGAGATAGATTTTTAGACTGCCATTTCCCTTGCTTAAAGACTCCAGCCCTTATCTCCTAGTGCAGAGGTGCCCAAATGATGGCCCATGGGCCAGATCCGGCCCACAACACCAGTTCATCCAACCCACGCTGCCATTGCCGCTCTTGGGCACGTTTTACTTCTGTTTCCAGGAGCGGCAAGGGCAGCGTTTGCCAGATGAATTTGTGTCAGGGCCGGATCTGGCCCATGGGCCATCATTTGGGCACCTCTGCAGTAGGAGATAAGGGCTGGAGCTTATTTTTTTAAAAAATGCAGAGACGGAGTAAGTTACTTTTTCAGACTAGAACTCAAGAGAAAGTCTTCGGTTACTCCAGAGGAAGTAACAGCCAGCCATACCCATTTCCCAGAAAACTCCTTTCCATAAACATCCCTACCCTATTTTTAAAATACATTATTTCCCCTTGGCAGCTTGTTAGCCACATTTATAAGAAATAAATGCTAGTTCTTTCTCCTTATGTATTTAAAGTGTCATTTTTGCCGATAGTAATAATTCATCTCTGGAGAATCAAACTGTTGTGAGTACAGTATATAGGATTTCCGCCCTGTCCTGCTGCTATTTATACCTTATGTGGCTTTCCTTTCCTCCCTTTACGTTTTCCTGCGGTTGTTTTGATCTGGTTGTGAAACGTTCCTTTTGCAGCTTTCCTAGAAAAGTAGCCTCTGAGGAACGGCCCCTGAAACATCAATGGAAACATGAATGCAGATTTGTTGAATGAAAAGATTTAGATGCTTGAATGTGAGGATGTTCTTAAGCGATGGTTTTCCTTGGGAGTCATTAATATTCCAGAACTTCTCAGATGTGCCTTGTAACATAATTCAAGATGATTGGGACTACAGGTGTTTTTAAAATGCCTTCTGTTAGTCCTAGAGCATGACAAGCACCCAGTTAATTAGCTCCCAAAGTTGTGGAAAGGCTTCATAATTAGCAGAGAATCATGCGCTCTAGACCAGGAGTTCTCAACTTTTTAGAGCCAGGGGCCAGGTCACGTTCCCCGATACAGCTTCGGGGGACGGATGGCTATTTTGCCCTTCCTCCACCACACGGCACTTCCTGGTGTGGTGGAGGTGGGTCACATGAAATGGTGCCGTGGGCGACATCTGGCCCACAGGCCGCAGGTTGAGAATCCCTGCTTTAGACTAGTGATGGCGAACCTTTTAGAGACCGAGTGCCTGAAGCCAACAGGCTGCCGTCCGTGTGCCTGAAGCCAACAGGCTGCCGTCCGTGCCGCAGAAGTGTGGGGTGAACTCTGTGCTGGGGGGGAAGGGAAGAAATGGTCCCATTGGGCTAATGGGCAGAGCGAACTCTGTGCTGGGGCAGAGCGAACTCTGCGTGTCCCCTCTGGCACACGTGCCATAGGTTCGCCACCACTGTTCTAGTGTAACGTTGTGTACTAACACATGCATTTATGGATTTGGGACTTCCAAAGAGCGATGGACTTGCCAAAGGCAGAAATGTTTGTGTTTTCTTGCGCTCGATTAAGACTTTTTTTGGTTGGGTGTTTCCTAAAGGGTCTCCCGTTGAATTGAGCTCAATCTTCTGTATCTAGGCCAGACGTGAAACGGCCAAAATGAATCTACCTTGGGGTGAGTCCATTATGCAGTTCCTTTCGCCCGACCTAGTGTGACTAAAATTAGGTTGCCGTTACCTGGGTACACCCGATCATGGTTCAAAAAACAAACAAACCACAATCTTTGAATTGATAGCAAAGATGTCACTATGTCTCATTGCACATGGGCAAAGGAACATGTTTGAATGTCACATGAAAGCTCATGGAAAAATTCACAGATATTTGGGGGAAGGATCCGTTCTCTAGATAAACGGTTCGGTTTGTAGAACTGGCCCCAAAAGAACGGGAGGTCCAGCATTTATATTGTCTGTATAAATGGGCACGTGAGCCACATTGAACTGTTGAGTCCACAGCGCCAATTTTAAACTCTTTCTATTGCAGGAAAGGTGTTCCAAACTCCACTGTGTTTGGCTGCTGGTATTCCTAACCGGTTCGTCTCTTCTCCTATATTATACCTTCTACTCTCAGTCACTTTACTACAGGTAACTCCAGGTTCATCATCGGTGGGAACGAAGCATTGTGTGCTAACTAGAGGTTTAGTTTTATAAAAGGAGTAATTATGGAGGATCTACTAGATCAGTGCTTCTCAACCTTTGGTTTTTGGACTTCAATTCCCAGAAGCCTAAGTCAATTCCCCAAAACACTGATCAGCCTAAGTACTGGCTTAGGATTCTGGGAATTGGAGTCTAAAAACCAAAGGTTGAGAAGCACTGGACTAAGATGATCAGGGGCTCCCCAACCTTTTAAAGCCGGGGCCTGGGTCATACTGTCAGCTTTGAGGGCCAGATGGCCATTTCGCCCTGACTGCATGATTTTGTCCCAACAGCTTCAAGGAAGGTGGCCATTTTGTTTCTTGAATGCTCTTGGAGGTGGAGGCCCACATAAAAGGGTGCCGTGGGCCAGATCCAGCCCACAGGCCTTATGTTGGGGTAGAGAAAGCACATAGATTGCGGTGGCTTAGTGGTTAAGACGCTGAACTTGGACTGGAAGGTCGGCAGGTCAGCAGTTCGAGACCCGAGTGCTGCACGACGGAACGAGCCCCCGTCTCTGTCCTAGCTTCTGCCTACCTAGCAGTTTGACATCAAGAAGTTGCTAGTAGATGAACGGGTACCCCTTCGGTGGGAAGGTAAACAGCGTTTGGTGCGCTCCGGGATTAGAAGGAACTGTGATACTATATTTTTTAAAAAATATTACCTGCCTTTGCTTTTTGTATTTAAGCTTGATCCTTTTAAGTCCATCTGTGGATTATACGAACCTCTGGGACGTCCTTTGGATTGCCGGAATCACAGACTTCATTCTGAAGTTCCTTTTCATGGGCTTCAAATGCATCGTTCTCCTGCTGCCTTCTTTCGTCATGACTTTTAAAGCCAAGGTACAGAAAACGCAGGGTTTTAATGGCTGAATGAAACCCGCTTGGCTTCCAAGCGGGGGCAGTCGAGCAAAAATAAATCACTAAATATGATCTCATTGGGGTGGGAGGGTGGGGAGGGTGTGAACAGTGAAAATTGTGCTTGTCCAGCAAAGATCCAAATTATTGATTTGATGAAAGAATGTCTGGACATGTTGCGGTTCCTGGCATGACCGCGATATACGTTGGGCTAAATGTGAAGCCACGAGACTTATTTTTGTAGAAATCAAGAAATTATTTTGAATTTTTAAAAAATTGTGTTGGAAGTACACAAAGGTACTTTCTGGGTTGAAGTCTACACCCAAAATGAGGCTCGTTTCAGGTCCCCAAGATCCTTTTCCCACCAAAGTGGTCCTTATTTATCTATTTGCCATTTCTTGCTTCCGAACTGCTAGCTTGGCAGGAGCTGGGGCAGAGACCATCATGCAGTACCCGGGTCTCGCACTGCCGACTTGCCAGCCTTCTAGCTAACAAGCAGAGCTTCTTAACCACTGAGCCGCCCCAGTCCCAATTCTGGCAATTTTGAATTGCCAGAATTGGATATACTGTATAGTACTTCTTTGTTAGATTCAGCTCCCAAACTGGGGAGCTACAAAAGAGGTTCCCAACCTTTTCAAGCCGGGGGGCCGGGTCAAGTCTCTCAGTCAGCTTCGAAAGCCGGATGCCCATTTTGTCACAACAGCTTCAAAGGGGTGTCCATTGTTTTTCTCGAATGCCTTGGGGGGGGGCACATGAAATGGTGCCGTGGGCTGGATCTGGCCCAAAGGCCTTAAGTTGGGAACCCCTGATCTACAGGAAACTATTAATTATTTTTGTAATAAGATGCCCAGTCCAAAAATCTTGAGTCTTGACTGCATCCTGAACATGTATTTTAGATCCACATCCATCCCTGGCGAAAGCTGCGTGAGTGATCCCAGTTCTCCATTCTGTTCTTTAAAATGCTTTCTTTTGACCTCCCTTCAGGGTTACTGGTATATGTTATTGGAGGAACTTTGCCAGTACTATCGCACAATCGTCCCTGTTCCAGTTTGGTTCCAATATTTTGTCGGT
This sequence comes from Bradypodion ventrale, assembly GCA_035047345.1. Lineage (NCBI taxonomy): Eukaryota > Metazoa > Chordata > Lepidosauria > Squamata > Chamaeleonidae > Bradypodion > Bradypodion ventrale. Next base: position 12,259,007 of record JAWDJE010000012.1, read on the forward strand.
TCGAGGGAGCTGAATGGTGCGCTAGGGTGGAGTTTCGGAGTCCTCCTCGCCCTTCTCTATCTTATCCTAAAGGTAAACACCCATTTCTCGCCAGAAGCTAATGTACTGAAGAGAGCATAGGTTTAGATCAAGCGTGTCGGGTTCAGTGCTCATCTCGGTTTCAAAGCTGAAGAGCCAGCACTGTCTGCTTCTGCAGATGTTTCCGTGGACATGTGGCAGGCATGACTAGACACCGGAGTGCACAGCTCGCTGTTACTTTTCCGGCCGAAGTGGTACCTATTTATCTACTTGCAATTTCTTGCTTTTGAACTGGTAGGTTGGCAGGAGCTGGGACTCCAACCTTTTCAAGCTGGGGGCCAGGAAGCGCTCTCTCAGTCAGCTTCAAGGGCCGGACGGACATTTTGCCCTGCCTGCATGATGGGGGTGACCATTTTGTCCCAACAACTTCCAAGGGGTGACCATTTTGTTTCTTGTATGCCCTTGGAGGGGGGGGGCACATGAAATGGCGTCACAGGCTGGATCTGGCCCGCAGGCCTTAGGTTGGGAACTCCTGCTCTAAACACTATGGGATGATATATTAGTGTAATTGCTACTGCTGAGGCTAAATACTTAAGTTCAGATGGGCTGGAAATGTATTTACGGTCATTACTTCTCATATTAATTTTTTCAGCTCTTGCGCTTTTTTGGACATCTGAAAAACTTCCAGCGGGTCTTACGGATATTTTACAGGCGACCGGTGAGTATTTCTGTATCCCTGACAAGAATGAGATATTGAAATCCAATTGTGTCCGTCCCGAGAACTCAACATGAGTAAGAAGTCTGGGAAACAATGTCGGGGCTGAATGACCTCCCCTTTTCTCCAACTCCTCTGAAGTATTTTGCCTTTCATGCTTTGACACATTCCAGAGCTACGGAGTGGCTGCTAGCAAGCGACAGTGCGCAGAAGCGGAAGACCTTTGCTCCATTTGCCAGGCTGAATTTCAGAAGCCCGTCCTTCTCCTCTGCCAGGTAAAGCTATGACCTCCTCCCTTTTTGGCCAGGACACACAGGGGGGTGTTAGCCACACCTGGAACGATGAGGCTACAGAAATTGAAAAACGGCCAACGGAGCGGGAGATGAGCCCGCTTGCTATTTGTGGGAACGTCAAGGACATTCATCTTGCATTTCTCTCGAGTAAAATACATATTCAGTACTATATATCCCATTTTTCAGTCTGGCCAGGTTATCCTGCTATGGTAATAGAGTAGACCAGTGATGGCGAACATTTTAGAGACCGGGTACCCAAACTGCAACCCAAAACCCACTTATTTATCGCAAAGTGCCAATACAGCAACAGGGGAGGAAGGAAATGCTCCCATTGAGCTGCTGGGAAGAGGGGTGGGGTGAAATCTGTCCTGGGGGGAGGGAGAAAGCCCTTCCATTGGGCTGCTGGGCAGAGTCTGTGTTGGGGTAACTGCACGGGTCCCCACAGAGAAGGCTCTGAGTGCCACCTCTGGCATGCATACCACAGGTTCACTACCACTGGAGTAGACCCTACTGCCAGCGATTCAACACCAAGTAACAGGTGGTGGTTAACCTGACAACCCCGAGGACTAACAGCTTTGGGTGCCAAAGTCCACAGGGAAGGGTGATGGTCAAATGGATCAAATCCCACTTGAATCCATCTTGATGGAGGGCAGCAGCTTCATTAATATTGGTCAGGGGCCGGTGAGGACTTTGCGTGCCAAAAGGGCTCAGGACCAGAAAGTGATGCGCGGAACGGGATCAGTGGTACTATGGGTGTCACATTGCAATGTGGAAGGCAGATGGAAGGCCACAGCATTATATTCTCAGAAAAATCTTCATGGCTGGTCGCCATGAACAGGGATTCTCAACCTACAGTCCATGGCACCATTTCATGTGGGGCCACCACTGCCTCAGGAAGTGCCATGTGGTGGAGGAAGGGCAAAATGGCCCTCTGACCCCCAAAGCTGTCTGAGGGAACGTGACCCGGCCCCAAACTTAAAAAAGGTTTAGAACTCCTAGCCATGAGGATCGTCTAGATTCGGATGTGGATACGGCAGAGGAAGACTTGAAGGGACTGAGGGATATACTAATCCTGGCCAGTAACTGAACATGCTCACTAGCCACAAAACCCAATCGGCATGAAGGCTGTATTTTAAGTCACCTTTTTTTCTTTTTAATGCTCCCATAAATAAAAACAAATGGCTCTCATTTCAGCACATCTTTTGCGAAGAATGCATCACGCTGTGGTTCAACCGAGAGAAGACATGCCCGCTTTGTCGGACCCTGATCGCCGACCACATCTACAAATGGAAAGACGGGGCCACCTCCGTGCATCTACAGGTCTACTGAAAGCCCTGTCGGGAGATGATGGCCTTTTGCAAAGTCATCCTCGGTCCAAAGCCTGGCTTAACAGTTTAAGGGAGGGAGGGCAGACAGGACTTTAAACTCAGGTCTGTCGAAAGCTATGCCACTTGAGTCCGTCCGGATGTAAAGGACAAGCCAAAAAGCCGTTTCCCCTAGAGCCATGATGGCGAACCTTGGCACTCCGTCTGTTCTTGGACTCCCAAGTCTCTGTGAATCCACACGGATGGGTTTACTGCGCTCCCGGAAGCGGAAGTAAAACGCGCCCGTATGGGCGCGTTTTACTTCCGCTTCCGGGAGCGCAGTAAACCCATCCGTGTGGATTCACAGGGACTTGGGCTTCTGGGAATTGGAAGTCCAAGAACAGACCAAGTGCCAAGGTTCACCATCACTGCCGTACAGCATACCTTTGTCTTTTTTAAATGTGATATTCCTTTGATGCTGTGTGTGTGTGTGCGCGTGCCTTACTCGACAACAGTACATTCAGTGTTTCCACCCACACTGTTATAAACTGGCTCTGGAAACGACACCTTGAGTTTCGCGGCGGGGATGAGGAAAAAAATCTGTAGGGTTTTTGCCCTCTTTCAAAAAGAACAGAACCCCCTTTTTCTTTGCCTCTGGACGGCCTAACTCTGAGAAACGTAGAAGGTTCATCGCCCTCAAGTTCCATAGATCTATATTTCGATTACGCATGGATAACTTGTTTTCTACATTTGTAAGCCACAATTTTTTTAAAAAAGCAAAATATTGAATACTCTATTTTGTCATAGCGAGTTAAGATTTGTATTCAAGGGGGAAAGATTGACTTTTATGAAGAAGAAAAAAACCCCACGACCCACAGTGCACAAAACAATTGGGAGAGAATAAACATACTTTGAATCTTTGGATCTAGAGCGTTTCATTTGAGTGCTCGTATTTATCAATCTTTTCATCGCAGCAACGCTTAAAATCTCTTCCAGCTGGAGCAGGCAGACCAAAAGCCGCATTTCTTTGGACTAGTAAAGGTAAAGGCCACCCTTAATCGAAAGCAGTTGTATCTGATTCTAGGGTACAGTACTCAACTTTGTATTGAAGTTGCTTAATCTAAAAAGGGACATAAGGTGGAAAGGGGGATTTGAACTTACGTAGCTCAGCTCTTGACGTCAACAGCGCGCTGGAGTGACTTTCCTGGAAGCTGCCGTTCAGCTGCCCTATATAAAAGCATGCAGAGTATTTTTTTAAAAAATCAAATTTAAATCTATTTCTGGTTTTTAGGCGCCCATCAGTTTCCCCAAGCCGCAAAATATATATATATGTCCAAATGGACTCCTTTAAAAATAAGCAGGAAACAAATAAAATAAGCAAAAATCACTAGGGATACGTTTGTTCCAAAGTTGCATTTAATTGCTATTTACATCCATTTGTTGTTGTCGTTTTTAAAAATCAAGTATACGTCATTACAGTAAACAATACAGAATGAAACGCAGAAAAAGGGGTGTTTCACCCTCATACCACTCTGCTGTTAAGGCAGCTGTAGAGCGCGATTCTTTACCGAAGGGTGACTCAACGTCCGGAGGTCTGGCGGAAAAGAAACACTTTCTTCCAAAGGGACAGATGAAAACATCTGCACACCTCAGCCTACCACGAAGAATGCGGATTCCTAAAGATTACCTGCACTGAAACCGGCACATTTTACCCTCCTCCTCCCTCCCAAAAGCAGCTGGTTGTCCTAAGACAGGGGTGCCCAAACTATGGGCACGTTTTGCTTCCGGGAGCAACGAGGGCTCTGCGGGCTGGATCCAGCCTGTGGGCCGTAGTGACTGGCCCACGGCCCAAAAAGTTTGGGCACCCCATCATAAGATTTTGTTTTATGCCGGATTTCTAATGACCTCTACTATAGCAATAAAGACTTCTATATCACCCCGTAGCACTTAGTGCGCTCTCTGGGTGGTTTTCACAAGGTAATTAACATTTTTGCCCGCAACATGCTGGGTACTCATATGACCAACCTCGGAAGTATGGAAGTCTGAGTCAACCTTGTGTCCTGTCAGGATCAAACTATCAATGTTTAAACTGCAGTACAGCAGTTTAACCCCTGCATCACCCCAGGGCTCAAGCTCAGACCAACAGGCTGCCTTTCAGCAGGTCAGTTTACCTGCAAATTGACCGGTTTGGTAGAGGCTGATTTGCACTCGAAGGCAGAATAATAATAAGTGACCCTTTCCCACTTCAGAACAATTCAGGTGTTCACCTTTGGCGCTCTTTGAGTCCATCTACAACAGGGGTTCCCAACCTAATGCACGTGGGCCAGATCCTGCCGCTGATGCCATTGCATGTGGCCTGCCCACCCTTCCAAGGGCATTCGAGAAACAAAATAGCTGCCCCTTTGAAGCTGCTGAGACAAAGTGGCCACCCCCATTGTGCAGGCTAGGCAAAAAGGCCGTCCGGCCCTCGAAGCTGACTGAGTAAGCGTGACCCGGCCCCCCGGCTTGAAAAGGTTGGGAACCCCTGATCTACACACTGCGTTAAGCACAAGCCGACAGATGGGACTTTATTTTTTTTACTCAAAAGCCAACATGCACAATCTGGATCAACACAGGCTGAAGAGATTCAAACCTCTTCCGACACCAGTAACTATTTCCCTAACACCCCCTATTTCATAGTAGTTTTTAAAAAGCCTTCAAGGCCTCGGTTATCACCAATTAAGTCGAAAATAAACTGTGTTGCAGACTGGATTCTTAGGTAAAACTAATTTCGTGTCAGTAATTACTGGAAGGATTATTATTATTTTTTGCAGGATAAACTCCTCTCAGGACAACCGAACTGCTGACTTGCCTGCCTTCCAGCTAACAAGGCGAGCTTCTTTACCACTGAGCCACCCCAGCCCCTTGATTCTTAGGTGAAAGACCAGAAAATGGGAGACGTTTATATTCTCCCAGCCCCATACGCTGGCCTTACTCACGATCAGAGCCACATGTTTACATCTGAGTAAAGAAAAAGATCTCCCAACTTTATAGAACATGGTTAATGCAGCATGTAAATGCTCCAGAGATTATCCAGACAGAAGGATCAGGAAAGTGACAAGAACAATTACAATTCAATACCACTCCATAGCACTTTCTGGGTGGTTCACAAGGTAATTAGCATTTTGTCCCCAACATGTTGAAATTAAGGATCCCTTATACCAGTGATGGCCAACCTTGGCAGTCCAGGTGTTCTTGGACTTCAGTTCCGCAGGTGTACCGACTTGGGCTTCTGGGAATTGAAGTCCAAGAACACCTGGACTGCCAAGATTAGTCACCAGGGATCTATACCAATGATGGCGAACCTCGACACTCCAGACATTCTCAAACTTCAATTCCCAGAAGCCCAAGTCTCTCTGAATCCTCAAACCCATTCGTGTGGATTCACAGAGGCTTGGGCTTCTGGGAATTGAAGTCCAAGAACACCTGGAGTGCCAAGGTTGGCCACCACTGCCCTAGAGATGGCATACAGATAGATCCCCACACCGTGCCACTAGATCGATGCCCCTCCACCGCCAACCTGCGAAAACAGGGGTTCTTGCTAGACACAGTTTGGCGGGGAACAGCTTCAAAGGGATGGTCCTGCAGCGCAATGCTAGAGACACGGACATCTGCGTCTGCCACATCAGGACACAGGAGCTGTAAAGATCGGACTCTGTCACATTCTACAGCAGCAGACGGACCCTTCCAGATGTTGAGCTGCAACTCCTTGCCATTGGCCAGTCTACCAGAGATGCAGACCAACATCTGGAGGGCCACAAGATCCCCTCATCTGTATGTGAAACAACAGCATCCAATAATGTTCACACACACACACATACACAAATACATCTCACAGACCTAGGGCACGGTTCACCCAAGTGAAACATTCCTTGTCTCTCACAGCGAGCCTCAGAACACAATGCACACCGCTCTCGTTTCCGTCTATCACGGAGCCAATGAAAATCGAACAAGCGTTCATCAAGGTTTAATACTTTAAAAAAATATGCCATTAGCTTCAGCAGGGAATTTAATCCCAATTATTACCTCTTTTTTTTAATATAATGGTACAAAAATCTATTTAAAAAATCAAATGAGAGCAAAATCCCAAGATTATAATTAAAAAAGCACTGCTCGTAGAAAATAAATCTTAATTACTATTCCCTAATGGAAACTTTTAAGACTTTTTATTTTAGAAAAAGAAAGCACTTAAACCTGCCAATAGCCACGGCATTTCCAATGCCACCATCTTTCCTAGTTGTACCAGAGGTACAATTCCACTCCCTTCGAAGTCAAGACCAACAGGCTATATCCGTGATGGCGAAGCTTGGCACTCCAGATGTTCTTGGGAGTTCAATTTCCAGAAGCCCAAGCACCCTGTGAATCCACATGAATGGATTTACTGTGAATCATCTGGCCCCACGCTGCCCTCCTCGCTCTGGGCGCGTTTTACTTCCGCTTCCAGGAGCGACGAGCGTGGGCCGGATTAATTGCAGTAAACCCATTCGTGTGGATCCACAGGGTGCTTGGGTTTCTGGGAATTGGAGTCCAAGAACATCTGGAGTGCCAAGCTTCGCCATCACGGGGCTATATACATGGGGAAGGGGGCGGGGGAAGAGAGATAAGGTCCAAATATTTATTTTTATACAAATAAATACAGGATAAAGCATATTGCATAGTGCGTATATGTGTATATGTGTGCTTGCTGTCCCAAGTCGCAAACTCCAAAGCGTCTTCACAGTTAAAAAGGTGAAAGATGATAAGATGGGAAATTGAATTACTACAGCAAAATATTCAAGCTACAATATTCAACCCACAAGCAGAACCGTATGCATAGGATCACAAGAGGATCTTCTACCCATTTGCGAAGAAAGAGGATCCTTTGCTCAAGTAAGCCTGCCCAACCTGTCCTATGTCTTCTATTCTATTTCAACAGGATCTGGGACGGCAAAAACGACTCCTCCCAGACAAAAAGACGCTCCGGCAATTAACGCAAAACAAAAAACACGCTGTCTGGTCTTACAGTACAAAGAAAGAGCCTCCTCGAAGATTGTGGCATTTCTGAACCACAATCGGGCGTGCCCTGGTAACCGCAACCTTGTGTTGCCAGCTAATCTTTCTCGCACTAGGTCAGGAGAAAGGAACTGCAGAATGAACTCACCAAAAGGTGCCTTCATTTTGGCCATTTCACCTCTGGTCTAGACACAGGCGGCCTTACAAATCTGCGTTGCAAAGTTTCATGGGGGTGGCCGTGTGCCGTTGAGCCCAGAATTTGCACCAGTCGTTTTGACCTCTGGCTCCGTTGTGGACTACAAACCCCCCCAGAACTGTGATTTAGAATCGCTGGTCTCCAACGTCACAGCAAGCGTGCCTGGTCTTAATACAACCTCCCTACATATGGATATATGATAGACATGATTTAACAATCTGACGTGACCGAGACCTACGAGATGTTACTGGAATGGAGTGATCATCCCATGGGGAAATTAATGCCAGGGCTTGACCCCTAAAAGGTATAGATCTGGCACAAAATACCAATGAAATGAACAAAGTTTTCAAAACTCCCATTCCATCTGTTGCCTTCAGTTGGGATGGGACCGTCTCTTTTTAAAAGCCCTGCCTGCTTCGATTTGCTATTGCCAAGAACAAGGAAGAGCACCTCAAGAGAAACTCATAGGATGGGGAGAGGCGTTCAACAACAGCTAGAGAGCCGTCGCCGGCCTACAATCGGTAGAAACCAAGTGATATAGCTTGAATCGAGACCACCTCTTGGAACAGTGATGGTGAACCCTTGGCACTCTAGGTGTTCTTGGAATTCGATTCCCAGAAGCCCAAGTCCGTGTGAATCCACACGAATGAGTTTACTGCACGGACGTGCATTAAACCCATTCTGTGGATTCAGAGACTTGGGGCTTCTGGGAATCGAAGTCCAAGAACACCTGGAATGCCAAGGGTTCGCTATCAGTCTTAGAACTTCTTTGTCTGCTCACAACAACCTCCTCCAATTCCTCTCCAAAACTGCTCCTGGGGGGAAAGTACGATATAACACATGGGGTGAGTAGGACAGTTGTCGCAGACCTGGAAACCACAACCCAACCTGCTGGGCTTCGCATCACTAATTCTTCACTCACTGTCATGCTGTGGAAAGTGTGAAGCATCCCTCCCCTCCCCATTGATTGGTTTCAAAAATAAAAATATATATATTTTTAAAAAACAAAAGAGTTATGGCTTGGATCCTATAGCTCAAGAAGACAAGCAAAAAGAAGTGGTAGAAAGAAAGGGGCACAAGATGTAACTAGCAGGGAAAAGAAGCACCAGAACTTGTGCGCACAAAAGACGCAAACGCCGACAACGCTCTAACGCTGGTGTAAAGTTCTGCAGACCGCGCGCAGCCAACCCTTTCCACTAAGCTCCACCCACAGAGATGCTTTCTTTTAAGGCAGGATGTGGTTTTTAAGTTCAGCTAACGATACCTTTATTCAGTTCTTTGTGTATCTGTAAATTCATTTGTACAGATCTCTCTCTCTCTTAAAACTTCAGTAACAATGGTGTAAAACATAAATAGTAAACCTTTTTGAACCGTCGTCCAAAACTGAGCCCGCAAAAGTTCCCTGGAAGACATTCTGTCGAAAAGCCATCTCAACGCTTGCTTTGATGCGGTGTTTTATTTCAATGCAATCGGCCGATCGCCCAGGCGGAGCGTATTGAAAGGTTACCATAAATCAGCGTGATAAAACAAGAAGGGGAAAAAAAACAGGTTCCAAGGTGGGGAAGGAACTAAAGACATTCTCTTCTGAGCATCACCATTTCAGTTGAAAGGCTGGCATGATTGTAAGTAAAAAAATGTTTAAAGGAAAACAGATAATAATCTGCTGTTGCAAACCCTTATAGCTCACTGATGGCGAACCTTGGAACCCCAGCTGTTCTTGGACTTCAATTCCCAGAAGCCCAAGTCTCAGTGAATCCACACGAACGGGTTTAAAACATATATGTTGTGCGCATTACTGCACTTATGCTCAGTGAACCAATTCATGTGGATTCACAGGGACTTGGGCTTCTGGGAATTGAAGTCCAAGAACAGCGCGTATGCACAGTAAACCCATTTGTGTTGATTCGGACTTGGGCTTCTGGGAATTGAAGTTCAAGAACACCCGTACACGCAGTAAACCCATTCGTGTGGATTCACAGGGACTTGGGCCTCTGGGGACTGAAGTCCAAGAACAACTGGAGTGCCAAGGTTCACCATCACGGTTATAGCTACGTATTCCTAATCTTCCGCCCAATTATCCTCTTCAATGGCGTTCACATTCCAGTATCCTGGGCCAATGATGTCATTGTAAGGATAGAAGATGCCACCTGATTTCTACATAGGACAATGAAAATCCAAGAAATCAACCAAGACAGCAACCCTTGATGGATGGGTGGATTCAGGCAGTTCACCAACCTTTGCTTTTTTGGACTTTAATTCCCAGAAGCCTAAGTCAATTCCCCCAAAGCACTGATCAGCCAATGGACTGACTGAGGCTTCTGGGAATTGAAGTCCAAAAGGGGTAAACAGGGACAGATCCTGCCAACAGTTATTATTCCCTTGAGGAAGGCCACGGGGACCGGATGGAAGCGCATGGTTACCGCCTCAGCCAAGATTTTGGCATAAACCGCCCAGTCCAACCCAAATTGTTCCGGCAAGAGGCACGGCAGAGGAGATTCCCCAACCACCTCGATCCCAATAATATAATTATCCGTGATTTATTTAATTTTTTCTTGACAAAAATAATAATAATAACCACCATTATTTGTTTTTACTACAGGGAAATGACAAATAAAAATTAAAGTCTGCTTTTGCATCCCCTTCCAAGCATGGGATATCCCTGGGACAAGGGGGGAGGGGGGGTTGAACTGATTTGAAAAATATATCTCTATATATTTGCTTTCTTTTTTTAAAAAAAAATCCATTCAGATTGTTTCTGCGTGTGTAACGCCCAATGTCCGTTATCTCGTCCCGGCGCTCCAGTTTCACACCACTGGAGGCTGCCGTGCAGAAGCGGTTTTGCGTGCGGATGAGGCCTTGGGTTCTGGGAAGGACCGACAGGCAGTGCACAGCACCATTTACCTCTTGAAAGGAAGTAGCGCATGAGAAACGACCCGTCCCACTCTAGACTGTCAGTGTTGAGTTTTCGATCCAGGGGGGGAAATCCATGATAAGAGAGGGAAAACGCCCGCCCTACCTGTTTGCTGCATCATTACAACATTATTCTGCTCAAGATCCCTCCTTCGTACATCGTGGCATCGAAGGCAAAAGAGAACCGAGAGATCTGTGGTTTACAGTCTTCTTTCCGTCCATTTTTCTGTGCAAGAACTGGAATTGATACCCCCTCCCCCCAAAAAAATCCCTCGATATTTCATCATGATGGGAAGGATTTGCTCTCAGGCGAGGTTTATCCTCACTCTTTTGCCACCCAAGCATTGGGAGGGTTTGCGTCAGGGAAGGGGGAACGATGGCCGTGGGTTTTGTCATAGATTCATGCGCAAATGCTCCGGCCGTTTGGATAGCATGGGGAAGGCTTGCTTTTTGTACATCCCAGCATTGGACTGTCGGATCGGAAGCGGCGCCGAGGCCTCGCCACAGACCGTCACGTCCATTTGTTCAATACCGCCAGTCTCCATCGAGTACTCCGCCTGGGTGCCGGCCACAACGGAGGAACCGCCTCTTCCCCAGAAGTCCCCGGGAGAGAATTTAACAGGGCTTTAAAAGAAATGAGACAAGAAGAATTCCGGTTTTTTTTTATAAAAAAGGACAATTTCCAGGGTTACCCAAAAGAAGAAAGCAGCATTCTCAGCATCTTGTACAAGAGCAAGTGGTTTCATCCCTGGCTTCACTTAAAGCTAAATCTGCAGCTTGTTCAATGCGAATGACCGGGGGCTTCCAAGGCATCACCTGAACTTACTCCCTTTCTTCTGGGAACACATGGGCTTACTTCTGTGTGTGGAAGTGAACACTTATACCCCACCATAGATGATGAAAACTATATTCCAGCTCCCCGTAAGTAACAGAATGCTAGAGGTTGACCTACATTGACCCACTGATCCATCCAGCTGTTGACTGTAATGGGCAGTTGCCCCCTCAAATTTACATCTTTCTCTGCCCTCCCTGCAGATGCTGGAATGTTCTGTATTCATAGCACATGCTCTACCACATACCTACGCATGTAATAAACTACCCGCATAAAACCATGTTGCTAAACAGTGAAGATCAGAAACCAGATTCCCAAGTTCTGTAACAGAGAAAACAGCTTAACGCCATTTGACAAAAACGAAGGGGAGAAGAGAAATACCTGACCGGGGTCCGTGGACTGCCGATAAATCTGCGAGGCGATCGGATTTTTGGTTCAAAAGAAAACTTCTCTTTGACGCTTTCAAGTACAGACGGAGCCACGTACGTGAAGCCCTGGAGAACAGGGAAAGAGTGGTTGCCGATCACCCACAACCCACCCACCCCCAAAGAACAAGAATGAATGCTTTAGACTATAATATGAACAAACCATGAAGGCTGGAAATTGACCCTTCCACCCATATCCAACCACCTGTACACTTAAAACCTTTGGAGGTTATTTTGAAAAACCAATAAGTTACTGTTGTGGTTCCAAAGATTACCAAAATCAGCTAGCTACAAATGCAAGTACGTATTAGTTTCAACTTAATTTTAATTCAACTCTGCTTTGTTTTTTTGCTGATTGAGTTGTATCTTGGCTGAAAATAGGAAAGGTTAGTTATTAATTAGTGTAAGACTCTAAATTTATTAATGCCATCTAGATATGTATTTTATGGATGTTCACCATTTATTTGTCAGCCGCCCAGAATCGCTATGCGAGTGGGGCGGCATACAAGTTGAACAATTAAATTTTATTTATTTACTGTATAATATACAGTAAAACCCCGACTTGCATATGCCTCGACTTATATAAAATTCGACTTACATAATGATTTTTGCACTAAAACCATGTTCCGATTTACATAACACAATTTCCTATGGGTTTGCTTTGAGTTAAGTAACAAATTTGTTTTTCCTAGGGGGTTGCTTCAATTTATATAAATACCATTTTCCTATGAGTTTGCTTCGAGTTAAGTAAAAATTCATTTTTCCTATGGGGTTTGCTTTGAGTTAAGTAAAAAAACTGATTTACATAAAAGCCTACGAAACTGTCTTTTTACGTAAGTAGGGGTTTTACCGTACCAGTAAATGAAATTATAGTTTCTTTAAAACAACTCTACTCGTTCACTTAGGCTATTTGTTGTTGCTGCCTCTCTCCAATCCAGCAAACCCAAGCCTCTTGGGTTACTTACCAGGAAGACCTGGTTGGCACTTTCGCTGAGAGTTGAATCATCGGGGCTATCGACCGGAGTCTGACGGGTAAACTTGGCATCGAACTGGCTCACGTCTTCTTCGGATTGCTTTGCAAAACACACACACACACACAGGAGAGATAAATAAAGGGGTTGCGGGTTAGCAGATTGCCAACCAGAACAGCTGGTGGAGAAGGACGAAGCTTGTGGATGGAGTAACGCTCCAGTGTATGTGTTCTTACTAAATCAGCCAGCAGGCAGCGGTCACCACGTCACTGGTGCCCCACACTTGTTTTGCCAGCCAGGTTTTTAGCCCTTTCCTGAAGGGCAGCAACTCTGTCTGGAGATGCAGCTCCATTAGCAGGAGGTTCCATAGGGCCGGAGCAGACACTGAAAAGTGTGTTTCTACAGACGTTTCCATGGTCATGTAGCAGGCATGACTCGACACCGGAGTGCACAGAACTGTTTAACTTCCCATTGAAGTGGTATCTATTTACCAACTTGCAATTTCTTGCTTTTGAACTGCTAGGTTGGCAGGAGCTGGGGCAGATGACGGGAGCTCACTACATCATGCAGTACTCGGGTCCTGAACTGCTGACCTGTTGACCTTCCAGCCATCAAGTTCAGCATCTGAACTAAGCCACCATAGTCCCTTGAGAAAGTGTAGCATCAGAATAATCCAGGGCTATGTGGCTATGAATTGTCCAGAGAGAGGGTGGGGTAGGGAATGCTGCAGAAAACATGTCTCCATTGGGCGATGGAGGTGCCAATGTTCAATGGGGGAAGCTGTGATCCAAAGCCACCAGGGAAGTCGATACATACCAATAATGGTTTAAAGGGGGGTTCCACCTTCCGAGCAAGCAGCTCTTCCCAGTTAATGTGTCTGAAGAAAGGGTGAGCCTATGGAACATCAGGTCAAGTCGTCACTCAAAAGCGGGAGGTGCGAGAGGAAAAGACATTCAAAATGACACACCTTGCTTTTTATTAAAGCACAGGCTGAAGGAAAATGCATGTGGCAAACGGCAGAGAAACAATGGCTAAGAGAGAAACAACACGCGCCGTCGCCCCGGCACAGATTTTGCCCCGCTTCTTCCTTCCCCCAGCACAAAGTTTGCCTCACCCCTCTGCCCAGCAGTCCAATGGGAGTGTTTCCTCCCTTCCCCCAGCACAGAGCTCACCCGGCCCATCCACCCAACACAGAGTGGATTTGGGGGTTTGCAATTTGGGTATTCTCGGTCTCTAGAAAGTTCACTATACATTGTTCCATGCCAATAAAAATATTAGGTGAAATAACCTGAACTTCTCCAGCATCTCCAGAGCCGGCTCCAAGCCGTGAGGCAGCATTTCTCTTTAGCAGCTAGAAAAAGAAAAAAGAATCAAAATGGGGGGTGGAATAAAATCCAGAGTAAATTACATAGGACACTGAATCAGAACACTGAAACATACGGAAAAAGTATTCTTAAGAGGCTAACTTTAGGGGCCATGACCTTGATCGTCCTGCCAAAATTTTGGACTTTCTCTCTCGTAAACCCTAGTAGAGCCTGGGAAGTTTTTTTTAAAAAAAATCAAGACCACTCCTTGCTATGATTTTTTTTAAAAGCACCTGCACCAAAACAAGGCAGCTAGTCTACTATTCTTTTCATTCTCGTGGTTGCAACAATCCATCTAAACCAGCTAGACATAAGAGGCTAAAATCTGAAAATGATGTTCTCAAAACATCTCACAACAAAAAAGGATTCAATTTGCCAAAAGGCAACAAGGTGAAATCACAAGTAGAAGTTACTCGGTATGAGGGGGAACGACGTGACCTAGCATATTACTTTCAAAATACCCACCCTGACTTCCACCTCCCAGGAAGTAATTGTGTAAGCAGAATAATGTATGAGACCCCTCACCTTTTTCAGCAGATCTCTGGCTTCTTGTGTGAGGTAGGGAGGCAAGTTGAGTTTACACTTGAGAATCTTGTCGATCGTTTTCTTCCGGTTCTCCCCTGTGAACGGGGGCTAGACGGTGGGCGCAAGGGAGGCGGAGGAAAGAGGAAGAGACGGAAAAGAGAGCCATGAGGAGTTGTGCACCATGAAACGCAACCACCATGTACAATCAGACTGTGATTACACATCTTCTGTGGTCTCTATGTGTGGGCCTTCATTTCTGTCGAAGCAATTGGAAGCTAGAGCTTTCATAAAGGAGAGGTGTGGCACACAGTTTCCGATATAACGTAGGGGAGACATTGACTCAAATCTGGAAATGCCATGGATCGGAAGCAGCAATGGGTTTTTAAAGCAAGGCAGTCCTCGGAGACCAACATCCTTCAGATATTCTTGGATTACAACACCCATTTTTCCCTGACGCACTCCGGTAAAATGGGTGTTATAGGTTACAGGTGTTACAGGGTAAGGAAATGATGGGAGATGCCTAAAGGCCAACCCATTTCTACTCACATTCAAGTGTAAACAGACCGAGTCAAATTTCCAATGACAACTTCGGGGAGATCAGATACTGTCCCGTCAGTCATTGCTCCGCAAAGGGGAATCTAGCACTGCATGTCTTTTCTCTACAGTGGTGGTTCCCAACGTGGGCTCCATGCCCCACAGGTCCACTTCAATTCCCAGAAGCCTAAGTACACTGGCCGGTTAGTGCTTTGGGGAATTGGCTTGTGCTTCTGGGAATCGAATGATTCCAAAGATTGGGAAATGCTGGTCTACAGGAAGAGAGAAGGCAGCTCTTTTTCACAAGCAGACTTTTCGATACCACACAGCCCAACATAGGAGGGGCCAGAGCATCTGCATTTATGACAGCCGTAAATGCAGATGTGTGTTTCTGGTGCTTCTTCTGGTGGCGGGAGCAAGGGCAGTGGGCCACATGAAATGGCTCCATGGGGCTAGATCTGGCCCACAGTCCGTAGGTTGCAAACCCCGGTCTAGAGCAGCATTTCCCAAACGGTGTTCTGCGGAACACTGGTGGACTTCAATTCCCAGAAGCCTAAGTCAGTCCATTGGCTGATCTATGCTTTGAGGAATTGACTCCGACTTCTGGGAATTGAAGGCCAAAAACCAAAGCTTGGGAAATGCATTGATACCTCTCTTGGCATTTCTGCATGCTTTCATAAACTTCCCAAGGTGAGGGGGATTTCCTTGCAGGGAGAAGAATGAAAATCAACTATCCCTGCTTTGAGGTCCAAATGCCATCAATCCTGACCAGGAGACAGGCTACGGGATATGGAGTCACAGCCTGAAGGGTCTCGGAAAATTTGAACCCTCTGGGATCCCTCAGGTCTCCAAGATCAATTTTCTTCAGTGGCAAAAAAAATCAATAAATTAAAAAAGTCGCCAGACAAGAAACAAACATGCAATTTAAAAGTGTGCACCTACTGCTCCAGTCAGCATGTCATACATTAGTGCCCCCAAACTCCACCAGTCCACGGCACGGTTGTGCCCGCTCCGCATCAAGATTTCAGGGGCCCTGGAAAGGGGGGGGGGAGGAACCAGAACACACAAAAATAGCAATGTCTTCCCTAGCAGATTTGCCAGCCAACCATCAGGCACTTGATACCAACATCAAGAACCCATAAAGCAGGGCTGTAATTTGGGCATCCCTGGCTTAAGCAGAGAAAACGGCAGCCTAAAATCTATCTCATCCTTTTGCAAAACAGATCTGCTGCAAAACAGATTGCAAGGCCCATTTTACTTCCGCTTCCGGTGGGAGAAACCGTGTGACTCAGCCCAAAAGGTTTGGGCACCCCTGTGATCAGCTAAATCACACTTTTCTCCATATCCTGTCCCAAAAAATAGATTATGTAGCTCGCCACCCTTTCCCAGCCTGAATTGCCATTTGCTCCAGGTTTTTAACAACCTGCTTTACATTTAAAAGACAATATAAATGAGCAACTAGCTAAAAGCACTTGTTCTGAACCCCAGGGACAGACCAAAAGAATTACACCCAGCACTGAGCCAATTTTTTTAAAAATGTAAAGTTTAGCCATTACCCCCAGACCAGAATATTTTTCTATTTCATCGTGAGGGCTCACATGTATTCTATCGTTCCACAGAAAGTGTGTGTGACCGTCCCATCGTGGATCGATTCTTTACACAGACCAAAGTCAGTCAGCTTCACGTGACCTGGAAGGAAACAAAAGGCAAAGTGTGGGATTTGTGTGGGGACACAACAAATTGCCATTGAAAAAAGCATTTCTGCTCAAAGTCTCACAGTTACATGCCATCAAATCAGAGCCGAATCAAGTAAAAGTCATCCTTGCTCAAAAGCCAGTCGTATCTGACTCTAGGGTTCAGTGATCATCCGTTTTTAGCCAAAGAGCCAGCGTCGTTTGCGTCTGCAGACATTTCCGTGGAAATGTGGCAGGCATGCCTCGACACCACTGAACATTTGAATGCATGCCTGAAGACGTGATCATGAATCACAAAAGCTCATAATTATTATTTTTTAATTTGGTGATCCAGAAAAGGTATCACTTTCTACTTCTGCACAGCATAAAGGATATTCTAAGTTAGCTTTCCACAGTTAACTCAAGCCTAGAAACTAGGAAGAAACCACTTCTAAGCTCAAAATGATTTAAAACAGCAAGCAGTCACTCATCAAAGGATGTCATTTGTTCAGGTATCACCGAAAATAGTACTGCAAAGTCAAGCTTCAACATTTGCCAGAGAAAAACATTTACCCACAGCATTTTCTAACCTTGATGGTTGAGCATGATGTTTTCTGGCTTTAGATCTCGGTAAATGATCCCCTTCTGGTGAAGATGGCCCAGAGCCATTGAAATTTCAGCCAAGTAGAAGCTGCAATACAAAGATTTCTCAGGAGAGGAAGAAACGCAGAAAGCTCCACCTTGCTTAATATTCAGTCGGCACACCCATGCGCAGCTTAGGCCTGGCAGTTGAGAACCCAACCCGTGGCTTAAATTTCCAAACCCACTAGGTGAGGCAAGTTTGTTCGCCATCTTCCCCAGCTACAGGAAGATGCAAAGATGGTTTGTCAGTTCATGAATCACACTAAACCATGTTTAGCACAAACCATGGTTTGCCAATTTGTTTCAAACACTAATGCTCATCTACTAGGCAACCAGAAATCACAGCTTGTCAATTAAGCAATTATACCAGACGATGTTTAAGCTTCACTTTGTCCAACCATATCTCAACTGAGCTGCAACTCCTGTGCTTCCGGTTTCTCACAATAAATATTCCACGGCCCTGTGGGCTGTGAGTTTCTACAAAACTCTCTAACCCCAAAAGCCTATTTTCCAACCCTAGAGAGCCTGGTATGGATATTGGCTGCACCTCATGTCTGTAACTCTTCACTGTGACTCAACTCTACCAGTTAGAATCCATGCCATACTAATGTTTTCTATCAAACAGCACTGGAGAATTTTCAAATCACGGGTTAGCCGCATATTTTCCACAAGGTTGTTCACACGGGTTGCCGACATTTTTGCCAGCATCTCCGATCAATGACTAGAAATGAGAATTAAGAGGTAACAGCTAGAAAGCTGTTGCATGGAGGCAACAGATTGCACGAAATTGCGTTGTGCTTGGTATGCCTACCAGAGAAGTTACCTAACAATTACGCCTCTTCTGAGACTTTATCCAAGCCCAATGTTGGAACAGAGCTCTATCAGTTATCCCAAACTGGAGATCAGTCCCAAGATTTCTCCACCCCTGCTTCAGAAGTGCCCCTTCTGACAACCAAAGGTAGCCTCCCTTACTGCAATCATCGCATGTCCTTGGGAGATAAAAAACATTCAGGTATGACAGCTGCCTAGGCAACTAATGTTAAGTCCCTGTCTTAGTCTAGTCCAGTGGTGGCAAATCTATGGCACGCATGCCAGACGGGGCACTCCTAGCCCGCTCTGTTAGCATGCCACTGTTGCCCTAGCAGAGTTCACCCCACCCCTCTGCCCAGCAGCCCAATGCGAGCATTTCTTCCCTCCCCCCAGCAGAGAGTTTGCCTCGCCCCTGTTTGGGCACTCGGTCTCTAAAAGGTTTGTCGTCACTAGTCTTTCAAAAGAGGCTTTGCTTCTCTTACCATGCGGTGTCTTCCATAAATATTCCCTCTCTCTCCAACTGCATGAACAGTTCTCCACCTACAATGAGGCAAAGGAAGAAAGGCAGGTAAGAAATAAGCTCATCGTTCCACTTCTCACATGTCTAGGCCAGATGAGAAACTGCCAAAATAAAGGCACCCCTTGTTGAGTCCATTCTTCAATTCCCTTCGCCTGACCTAGTGTAAAAGCCCACTGCATGGTTGGTAAAGGATCCATATTTTGATTCACTCCATCCTTACCACTGAGATACTCAAGGATGAGGTAGAGTTTTCCACCCGTCTGAAAGGCATAAATCAGGTCGACAATGAACGGATGTTTCACCTCCTCCAAGATGTTCCGCTCAGCTTTCGTGTGAGCTGTATCTTTTGCATTTCTGACGATCATTGCCTACCAAACCAGACACAGCAGGCATGGAAAATGCATTCTCCAAAACCTTTACCAATATCCAATCACAGACTTAAACGTCGACATATTTACCAGTAAATATCAACAGACGCAAGGAATCAAGCCTCGTGAAATGACTGAAGTGGAGTTAGGCAAAATGCCGACCTACAGCCTGTTTTTGTGGCATTTAGGCTTATCAGACTCCCCCTATTAAAATGGGTTTCTTCAGCAGAAGAAAGGTGAATGCAGCCTCTAGGACCGTGATGACAAACCTTGGCACTCCAGGTGTTCTTGGACTTCAGTTCCCAGAAGCCCAAGTCGCTGTGAATCCACACAAATGGGTTTACTGCACATACACGCAGTAAACCCATTCGTATGGATTCACAGCGACTTGGGCTTCTGGGAATTGAAGTCCAAGAACACACCCAGTAAACCCATTTGTGTGGATTCACAGAGACTTGGACTTTTGGGAATTGAAATCCAAAAACACCTGGAATACCAAGGTTCACCATCACTGCTCTAGGAATGTCCCACCTTTTAAATAGGTCAGTTGTAGGGCTTAGTTTAGCTGAGGCAAAGACAAACAACAGTTTTCTCATTTTTCTTTTTGGCATTAATTTCTCTTTGCTTGTTTTTTTCAAACTAGTGTCCTTTTTTCAGTTTGCTTTGAATCAGGAAGATGAAATCTGGGTTCTTCTGCATGCAAAGCAGGTGTCCCACCCACTAAGTAAAAAATCCCACCTACCCTGGTACAGATGAATGCCAAGTATCAACTCACCTTTTTTAGCACCTTCATGGCAAAAATTTTACTGGTATTGGCTCCTGTTACTTTCCGAACTTGAAATACCTGCCCAAAAATATGATTAATGTAAGATTTAATTCATTAAAAAAATGGGTCAGCAATCATTGAAATGGTCGGCAATTTGAATTATTTTCTTATCAGAGAGTGACAGAAATGAGACCACCGATTTCATGTTTGCAGAATATAAGTCAACAAGGCTTGGGCTTAGGTTCTACTGCTCAGTCTGCACTCTTAAACTCATTCATTCATTCATTTGATTTGTATGCCGCCGACTCAGACATACAGGGATGAGGAAATTGCTACTCTAAATGCTGACAGATTTTTACTTTAGCAGAGCTGATGGTAAAGGATCATGAAGTTCTACAATATTTCACTTCAGCATCAAATTAAGAAGTGGCTCTTCACCAAAGCTTTTGAAACGTAAATATCTGGCTTTAACAGACAATGGAGTCTAGTTGTAGAGTTTAGTGTAGGGTTTTAAATAGTCTCCAATATTTAGATCAGGGATTCTCAAGCGACGGCCCGTGGACTGGATGCGGCGTGTGGCATCATTTCACATACCCCCCCTGCCTCCACCATACCCAAAAGTGCCATGTGGTGGAGGAAGGGCAAAATGTCCACCCAGCCCCCGAAGCTGTCCGAGTGAGTGTGACCTGGCCCCCGGCTTAAAAAGGTTGAGAACTCCTGCTTTAGATGTATACATTCTTAACTGTTTTATATAATTAAGTTGTTTTCTGTGTTTTTATCTGCTTCTTAGAAAACTCCCAGAAGTTGTTTGGTACATAAGTATTCTAAACATGTGAAGAATACATACAACATCTAGAACGTAACATTGTCCTAATCAATGCTTTATTTAAATAATAATAATGCATTTGTTCAAGCAACATAGAACCTAGCCTTCAGGGATGCAATTCTCATCCTTATTTACAAAATGAACTCACACAAAATTGCCTCCAAACACGACACGGTAGGAATCAAAATAACGTCTTACCTTTCCGTAGCCACCTTTTCCAAGAACACGTAGCAGTTCAAAGCACTCTGGACGTATCTTCTCAGGACCTCTATTCACACTCATTTCTGAGATCTCAATTTTTTCACAATGTTCCATTCCACTGAAAATGTTTAACACACATATATAATTATACTGGCCCTTATAACAATGTTATAAAAAAACAATCAGCCACCTTATTGGCAGGAAACTCTGGAAATTAGGGTGGAGGAGATGGTAGCAATGAAATAGTAGTCCGGCACAGAGCAGTCATTCAAACAATCAGTCAATTTAGACCAGTGTTTCCCAACCTTTGGTTTTTTGGACTTCAATTCCCAGAAGCCTCAGTCAACTCCGCAAAGCACTGATCAGCCGATGGACTGACTGAGGCTTCTGGAAATTAAAGTCCCCCTGTGGGGCTTGGGCCACACATTAGGAAACACTGCTTTAGACCCAAATATGGTTGCCTGAGTATCAGTGGCTGGCCAACCTAAAAACGAAGGAGTAGCAGCAATTGTTTCCTTAAAGGAGGTGCTGTGTTGGGGCTGTACCCACAAAGAGAGGGCCCGGGGGGGGGGGGGGGGCTCAAAATCATGTTAACCAGGCTACTAAAAAAATGCTACGAGGTTCTAAAGGTGACTACAAAATCCTGCTGTCTCAGATCGCATCTTCCTCTGCTAACAGATAAGGGTGTCCTTAACTTGCAAGTGATTTCACAGCAAGAAAGCAACTTGTACCATGAGATCAAATCATCAAAGCTATGAGGGATTTGTGGAACCATTCATCCTACTCTCCATTCACTGGAAGACCTGCAATGCTGGAAGCAAATGGTTGTTTGGAGAGCCTACCATTACTCAAAGCAGTCAAATAGTTAATATTGAAAGGAAGTTTACCACGGTTGTTCCTTAACCTAAGAATGAGGCTGGAGAAAGTAAGGTAAAGGTTGCCCTCGCTTGCAGTTGTACCTGACTCTAGGGTTCAGTGCTCATCTCCATTTATAGGCAAAGATTCCGGCCTCCTCGGTCCCTGCACCCTTTTTTAGGGGGAGGGTAGTTTTTAATCATGTTTTTAATCATGTTTTTATTATGATTGTGAACCGCCCTAAGTTGGCCATGGCCAAGTGGGCGGTATAGAAATTAAAATAATAAATAATAAAAGAGTCAGTGCTGTGTGTCTGCAGACGTTTCCGTGGACATGTGGCAGGTATGACTAAACACCAGGGTGCACAGAATGCTGTTGCCTTCCCACTGAAGTAGTACCTACTTATCTACTTGCAATTTCTTGCTTTTGAGCTGCTAGGTTGGCAGGAGCTGGAAAAGACATCAGGAGCTCACTCTGTCACGCAGTACTCTGGTCTCGACCTGCCGACCTTCCAGCAATCAGGTTCAGTGTCTTAACCACTAAGTCAATGCAGTCTAGCAATTGCCCTGCAATTTTGACCAACCTTAGGCAGCACAGCTCACTGCAAAGGATGCTGGGAGTTGCAGTCAAATGAACATCTGGGGATCTGCTCCTTGCCCAACCTGACTTACACAATTTTTCCCCCTGGTTTCACTCACAACTCCACCCATCATCGTACAGACCAATTCCCACTTTCACAACTTACATCTCATATGGACTGACTCCGCCATGGTCCATACTTTCGCTTAAGTGACCCTGTAAAAGACAGAAATAAAATGGAAACTTAACTCTATCGCTCGGAGCAAAAACACTTTAGAAAGCGCTGCATGCTTCTGCTTAAACAT
Organism: Bradypodion ventrale; assembly: GCA_035047345.1. Lineage (NCBI taxonomy): Eukaryota > Metazoa > Chordata > Lepidosauria > Squamata > Chamaeleonidae > Bradypodion > Bradypodion ventrale. The sequence goes on from JAWDJE010000012.1 coordinate 12,281,670, forward strand.
TGAGTTTGTAATACCCAGCTCACAAGCTCCGAAATGGACAAACATACAGATCTTACATAAGCCTCATCAGTGCTAGGATATGATTCCTATGCTGAGCTTTTGTGGAACATCCACCGCATTTAACGGGAGAGTTGCCAAATTCTTGAATTGACAGCGTAGACATGACAGTATTGTGTTTTCTACTACAGTGAACTACCTTCAATGTTACATCTAACATTTCAACAGAAAAGAAGTGTATTAAACAATTAATATTGACATCCTTCTATAATAACCAGTATGCGCTCTTCAAAGTTAATTCTTCTATAACCATTTGTACAGAACAGTTTTCATTATATGAAGTGGAATGACCTACTATATTTTTCTACTGTTTGTGGAAAGTAGGGCCAGTGTCACTGTTCAATTAGATGCCTCTATTTTTGCCACAAAAACTAATCTCTCCACCACAGTTATCCTTAAAACCCAGGTCTGTGCGGCTCTGGAGAAAGGTTTTTGGCACGAAAGAGGGTTACACTGGGAGGGGAACAAAGTCCTAAATTCGGATGTCCTTGGGCACCAATGATACAATGCCAGATCTTGGCTTATATCTAAACATGTGATTCAGAGACAACACTTTTGAAAAGCCGGAAAACCTTTTGGTACTTTTTGTTCTCTCCTTCTTGGGTTGCACAATGGGGTGCTTAACCGATCACAACCCATATTTACTATTGCTCATACACACAGAAAGATAACATTCTAGATTTTTCTCATTACAGATGAAGAAAGTAAGCACCTCTCTTCCTTTTGCTACTGGATAACACAGTAGTTCATAAACTTCTATTTTTATCTTACTCTGCTCTCACTACAAGCAAAACGCCTTAGAAACGGCAGATATTTGTTAGGATGTTTCTTATTCTATTTTAGGAATATTTTGCATTCTTGATTTCTCCAAACTGCTAGAATAGTGACTAATTGAATGTTTTCCAAAGACTACAGCTCTCCACCACTGGTAGCACAGCTGCCTGGTCAGCAACACTGTGCAGACCTAGACTTGATAAGGTGTGACACTTCAAATGTTTTCGAGGTCTTAATTATGCTACCACTAGTAGCCCACACACCCAAAGGTGATGGCTAATGGACATCCTATTCTGTCTGCAATGCCACATCTCTGACCTAAGAACTTAAAGCCTGTTTAATCTGACACGGGCAGCGCACATGCTGAGCAAGTCCAAAAAAGCTCCACCACATTTGCGCAGACAGAACAGATTGTTCAACTGCTTACACACACATACAGTACAAATAGCTGATGAGTGTAAAATAAACTACTGTATTACATAACAAATGTGGTTTCATGAAACACTAAATCAAGCATAAGGTTTTCTGATCTACAAAACGGTGGTGGTGGTGGGGAATAGCTTATCATTTAAGAAGAGTCTGAAGCAGCACAATTATGCAACAGCCAATCTGTTACCTTTACAGGCAAAGCACCAACTCAACTTATGTCGCTGTTTTATGTGACTTAGTTCTGCAACATTTTCCTCTCACATTTCCATTGCAGAAAGAGCTTCATCTATTTCTCAACAACCCAGGCAGCGCTTTCCCTGATCTTCAGTCTGCAATCCCTGTTTTTATGATCACAACCGCTGTAATAATACAGGGAGAATCAGAATAAAGCTGCTATGGAAAATCCAATCTGGGGAATTTAGTAACCACAGCATTTTTAGAAGCCAAAGGATTTGCTAGCAGTTTTTATTCCTGCCCTGTGCCTGCCCTGTTCCTAAAGAAACTTGCCAGCCTCACAGCAAGCAGGTGTAAAAGGGAGGAAAATTAGGAATGGCAGTTTGTATTTTTCATCCACATAAACACTTAAGACTACCACAAGACCCCTTTTTCATGTAGCAAACATACAAAGCAGTTTTAAGCACCCTTGCTAAATAAGTGTTTCTTGGAGCTAATGGAACTGCTTGCTCTGAAATGAAATCCTACAGGGAATGGATTGCTTTAATAAGTACCACCACCACGGCCCGCCCATGGGCAATATGCGAGTACAAAACACTGGGACACTCCCACTGTTAAAGTGGCACCCATTAAAGCCGGCTGGGCACTATTTAGTCTACCAGTAATTCATGTACTGCAGTGGCTCAAGTGGTTAAGACACTGACTGGAAGGCAGCAGGTCATCAGTTCAAAACCTGAGTACTGCACGACAGAATGAGCGCCCATCTCTGTCCCAGCTCCTGCCATCCTAGCAGTTCGAAAGCAAGATATTGCAAGTAGATAAATAGGCACCACTTTAGTGGGAAGGTAAACAGCATTCTATGCACTTTGGTGTCTAGGCACGCCTGCCACATGTCCACAGAAACATCTGCAAATGCAGACAGTGCTGGTTCTTTGGCTATAAACAGATGAGCACTGAACCCTAGAGTCAGATACAACTGGCTTTTGAGCAAGGGTGACCTTTACCTTTAATTCATGTATTAAGGCATTCTTTAGGCAACAGATTCCAAAACCAGCAACCTCCAGGCTAAAGAGTGCTGCTTCACCTTCAATGGAACAGATTCCGTTTTATCAAGCAGAGAACATCCTGCCATTATCTGACAAAGTGAGCTCTAACCCCACCCAAACAGATACTGCATTCAGTCTTTTAAATGTCTAAACCATCCTCATCCTATTTTAAACTCACCTCCTTTCCTTGTTCCTAGAAAACTGCCAAAGCACAATAAATTGCCACTATCTTCACCTGACATATCCACTACTGTTATAATTATTTAAATAACCAACTCATGGACAGGATTGAGCCTAATCAACATTATTTGGCATTATAATCTCATAAATTGTCAGACACTGGAAAGGTACAGGTGAAACTCGGAAAATTAGAATATCGTGCAAATGTTCATTCATTTCACGTAAAAAGTGAAGCAAATATATGAGATAGACTCACTACATGTCATGCCTTAATCCGTTATAATTGTGATGATCATGGTAATGTACGGCGTACATGAGATTATGTGATGATTATGGGGTACATGAGATTGGGGGGTTGAGGTTTTCATAAACCATAAGCAACAATATTGTAACAAAGTAAGGCTTGAACTCTCTCGCTTTGCATGCAATGAGTCTATCTCATATATTTGTTTCACCTTTTAAGTTGCATTACTGGACTGAATGAACATGTGCACGATATTCTGATTTTCCGAGTTTCACCTGTAATGGTCAATATTGAAGATGATAACTTTTGACAATAAAAACAGTGGCCCCGCATATGATGTAGGGAGCACATCAGTGGCGTTTCCCACCAGGAGGGCGGGATATAAATAAATAAGTACATAAATTTAAATATGTAAGTAAGCTTCTTACCGGGAAAACTGTGCTTTCCGGATTACTTTATTAATAATGATTAATTGGACATATATAAGAAACTACAAGCTGCTTAAACAGCATTTGCAGAAGTTTAGGATAGTAGGCAATAGGTTGTACTAGACAAGATAGGTGCTACTAAATGTAAAGAGAATAAGTGCTGTTTATTCCCATGTTTTTATATTTCTTTGTAGTCATTTCTACTTCTGGGTTGAAATCTTGGCTTAAAATGTTACTTTTAGCTTTGGGTGTTATTATATATGCTGTGGGTGCCTCTGACACGAATAAAGAAAGATTTCTTTGTTTTGTTTTCTTTCTGTATTATTAATAATAAAAATATCTTTTAAAAATATGAAGAAATTGTCGGGGGTTTGTTTCTCAAGCAAGGGAGACGTTTCTAGGGGGCACAGGAGGGGTCCAGAAGGGGCGAAGGGCGCCTGGTTCTCCCTCCCGCCTCCTTCCCTCCGGCCTGTTCCGCCTCACCCCTTCCTCCAGCTCCTCGTCCGAGGCCGCCTCTTCGGGCTGGTCCAGGTCGATGTCGAAGACGCCCGCCATGGCCTGGGAAAGGCCGTGAGGAGAGGAGGCCGCCGCCGCCTTCGTCGTCGTTTTCGCCGCCGTCGCCGCTGCTGCTCCGTGAGGAAAACCAGGCCGGGCTTGGGAGGTGGCCCGACGGGCCGGGCTGTGCCGAGAGCGAGCGGGGGAAGGCCGGAGAGGCGCCTCATGGGCCCGCCGCCGCCGCCGCCACCAACCCGAGCGCCGCCATGACGGCCGCCATCGCCTGAGCCCTCCTCACGCCGCGCCTGCGCACTTCGGTGGGAGGGACGACCGCGCAGGCGCACCAAGCGTGGCGCGAGCGCCGGCCGTTAAAGGGAAGAGGGAGGAGTCGTCGCGCGGCACCGACGGCAGCGCGCAGGCGTAGAGGACGCCACGCCCTGTTGGCTTTCACGCGCAGGCGCAAGCGCTTGAAGATGGTTAGCCCCGCCTCTTACTGACACCAGACCAGAGCATTTCGCCTCCATGCTTTTTTCAACGTCAGCTGGCGAGCGACGGCTCTCACGTCCAGGCTGTCGCGCATGCGCAAAAGCAACGGAGGTCGCCAATAAGCTTTGGCCCTTCAGTTTTCTCTACCCATGCCTTACGACGCATGCGCAGAACTGGACGAGGGTGGAGAAAGGAGGGAAGCGACAGTTGGAAGTGGAGGTTATGCGCATGCGCCCTGGGAGGTAATTTTAAAAGCCTCAAGAGTCAATTTTACGCTGATTTTGGAAAATAGTGATTTGAATATATGTGAGGAATTCTGTGCATATGCATAATTTTAATTTTAGTACATAAAACTGAGTAAATAGTTTAATTAATGATTAGATTTCAGTGCGAAACGAGCATCAGGTAATTCAGTAAAAAAAAGTTTAATAATAAGTTTCCTGTCAGAAATTATTCTGGGTAAAAAAGTCAAAACTCATTTAGATCTGGCTTTGGCAGTGAATATGCTCACTTTCATTACTAAGGTATTGTAACTTGTTTCAATGTTTCTCTTAAAAAATCTAAATATTAAATTTTTATGTACAATATAAAATAGAGTGCATTGGCTTTATAGTTTTATGATTCAACACCTTGTTTGTTCAGATTTATATTGCCACCCGCTTTACAGTTATATTGTCATTTATCACTCTCACAGTAACAACATTGCTCTTGTTTTCTTTTTATCGGTTAGTTAGTGTGATTCACAAATACCTGTACCGTATAACTAAATGGAGTTTCCATATTTTGTTGTTACGAGCAGTCAAGTTGTCTTTGACTTACGACAACCCTACGAATGAGAAACCTCCAGAAATCCTGGGCTGCAAGTTTGGACCAGAAAAGACAGTGACTCACCCAATTTTTATGGCGCAATCAGGATTTGAACCTGGATCTTCCAAGACCCAGCCCTACAACTCTTAACCACCACACAGACCGTGTCTCTGCTATAGGGTAAGATTTGAGAATAAACTCTATATCTGTCTACTGAATCCTCTTGGTGCAGTGGTTAAGCTGCAGTCCTGTAGTCAAAACTCTGCTCACAATCCGAGTTCAGTCCTAACAGGTAAAAGGTTGACTCAGACTTCCAAGGGCCTTAAAATGAGTATCCTGCTTTTTGGGGACAAATTGTTGTTTGCAATTACCTTGTAAGCTATGCAAAGAAAGTTTCGGCACAACAGGGTGGTATAGAAATAGATTCATTTGCATTTTGTATACGTGTGTGTGTGAAAGGGGTGGGTTTTTAAAGAAAAATGTAACTGTTTTCTATTAAATCTCTGAAATGTAAAAGTATTGTTAATGTACCCTATTCTAAAATGTGGCACATTCAGCAAGCTATTACCCTATTCAGAGCACTCAGTGGTAGCTTTATAATGTTATAAATTTAGGCTAAACTGTTCTGTGTCTGGCCAGATTATCCTGCTATGGTAATAGAGTAGACCCTACTACCAGTGACTCAATGGCAAGTGTCAGGCAGCAGTTAACTAACCTGACCACCCTGAGGACTAACAGCCTTGGGTGGGGAAGTCCACAGGGAAGGATGATGGTCCCCAAGTGAATTAAATCCCACTTGAATCCATCTTGATGGAGGGCAGCAGCTTCATCCATCCTGGCCTAGGGATGATGATGAGGACTTTGCGTGCCAAAAGGGCTCAGAACCACAAAGCGACTCGTGGAACTGGATCCGTGGTACTATGGGTGTCACACTGGGATGTGTAAGGCAGAGGAAAGGCCACTGCATTATATTCTCAGGACAGTCTTCATGACTGATCGCCATGAGGATCGGCAATATTCAGATACGGCAGAAGAAGAAGCTGTTCAACCCTACCTCATTTGAAAGGGACTGAAATACTACTTGACATCCCTAAAGCATCTTGATCATCCCTTTTATCTTGTATGTGTTTTCTTTGAGGCATGGTCTGCTGAAATAAAAGTGCAGGTTGATTGTGACCCAAAATCTGCATTTTTAAATTATTTTTAGGATTTAAGACTAAGGCTTGGATGAGAATGTCGATCATCACAATACAGCTTGGGCAGTGCGGTAACCAGATTGGCCAGGAAGTGTTTGATACTATATGCAGTGACCTGCAGAGCACATCTGGAGTTTGCTCGAAAACGGAAAACCGTTCCTACCTAGCAGCCTCTGCAGAGCGGTTCTTCAATGAGGATAAACCTGGAGGTACGATGTGATCTTCCTTTCCTTGCAGCCCAGGATCTTTGTTTTTGTTATATTTTAATTTCAGCTGGCTGCTTTTTGAGTCCCCCGCTAGGTGAGAGCCTTGTCGAGGCGCCGGGGGCTTGAGGGCTCTAACTTGGAAGGGTGGGAGCTGGATCTGGCCCACAGGCCTTAGGTTAAGAACCCCTGAGTTAAAGTGTCAGACTAAGACTTGAGAGACCTGGGTTCAAGTTTCAGTTGAAACATGAAACAAACTAGATGATCTTGGAGAAATTTAACCTATCCTACCTCATAAGGCTGTTGTGAGAATAAAATTGGGAACAATACAAATACTGTATACGTTGCTTTGGAAAGCAGGACAGAAATGTAAAAATTAGACAAATTAAATGTCTTTTGCTGTCTTTTTATCATTATCTTCTTTTTAAAAAGCATAATGTATCATTTAGCATTTTTCTCCCCTTCTTTAGTTCTGACTGCTCGGGCTGTCCTGGTCGATATGGAACCTAAAGTGATCGGCCAGACCTTATCCAAGCGTTCAGCATCTGCTAGCTGGAAATACAATTGCCAGTCTCACTTCTGCCAAAAGCAAGGTTCAGGAAACAACTGGGCCAATGGGTATGAATGTTTCTTACCCACGTTTCGTCCTTCCTAACTTTAATAGTTCTCCCTAGACCTAGGGAAAGAGCTGCAGGATGTTAGATGCTTAAAACAGAATTTAAAGATGGACCAAACATAGACTGGGGAACTTGTAGTATAAAATAATGTGGAAATATAAAATCCTTTCAGATACAGTTAATGTTAAAACAGTTTCAAGCACACGAAGTTAAAGCTGTAAAAACAACACAGTACTTGTAACCAAGGCAGCTCTAATCCCCCCCCCCTCCCTGGTATAACTAAATTCATTTTTCATTCTTCCTCTACCGCCGCCCGCTCTTGCTTGGTGCCACAAGTTACAGCATCCATGGACCCAAACACAAAGAAACCATCTTAGACTTGGTCCAGAAGGAAGCTGAGAAGTGTGACCGTGTGAGTGGATTTCTCACCATCATGAGCATGGCGGGTGGAACAGGATCCGGCTTGGGGGCGTTTGTGACCGCCAGCCTGAAAGACGCCTATCCAACTTCCTTCCTGCTAAATCATGTGATCTGGCCCTATGGAACTGGCGAGGTGAGTGTTGACACATTCAATAATGAAGGGGGCGGGGGGGGCGAAGCAAACATTGGTGGATCAGTCCCAAACCTGTCTAACCCAGGATTCATTTACCATACAGATGAAACTCGAAAAATTAGAATAGCATGCAAACGTTCATTCATTTCAGTAATTCATCTTTAAAGGTGAAATAAATAAATGAGATAGACTCGTTACATGCAAAGCGAGATATGTCAAGCCTTATTTCGTTATAATTGTGATGATTATGGGGTGCAGCTTATGAAAACCCCAACTAACGGCCTTGCCAAAGTCCACAGGGAAGGGTCATGGTCCTCAAGAGGATTAAATCCCACTTGAATCCATCTTGATGGAGAGCAGCAGCTTCATCCATCCTGGCCTCAGGATGATGATGAGGACTTTGCGTGCCAAAAGGGCTCAGGACCAGAAAGTGACTCAAAGGAACTGGATCTGTGGTACTATGGGTGTCGTGCTATGGTGCGGAAGGCAGATGAAAGGCCACTGCATTCTATTCTCTGGATAGTCTTCATGGCTGATCGCCATATTCAGGATCGGATACGGCACAAGAAGAAGGAGAAGAAGTAAATGTCTGGAATTGCTAGCTGAGTTCTAGCAAACACAGTTGTTGCTTTCCCACAGGATTACTAGTCTAAACAAATCTTTAACACGGAGGGCAGTCCTCTTTAAGACAAAAGCGATTCACCACTCCTTCAATTGGTTCTTTCCTTTCCTTTCCAGGTGATCCTTCAAAATTACAACTCGGTCCTGACCCTGTCCAATCTCTACCAGTCCTCCGATGCCCTCCTGGTTCACGAGAACGACGCAGTCCACAAGATTTGCGCCCAGCTAATGAACATCAAGCAGATTTCCTTCCGGGATGTAAATCGAGTCATCGCTCATCAGCTGGGGAGCATTTTCCAGCCGGCGTATTCCTCCCAAGGATCGACTCGGTACAGCAGAAGCCCCCTGGGTATAGTATGCTAACTTCACTGCCCTTCCTACTTAACGTCGCAGCCTTCTTTATTTGGCTTTTCTTTAAGCCAGGAGTGAGTTCCTGCCAACCTAGCCGTTTAAAAAACAAGAAACTGCTTTGGCGGGAAAGGTGACAACGTTCTGTGCGCTCTGCCAGATGACCACAGAAATGTCTTCTGACTTAGTGTTGACTCTTTGGCTGTAAATCAAGATGAGCACCAAACCCTAGAATCAGATATGACTGACTTTTGAGCAAGGGTGACCTCGACCTTTACGTTTACTAGTACAAAAAAAGAGAGTAAAGGGAACTATGTAGCCATGATAGCGAACCTTGGCACTCCAGATGTTCTTGGACTTCAATTCCCAGAAGCCCAAGCACCCTGTGAATCCACACAAATGGGTTTACTGTGATTCATCTGGCCCACGCTGCCCTCTTTGCTCCCGGAAGCAGAAGTAATATGCGCCCGTACGGTTAAGGCTCTTCGGGGTTAACCCTTCCTCCGTATGGGCGCGTTTTACTTCCGCTTCCGGGAGCGACTAGGGCAGTGCGGGCTGGATGAATCGCAGTAAACCCATTTGTGTGGATTCACAGGGTGCTTGGGCTTCTGGGAATTGAATTCCAAGAACATCTGAAGTGCCAAGGTTCGCCATCACAGCTATATAGGTTTTTTGTGTGATTTAACAGCTTTGTATTCGCCTGTGTTTCCATAAATTAACATCCTTTTTGCCCCCCTAGTTTGGGTCAGTTCCACTTCCTTCTTGTTCTTTCCTTCCCAGGGGATCTCATGGAAGCCCTCGTCCCGCACCCCGAGTTCAAGCTTCTGGGTCTACGCAACATTCCCCAAATGTCCGAATGTTCCCTCCCCTTTACCACCTTTGCATGGCCCGGGCTTTTGCGACACTTGCGGCAGATGTTAATTGCCAATGCCAAAATGGAGGAAGGTAAGGATTAAATGCAACTGTTGCAGGGCCTAGGAGGACCGTGATGGCAAACCTTGGCACTCCAGCTGTCCTTGGACTTCAAGTCCCAGAAGCCCAAGTCCCTGTGAATCTACACGAATGGGTTTACTGCGCTTCATCCGGCCCGCGCTGCCCACCCACTCGTGTGGATTCACAGGGTGCTTGGGTTTCTGAGAATTGAAGGTTGGGAACCCCTATTTTTCAGAGATGAAAAATTTCGCTTTTCCAGGCAGGGTCATTGGATTAACTCCCATTTCCCACCTCTGTTTATAGGGATCAATTGGCAGGTACGCCCGCCGGCCGCGGGACTCCCTGCGCCTCTGAAACCATCTCCGAACAAGACCATGGGTTTCAACACCTCTCTCGCCAACTTGGTGGCCCTGCGTGGAAAGGATGTGCAGAGCGCAGATCTCGGTAGGAAAAGGGGGCAGGGTGTCAGTAGAGATGTTTTCTCCAAAGAAAAACCTTCCTTATTCCCATGTGTTTCTAACCTTTCCTAAAAGGCCTTGAATATAAATATCCTCATCAAACCAGGGCTTGGAGACACGTGCGTTCTAGCTGATTAATTAATACACCACCACCCCCGTAAGAAATTATGTTTGCTATTTTAATTGTCCATAAACCATTAAATCAAAGAATACAATTTTCAGGCCAACCAAAAAGATTCCAGCTTCAATATGGACTTTGTTGTTCAGCCACACAGTCAGTTCCGATCCTTTGCGACCCCATGGACCATTTCCCGCCAGGTCCCTCTGTCCTCCACCATCCTCCTCAGCATGCCCAGCTCTGTGCCCATTGCGTCTACAATACCATCTATCCATCTCATCTTTGGTCGCCCCTTTCTTCTCTTGCTCTCCACCTTTCCCAGCATCAAGGCCTTCTCAAGTGAGTCCTCTCTTCTCATTTGATGTCCAAAGTACTTTAGCTTCATCTTTACTATTTGACCTTCTAAGGAGCAGTCGGGGTTGGTTTCTTCTAGGATCCACCTATTTGTTTGCCTCGCCGTCCATGGGACTCTCAAAACATAGGACTCCGTTTTGTGCCAACTTGATAAGTTAGGTTAATGAACACTGTTAACTGTCCCGCTGAAGTGGTACCTATCCATCTACTTGCAATGTCTTGCTTTCAAACTGCTAGGTTGGACAGATGACGGGCGTTCCCTCCATTGTGCACTACTCAGGTCTCAAACTGTTGACCTGCCAACCTTCCAGTTGTCAAAGCTCAGCGCCTTAACCACTAAGCCACCGCGAGCCCCCCTTGAACTCACCCTATTCTTTGTGATTCTAAAAAGAAAGGAGAGAGAAGTGTGGCAAATAATAAGACATGGCTTGACATCCCACTTTGTTACTTGCCATAGGAGGTTTCCAAGATCCTGCTCTGTATACCTCCTGGCTCAGCGCTCAAGAGGCCTTGACCGTCTGGAAGACCCCGAGAGCTTTCAATAAGTACGAGAAATCGGCCTCTTTGGTCAGCAACAGCCAGTTTCTGCTGAAGCCCCTCGACGGCATTGTGGGGAAAGCGTGGAAGATGTTTGCTTCAAAGTAAGTGCAAGAAAGGGCCACGTGTTCGTTTGCTCATGTGTTGAGGGGGAGAGACTGTTGTTCTCACAGCGATCAATACTTAGGTTGGAGCAGATCAAGCAGAAAGATGGCAATCAGTCCTGAACCTGTTTGTTCAGGAGCCCTGGTGGCACAGCGGTTAAGCTGCCATATTGCAACCAAAAGGTTTCGAGTTTGATCCTGACCAGAGCTCAAAGTTCACTCAGCCTTCCAAGTTTGGTCAAAGGTGTCCCCAGCATGTTGGGGGTAAAATGCTAATTGCCTTGTGAACCGCCCAGAGTGCGCACTAAGCAGTATCGGGCAGTGTATGAAGTGTGATTGCTTTGCTTCAGTGGAGGAAATTGTTGATAAAATCCTGTAATCTAGAAGGGTGAACTGGGATGAGGAGAGAAATCAATTGGGAAGACCTCAGTGCCCTTACCTCATGGGTACCCAAACTATGGCCTGTGGGCTGGATCCGGACCCTGTGCCAATTCATCTGGCCCACGCCACCCTCGTCGCTCCCGGAAGCAGAAGTACGGTAAAATGCACGTTTTACTTCTGGTTCCAGGAGCGATGAGGGTGGCGTGGGCCTGATGAATTGGTGTTGGGTGCTGAATCCAGCCCACGGGCCATAGTTTGGCCACCCCTGGTTTAAGCAGAGACAACAGCAGCCTAAAAAAAAATCTATCTCATCCTGTTGCAAAACCGATTGCAAGGCGCATTTTACTTCCGCTTCTGGTGGAAGGAACCACGGCCCGAAAAGTTTATCTCCATTTGAGATGTTTAAAACCAGTTGAACAGAGAAGTTACAAATTAAGCCTCATTTCCATTTTTTTTATGTCATTGAGTCATTTGAGCCGGATCGAGGCCTCTTGCTCACTTGCCCTCTCTTCTTTTTTGCTCCCATTCCAGGGCTTACGTTCACCAGTACACAAAGTTTGGCCTGGAAGAAGAGACTTTCCTGGACTGTTTCACAACTCTGGAACAAGTGATCGCAAGTTACGCAGGACTCTGAGTCCCATCTTCCACTCGCCGGAGAAAGGGTTTGCGTGGCCGCTCCGAAAAAAAACGCACGGATGGGGTGAAACAGGTGTGAGGTCCGTGACGACGTCTAAAAACATCAGGGTCGAATGTAAGTATCTCAGAACTCATCAAAAGATAGGATCAAATCGGAGCCTGAATAAAGGAAAGCAGGTGTGCAACCTTTGGAATCCTAATGCACTCTCACATTCCACAAGGAACGTTGTGGAGTTCAAATACCGACATGGAGGGAACGCCACATTTCATTGTAGTAAAGTGGACATTGATTTTATTTGTTAAATGCCCTTCTGCTCAGGAAAGCATCGCATCTTCCAGTGTGGATGGTACAAAGGCCTCTGCAAAGCTTTCAGATGCCAGCCACGGAAAATAAACTCCATAGGGATTAAAGGTCCCCTCTAGAGCACAAATTGTCCTTATGCGTTGTATATTCTGGATATGAAATAAACCTATTTTTTCTAGCAACGCCGTCTTCTGTGTTTTGAATTCAGAAGCTATTTCTTTCTAGTTTTATAGTAAATCAGAATAGGGAAGTGGTTCCTCCTCTGCTCATGTTGCCATTGGGCCCAATGTGATGGTTTCCAGTAACATTTCTTCCACTAAGGAGACCATCACACCCCACCTAAAAGGGGTTCATCAACCTAGAGCCGTTGGCCCCTTTGGGGAGTCAGATTATTTACTGCCGCCCAACAGTCAGCATTGAGTCGTTGGCTCTACGGTCTACTCAGTTATTGTAGTGCCGTGATGGCACTCAAGATGTTCTTGGACTTCAATTCCCAGAAGCCCAAGCTCCCGGTGAATCCACACGGATGGGTTTACTGCGATTCATTGGGCCCGCGCTGCCCTCGTTGCTCCTGGAAGTGGAAGTAAAACGTGCCCATATGGTTAAGGCTCTTCTGGGTTAACCCTCCGGACAGGCGCGTTTTACTTCCGCTTCCAGGAGCGACGAGGGCAGCGCGGGCCCAATGAATCGCAGTAAACCCATTCATGTGGATTCACAGGGAGCTTGGGCTTCTGGGGGTTGAAGTCCAAGAACATCTGGAGTGCCAAGGTTCGCCATCATGGCTGTAGCGGGATATCTGGCCAGACTACAAGTTGTACAGACCCATTATTGGAATACAATTTGAAGACACTGGACAAAGAGTATAGGCACGCACATACCACGAGGTGGCGATATCGTCCAGCCCAATTACAGTCAACATGGGAGAAGCGATTTCGACTTTCAAAATTAATGCCCATTCATGCGAATTAATGGTTGCATGCAGTTCTTGGTAAATATTAGCGTAGCTACCGAAAAGTGCAATTGTGACACAGGGTGGGGGGTGGGAGGGATCCAATATTTGCCGTGAGTAGCTTACGTAGTGTTCCCTAACCTTTGGGTCTTGGACTTCAATTCCAGAAGCCCAAGTCAATTCCCCAAAGTACTGACCAGCCAGTGGACTGACTTTAAGGTAATGGTTTCGGTTTGCCTTGCTCGAAAGCTAGTCGTATCCAACTCTAGGGTGCAGTGCTCATCTCTGTTTCCAAGCCGAAGAGCCCAGCGCTGTCTGCTTCTGCAGACGTTTCCGTGGTCATGTGGTAGGCATGACTAGACACCGAGCGCACGGAACGCTGTTACCTTCCCACCAAAGAGGTCCCTATTTATCTACTTGCAATGTCTTGCTTTCAAACTGCTAGGTTGGCAGGAGCTGGGATGAAGACGGGAGCTCATTCCGTCCTGCAGTACCCGGGAATCGAACTGCTGACCTTATTTTCCAGAAGGATATACAGTAAATGTATTTGGTGCATGGAACGCTATTACCTTTCCCGCCAAAGCGGCACCTATTTATCAACTTGCAATTTCTTTCTTTCAAACTGCTAAGTTAGCAGGAGCTGGGACAGAGATGGGCGCTCACTCTGCCGTGTAGCACTCGGGTCTTGAACAGCTGACCTTCTGGCCATTAAGCATAGTGTTTTAACCACTAGGCTACCGCTGTCCTGGAAAACCATATACCTCATGCCTTAAAAACCTGTAGAGCGGGGGGCAAGATTCAAACCCGCTCCCAGCCATCACAGTAGGTCATTCTGATGTTTAGGCAGAAAAAAATCATCCTACACACCAGAGCCTGTAAAATCTTATCTTTCTTAGTTACGACTTCTAGATTAGGGGTTCCCAACATTTTCAGGCCACGGGCCAGGTCATGTTTTAGTCAGCCTGCACGATGGGGAGGTGACCATTTTGTCCCAACAGCTTCAAAGGGGGGGGGGAGGTTGTTTCTCGAATGCCCTAGCAGGGGTGTGGGGACCACATGAAATTGCACCATGGGCCACATCTGGCCCACAGGCCTTAGAGTTGGCTGTTCTACATTTTGGTAGCCACGTGTCAAAATATGATGGCCCATCGGGGGGTCCAAATAAAATCCAGGTTTCCCGTGCTGGAAAAGCCGCTGTCGAAGGGTTTCCTGGTTTCAAACCGAGCAGCTCTTTGCCCTAGAAGTACCTCCCGCTTCTTCTTTGCTTAAACCACAGGGTGTGAGCCTTGGACGTGGGCGGCAAAAGAGAGGCCGATTGTGCAAGGTGTGGAATGAGTAACAGGAAGAGAGAAAGGCCAGTTTTTATGCAAAGCGCTGAGCAATAAATGTACCAGCCTATGGCCAAAAAGTTTGAGCACCCCACCTTGCACTCAGTAAAGCCAGATAATTTCCCACCCGTTCCCATCACGCTAGGTTTTTCCCCAAAGGTATGTACTGCAGGACGGAATGAGCTCCCGTCTTCGTCCCAGCTCCTGCCAACCTAGCAGTTCGAAAGCAAGACATTGCAAGTAGATAAATAGGGACCACTTCGGTGGGAAGGTAACAGCGTTCCGTGCACTCCGGTGTCTAGTCATGCTTGCCACATGACCACGGAAACGTCTGCAGAAGCAGACAGCGCTGGCTCTTCGGCTTGGAAACAGAGATGAGCACTGCACCCTAGAGTCGGATACGACTGGCTTTCAAGCAAGGGAAACCTTTACCTTTATGTACACAGATCTGTGACTCAGCAAACAGGTAACCTTTTTATTCCCCCCCCCCCCCCCTTTTCCAGGAAAGGAAAACAGCTGCAATGTAAAGCAGGGATTCTCAACCTGCGGCTGGGGGGGGCATATGAAATGGTGCCATGGGCTGCATCTGGCCCACAGGTTGAGAATCCCTGGTCTAAAATGTCAAATTCTACCTGCGTGATTCACTTCCAAGTTCTGTAACATTAAGCATGGGCTTCTGGATTTCTGCGCTGCCTAGTCGAGAAGATGATGAAGGACATGAAGAAGTAGTAGGAGAGGATTTATCTACAGGCCAAAGCAGCACATTGGTGTGCTATCCTTTCCAGCCCTTCCCTTGCCGAAAGGGTTTAACGTTTTATTATTATTGCTCTTGCAGCTTTTGACGCTGTTCTCGGCACTCGGCACGTATTGAAAGTTCCCTGGCACTCTTATCAGTCTCTAGATGTGGACAGCCAGATTAGGGAGTCTTATTTAAGATCAACTTTCTGTACTTTCCCTGGAGAATTCTGAACCGAAGCAAACTTTGCAAGTTGCTTCTTAAATTGCAAAGCCGTCTCTGCCCCAGGCTCCTGCCAGCCTAGCGGTTCGAAAGCAAGACATTGCAAGTAGATAAATAGGGACCGCTTTGGTGGGAAGGTAACAGCGTTCCGTGCGCTCCGGTGTCTAGTCATGCCTGCCACATGTCCATAGAAACATCCGCAGACTCTGAAACGTATTCTTCCACTGCCACCTCTAGGCTTCCCATGTCCGCTCTTAACTTGCACGCGATAAAATGGAATAAACGTCTCAATAATAATAATAATAATAATAATAATAATAATAATAATAATAATAATAATAATAATAATAATAATAATAATAATATTGTGGTAAGAAGCCCTACTGCCATTACACTTGTTTTGTTTTGGGTTATCAAGAGCCGTTAGCTTTACAAAAGACCTGCTGGAGAGGAAACCTGTTTGGCTGCATTTGTGGGATGGGGAGAAATCCTGGAAAAGATTATTGGTACCCCTATGCTAAAAATTTATCATGACACCCCTGTGTGAAACCTTGCAGATGTCAGACCTGCACATCTGGAAGAGACCCTAGAGACCATCAAGTCCAGCCCCTGGCAAGGAGGTATTTGATTTGGTTTATTCTATTTGTATGCCGCCCACGTCGCACACGCCGACTCAGGGCGGCTTGCAGAAATCACTACATATCAAACATTAAAGGTAAAGGTTTCCCTCGCTCGAAAGCCAGTCGTATCCGACTCTAGAGCGCAGTGCTCATCTGTTTCAAAGCCAAAGAGCCAGCGCTGTCTACTTCTGCAGACGTTTCCGTGGTCATGTGGCAGGCATTAGACACCGGAGCGCACCGAACACTGTCAAACATTACAGTACAATAAAATATAATACAATAAAATGTATAGTGGAGAATCACAACCTCTGTCTCCACATTCTGATACCTAAACACCAGAGTTGTCCAGTAGTTAAGACTACTTCTGCCATATCCGAATCCCAATACTGGCGATCCTCATAGCGATCGGCCATGGCCTTTCAAATGTGGAGAAAAACTAGGCACTCAGCCTTGAACTGCTAGGAGAAAAGATAGAACAAGAAATATACCCAATGGATATATACATTTGGTAACCGTGGCTACAGAAAAATAAATCATGGCTTTCATCGTCATTTTACCCGTTTGATTCAGTTTCCACAAAGAGTCGGCGTGGGAAAAGCAAACAAAGAAAAACCACAGGCCAACACAGATGTACAACACTACCCAGTGAAAAACGAACAATGACGCCAAACGGACACGGCACATACGGTTATCGTCGTCTTACAACTTCCATTGCTAAACCATCTCAGACTTTGGCTTCCGATCCCATCATCCAAAAGAAGGGGCTGCGGTGGCGCAGTGGTTAAGACGCTCGCCTTGTTAGCTGGAAGGCTGGCAAGTCGGCAGTTCCGAGATCCGGGTACTGCATGATGGATTGAGCGCCCGTCTCTGCCCCAGCTCTTGGGGACATGAAACCCCTGAGCCAGCAAAAATCCTTTCAACCCAGAGTAATTTCTGACACGAAATTATTACTATCCAAAAGGAAAGAGAAACGCAGCAATCTTAATTAAGCATCATCTGCATTCAGACACTGTATCCAGAGCTATACCAGCTTCACGCATGGCTCATGTTGCCAAATGTTGTGCTGAAGAATTTTAGGAGGGGGGAAATCCTTAATAGATTTCGGAAATATTTTTCAGGGAACTGGAAGCTCTTTACCAAAGCTGTTTACCTTTACCAAAGCTGTTTACCTTTCCCACCAAAGCGGTCCCCATTTATCTACGTGCAATTTAGTACTTTCAAACTGCTAGGTTGGCAGGAGCGGGGACAGACGACGGGAGCTCACTCCGTCATGCAGCACTTGGGGTTTGAACTGCTGACTTTCTGCCTCCCACTCAGTGTCTTAACCACTTGAGCCACTGCAATCCCTTGCTAATCCTAGCTAAATTAGACAGAAAAGGGGGGGGGAATTCTGTTTATATAGCATTTCCCCCTAATGCCACATTCTCAAAGAGCCAGTGTGGGATAAGGTAAAGGTTTCCCTTGCTCGAAAGCCAGTCGTATCCGACTCTAGGGTGCAGTGCTCATCTCTGTTTCTAAGCCGAAGAGCCAGCGCTGTCTGCTTCTGCAGACGTTTCCATGGTCATGTGGCAGGCATGACTAGACACCGGAGTGCACAGAACGCTGTTTCCTTCCCACCGAAGTGGTCCCTATTTATCTACTTGCAATTTCTTGCTTTCAAACTGCTAGGTTGGCAGGAGCTGGGACGAAGACGGGAGCTCATTTCCGTCCTGCAGTACTCGGGAATCGAACTGCTGACCTTCTGCTTCCCAGTCAGCGTCTTAGCCACTTGAGCCAATGCAGTCCCTCCAGTGTGGGATATTAGGCTGAAATTAGAACTGCGAATGTGAAGGTTTAATTCCCTTCTTAATTCAAAAGCCCACTAGAAAATTCGGGGCAAGTCATGATCTTTAACAGCTTATACTACCGCATAGGAGTGTTGTGACAACAGATACATGGGGTGGGGGAAACCATGCATACTATTTGTTGTTGAAAGAGAAAAAGAAATGTGAATATAATGGATGAACTAATTCAGCACACACGATTCTTTTGTACAGAAATCTATGCTTGTAGTTCAGGACCAAGTTTTATCTTTAGTGGCACCTCGCTTAACAAATTCGGTGCGTTCTCCAGGACCTTTTGTACTACGAAACATTTGTAAAGCAAATTTCCCATAGGAATGCACTGAATGCAATTTCCCACAGGAACGCATTGAAAACCAAAATTTGTTAACCAAAACACAGTTTCCCATAGGAATGCATTGAAAACCAATTAATTCGTTCCGGATATAAAATTGTTAACCGAGCAACTATTTTCTATGGATTTCCTTTTGCTGTGCGGTTTTTGTGTTAACCTAGCCGTTTGCTAAGCGAGATTCCACTGTAATTGCAAATTTACACTTTTGCATTATTAAACAGTGGTGTAATTTTAAACCCTTGGAAAACTGGGATTGGTAAAAAAATAACCAGGAAAGGCACCGACAGTTATATGCCATCAATGCACATGCAAATTAGAGCAATGCTAACAGGACTTCTAAGATATGTGAGAAATTTATCGCTGCCAGGCCCAAGGATTTGAACCCAAGACTCCCAAGTAATAGCCATTTCCAATCCCTACTATTTATTTTGTTTTACCTGCTACACCACATTGGCTTTCTAAGGGCTGCTGAACAACTACACTATTCTTTTGGAAGAAATGTAAGTATTTTTAAAAAATTATTTAGCATTTGGAACCACGGATAGAACGCTTCCAAATTTACTAGCAGAAATCAGCTGTTAAAACCAGCAAAATCCAAGTGTAGGTAAGAGATTCAACACTGAAGTTGAATATTAAGATGTAGGAAGGTTTCGATTTTTCCCTTGCAAATAATCAGTCTCGCACCCCAAAAAATGCAATTGTTTTCCTTTTTTTAAATTTATTTGATTACTTGACAATGCATTTATTTTCATTATATATTTTTAAAAAAGTATTTGTGATTTTCTTTCATATATTACACCAGCAAGGGAATATTTACCGCCCGCTTCTTCGTTTACTGCACTAGATCATAAATAAACCAGACTCAAAAAGTTAGCACTGAAGAGAAGCCAAAACTTACGAGGAATAAGAATTAATAATAATCCATGCGTGTACATGCAGACATAAAACTACACGGACAACTGATCAACTGTGTAAGAGCTTCTGAATTCTAAAAAAAATTGATTTTTTTTTTAAAAGGGATGGATAAGTATTTTTTTCTTTTTGGGAAAGCCTACCAAGTAATATACTGTAAAGGGATGGGGAAAATATAAGGCTATCCTCAAACACTGGCTGCTCATATGAAAATAAAAGGCTTCATATTTAAGGCAGGGTCGCCCTAGCTCGAAAGCCAGTTGTATTGACTCTAGGGTTCAGTGCACATCTGTTTATAGGCAAAGAGCCAGCGCTGTCTGCATCTGCAGATGTTTCTGTGGACACGTGGCAGGCATGCCTAGACACCAGAGTGCACAGAACGTTGTTCATCTTCCCACCCAAGTGATACCTATTTATCATACTTGCAATGTGTGGCATTCAAACTGCTAGGTTGGCAGGAACAGACGGAAGCGCATTCCGTCATGCAGAACTTGGGTCTCGAACTGACCTGCCAACTTTCCAGTTGTCAAGTTCAGGGTCTTAACCGCTAAGCCACCGCAGTCCCATGCCTTTCATATTTAAAGGGTTTAATTAATCTGTGTTTATTGCCATGTGGCCTCTGGCACTGATTTACCCCCTCGCCCGGGTCCTGTTCCATGATTCATGGCACTATTATGCCGAAGTCGACTTCTAGCTCAGGTGTTGGCAAAGTGGGAGACTGCATTTGCCATTCAGACTCTGAGACAGAGTAGGGAAAGCCCTCAGCTTATTGCTTTGACTCTGCGGCGAGTTTATTTTCGGTTATTTCCCCCTCGGTGGAAAAATTACGATGGGCTTCACATTTCAACCACCCGTCCTTGGTTAGCAAAGGTTGCAGAATTCCTAGGTGGACCAACTCTGCGAGCTTGAAGCAATTCAGGTGTGGGAAAAGCCACAGGAGGAAAACCGGAGAATACGTTGAGGAGGCAGATAAATCAACATCAAAATAATAACATTTGGAGATTTTTTTAAAAATAGGCACTGTATAAAACATTGGTATGAAATTGACGCAGTGAGAGTAGACAAATAGCATCAGAGGTTCTTTGTATTTAGTTGCCGTGACAAAGCAGGTAATGCAGCTTTTTAGGTAAATCAAGATGTGGAAATCCTCAACGCATGGGGATATATTAAGAATAGATGGTGAACTAAAAGGCGACCAAGTTCTAGAGCTGTCATGATGAGCCTTGGCACTCCAGGTGTTCTTGAACTTCAATTCCCAGAAGTCCAAGTCTCCGTGAATCCACACGAATGAGTTTACTGCGCATACTGCATGGAGAGATTTGAGCTTCTGGGAATTGAAGTCCAAGAACACCTGGAGTACCAAGGTTCACCATCACGGTTCTAGAGCATGCTACGGTGTAGATGTAAAAGAGAGGATGTTTAAGGTCTGGTTGACTAGTGTGTGGACTCGACTGCATCTATGAAGGTGAAGTGTATGTGCTATTTCTTCTTTTGGAAAAATTAAAAGCAGAGGCTTAGACCCAAAGATGGTGTTGAAAGACTTCCACTTGAAAAAAGGGAAGTGGGAAAGTCCCATTCCATGAACATTGCCTTGACGGAATTTAAGATGATCCTAATCAATGGAAACTTTGCGGTCAACCTGTTCCTCTCACATCTTTGAGAAAACCTACCATGTAGACCACATAACCTTGGCTTTCCCAACCCTTTCGGACACACAACCTGCAGTAAGAGTCTTGCCAATACCACCCCCCACTCAAGACACATTTCCTAGGATGCCAGTGACAACTTTGGGTTATTGTTCAGTTTCCTGGGTTTCCATTTCATCAAACAAAACAACACACACACATGCATGCGTAAGAACACCATCGGAGGATTCGATAAATCCTTGGGGAGACGGATGAAGACACAGAGTCAAAGATGAAACATACCAAAATGTCAGACAGCCTACCGACTGTTGTTGCTATGACATCCAACAGTCAACATCAGTCTGATAAGCTATCCAACAGAAAGGTACAGACCATGGAGTCGTCACAACGGAAAGCGGGCAGGCGGGTGAGCGGGCCACACAAGAGGGAGTGAATGCGCAATACACAGGGTTACAACTTACAATGACAAAATGATTGGTATGCAAACCTGTAAGAAAACCAGCTTGTTATCCAAAGTCAATCTACACCACTGAGCTAGCACATGGAAGGACACGAAAGAAAGATGTCTAGGAACAACATGCTAAGCGGAGTAATGGGATTGGAAGTCCAACACACTGGCTTAGCCCTCTGTCCAAAATTGACCTGCTAAAGAGGCAAAACAGTCACTGAAGGGTGAAATTACTAAGAAACCCCTATGCCGCAGTGATGACCAACCTTGGCATGCCAGGTGTTCTTGGACTTCAATTCCCAGAAGCCCTGATCAGCAGGAGTGCTGACTTGAGCTTCTGGGAACTGAAGTCCAAGAACACCTGGAAAGTGCCAAAGTTGCCCATTAGCTCCCTTATGAAGAAGAAACCAGTTTCTTCGTGATACAAATATATAAAGTTGCTGTATTTGCCAAGACTGGGGTGGAGATTGGGAGAAAGGAGTGAATTTGGTGGCTTGTAAGAATAATTAACAGAATCCAGTGGTAAACAGGTTGTTTGTTCTTGGTCTGAGAAAAGGGAGTGGAAGTGTGTGGTTGAAGGACACTGAAGACGTTCTCAAAAGCCAGTGAGAAAGACATCATTGTCAAACAAACCAATCTACAGCCATGCGTTGTAGACCTGGGGACCTATGTAAAAATGTAGCATCAGCAGTGCCTAAACCAGGGGTTCACAACTTAAGGCCCATTTGTCGGATCTGGCCCATGGTGCAATTTCATGTGGCCCCCCTACCCCTCCAAGGGTATTCGAGAAACATAATGACCACCCCTTTTAAGCTGTTGGGGCAAAATGGCCACCCCCATCGCGCTGGCAGGGCAAAATGGCCTTCTGGCCCTCAAAGCTGACTGAGAGAGTGTGACCCGGCCCCCGGCTTGAAAAGGTTGGGAACCCCTGGACTAAACTAAAGTCAATTTCAAAACCTCAAGCTGAACTAATGAAGCTCTGCCGTCAAGAAACCACACCATGTGCTTTGTGGGCGTTGATTCACAAGTGGAAATGTCTCAATTTTGTGGTTACTGTTTAAAAAACAAGGCGTTTTAAATATATATATAGTTGATCGTGTTTATTCCAGTTACCTTTTCCTGTACCTTACAAAACATCTTGTGCATTTTTCCTAACGATGTTACGCAAACATGGCAAGGGTTAGCCATTTTTTAAAAAAAACACGCACGCACAAATGAGTGACAACAAGAAGGCCCATTCCCTACGCCCGTGATGGCGAACCTTGGCACTCCAGATGCTCAATTCCCAGAAGCCCCCGTGAATCCACACGAAGGGGTTTGCTGCAATTCATCTGGCCCACGCCACCCTTGTTGCTCCTGGAAGCGGAAGTAAAACACACCCGTACGGAGGAAGGTTTAACCCGGAAGAGCCTTAACCGGACGAGCGCATTTTGCTTCTGCTTCCAGGAACGACGAGGGCGGCGCGGCCCGGATGAATCGCAGTAAACCCATTCGTGTGGATTCACGGGGGCCTCTGGGAATTGGAGTCCAAGATCATCTGGAGTGCTAAGGTTCGCCATCACTGCCCTACGCACTTTGGGCTGCTTGTCAATCAAATAAATAAAATTAACCGCACCGTTTCAAGTTCCATGCTTTCTGCTGCCTTCAGCGGAGCCGGAAGAAAAGGCTGTTGAAGGGACGCAGAAGGCATTCGATAACAACAGAAGGGGCAAACTTTGAAGGGGGGGGAACGACAACTTGAGGAAGGGGATAGATGGGAACACAAAAAGGAATTTTTAAAAAAATTAATAATCAGCTGTTTTAAAAGACCAGGACAAGAAGGTCTGGAATGATCCAAGGTGATTTTTATCGATGTAGGTAGGTGCATTTATCATCTAAACGTCATTCTAAATATACAGATTTAAATTAAAAAAGGAGGAAAATCGGGATTCTTAGCAGTGAGACATCATGTCACTAGTCTGCTCACAACTATTTAAAAACTGGTGGGACAGGGTTGTATGTACCCATCCTGCTCACCGTAGAATAGGCATCATGACATTGGGAATTTTCAAGTAATTCAGATATTCCAATGAGGACCATACACGTCTGTTAGCCAATTTAAGGCCGTTCGCTGTGAAAGCTGAGATGGGTCTACTCTTAGCATTTCAGGCTCAAAACCACGCCGTCAGCCTCAAAGGGTAACCTGGGGTAGGGGGTGGGTGGGTTATTAAGGAAAGTCAAAAGTTGTTCTTTGCTTTTTAAAAAATAAAATAAATCAGTAAGTCTGGCAGTAACCTCAGCGGATTCCTTCATGTTAAAACAACAGCTTACAACCCAACCCAAACCCCGTTTATGTTCAAAAAAGTTAAATAAAAGAGCACATCAGTTACTTTTAAATATACTAATGGCAGTCGATGAGAATGGTTTACTGATGGATGAGTTAAGTTTCAAAAATAATGAAGAGTCGCCCAAAGGGAGGTGGTGGTGGTGGTGGGGAATACTCCACCCTTCGTCCTATCCCTACCCTTCTGCACTTTTGAATGAATGCCATTTTTCTTTCGGTTAACGCAAGGGCCGTTCATCGCAACTCTTTCCCCACCCTTCAAATTCATTTGGTTTTCTCCTCCGTGTGCAACTGCTGGCGGAGCCGCTTGGCGTAGCTCTGAGCCATGGAGTTAATAATGGACAAGATGAAATAACACACCATGGCAATAACCAACTTTTCGAACATCCAAGAGAGCCAGCTTTCGGCCTGCAGAAAAATGAAAAAAGGGAGGAAGGGAGGGAAAGAGAAAGAGAGAAAATCCACGTTAGTTAAGACTATACCAGTGATGGCAAACCTTTTAGAGACCGAGTGGCCAAACTCAACAGGCTGCCATCCATGCTGCAGAGGGGTGGGACAAACTCTGTGCTGGGGGAGGGAGGAAGCACTCCCATTGGGCTGCTGGGCAGAGTGGCGGGGCGAACTCTGTGCTGGGGGAGGGAGGAAGCACTCCCATTGGGCTGCTGGGCAGAGGGGCGGAGCAAACTCTGTGCTGGGGGAGGGAGGAAGCACTCCCATTGGGCTGCTGGGCAGAGTGGCGGGGCAAACTCTGTGCTGGGGGAGGGAGGAAGCACTCCCATTGGGCTGCTGGGCAGAGCGAACTCTGTGCTGGGGGAGGGAGGAAGCACTCCCATTGGGCTGCTGGGCAGAGGGGCGGAGTGATGTCTGTTCTGTGCCCACAGAGAGGGCTCTGAATGTCCCCTCTGGCACACGTGCCATAGGTTCGCCATCACTGTGGTGCTGGAGAAGACTCTTGAGAGTCCCCTGGACTGCAAGGAGATCAAATCGGTCCATCCTAAAGGAAATCAACCCCGACTCCTCCCTGGAAGGACAAATGCTGAAGCTGAAGCGGAAGTCCTTTGGCCACCAAATGAGAAGAGAGGACTCACTGTTGAAGGCCCTGATGCTGGGGAAGATCAAAGGCAAAAGGAATGGCAAAGATGGCTAGATGGCATCGTTGTGGGTGTAGATGTGGATGTGGGTGGGCTACGGAGGATGGCAGATAGTGGAGCATGGCGTGAGGGTCAGACTGAACAAATGCTGATTTAAACCACTGATTTGGGTTTTCTCAATTTCGCTAGCTTTGGGGAATCCTTCCTACATTTGGCGTGCTGAAGGGATTTGGAGAAATACAGGACTATAATCCAGAAGGCAAGGAACGGAGTTGGCCACGTCCATTGGTCTTCCCACTTGCCTCTAAGCGGAGGGAAACTGGGACTCTAAAAGCAATCATAAATGATAGCAATAACAACAGCAATTATGCTTCTATACTCTTGGAATACGGACGTGCTTTCCTATACAGTACCTGGAAAGTCCTTGTTTCAACCCTGGCATTTCCATTTTACAAGGCGCTGGTAGCCTTGTAATGCAAAAGACCTTTCTCTAGCTGAACATTTGCTAATTATTGGAAGGGGGCAACTGCAAGTTTATAAATAAATCGCGGGCATGAACACAGTAGGGCTATTTTTTTTAAAAAAAGGTAATTTCTCCCATCTCTGGGATAATTATCCTGATATGTATCCAGGCAACATCCAGTGTTAAATCTCTGAAAAAGGACATCAGGCACAGGATCTGAGCTTCCGGCAAAGGGACTGGCTGGGTGTGACTCATTTTCTCACTGGAAAACGCAGTTCATGGGAGAAGTGCCACAAAAGCATCGCCATGTATTTCACAGAGGAGTAGCCGTGGCTGGCTAGGACTCATATTCTTCTGCCATATCTGAATCTGAACCTAGGCGATCCTCATGGCGATCAGTCATGAAGACTGTCCTGAGAATACAATGCAGTGGCCTTTCATCTGCCTTCCGCATCGCAGCATGACCCCCGTACCACTGATCCATGAGTCACTTTCTGGTCCTGAGCCCTTTTGGCATGCCAAGAGCTAGCTCATCATCCCCAGGCCAGGATGATGAAGCTGCTGCCCTCCATCAAGAGGGATTCAAGTGGGATTTCATCCACTTGGGGACCATCACCCTTCCCTGTGGACTTCTCCACCCAAGGCTGTTAGTCCTGAGGGTGGTCAGGTTAGTTAACCACCACCTCACACTTGGCGTTGAGTCACTGGCAGTAGAGTCTACTCCAGTGATGGCGAACGTTGGCACTCCAGGTGTTCTTGAACTTCAATTCCTAGAAGCCCAGATCAGCAGGGAGTGCTGACTTGGGCTTCTGGGAATTGAAGTCCAAGAACACCTGGAGTGCCAACGTTCTCCATCATGGGTCTACTCTGTTACCATCGCAGGATAACCTGGCCAGACTGGAAGGACTCATGGAGTTGTTTTTCCTTCAAGTTGCTCCCTAAAAAACCCCACCAAGATTAGAAATTCTAGCGACTGAAAATGGGAATATTCTGTACAAAAAGCTCCGGGAATGCCCAGCTACTGAGCGAAAAGCGGCTCTTTGAAAGTGGCCCTGATTTTTAAAGAAAATCCCATTTGACAAACAGCTGATAACAGCTGATACAGGCACGTTTTCTGTCTCTCAGGTCTTTTTCAGTGGGGTTTCAGATACACCCTGTTAAAACTATGTCCACGTCAGCCAGCTTTAGCCGAAACAGCGAAGACCTTTAGCCAAGTTTTTCTGTACATGGAGCTTTTCAAAGATCATTGCTCCTGAAAATGATGACATTCAGTGCCGTGCACAAAGGGCTTTCCGCCCCGTGAAAACGTGCTGGCTGTTTCAGTTCTTACAAAACTCTTCCTGGTTTCTTCTGGGAGGGAGAAATTAGGGTTTTTTCCCTTCTCTCTCCAGCCCTTAGGAGTGGAAGGAGGGTTAACCGAGGGCAAGCAACCATCCCACCCCTCCCTCCCGTCCTAAAATCATAGATCGGGGCTGTTTTAGCATCTGTTCAAAGAGTTCACCCATGGGACAATTTAAGAAGAAGAAGGGCATTCAAGGGCAATTGGCTGGGGAAAGGTTTTTTTTGGGAAAGGCGAACTCCGTTCTGCGATCCGTTCCACTTGGCACTAGACGGGGCGTCCTGAAAACTGACGCAGCAGAAAAAGAGAAACGGTTGTCGCAACGTTTCCTGGAAGAGACGTTTGGGAAACGAGCATCACAAGGAAAATTCGGTGGCACTTAGTCATTAATGAGCCACAAGATTTTGCTATTTATTTTTGGCGCCAGCAACCTCTCAACTTGAAATATTAAATGCCAATTATTGGTATCTATAAAAGGACTAGCAAACTTCCCTCCTTGGACTGCTTCCTTTTAATTTTTCTTTCGATGGAAAGACAGGTAAGGAGATTATTATTTTTTAATTTAGGGTTAATGAGGTTTTTAGCTCTTCTGGATATCCTACATCAAGATATTTTAGCATATCAGAGAATAAACAAGACAAAAATACGCTGTAGCACTATGAAGACCGTCTGTTATATTTTAATGTTCGGTTTCGTTGACTCGATCCACAAAAACTAACATTGAAATATATCAGTCTTCAAAGCGCTACGGTGTTTTTGATTTTTCTCTGATATTTTTGCAATAGAGATTAACACGGCTACTATTTCCAAAAATTCAACTAAAATATTCTAGTAAAGGTAAAGGTTTCCCTTGCTCGAAGGCCAGTCGTATCCGACTCAAGGGTGCAGTGCTCATCTCTGTTTCTAAGCAGAAGAGCCAGCGCTGTCTGCTTCTGCGGTCATGTGGCAGGCATGACTAGACACCAGAGCGCACGGAATGCTGTTACCTTCCCACCGAAGTGGTTCCTATTTATCTACTTGCAATTTCTTGCTTTCGAACTGCTAGGTTGGCAGGAGCTGGGATGAAGACGGGAGCTCATTTCCGTCCTGCAGTACTCGGGAATCGAACTGCTGACCTTGATATTTTAGTTGCTCAATTTTTCCCAGATTTCCCCCCAGCATGGATTATCTACCTTTTCCCCCAAATGACGAGATTCATTCCCCTTGACAGCCAGTGAGTATTTCAGTCTTTAGAACAGGAGTTCTCAACCTTTTTAAGCCCGGTCACAGCTCAGACAGCTTCAGGGACCGGATGGCCATTTTGCCCTTCCTCCACCACATGGCACTTCCGGGTGTGGTGGAGGAAGTGGACGGCCACATAAAATGGCGCTGTAGGCCACATCTGGCCCACAGGCCGCAGGTTAAGAATCCCTGCTTTAGAAGGACATAATACTCCAGCCTTCCAAGGAATAGCTTTAATTCTTCTAGGTTTTGTTTGGAATAATCCCTATTTTTGGGAGATGGGAGGCAAAACTGTTCATGCTGAAGAATCTTGTGGCAGCCTAAAGGTTAACAAGTGTGATTCAGCGGTAGGTTTTCATGCTAAAGGGAGGCGGTCTGTGATGTGTTAAAGTTCATGTCAAATTCACTCACAAGACTGCCAGGTTCTGTGCCGCAGCATGTAAGATCAGAAGAACAATGGGGCTACGGTGGCTCAGTGGTTAAGAAGCTCGCCTTGTTAGCTGGAAGGCTGGCAAGTCAGCAGCTTGAAACCCGGGTACTGAATGACAGATTGTGCGCCCAGCTCTTGGGGACTTGAAAGGAGCATCATTTGAGCATTCCCAGAGCAGAGTTTCTACCACAAAAATCCTTTCAACCCAGAATAATGTCTGACATGAAAGTACTGTATTATTATTATTATTATTATTATTATTATTATTATTATTATTATTATTATTATTATTATTATTATTATTATTCTTATTATTCTTATTATTATTATTATTATTATTATTATAGCAGTTTAACCCCTGCACCACCAGGATCTCCTAAATTATTTTCAAGAGAGATCACAGCAAAGGAGACGCACTCCCATTTTAAAACTAAATTCTTAAAAGGACAGTTTGTTCATTATAAGCAGCCACCATTCATGGAGGGTCTGAATAATGGATATTAGTTAATGAAAATGTGGGGGATAAAAGGATGATTAGGCTAATGAGGCAAAAGAGTTGAGATGACTCACCTGAGGCACGCCAGCGGCTCGATGGTGGAGCTTCGTCCGTTGAGCTTCCAAATATTCTTGAAAGGGCTTTTGGAGGGATGGACCCACGCTTGGGACGGCGCTAGAGCCGGGGTGGACCCCCAAAAAGCAAGATCAGCGCCCCATTGAGAAAAGGGAAAAAGCGGGGGAAAGGGATGGGGAGGAGAGAGAAGAACACAAGAGGAACAATTTAAGAGAAGGAGGCGAGAACTTACTGCCAAAAAAAAAAAATTCAAATAATTGCATAAAGGGAGTGAAAATAAATGACTAAGAATAATACTTGACCCTGAACTTGGAGACGCGGAGAGAGAAAATAAACCACATAGAGGGGGACCAGATAAAATAATTAAAGTAGGCTTTTTGGATCTCCTGCTATCAATGAAATGCTGGACTGGAAAAGGAAGGTGGAGAAGTAAAAGAGGGGGAAAGAAATAGAAGTCACAAAAGAAAGAGAGAAGAAGAAGAAGAAGAAGAAGAAGAAGAAGAAGATGCTTCTAAGCAGTCAGAGCTTAAGTTGGCAGATCTGGAGGCAGATGTTACAAGGGGCCAAAGCGGGGCAAGAACCCAGTCTTAGAGGGGGGGGGAAAGCCAAGTCTTCCGCCGAGGTCCGCCTGCTGAGCAGTGCCAGGAGTTCAAGAGAGTGACTTCTGAGAAGTCCCAACCATTTATCAGCCCAGGGTTCCTGGAAGAACTGGTTTGAACTGAGCAGCAAGGAAATGACTTGGTCTGGTGTCATTCGCCCCAGTTTTTAAAAAAGAAATGGGTCCGCCCCGTTTTGCATTGCACCCCCACCCACACACCCCACACCCCCGGAGACCTACACCACCACCCCATCCGAGAGGGAGGCGGTCCATGCCTTCAACCAAGTCCTTATTAGGGCAATTCCTGCGTCATCCTTCCCCCCCCACCCCCCCACCCCCCCAAACCCCCCCACCCCTGTCTCCCTCCCTCCCTCCTGCCCCCACCCTCACCCAAAAGAAAAAGAGACTGCATTAGCCAATTCCAAAAAGGCTACTCCCCATTCAAAGGCAGGGAAGTAGGTGGGAAGGAAGGAAAGAAAGAAAGAAAGAGGAGGGAGGGAGGGAAGAAGAAGAAAAAAGAGTGAAGGAAGAAAAAGAAAGAAAAAGAGAGATAGAAGGGAGGGTGGAAGAGAAAAAAGGAAGGAAGGGAGAAAACAAAGAAAGAGGGAAGAAGAGAAAAAAGGAATGAAGGAAGAAAAAGAAAGAGAGAGAAGAGAGGAAGGGAAGAAGAGAAAAGGAATGGAGGAAGGAAAAGAAAGAAGATAGATAGAAGGGAGGGTGGAAGAGAAAAAAGGAAGGAAGGAAGGGAGAAAACAAAGAAAGAGGGAAGAAGAGAAAAAAGGAAGGAAGGAAGAAAAAGAGAGAGAGAAGAGAGGGAGGGAAGAAGAGAAAAAGGAATGGAGGAAGGAAAAGAAAGAAGATAGATAGAAGGGAGGGTGGAAGAGAAAAAAGAAGGAAGGAAGAATGAGAGAGATAGAGGGGAGGGAGGGAAGAAGTGAAAAAAGGAATGAAGGAAGAAAAAGAAGGAGAGAGAGAGGAGGGAATGAAGAAGAGAAAAAAAGGAATGAAGGAAGAGAGAGAAGAGAGGAAGGGAAGAAGAGAAAAAGGAATGGAGGAAGAAAAAGAAAGAAAAAAGAGAGATAGAAGGGAGGGTGGAAGAGAAAAAAGGAAGGAAGGAAGAAAACAAAGAAAGAGGGAAGAAGAGAAAAAAGGAAGGAAGGAAGAAAAGAGAGAGAGAGAAGGGAGGGAGGGAGGGAAAGAGGGAAGAAGAGAAAAAAGGAAGAAGAAAGAAGAGAGAAAGTTAGGAAGGAAGGAAGGAAGGAAGAAAAAGAAAGAAAGGAGGGAGGGAAAGAAGAAGAAGAAAAATTGGGAGTTGGGAAAGGTAGTTAAGGAACAAGGCACAGGATGAAGCTTTGCTCGTAAGCTAGTTTGTACTTTATGGCAGACGATTATACAGGAAAACGGCCGCCGTTGCGCACCTGGCCGAAAGAACAAGGAAATGCTAAAGCAAAAATCCCAGCGCAGCCGACAGGTAGCAGATGACACAACAAGGACTGTATATTGCTTCCCACACTGGCAAACCAAAAATAAAATAGGCAACGACTATTTTGAGTGGGTGGGGCAGGGAGGTGGTGTTCTTCACTTATCAATATGGTCTTTCCATCATCCCCATCACTGCCTCTGACCCTACCTCACCTTTGCCTAGCCCTCCATAGGGAATGAAGTCGAGCCGAATGAATGGCCTTCCTCCCCCTACTTGAGACCCTTTCAATGTTTTGGCTACTATCATCCCTCTCCACCGACTATTTGGGTTGATTTCTTCTTCTCCTTCCATGCCCAGGTCAAACTTTAGCCACCTTCTCGGCTTCGTCGTTGGCCAAACTTAAACCCTCCTCGGTACATGTTTCTGGTAGTAAGTTTGGGCTGATGGCTACTATCGATAGACCCTTTCAATGTTTTGGCCATGGGCTGATGGCTACTACCATCATAGAGGCTGGGAACCTGGGTTCAGATTACACGGTTTATTGAGTAGGTGAGGTAGTTACCTTTCTATGTGGACTCAGATTAGAGCTAGCCCAGTGATGGCGAACCTTGGCACTCCAGGTGTTCTTGGACTTTAATTCCCAGAAGCCCCTGTGAATGCACACGCATGCATATGCGCAGTAAACCCATTTGTGTGGATTCACAGGGACTTGGGCTTTTAGGAGCTGGAGTGTGTGCAGTAAACCCATTCATGTGGATTCAGAGACTTGGGCTTCTGGGAATTGAAGTCTACACATACCTGGAGTGCCAAGGTTCGCCATTACGGGCTCAAATGTTAAATGGGAGAAAGACAGCAGGCTGCATCTTTTTTTAAATTCAAAAGTAGGAAGCCAAGTCTTTGAAAATATATATATTTCCAAGTCTTTGAAAATATATATATTTCCAAAGACCACCAAAGAACAAAGTATAAGAAAGAGATTTATTTTTGCTCTTCAAGAAAATGTATGATGATTAAAAGCAAGGGTTGTCTTACAACATCTCTGAGAAGCTGTGGGTGTGCAAATATTTGTTGCTTTTTTTTCTGATAATGTACACAAACGCACTCATGAACACATTTTACATTTAAAACCACAAATGCTCTCGTATAAATCCAGCTGAACACCACCAATCCGCTGAGGAATCAAAAACCACTGGTAAAGGTAAATGTTTCCCTTGCTCGAAAGCCAGTCGTATCCGACTCTAGGGTGCAGTGCTCATCTGTTTCCAAGCCAAAGAGCCAGCGCTGTCTGCTTCTGCAGACGTTTCCGTGGTCATGTGGCAGGCATGACTAGACACCGGAGCGCACGGAATGCTGTCTACCTTCCCACCAAAGTAGTCCCTATTTATCTCCTTGCAATTTCTTGCTTTCAAACTGCTAGGTTGGCAGGAGCAACCACTGACTTTTAGTATATTCCAAGTTGTTTCCTTTCTGACAAATAAATAGCCTTCAAACAAAAAAAAAAATCAACAGCCCCAAGCTCTGTTACATAAAACATGCATTATTTCAAAAAATCTACAATATCAGGAAATTTAATTTTTTCATAGCAACACAACCGAAACCAGAAGTCTATCTTAGGGAAATTGGTTGAAATTCCATTTTTTTAAATGGGTCCTTTCTCTTTTTCAAGGTCATGTAATTCAGAATTATGAAAATCTAGGAAAGTGTAACCTTTTTAGACAAAGCAAGACTCATCCTCTCATCATCATTTTCTGTAATGTCTCACCCAGCGAAACGAGTCACCGGCTTTAGAAAATTTGCATTCGGGTGCAAGATTTAAGATGACACAGAAACCCGACAAGGAAAAAGAACATTTGAGAGATTAATTTTCTGCTGAACAAACCAGTAGATAAGAAGTATTGAGACAGCCGGAGAGCTGAATGACTGGCAAAGAATTATTCATCTTCTTTTCAACTTCAAGAATAAAATCCATTTGCCGTCAGAAATTTAATTGCTGAATAAAGTTCCCAGCACCGAAGAGTGGGTAGGTTTGTTTCTGATGTACTGATTGTTCACTTTTATCCTTTCTTTTATATTCCGATTCCCCCTCCAAAAAATATTTTATTTCAATTTTTTATTCAATTTTTTTTATTTTAATAAACATTATTTTATTGAAAAAATAACTGAATACAAAAATTGAACAGAAAGTGCACAGAACAACCTAGTAAATCCCGTTCAATATAATAATTTTTAAAGTTGTTTTGTGGTCCTTTTGGAAGTTGTTACTAAAATCTCCCAACTCATCCAGAAATAATATATCATGCATTTTTAATGCAACAGCTGTCTACATTTCATTTCTTTTAAGTTAGGGGGGGGAAAAGGCACTTTCTGTCTATTTCAACTGCATTATTTGAAAACTCTAGGTCTGCAATGTACTGTAATTTGTATAATTCAAGAGTGCTCTGAATTTTGGATTCATGTTCTTCGCTTGTGTTGCAATTTTTGAGAATTTCTCAAAAAAAAAGTTTTAAGTGGCTGAAAAGAGACTAAAAGACACCGTTAAACATCCAGTTTACTGAATGGAGAGTGATTTAAAATATCTTTATTTAAATATATATTTTGCAAGTCAATCAGTGGGGGATATTGAATAGATATTTCACACACTAGAAATGATGCGCACAATACTATTGTTGCTGTGGGATTAAACACAACTGCTAGTCTCACTTGGAATAAAACCACTGAATCAGAGACATACATTAAAAATTCTCATTAATTCAATGGGTGTACACTAATTAGGAATAATAATCTTACTTCTCAACCTGGATCTTTTGAGAATAAATTTTTCCAGGACCTTTGAGACTACCACAAACTCAACCTTGAAGGTCCTGTTTTCTAGATGTAGATATATGGAGTTTGCCTAGCCATCAACCGAACAGAGATACACATCACTATTAATTAATCGCTATTAATTAATCGCTATTAATCCAGCCCCAAAATTCCTTAACCTCCTACCAGAAAGCCAATGTCTTCTATCCTTCGAGCAAGGAAAGGATGGCATTAACTTTTGTTCATAAAAGTGACTAAAAACCAGTGGAACTAATCCAGAAATTGTAGTACAATCTTTTCCAAAAGAGATGTCAACTGCTTTAAGCAGACACATTCTCGGCTATGATTCAATCCAAAATATGTCCCCAAACCTATGGAATTATTTATGCGTTACTGAACATTTAAAAGATTCCCAGAAATCACAACAGGGTTCTATAGTTATTCCTGGGCTTGCACACTTACACACCCATGGAGGATCGTTAGCATACTCATATGTACATAAGACAGGCATGCTATAGATTAAGATTCATATTTTACTTTGATTCATGCTTTAATGGTCTAGGTTGGAGGAAAATATATATATATACCTCCGCAGTTGAAATCCTGCAAAGGAATTATGGGTGTAATTGGCAAAGATGTGATCAGCCTGTGATGTTAATCTTTAATTTACTTTAATTTAAGGCTTCTTGCACCAGCTATGGCTACGGAGCTCAGTGGTTTTAGGCTGCAGAGCCAGAATTTGGGAATTCGATTCCCCACGGTGTCTCCTGGAATAAGTGTCAGAAGGGAATGATAAACCACTTCTGTATCTTCTCTACCTAGAACCCAATAGTTACCATAAGTCAGAACTGACTTGATGACACATGTTCATTCATTCTTACTACATCTTCATAGGTTCTAAGGTTCCTTATGCATCCCTTTTTGACCTGGGGGAGAATTTGGGAGCCTCAGGACAGAATTTGGGAGACTCTAATACTAGAAAATCGCCTCTAGATGACTGTTGACAAGGTTTGGGAGTGCTGCTGTGGGCTTCTGGTAACTGAAGTCCAAGAACACCTGGAGTGCCAAGGTTGGCCATCCCTGCCCTACAGCCTTGGGAAGGTAGAAAGTTTACATCAAACTGAATTAAACTGGAAAATTATGACATCATCTGATGACATCGCCCACCCAGTTCTGCCTCTCTCCATACCTTTGGTAGATTCCAACGCCATTCTATAAGCTAGCGCAATGATGGTGAACCTTGGCCCTCCAGCTGTTCTTGAACTTCAATTCCCAGAAGCCCTGGTCAGCCGGAGTGCTGACTTGGGCTTCTGGGAACTGAAGTCCAAGAACACCTGGAGTGCCAAGGTTGGCCATCATAGAGCTAGCACTTCCCAAATGATATTCCGTGGAATATTGGGTGGTTTTCAATTCCCAAAAGCCTAAGTCAGTACTTTGGCTGATCAGTGCTTTGGGGAACTGACTTAGGCTTCTGGGCATTGAAGTCCAAAAAAGTAAAAATCAAACATTGGGAAATACTTCTACAAGTCATGAACCGATGACTCTCTTCAGGCTGGGGAATTCATCTCACTTGGGTCTCAAACTGTTGACCTGTCGATCTTCCAGTCATCAAGTTCAGCGTCTTAACTACTAAGCCACTGCAATCTCCTATGCCTGGGATGGCAAGGAAGCACTCGCCCGTTTTTCTTTTTAAAACAAGAGTCACAGAAGACAGGAGAGATCATCGAAACAGGTTGCTTCCAAGGAAGGAAGGAAAGGGGCAGACAGAAAAATGTACGTTGTGCAAACGGTGCAATCAAGGTTTTCCCAAAAAGGCGTGTTATTGCAGCGGGTGATTTCAGACTGACTCACAGCCTGCTTGAATATGTTCTTTTAATAACGTCCTCACCCTAGAAGTAGGACGGAAGGCTGTACAAACAAGGTGGGTAGCTGGGAACAAGACGCAGAAATCACCGTGGCAGGAATAGCTTTGAATGCAAAACACAGGTCAAAGTCAATGTATGCCTTGCTCGAAAGCCAGCCGTGTCCAAATCTAGGGTTTGGTGCTCATTTACATTTAGGGCCAGATAGCTGGCGCTGTCTGCGTCTGCAGACATTTCCATGGTCGTGTGACAGGCACTGCGAGATGCCGACGCACACGGGACGCTATTGCCTTTCCCACTGAAGTGGGATCTCTTTATCTACTTGCAATTTCTTGCTTTCGAACTGCTAGGTTGGCAGGAGCTGGGACAGAAGGCGGGTACTCACTCCGTTGTGCAGCACTTGGGTCTCAAACTGTTGACCTGTCGATCTTCCACTCATCAAGTTCAGCGTCTTAACTACTAAGCCACTGCAGTCTCCTATGCCTGGGATGGCAAACCTTGGCACTCCAGATGTTCTTGGACTTCAATTCCCAGAAGCCCAAACACCCTATGAATCCACACGAATGGGTTTACTGTGCTTCATTGCTCCCGGAAGCAAAACGCGCCCGTACGGCAAACAGGCAAGCAAATAAAGAAATAAATGGGCTTTATGCTACGTCTCATGCTCCACAGAGACTCATTTCCCATGCTCCATAAGAGGTTCAATGATTACATGCTGAGTATTACGTTCCACAGATACTCACCCCCTATGATACTCTGGGATACTCATGCTCTCAGAATACTCCCTGGTGTAATGCTAATTTTCAGATTTTATGGATATTTTCTGGCCGTGCTAAGATACTCAGTGGTGTAACACCAAGCATTATGTTTCCTTGATGCTCACTGGTCAAGCTTCAGTGATGTTCCCAAGATACTCAGTGGTGTCATGCTAAATATCACATTCCCATGACTCAGTGGTCATTTCTTTAGGATATCAAGTGGTGCCCTGTGAAGTATTCCTACACATTGCACAGAAAGAGGGAAAGAAGGATATCCTAAGGGCGACTTTGGTAACACCTCCAATCTCCTTCCAAACTATTCCATGGTTTTTCCATGCCTCATAGAAAACAGATCCTCAGTTTTAAATCCTGGCGGATACTTCCAGGGTCTCTCGTTCTCTGTACAGAGCCACAAGCATCTTAACAATGCTATTTAATTACTTCACACCAGACTCATATCCAGAAAGAGATTGATGACAAGAACAAACATTCTTGAGGGTACGCAAGAGCAAAACCAGGTTAGAAGATGGGGAAGGAGTTCACTGGAGAAATAATAATATTAAAGGAGAATATGGCTGAAGATCTCAGTCTCCCCTACGGCACTTGGAGGACCCTGAATCGGCTGAGAGTTGGAGTCTCTAAATCAGTGTTTCCCAATGTTTGGTTTTCGGACTTCAATTCCCAGAAGTCTAAGTCAATTCCCCAAAGCACTGATCAGCCAATGTACTGATGTGGCTTATGGGAATTGAAGTCCAAAACTCAAAGGTTGGGGAACTCTGCCCGAAATGTAAGACCGACATGCTCAAGTGGGGGTTGCTGGTATACAACAACACGGTGTGTGAATGTGGAGAGACGCAGAATCCGGCTCATTTGCTGGCCTGCTGGTTACTACTAGAAGCATGTACCCAACCCAATCTATACTTGGTGTATGACAAATACACAATCTCTTTGCCATGCCGAACCCCTTCATCTACTCCACACTCGTCCACGGGTTCCCGACCTAAGGCCCACAGGCCGGATATGGCGCATGGCACCATTTCACCCCATCGTGCAGGCAGGTCAAAAGGGCCGTCCAGCCCTCGAAGCTGACTGAGAGTGACCTGGCCCCCGGCTTGGAAAGGTTGGGAACCCCTGATCTACATCATAGGATTGTTGTACAAAAGCACACCAAATTTGTTTTCCAGTCCAAACAAAACATATCAAAAACGTCTCTCTGTCTCTTTAATGCACATATGATGCTCACATTCAGTTGTGAGCCGGACCGAGCAGGTCAAGGAGTTTGTAGCTGCTGGTAAGAGATTCCAGCTTCTTGCAAAACCAAGCCTTGGTTAAAAACCAGTTTCTTTGTTAAGAAGTAGTAGACAAATGAACCAGGAAGTGTAAAGCTGAGAACTTATTAGGCATTTCCTTTGTTATCTTAAAAAACTGTCGGCGTCCTCCTCCTCTTAGTCACCTGAATCTAACGTACACCTCTCGGAAGACTTTTTCCACCGAGGCGAGATGAACTTTGAAACTTTGCTGTCCCCAATTGCACACCTCCGGTTTTAACGGTCTTCCTCCACCCTCTCCAATGAGCTGCAATTTCCTGTAGTGATAAAAGATTCCTGCAGCATTATTTCAAACACACACACTCACACACTTCTCCCACATTCAGTCTATAGCAGGGATTCTCAAACTGCAGCGCATGGGCCAGATGCGGCCCATGGCAACATTTCATGTGCCCCCACCACCACCGCTGCCACCACGCCCGGGAGTGCCGTGTAGTGGAGGAAGGGCAAAATGGCCATCCGGCCCCGGAAGCTGTCTGAGGGAGCGTGACCCAATGGCCCCCGGCTTTAAAAGGTTGAAAATGCCCGGTCTATACAGTCAAACCTCACGATAAGAACAGCTCGAGATACATCTGGAAATCTCAGGGGAAAAAATCAGGTTCAAGATATGGATTTTTAATAGGATTTTTTTTCGAGATATAAAATCCAATACATTCCTATGGGAAATTGCATTCAATGCATTCCTATGGGAAATTCAAGATACGAATTTTTCAAGGTACAGCCAACCTCGAGGAATGAATTAAATTGGTATTTAGAGGTTTGACTGTACCTGGGGAAAGACATAAGGCATACAGGGAGGGATTCAGTGTGAAACTGGTCCGAGGTCTAGATTTTTGAAATTGGTACTTATTTTCCATTTTAATATTTTCAGGCACGTCAAGTCCTTTGTTTTGGTTGAACATCAGGTGTACCTGATACTTACAGTAAGGGTAAAGGTTTCCCTTGCTGGAAAGCCAGTCGTATCCGACTCTAGGGTTCAGTGCTCATCTCTGTTTCAAAGCCGAAGAGCCAGCATTGTCTGCTTCTGCAGACATTGCAGTGGTCATGTGGCAGGCATGACTAGACACCGGGGGGCACATGTGCTGGGGGGCACATTCAGTAGTAGCCCCAACAAAAAAATGAAGACGTGAGAATCCTCAATTTCTTTTAAGGCCACCATCCGTTGCTCGCTTACGTCAGAGTAAATGCCACACTGGACACAGACGAACGAAACTGCCACCGGAGCAAAGCGTTTTCTATAAAGAATTTTCTGCAACGAAAGCCAACTCTTTCCCCTCTGCTAGTTGTAAAATTCAAATAATGCAAATTAATTAATTAATCATTCAATATTCCTTTTCCCTCAAACATTTCTGCAGAGCTACATTTTCACTTTCTACCCAACCCATTCCAACCGGTTGCAAAAATCTTTTTTAAATCCTTCTTTTTGTCACCTTGTTTAACTTCTGTTTTTTTGTAAGACTGTTTAGCAAATATGTACTAAGTTCAGTACCCGAATCAAGCAGTAGGTAACTAAGCCTATTTATTGTGGCAACCACAGGTGATGCATCGCTAAAACTGAAGCCTAAAATTAATTTAAATTAAAAGGATAAACAAACATCTGTTCACTATGGACTAGGAACAAAATGTTTGCCAATATGTCGTTCCCGCGAGCTCGCGATTACTCACACTGCTTGCCAGTGTGGCTTTCGAGCGGGAGAGAGTTTAAGGTGTTGTAACACACAACCAGTTCTCTACTTTTAAGGATGGCATCCTGACACCCTGGATTTTCCCTTGTAAAAGATGGAAGCTATCTTTTTCATTTAATGGAAAAATA
This sequence comes from Bradypodion ventrale, assembly GCA_035047345.1. Lineage (NCBI taxonomy): Eukaryota > Metazoa > Chordata > Lepidosauria > Squamata > Chamaeleonidae > Bradypodion > Bradypodion ventrale. Next base: position 12,321,211 of record JAWDJE010000012.1, read on the forward strand.
TCTGCTTGTGTTCCGTAGTGGCCAATGATTTAAAATGCTTTATCAATCCAACACATGGAATGGAGAAGGCAGAGGCACTGTGGCTCTCAAAACCATACCTGTCAAGCGCGGCTCCGGACAATCCGGGACCTGCGCAGAACCGTTCTGCGCAGCTCCCTTCTATGCATGCGTAGAAGCCTTCTACCCATGCGTAGAAGCCTTCTACTCATCCCCTTCTACGCAGAACCCTTCTACGCATGCATAGAAGCCTTCTATGCATCCCCTTCTGTGCAGAACCCTTTTACACATGCGTAGAAGCCTTCTATGCATCCCCTTCTGCGCAGAACCCTTCTACGCATGCGTAGAAGCCTTCTACACATCCCCTTCTGCGTAGAACCCTTCTACACATGCGTAGAAGCCTTCTATGCATCCCCTTCTGCGCAGAACCCTTCTACGCATGCGTAGAAGCCTTCTATGCATCCCCTTCTGTGCAGAACCCTTTTACACATGCGTAGAAGCCTTCTATGCATCCCCTTCTGCGCAGAACCCTTCTACGCATGCGTAGAAGCCTTCTACACATTCCCTTCTGCGTAGAACCCTTCTACACATGCGTAGAAGCCTTCTATGCATCCCCTTCTGCGCAGAACCCTTCTACGCATGCGTAGAAGCCTTCTATGCATCCCCTTCTGCGCAGAACCCTTCTACACATGCGTAGAAGCCTTCTACGCATCCCCTTCTGCGCAGAACCCTTCTACACATGCGTAGAAGGGACCTGCGCAGAAGGGGATGCACAGTAACTACTTTTCCCCTGCAGTCAAATTACGGGATGGCGGCAGCTCCGGGTGGGAAAGGAGGAAAATCGGCGCTAAATTATGAGAAATCCCAACCAATACGGGATACTTGACAGGTATGCTCGAAACTGTTCCCCAACATCCCAGACAGACAGAGGGTTTTTCTGAACAACTCCTCCACCACCACCCCAAAAAATTGTGGGGATATTGTTGTGTATAGTTGTAGACTGGACTTGAGTTTTAGTCATGATTTGTTCTTAGACCCTAATGCAGGGGTTCCCAACCTTTTCAAGCTGGGAGCCGAGTCATGCTCTCTCATCAGCTTCGAGGGCCGCGCAACTATTTTGCCCTGCCTGCACAATGGGGAACGGCCATTTTGTCCCAACAGCTTCAAAGGGTTGGCCATTTTGTTTCTTCAATGCCCTTGGAGGGGAGGGGTGGGCCACATGAAATAGCACCATAGGCCAAATCCAGCCCACAGGCCTTAGGTTGGGAACCCCTGGCCTAATAGGAGATGCTGGGGATTGAACTTGCACCAGCCGTGTGGAAAGCAGCTGTTCTCTGCATTGAGCAATAGATTCTGCTCCCCTCCATTAAAAACACACACACACGGTGCCTACTATCTCTATAGACCTAATGCAAGTTCAAAGGCTATGCCGACACAACCACACGCCTTTTACTTTCTGTTGATTGTCGGGTCATATTCTTTCCACATCTCTTGCTTTACCCAACCCTGCTATTACCTGTTTGTGGCCCGTTTGAAAGGGCTTAAACGCCCACAGGTCTAAAATTTCCTCGGCACCTGTGCGTCCTTTTCAATTACTACTACTCGTTTTTTTAAAAATCGACTTTCTCCCAACCCAACCTGTGTGTGCAGTACAGGTTATCTTTTTTGTTCTTGCTGATATTGATAATGTATTCGATTTGTTTAATTTTTATTGTAAATATTTTTTTAAAAATATGTTGTAAGCCGCCCAGTGGGAGAATATCCCAGGTAAGTGGGCGGGTGGGAGATCGATAGGTAGATAGATAGGGGCCATGAAGACTTCATAAAGACTCCCAAGTTTAAGCCTTTAAATGAGGCACAGGGCATTCATAATTAAGCACACCAACTTAACTTACACTGCACGACAACGGTTTTGCTACTGGGAATAACACATGTGACGTACACGATATCAAGTGTGCTGTTTCCAAATCTGAACTCAGAATTTGCCTATCATGTACAGATTTTAAGGCGCGCTATAGCTGTTCAAATGGTCGGTAATTGAGTAATGTATTTTTACGTGGGAACATTCTAACAGTTGCAGCTGCAACTATGGCTGCTGCCGCCTCGGCTGAATCACGTCCCCTGGTGGCATGCATGTTCCAGCAGCAGCCAGGCATGTCTGGGCTGATGTCAGAAATAGGTATACAAGGCGAGATGGACCAAGGGCTTGTCTCTAGTGTGAAACCATCTTATTGGATAGTATAGCTAGGCCATAGTGAGTCTCTTTTGAGCTAAAGATGAGTAGGTGCAGCTGTGTTAATAAACCGGACAATTTTGGTTACATTTGTGGCAAATATATCCTTCGTGATCAACACAAGAACCTAATCAAGAGGGTGAGCTTTGCTAATGTAAGATCCCAAAGGCCTAGGCAGAATTGGACTTCAGATTTGGATTCAGCGCACTTGATTTAGTATAGGATACATGGATTAGACCAAGTAGCAGACAATATTTATTTTTTTGTGATAGTGTTATCTGATCAAATTAATGCCAGGAAGGTCAAGATAAATTCGCCAAAATCAATGCCGACTACTTAAAGGTTTCCCTTGCTCGAAAGCCAGTCATATCCGACTGTAGGGTGCAGTGCTCATCTCTGTTTCTAAGCCGAAGAGCCAGCGCTGTCTGCTTCTGCAGACGTTTCCGTGGTCATGTGTCAGACATGACTAGACACCGGAGCGCACGGAACGCTGTTACCTTCCCACCAAAGTTGTCCCTATTTTTCTACTTGCAATTTCTTGCTTTCGAACTGCTAGGTTGGCAGGAGCTGGGACGAAGACGGGAGCTCATTTCCGTCCTGCAGTACTCGGGAATCGAACTGCTGACCTTCCGCTTCCCAGTCAGCGTCTTAGCCACTTGAGCCACTGCAGCCGACAACTTGGGTAACTGCTAAATGTGCTGCATAAGAAAAAAGAGCAATCGCTGCATTTAATTACACCTGATAATGACTAAGATATTCTGACTCCAATAGTGGTCACGTATGTTTCTGTGCATTACGCCAGTGAGAAATTGGTGAGGCAATGTTAGAAAGAGCACTTGAAGAGAGAGAAATTAGAAGTCAAATGATATCAAATCATTCCGAAAATCTTCCCATCGCTCGAGAACATTTTTATAGCTTGACATCAACTTTTTAAGAAGAATGGCCTAAACCGGCAAAAAGAGAGAGAGAGAGATAAGTTGAGGAAACCACTCCGGCTGATGAGTAATTATGAAGTAAAATGCTACTAACGTTGGTCCAAAGACTGAAACATTTGAGAATGTACTTTCTCAGCAAAAAAAGTTAATTGTTTGCAGGTCGTCAACAAAGGTCTTTAGTCATACAACTATTAAACATCTTTTGGGCTGGGGGCGGGGGGGGGGGACCCATTAGCAGCAACAAAGGTTCATTTTCATGCTCCGAATGTAAAATAAATAAATAAATAAATAGATTTCCCCTCAGTATTGAAGTACTCAAGAATGCTAACTCAGACGCTACCCGTGTCTAGTTTACATTCCTCCAAAGCAATTATTTCCAGACATTCCGATCTTGAAAAGCACCTTTGATTTTTTTTTTCCCCCATCAAAGAATACCAGAAGTATAAATCATGGCTACTAGACCAATTGAATTATATATTGGGGGTGGAGGAAAAAAACATCTGCAACCATCAGTCTTTGATTTGTGGGTCATGAAGTAAAGCTGGCATGCCAACTCAATTAATATGGTCTCAATTTTGTGACTTATAATGGTTGCCATTTATTTTGCAGAAATAAGTGGCTACTTGGCTGTTGTGGGACTGCTCATGTTCCAGCCTTGGCCATCACAAACCAGTGGTGATAGCGTGGTGGGAGTTGCAACATGTTAAAGAACTTGTTGGATGGTAGGAGCGCCACAACTTTCAGAGACGCACATTCCCCGTCTTTCGAAGTGGTAGTGGGAACATACCGGTTGTCCCTCTGCTGGTAAGATGACTGGGAACCAACATGGATTGTGACACCTTCCAGGGTTCTCCTCAAGACCTCATAAGCTTCAGAAGGGGTGGTGGACCAAGGGGAAAGATCCTGGCTGATTATACCAACAGTCTAGCCCAGGGATTGCCAACCGTTGTACTCTAGATGTTCTTGGACGTCAATTCCCAGAAGCCCTGATCAGCAGAGGTTCTGACTTGGTCTTCTGGGAAGTGAAGTCCAAGAACATCTGGAGTGCCAAGGTTGGCCGTCACTGGTCTAGCCCATAGAGGTTTGGGACGCGATAATATTTAAATTGATAACAGGTGCTAGAAAATTAATTCATTGTTGTATATATGTTGTACATGTTATGTATATCATTATGGAGTATTGCTTTGTATTGGGCATTGATGCATTTTTTTTGAATTATTTATGGTGTTTGTTAACATTCTGGAATCCTGATGAAAGGAACGATGTTCAGAAAAGCCTATATATACCGGAAGGGCTTCGAGAGATTTATGAATTTGGAGAGTCTATGAGAGATATACATATCCGGAGAGTTTGCCTTTTGATATTATTTCAATAGAGAATTTTTCGTTTATGGATTAATGAACCATTACCCTTTCATTACTGGAGATATGAACAGAATATTCTCGTGACTTGTGAACGTCTTCAGAATAAGTTTTTGTTTCATTCTCTGTCAAAGTAAAAGAACATGAACTACTTACAAAGGTTGCAGACTTTATTATTACAGTGCCTCAAACGGTTTATCTTTATTGCTGCTGGTTTTTCACCGTTTAGCCCCCCTTTTTCTTTTGCATTAGCCCAGTGTTTCTCAACCTATGGTATTTGGACTTCAATTCCCAGACGCCTAAGTCAATTCCCCAATGCACTGATCACTGTGAGCCCCGCACTGGAAATGCTCTCTTATAAGCTAGTGTCACAGCCAGGGAGCCAATACTAAGAAGGCCCTCGTGTAAATTAGTTTAAATGCCCTCATTGGCAACCACCCCTAATCCAGTTTAAATATACACAATGTGTGGAAAGTCCTGCTTCCCTTCGCTAGACATCAGTGGATGACTCAGAATCCTTTTGGATCCATTCCCCCAATTCAGAAATGCTTCTTTCTCCCCCACAAGAAAAACCACAGCTTCATGCGGGCCATGAGGCATTCAGATGCAAATGTATTCCAGAAAAGAGCAGGGACGGCAAATGGGATTTTAATTACTGTACTTTCAAAAACACCAGGCAGTATGCAATATTATTAAGAACCCCTAACTTCTTTATGGTCTAATGAGAGGTCACACATTGTTGCTCCATGCTCAATGCTTTTACAAGTGGACATTCCATTATCCCACCCAAAATAGTAAATAATAATAATTTATGTCAGGGGTTACCAACCTTTTCAAGCCAGGTCATGCTCTCTCAGTGGATGGCCATTTTCCCCTGCCTGCATGATGGGGGTGGCCATTTTGCCCCAACAGCTTCGAAGGAGTGCCCATTTTGTTTCTCAAATGCCCTTGGAGGGGTGGGTGGGGGCACATGAAATGGTGCCATGGATCAGGTCCGGGCCTTAGGTTGGGAACCCCTGATCTATGTGAATGGTATGCTCTCTCAGCACAGGGTCAGTACGCACAGAACTCAAGAATAGAGATGTTTTGAAAGAGCAATAATTAAATGCTTGTTATCTCCAGTCTTACTCCATTTCCTGCCTGTACAGTCAATAAATTCTTAGTTCTAAAACAAAGTCTGAATCATTTCCTATCAGAGACGGAGAGTCATTGTTTGTGTGTACATTTTTTAAAAAGCATGAAAACATGGTGTGAGTTTCTGGGTTTTTTTTTATTTTGGGAGTGAAACTCCCACAATTTTCCAGCCGAAGAGAATGTTTAGTTGAAAAACCCAGTTTCCATAAGCGTTGCTCTACAGGGCTAATAATGACAATGAATCAATCATGCTTGAAAGCCAGTCGTATCCAACTCTAGGGTTCAGTGCTCACCTCCATTTGCAGCCAAAAAGCAGCGCTGTCTGAATCTACAGACGTTTCTGTGGTCATGTGGCAGGCATGACTAGATGCAGGAGCGCATGGAATGCTGTTACCTTTCCTATTTATCTACTTGCAATCTCTTGCTTTTGAACTGTTAGGTTGGCAGGAGCCGGGACAGACAACAGGAACTCATTCTGTCCTGCAGCACTCGGGTCTCGAACTGCTGGGTGGTTCCTCCCACCCAGAAGCGGAAGTAAAACGCACATGCTCTTGTGCAGAACGTGCATGCGCAGAACCCTGCCATCAGGTTCAGTGTCTTAACCACGAAGCCATTGCAGTCCCTGTGAAATGCACGCCATCAGCCCTAAAACAAATTATGTGGCTCTGCTCAGGGACCTCTGAACGGTTTTTAAAAAAAGAAGAAAACTGCATTTGGAATCAAGGCATTAAAAAGCTTAATGGCAATACAAATAAATACGGTAAGTACTGCAGAAAGGAACCTAGATCAGTCCTGTCATCCCATGCTAATCTGTTTGATTAATTTTGTGCTTTGATTTCTTTAATCTAGAGGGATAAACTGGACCTCTGGGTTGGCTGCTACCAAAGATGTGGTCCGTCTCTTATCCATCAATTCACACTATCTTAATTTTGATAGCCCTGGTTCGTAACTGAACGTCCGTTCTTCTGTTTTGAGCCTCTAGTGAAAGTTAGAACAACCACAACATCAAAATAATCCAGAATGATTTCCCCCCTGACTGTAACTCTTCTCTTTTTCCTTCTTACACAACGACACTCTCCTAACACGGACAACTCACGCTCGTCACCCTGCCCCCCATTACTGTCTTGTACGACAAAAATTATTATTTTTCCATAGTTCTGCTGCTTAATTCTGAGCTTCAGTGCAATGCTTCTCAACAAACGTGAGACGAGAAGGCAAGCTATAAAGTTACTCACCCAATTAAAGACACCATCTGCTCCACTATGTGTTTGCTGAATGTAATAATCACAAAAAGTTTCTGTTCGGAACAACAACAAAAAAATAGAATTAGTCAACCCAAGACTAATTGAATCAAAACAATGCAAGGTGATCCAGCACAATTAATCACCCCTCCTGCTGTTTTTAACTACTCGTTTGTTTTTATGTTTAGTCTAGTGTTTGGGGCAGCTAAGACAGGCTGTTCATCTTAAAGCTACCGCTGGAAAGGCAGCCAGTTACTACATCTGGCTTACCCAAAACATCAGTTTTGACACCTCTGATCCACAAAGGGAGGCCACGATCCACCCCGCCAGTATGCAAAGGAGGGAGAGAAGGGCCCTTTCCATACTCTGCAGAGGAAACCACTGCTTCCATTCAAAGTGGATGTTATGGTTGACTTTAAAAATTGATTTTAGGGGTAGGTGGGTGGGTTTAGGGAGTCATTTTGTTTTTCTATCACCCTCTGTATGTTCCTTTCATGCTGCATATTTTTAGACCAGGGTGCCCAAACTACGATCTGTGGGCCAGATCCGGCCTACGGTGCCAATTCATCCAGCCTGCACCACCCTCACCGCTCCCAGAAGCGGAAGTTAAATGTGCATATGCAGAACGCTGCCGTAAATGACCGGCGGCTGTGATAAACATGTTTATGACAGCCATGGGTCATTGATGGCAGTGTTTTGCGTATGCGCAGGCACGTTCTGCGCAAGAGCATGTGTGTTTTACTTCTGCTTCCAGGTGGGAAGAACCATGTGACCAGCACACACTCGATCACATGACCAGCCCGTGTCCTGAAAAATTTGGGCACTCCTGATTTAGACTGCAAACTTGAAGGGAGGGATTGCTTTGGCGCGTTCCCCTTCTTTCCACTTACCATATATACTCGAGAATAAGCCGAGTTTTTTAGCCCCAAAAATGGGACATGACTTATACTCGGGTCAATGGCCACAAGGGTCCCAAGACCATGCCAGATTGGAATGTGCCGACAAGTTAATTAATTTTACCATGTTTTAATGTATTTTGATTATTGAAACTCATTAGCAGCAGCTGCATTTCCCACCATCGGCTTATACTCGCGTCAATCTATTTTCCTGGGTTTTCAGGTCAAAATTAGGTGCCTCAGCTTATATTCAGGTCAGCTTATACTCGAGTATATACAGTAATTTCTAAAAACAGAATTAATAATTTCAGGGCAGGTCTGAATGGCTAAATTTGGATGTCCCCGTTATTTCTCTCTGTGTGTGTGCTTACATGTATTTATTTGTTTATTCACTTTTATACCCCATCCTTCAGGTTGGATTAGAATGTGTATATACATTTTATATATACAAAAATATTTTTAAAAATCATCCCGTAATAGCAAATTTTAAAAAACAAAGCCAGATGGCATTTGAAAAAGTCTTAAAACCATAACAGTATTCAAAAATGCAGTGTTTCTTTCTGCGGTGACTGTGTTTCTCAAAGAATTAATGTAAAACAAGCCTTTTAAAATAGGGAAATGTTTATGGGACAGAAGCGATCGCCTTTATAGGGACCAGAACCTATGAATCAAAGATGAGCAATGAAATTCCACTGCTTGGACCATCTCCTGGTTTGTGTCCCACCTCCCACAGCCAAATGTATCATAACTCAGTCATAAGCTCATTCTCTCTGGGGCAATGAGAAGAATCTACGACTCATATGAAGCAGGGGTTCCCAACCTTTTCAAGCTAGGGGCTGGGTCATGCGCTCTCAGTCAGCTTTGAGGGCCAGACAGCCATTTTGACCTGCCCACATGATGGAGGTGGCCATTTTGTCCCAACAGTTTCAAAGGGGTAGCCATTTTGTTTCTCAAATGCCCTTGGAGGGGTGGGGGGCACACAAAATGATGCCAGAGGTTGCATCTGGCCCACGGGCCTTAGGTTGGGAACCCCTGATGTGAAAGCAAAGCAAAAGTACTACCCACATATGAGAGAGCAGCTCTTGATATGGTCAAGAAAAGCTCCACATCTGCAGGAGTCTTCCATGGGTGGGTAGTTAAAAGGGACCCCTCCCTCTATCCCCAAAACAAAGCCTAATTATCCATCTCAAGTCTTTGAAATTCCTCTCCCGTGTTTATCTTAGTGACTTCCACAACTACCCTGCTATGTATCGATGTTATTGACTTCCCATCTTTCGGGAGGAGGGTAACTATTGAACCATGTAATGGACGTCAGGGCAAGGTCAATATTTAAACCAGCAATTTCCTGGTTCAGACATTTTTGGGCTTTTGGGCATTATACACCAGGAGGTAAACGTCTCCCTTTGATCAAAAGCCAGTTGTATCCAACTCTAGGGCTCAGTGCTCATCTCTGTGTATAGCCAAAGAGCCAGCGCTGTCTGCGTCAGGCATGACTAGACACCGAAGTGGTACCTCTTTATCTACTTTCAATTTCTTGCTTTTGAAATGCTACGTTGGCAGGAGCTGGGGCAGAGACGGGCGCTCACCCTGTTGTGCAGCACTCGGGTCTTGAACTGCTGACCTGCCAACCTTCGAGTCATCATGTTCAGCATCTTAACACTAAGCCACCACAGTCCCACGCCAGGAAGCACAGGAGGAAGTAAATGATGAACCTGACAATGAAATCACAGGCACCTGCCAGTGGGTGCTGTGCATTAAAACCAAATTTTGCACAATGGCCTGGCTTGGCAAAATAAGAATTGCTGGTCCTGCTTTGCCAAACCGGCAGAGGTTGTGTCAGGGAACGGCGATTAATGGAGGGTCAGGGAAAAAAAATTTGGCGATGTTGTGTCGTATGACCAAATCAATAATGGAGAGAGCAAATTGTGTGGAAAGCGGCTTCGTAAGAGAGACAAGGGTTAGTTACCTGGATATGCATCTTGATTATTGCTTTCCCAATCAGGGTGGCACCAAAGAATGTCCAAAACGGGACCAGGAAATGTCCGCATGTAATTCCTGCCAGGTCGAAGAGAGGGTTTGGAATCTGGAAAGTTGAAAAATAAAACGGGAAGGAGGATGTGAGTCAGAAGCCTTTAATAATGAGCTACTCCTGTGATCGGAACAAAAGTTCACGCAGGGGGCTGAGACCATCAACTGGAAGGGGGTTCTGTCCACGTAACTTCCACGTGTACTAGCAGTCTATCTCAATTATGCGAAAGGGAGGTTGCATCTCTGTCTTGCTAATGCAGAGGTTCCCGGCCTTTTCAAGCCGGGGGCCGGGTCACGCTCTCTCAGTCAGCTTCGAGGCCAGATGGCCATTTTGCCCTGCCTGCACGATGGGGCCGCCCATTTTGACAATTCCCCAAAGCAATGATCAGCCAATGTACTAGCTTAGGCTTCTGGGACCTGGGCCCCCACGTTGGGAACCACAGACCTCGAGAGTTGCCTGACTCAGAAAGGATGACAGAGCTCTTACGGCATCTTATAAATGACTGCCTTAATCAAGCTCACCAAGAAAATGCATGCGGCGATTCTGTGCCTTCCAAAAGTGCTACACAAATCCTACCTCCTGATGTCAGCCCCTGCTAAACTGTCGTAAATAAAATATTACTCGACAGCATACTTGAACTGTCTCTCTTTATCCCTAGTCTAGACAAGGTATGTCAGAGGAACACAGCAATCCGGCTTTGATCCAAATTCGCATACAGGTCTGTGCAACACATAAATCTGTCCGGACTGACATTGGTGCCTACTCTACATAAAAAACAATCCTATCTATCTATCTATCTATCTATCTATCTATCTATCTATCTATCTATCTATCTATCTATCTATCTATCTATCTATCAGGGTTTCTCAACCTAAGGATCTGGCCCACGGTGCCATTTCATGTGGCCCCAACCCTTCCAAGGGCATTTGAGAAACAAACCTTAGAAGCAGTTGGGACAAAATGGCCACCCCCATTGTGCAGGCAGGGCAAAATGGTCATCTGGCCCTTAAAGCTGACTGAGAGAGCGTGACCCGGCCCCCAGCTTGAAAAGGTTGGGAACCCCTGATCTACCTACCTACTTACAGTGGAACCTCGGTTAACATATTAACGCGTTCTCTGGGACGTTTCTTCCAGCGAAAATTACTTTAACTGAATTACCCATTGGAATGCATAGAAAACCAAAATACTTTAACCCAAATGTGGTTTCCCATAGGAATGCACTGAGAACCAATTAATCCATTCCGGGGAAAATTCCGTAAACAGAACTGCTATTTTCTATGGATTTCCTTTTGTTATGCGGTTGTTATGTTAACCGAGCTATTTGTTAACCGAGGTTTTACTCCATCTATCTATCTATCTATCTATCTATCTATCTATCTATCTATCTATCTATCTATCAATCAAATATCTCCCACCCTATCTATCTATCTATCTATCTATCTATCTATCTATCTATCTATGGAGAATATTAACAAACATATCACTCCAATGATGCTGTTTTTTTAAAAAGTAATAAAAATTAAATAAAAAGCCAAGAGACGAAGTTTCATCATGGATGCAGTATTATTCATTCCAGTAAAACCCATCTGTTTTACTGGAATAATTAAGAGTGGAAAAGACGTTTGACTTAAAGCAAGATGGACTGGATGTACAAACTTGTCAACAAGTCCCGATTTGGGACTTAGCAAGACAGCACTATCTTCTCCTTCTGTCTCTGACTTACAGGCGTGTTTTCTGTCAATTACACAACCCTTTAAATAGCAAAACCCACTGTATTTATTTGCATAATCAATGGGGCCGTCGATTCATAGCTTCCCGAGAAAGATGTGTTTACACTCTTATCGGGCAGGAGAACAAAATGTTCCCAAGATTAAGCTTTGGATGTCGTAATTTGCAAAAAGGCCGGGGGGAGGGGGGGGGAGTTAGCATCAGAGCCATGCTCATAACTGAAACCACTATTTTAAACTAAAATGCACATGGAGACACCATTGGGATTGCTCAAACTGGAAGGCACATTGGTTTGCAAAGAAAATAAGGTTGCCCTTGCTCGAAAGCCAGACTCTAGGGTCCGGTGCTCACCTCCATTTATAGCCAAAGAGGCAGCACTATCTGCATATGCAGACGTTTCCATGATCACGTGGCAGGAATGCCTACACACCGGAGCGCACGGAGCACCGTTACCTTTCCCGTCAAAGCAGTACCCTATTTATCTACTTGCAATTTCTTGTTTTTTGAACTGCTAGGTAGGCAGGAGCTGGGACAGGGACAGGAACTCCTGTCAAACTAGCAGTTTGAATGCCGGGTCACGCTCTCTCAGTCAGCTTCAAGGGCCGGGCAGACATTTTGCCCTGCCTGCACAATGGGGGATGGCCATTTTGTCTCAACAGTTTCAAAGGGACAGCCATTTTGTTTCTCGAGTGCCCCTTGGAGGGGTGGGGGATCCACATGAAATGGTACTGTGGGCCGGATCTGGGCCATGGGCCTTAGGTTGGGAATCCCTGGCTAAGAAGATAGAAGATTAGAGTTTGGTGTTTTGGGATTCAACCGGGGCAAAAAGGAGCCGAGAACTTGAACAAACAAATAATGATAAAAGCATGAACAGCAATTACAAGAAAAATGCCCTGCACTTTTTAGAAGAAAGTGACCCTAAACGGAACGAATGAATCAAAGGGAATTTACCGAAGCACAAGCCAGGATGCCGAAAAACCCAACTTTCTGCACAAGGTTCTGGACCGCCAGTTTCGCACGGGAAGCAAAATCCTGCAAAGAGAGGAAAGCAGAAAGTTACGTAACTCAGTGGATGGATTGGAAGAAATAACTGGATATTATTTGCCAATCGTAGAGGATTATCGTCTCCCTCACACCTTTGTGCAAGTGAGATCAATTAGGGAACTTTAAATTAAGGGGGGGGGGAATACACACAAATCCATAAACCACACATCTGGGAAACCAGACAGTGCTGAATTAAACTGAAATTACGAATAATTTCAGATGCTCTCTCTGAATTTTGTCAGCTCAAAGTTTGGTGACAGACGTAATGCTCATCATTCAAGACCAAAAGAAAGAGTTTTGCCACGAATTTCTCAGATCTGAACTTTTTCATTCTTGTTACATGACTGAAGCATTTTAGCTTTTTAAAAAGCTTTTTCTAACCCTGAGTCGGGTTCGCCTGAGTGAGCGGTATATAAGCGTGAAAATTAAATTAAATTAAATTCTAATGCTACATGACTTTGTGGTCTTTACTTATACAGTGGAATCTCGCTTAACAAATGGCTCGTTTAACACAAAAATTGCACAACAAAAGGAAATCCATAGAAAATGGCTCGGTTAACATATGTTTTCGGAACGGATTAACCGGTTTTCAATGCATTCCTATGGGGAACCGTGTTTCGGCTAACACATTTTGTTTTTCAGTACATTCTTATGGGAAATATGCTTTACATAGATAATAGATAAATCTTTATTGTCATTGTCCTGCACAGAACAACGAGATTGTACATAGTACAAAAGGTCCCGGAGAATTAAATTTGTTAATTGAGGTTCCACTGTATATTTATATTATGACACAGCTTCATACATGTTTATTTTTTATATTTTTATGTCATGCTTTTTATGCTTTTTATTGCGATTTGTCTGAAAGACTAAAAAGCAGAAGGGCTACTCAGACATCTATTTAAGAAATGGAGGAACAAAACTGCATTAACAAAATGCATCCCATCGCAATAGAGGTACTACTAAACTAGGATTAAGCTGCTATATCCCATCGGTGATGGTGTAATTAGGAATTAAAATTCCAAATATTTATTTTGAGAAAACACACAACAGGGAAAAAAGAAAAGAAAAACATTAGAAAGCTGGCTGATAAGATAATTAAATAACCATGCATGGACAACTCAACGTCTATCTCTTCACTATACTCTGCATTTGAATAAAAAATTGCATGGGTCAATCAAATGGACAGAAGATTTTGGTTTAAAAATAATATTTTTGTTGCCGTTGCTGAAATTGAAAAAGTCAATTACCAACCCCAAAACTCCCATCCCGATAGACACAAAAACCAGGATGTTTTTTAAACCCAGGAGGAACACTTATACATTGTATAATATTATATAATATATACAAGAAACAAATACCAGGATGTTTTTTAAACCCAGGAGGAACACTTTTACATTGTATAATATTATATAATGTATACATTTTATATACTGTGCATAATATATACATTGTGTAATATTGTAAAATACATACAATTAACAATAACTCTGTTATTAAACCTACTCTGTTGCTAAGTCTGTTACTAAGTTTACCATTTATTGTAAATTAGCAGGATCAAGGGGATTCGGAGAAGCAAAAGATTTGGAGACGGATCACTCGGGGAAGGTAAAATTGGGAAGAAATGTGAGGTCTACCCAAAGTAGCAGAAGTAAGAAATAATCTTTGAGACCCTCTCTTTTATCATAGATAGATAGATAAATAAATCTTTATTGTCGTTGTCCTGCACACCATGATCAGAAGTTCCTATAAATCAATAATACCCATTAGATTAAGTGGAAGAGAGTCCAACCCGTTCCGATTGCCACTTAGAAATTATAACTGCTGGTTAGAAATCAGAAAAATTGTTTAAGGACGCACTGGGGTTCCCCGAAACAAAATTTAACACATAAGCTCCGAATGCTAAAAGAAAACACAAAATAAGAACAGTTCAACTTAAGAAAAAACTTGAGATACATCCGGAAATCTCAGGGGGAAAAAATCAGGTTCAAGATATTGTAAAAAATGTTAATAGGATTTTTTTTTTGAGATACAAAATTCAATGCATTCCTATGGGAAATTGCATTTAATGCATTCCTATGGGAAATTCAAGATAAGAAATTTTTGAGATACAACCAACCTCGAGGAACGAATTAAATTCGTATGTAGAGGTTTGACTGTATAAAATAAATGAGAGTCATAATAGGGTGGCTACCTTAAATGAAAATCTATATTCTATATAATATAATCTATATTCTAGTGTACAAATCAAAGGCATAAGATGATGTATTAAAGGTTCTAGAATGCAGAATGGGCAACCAACATTATATATGCTTCCTGATCATGGTGGAAAATAAGTGAGAAAATGGTAAAGGTTCCCCTTGCTCAAAAGCCAGTCGTATCCGACTCTAGGGTGCAGTGCTCATCTTTGTTTCTAAGCCGAAGAGCCAGCATTGTCTGCTTCTGCAGACGTTTCCGTGGTCATGTGGCAGGCATGACTAGACACCGGAGCGCACGGAACGCTGTTACCTTCCCACCAAAGTGGTCCCTATTTATCTACTTGCAATTTCTTGCTTTCGAACTACTAGGTTGGCAGGAGCTGGGACAAAGACGGGAGCTCATTCCGTCCTGCAGCACTCAGGGATCAAACTGTTGACCTTCCACCTCCCAGTCAGCATCTTAGCCAATTGAGCCACTGCAGTCCACTGCAATGGAGGGTTTAGAAAATCAATGGTGGATAAGAAAAATATAAATTGAGACTATGGCCATTATAGGTGGGCTATTCTGTACAAAGAGAGGTTTTGCCTGCAAATTAAACCCTGGGCTTCGTTAACACCTTATTTTTAAAGGATGGAACAAAAAGAAAAGAGAACGAAATGGAAAGAGGGAAGTAACGGAGAAAATATTGCCTTCTGTAGAAGGATTTCATAAGAAATTTCCTTATGTTGTTTGTAGGGCAATACTAGGTTTTTACACGGCATTTTCAGTTCCTATTTTGCCAGAAGTATTTCACAAGGGCAACATAGGTTATTGTAACACTTGGCAGTTTAATAGACCCATTAATGGTTTTCTTGGTTCGATTGATTTAAAAAATAAATTTAAAGAGCACAGTTAAATGCCAGGTTTATGAGATATTAAAACCAAATAGGTATAGTTAAAACCAAATAGGTATAGTTATCTAAAGACAGACAGATGAATTAAGTGCATGGTATGGTATATAAGAATTGATATAAAAATTGTTATATTTGGAAGAAGTGTTATAATTATGTAATAACATTGTATGTTTTATACATATCTCTTTTCCTATTCACTTTTATACATTTATAATCTATTTTTATCTTTTACAGTGTAAATATTAAAAATTAATTTTTTAAAAAAAGACAAGACTGAATTTCCTTTTAACGTCTTATAAAGCATAACGTATACTTTCAGGAATAACATCCTGGCCAAAAAGGAACAGATATTTGAAAATTCAAAGGCATGAAAGAAATAAAAATGTAGAAGAAAAATATATATAACTATCCTAAAAATCAAAAGCATTACGTATTTTTGTTCCCGACAGTTTGAGAAAAAGACCAACCCCTCTGTTGATATTTCATGCTTGGATGTTAAGTATAACAGATTTGAAAAGAAACTTAGTATCATTAAAATATCCCAAATAATTAAGGTTATTAAGCAACTGTCTGCAAAAATATTTAATTCAAAATCCTGTTTTCAAAAAAGGATGGAAATGGATGGCTCGAAGACAAACTTATCTGCATCTTTCTTTCTACTCTTTTAACTTTGTTAATACTTATTTTAAAGGATTTAGTAGCAACAAATTTTCTCCTAAATTCTAATAGTTCATATTGACTATTGATTACCAAGGGTAATGAATCAAATACTAATATCAACTCATCTCTGGGTGTTCTCGGTTTTCAATTTCCATCATTCCCTAGCATTTTTAAATTTTAGCCTTTATAAGAATAGATAGCAAAATAATGAAATATGAACATCATGGTAAAAAATTGCTCACATGTTAAAGACAAGGAAAGCACATAAGAAAGGTGGAAAATTGACTTATAAAAATACTGAAATATTCAGATTTTCAGGTTTAAAGAGTTTTCCCCTATTTTTTCCCTTGATAAGCACGACCTAACTCTTATTTTCTAAATAAAGAATTGACAAGTTTCTTTTCAAAACTACAAGATAAATCGACGGTAAATGAAAACAACCTATCAGTTTCAATTCTCAGGATGCTATAAATGATCAGATTCACACTGTTTTTAAAATCCCATTTTTACAAGCAGAAACAGGTAAAGAAAAGATATGAAATTGGGGAAAAAAGGGGTTTTCAAACTCTACAGTTGGAATAAAATTATCAAAACTTTGACTTGCTCTACATAAAAAAAGAGATTTTTTAAAAAGGTTACTTACAGGCAAAGCATTATTTCTCCCAAATTAAAGAATTTAGACTCTCTCCTCCTCTCTTCTTAGTTACTAATAGGATTCATTTTCTCTATTGTAAGTATATTTATTTTTGTTCTTAATTTCTTCTTTTTGTTCAACATTGTTCCTACCCAAAGGATGACTAGTGTAAGTTTTGGGAAAGGCTTTCCTGCCACTAATGTCATTACTGGCCGGGAAGGGTTAAATGATTATTTATTACTTCATGTGGATTAATCATCAGAACTGAGGAACTATGCTGGGAACTGGCATCTTTTTTTAAAGAAATGAAGTGGCTATTGAAACAAAGACCGATTCACAAGCTTCCCAAATCCAAAACGGCCTCTGGTCCAAATTTTTTAAAAGGGACAAGTACAAAAAGAAAAGAAAAAACAACAAATCATATAACTACTTTTAAAGAAGTCAGTATTGGATGCATTTTCATTCAATCAGCAAAATAGTCCCCCCTCTCCCCCGAACAAGAAAAAGTTAGGTTTGGCTACTCTATAATCATCCTCTTAAAATAATTCTGAATATTACGTAAAGGTTGTCCTTGCTCGAAAGCCAGTCGTATCCAACTCTAGGGTTTGGTGCTCATCTGTTTACAGCCAAAGAGCCAGCGCTGTCTGCATCTGCGCATGTTTCCGTGGACATGTGGCAGGCATGTCTAGACACCGGAGTCACGGAACACTGTTTACCTTCCCACCGAAGTGGTCCCTGTTTATCTACTTGCAAGTTTTTGCTTCTGAACTGCTAGGTTGGCAGGAGCTGGGACAGAGACGGGCGCTCACTCCGTCGTGTAGCACTCGAGTCTTGAACTGCTGATCTGCCGACCTTCCAGTCGTCAAGTTCAACATCTTAACCACTAAGCCACCGCAGTCCCTTTGGCTACTCTATAGTCATTCTCTTAAAATTAGTCTGATTATTACTTGATGCTGAATTAAATAAATCATTTTGGGAGCTCAAACTGGTTCAGGGTCAACTTGGGTCCTGTCAAGGCCGTATCTGCCATTTTTTAAATCTCAAATCAAGCAAATGGTTTTACTTCCCATTTCTTGTGTTCACTAGGAAGGGTATGACATCACAGCCATGAGAAGTTACTTTTTGGACTACAGTCTCCCACACCCTCTTCCCAGCCATGCATTCCCAGCCTCAGGCGGCGTTTTTTGCTATATAATACATGGCATTGACCGTCTGGCTACTGTTTCTAAGCTGTTCCAAAGCTGTCTCAAACAGCTGTTCCCAACCTTTTCAAGCCAGGGGCTAGGTCACACTCTCTCAGTCAGCTTCGAGGGCCGGACGGTCATTTTGCCCTGCCTGCACGATGGGGGTGGCCATTTTGTCCCAACAGCTTCAAAGAGGCTGGCCATTTTGTTTCTCAAATGCCCTTGGAGGGGTAGGGGACCACATGAATTTGCACCGTGGGACACATCTGGCTCACGGGCCTTAGGTTGGGAACCCCTGATGTTAAATTTCCCATGAGATCCTTTTAATTTAACCTTCCCCATTTTTCACCCCAAATATACAATGAAATTATATTGGCTAGAATCCTACTGAGGATTTAGACCAGAGTTAAGTGTAATCATGTAAACCACAGCAGCAATTTACTACTAATTAACAAACTGTTCAGACTCATGCTCACATGCCATCAGAGTCGCTTGGCAGCTGACCAGGAATACATGCAGCAACGTCCTAATTAAGAACAATTTGCTGCTGTGATTTATGCAACGGCTTTTACAATACCCAACAAGCATTCCTCTCTAACAAGTGATTTGTGTTTTTCCAACTCATGTAGTATTTGAATTTCATGTGAATTGTAAGTGCAAGCTGGAAATGTCTGACACATGATTCTTGTCCTTTACCTTCAAACTAGCACCTCTTCAAAGTGGAAAAAAGAAGAATGTCACGCAAATCTGGAGCACTCAAAGCTATTTAATACAGATCAAATGATAGATTCACCCCACATTGTTCTACATATCCAGTAATTAACCAGGTTAATTATTTAGGGTCCTTGAGAAGACGTGATCGTCCCATTTTTCTGCTATTTGGTGCTTCTCAGAGCTCGTGAAAAGGGGCTGCGGACTGCTAGGTTGGCAGGAGCTGGGACAGAGGATAGGATCTCGCTCGGTCACGCAGCACTCGGGTTTTGAACCTTCCGGTCATCAAGTTCAGCATCTTAAGCACTAAGCCACCATAATCTTGGACTTCCTGAATTCAAAGCAGCCGTGGCCTCAACTTGTTTGGGAGAGAACTCTGCCCTACTCTGATTCACTCCGGTTTGCAATCCGACGCTCCAGGGGATCCGGCATGGCACCGATTCCGGGGTGTGTGTAATTTGCACCCAACGCAAGGAACACCAAAGCCCCTGGAGGCTGTACCAACATCCCCTGTGAGCCAACCCACGAGCCACTGCACACGGTTCAGAATCCTCCACTACAGACGGGAGTTGGAGAAAACATGGATGGATCCGAGACCGTGAGTCTGTGATGGTGAATCTTGGAACTCCAGGTGTTGTTGGACTTCAATTCCCAGAAGCTCAAGTCTTTGTGTGTGCAGTAAACCCCTTCGTGTGGATTCACAGAGACTTGGGCTTCTGGGAACTGAAGTCCAAGAACTGCTGGATTGCCAGTAAACCCATTCGTGTGGATTCACAGAGACTTGGGCTTCTGGGAACTGAAGTCCAAGAACTGCTGGATTGCCAGTAAACCCATTCGTGTGGATTCACAGAGACTTGGGCTTTTGGGAATTGAAGTCCAAGAACAGATGGAGTGCCAAGGTTCGCCACCACTGGTCTAGCACAATGTGTGCCTTGAAAAATATCCAAAAACCTTTAGTTGCAATTTTTAAAAAATTGTTTTTTCAGCCTGTCTATAACAAACTCCTCGCCTCCAGAGATATCACCTGCAGTGGTTACGAATCTGCCTAATCTTCCCGAGGCAAGCCCGTTCATGTCAGCCGGCACCCAGGAAAGTACAGCTGACAGCTGGCAAAGGTTGGATCTACCTATTTCAACATGCCCCATCCAACTTTTATTAACACTGAACATGTCATCACTTCACCATCCCAAAAAAAAAAAGGTTTTAAATTAAAAAACACCCCCTTGTGATTAAAATAATGAGAATAATAAGACGGCGTTCCTGGTTTGACCCAACTAGAACCCATGCGATTTTTAAGCCACACATAGATGAGTACTAGGTTCTAGTTGGGTAGGGATAATGGCGGCTTAGTGGTTAAGACCCTGAACTCGACAACTGGAAGGTTGGCAGGGCAGCACTTTGAGACCCGAGTGCTGCACGACGGAATGAGCTCCCATCATCTGTCCCAGCTCTTGCCAACCTAGCAGTTCGAAAGCAAGAAATTGCAAATAGATAAACAGGTACCACTTTGAAAGGAAAGGTAACAGTTTTCTGTGCCACATGACCACAGAAACGTCTGCAGCAGCAGACAGCGTGGCTCTTTGGCTATACACAGAGATGAGCACTGAACTGTAGAGTCGGATACGACTGGTTTTCGAGCTGACTAGCTAGGGAGACCCCCGTGGGTATTTGGGGATCCTTCACAACTATGAAAAAGGTAGGGGCTCTTTCAGAAGGAAAACTGGAAATCCAAGGGAAGTCATTTATATAATAATATCGTGTCAGAAATTATTCTAGGTTGAAAGGATTTTTGCAGGAGAAACTCCACTCAGGGAATGCCCAAATGAGGCTCCTTTCGTGTTCCCAAGAGTTGGGACAGAGATGGGCGCTCAATCTGTCATGCAGTACCCGGGTCTCGAACTGCCGACTTGCCTGGGAATTGAAGTCCAACAATAATGGAGAGAATCTTTCTCACACTAGGTCAGGCGAAAGGAACTGCAGAATGAACTCGCCAAAAGGTGCCTTCGTTTTGGCAGTTCCACATCTGGCCTAGACACGGAAGAAGATGATAGTAAACTAGATTAGTAACGGTCGCCCTTGCTTGAAGGCCAGTCGTATCCGACTCTAGGGTTCAGTGCTCATCTGTGTTTATAGCCCAAGAGCCAGTGCTGCTGACGTTTCCGTGAACATGCGGCAGGCATGCCTCAACACCGAAGTGAACGGAACGTTGTTCACCTTCCGACCAAAGCGGTCCCCTCTTTATCTACTTGCTTTCAAACGGCTAGGTTGGCAGGAGCTGGGACAGATGACAGGCGCTCACTCCGTCATGCAGTACCCAGGAATCGAACTCCGACCTTCCAGCCAGCGAGTTCAGCGTCTTAACCACTTGAGCCATCTGGACTCAGAAAGTCCAAGGTTCAACGAGAAGGAATTTTTCAACGTGCTTTTCCAACCACTCTAACAAAGGTAATCTAAATCCTGGCGACCAGTTCTCTCTCCCCCTTCTTTTATTTTATGTTGGTCAACAGGTGTGCCAGGGAACACAATCGGGCTTGGGGACACCGTGTACTTTTGTCCGATAGCCAAGAAGGAAGGAGGGAAGGTGGTGACAAGGGACGGGCGTTTACGAGGCGTTACTCAGCACTTCGGGCCCACAAGCCTCTCTCGCTTGTTAACTCCTCGCTAGATCCTTTTCTCTGGGGGGGAAAAGCCGGAGAAGGTGAAAAACAATGCGCAGGCTCCAAATGTGACTCAACAAAAAGAGAAAGAGGAGGCGGATTTCAGCCAACTAGGACTAGGGCAAATTTTTCCTTCTTTTTTTACGCTCACTGAAAACCAGAAGCTTGGCCGACGTGCAGCGAGAGAAATGCCCAGGAGAGAAACTCTTGCAAGCTTTTTTTTAAAAAAACAAAGAACTCTCCATGCGCCTGAAGGCTTTGTTTTCCCCCGTGGTATGGCACCGTTTGCACAAAAGCTACAACCGTAAAGCAGTTCCCACGGAGAGGCCAAATTGTTCTGGAGGGGGTTGGGGGGAATGAAGTTGTGTTGTTGTTTTTTTAAATCTAACTACGTACACAATCTAACGCCTGCCAACCTAGCAGTTCGAAAGCAAGAAATTGCAAGTAGATAAACAGGGTCCACTTCGGTGGGAAGGTAACAGCGTTCCGTGCGCTCCGGTGTCTAGTCATGCCTGCCACATGACCACGGAAATGTCTGCAGAAGCAGACAGCACTGGCTCTTCGGCTTTGAAACAGAGATTAGCACTGAACCCTAGAGTCGGATACCTACCAACGAAGTAGGCAATGATTCAGGATCTTAAATTTATGAAGGATCAGATATAAAGCTTTCCGGAGACAACGTTTCGGGGTCTTTTAAGCCTGATAAAAATCTGGTCTTTTACCTGTCCTAATCTAGCTGTGAGAACCTCTTAAGACAGGGATATTCAACATGTGGCCTGTGGGCCAGATTTATCATGTGCTCCACCACCACCACCACACCAGGAAGTGCCATGTGGTGGAGGAAAGGGCAAAATGGCAGTCGTGCCCCCGAAGCTGCCTGAGGGAGCGTGACCCAATGGCCCCCGGCTTAAAAAGTTTGAAAACTCCTGCCTTAAGATCTTTGATTCTTGATCTCAAGGGATGAAGTGCCACTGAGAAATATCTTTAAAAAGTGGCAGGAAAGGAACATTTGGTCACCTTCCTATGATTCTGGTTTGCCTCCTCCTTCTATTTTCCACTGCTCAAATTGGATTTAGCCAATCATCTACTTTACAATATTTTAAAATGTCCAAATAGTCCCGTACAAGATAAAAGGGTAACGGTCACACTTGCTCAAAAGCCAGTGGTATCTGAGTCTAGGAAGCAGTGCTCATCTCCGTTGAAAGCCAGAGAGCCAGCGCTGTCTGCGCACGTTTCCGTGGACATGTGGCAGGCATGAGTGGTGTTCCTCACCAGGAGAGCGGGATATAAATCCATAAATAAATAAATAAAATGACTAGACACTGGAGCATACGGAGCATTGTTACATTTCCTGCCAAAGTGGTCCCTATTTATCTACTTGCAATTTTTTGCTTTTGAACTGCTAGGTTGGCAGGAGCTGGGACAGATGACGGGCGCTCTCTTCGTCATGCAGTACTCGGGTCTCGTACTGTTGACCTGCCAACTTTCTGGTCATCGAACTCAGTGTCTTAACCACTAAAGCACTAATGGCCCATACACAGACAAATGGACACATACAGAAACATACATAAGAATAAATAAAAATGAAGGATCCTAAATGTTTTTTCTTGCTAGTTTCCTTTAGAAGGAAAAAGTCTGCGCAAAAAGTCTGTTCTGTAGGCTTTTGCTTAAATCAGTTTTGTATGTAACTCGAAGCAAACCCATAGAAAAAATGAAATTTTTATGTAACCCATAGGAAATCATGTTACGTAAATGTAAGTAAACCGGGGCATTTATGTAAATCGGGACACGGTTTTAGAAGAAAATCATTATGTAAGTCGAATTTTAAGTAACTCGGGGCATTTGTAAGTCGGGGTTTTCCATTTCCAATTTTTACTGTATTTCTTCCATCCAGGCAGGATGTTTCCCCCCCTTTTGTTATTAAAGCCTGTCAGAATCTTGTGGCTCTAACATGCCTTCTCTGCTTTTCCAGAAACTGGAAAACTGGGTGTTTTCTCATGGAATTTGTCATCAGCGTTGTTGATCTGTTGGCCGTAACACATACAAGACAACACCACGAAGACCACGAATTCTGGAGAAATCCAAACTATTTCCCCAGTCCTTACAGAAAACAACAGGTCAGTCCAGGAAGACGTCGGCATCTGGCCTGCCAAGCTGTTAATTATACCATACCTCAAAAATAAATAAAGACATGTTAACGTCACATTGGGAATTTGGAAGTCACAAGCCATGCTACCTCATGGCTTACAGTTTGCTAAACCACCATCTAAAGTAGGTTTCTAAGTTTCGGCTTGGTGGGCGAGTATAAATTTTGCCAATTCAGCCAGGATGGAGGCTAATGGAGCATGCTTGCTTGAAGTTAGCCAAACCCTACTGGGGCATCTGCCATAGTTTCTTCTCTTTCGTGTCCTGATCAGACCCTCGACTGCCAAAATGAAGCCACTTTCATGGCTTGGTCCTTGCCCAAACACAAGTCCTCATCGGCGCATGTCTCTGGCAGCAATTGGCAAACCAGCAAATGGTCTGTGTCTCTCCAGAATCACACCGTGTGTTGTTGTGCGCCAGCAGTCCCTACTTGAGCATGTTGGTCTTGCATTTAGGAACTCCAACCCTAAGCCTATTCAGGGTGCTCCAGGAACAACATGCCCCTTAATTAAAACCTAATAAAGATCGGTTGAGCAAATGGACAAAGTTAATAACTATTAGCTACTTTCCCAATGTTAGCATAGACCTTCTGGTCTTTTTTAATATGCCACATTTAAATAGAATCATCATTTGAATGTTTTGATGGCAGTTGCATTTGCTACTGTTAGCTGGTCAGTCTTGAGCATGCTTGCGCTCAGACACCATCAGGGATTTATTTTGTGGTTGCTTTATTATGTTGTTGTTTATTGCTGGTTCGCCACCCAGAGTGGGAGATATCCCAGATGGGTAGTACAAACATGTCATAAACAAATTAGGTTTGTTTACTAAAAGCAAAAAGATATTCTTCATTGTTCCCAGTCTTTTTGCGGCTTGGAAGTCAAAACCTCTGGGAGGAAAATAAGGAGTAAATACAGGATAAATTCAATTTCGGTTCCAATTAGATTAGATCCATGGTGACGAACATCGGTCACCACTTCTGTGAGTCCCACGGGGTTTACTCTCGTTGGGGTCAAACCAACTGTTTTTACATCCAACGGAAAGACAACGCAGCCCGAAACCTTATTCTCCTTCAGCTTTTGGCTGTACATCTGATTGATAGGCAACTGGGAAATTCGTGTGACCAAACACCTACTGGCCAGGTTATCCTGCTATGGTAATAGAGTAGACCAAGGGTTCCCAACCTTTTCAAGCCAGGGGCCGGGTCAGTCAGCTTCGAGGGCCAGACAGCCATTTTGCTGTGCCTGCACTATGGGGGTAGCCATTTTGTTCCAACAGCTTTAAAGGTGTGGCCATTTTGTTTCTTGAATGCCCTTGGAGGGGTGGGGCCATATGAAGTAGCACCATGGGCCAGATCCAGCACACAGGCCTTAGGTTGGGGACCCCTGGAGTAGACCCTACTGCCAGCGACTCAATGTACTAACCTAGTTTAACTAACCTAACAAACCTGAGGACTAATGGCCTTGGCAAAGTCCACAGGGAAGGGTGATGGTCCCCAAGTGGATTAAATCCCATCTTGATGGTGGGCAGCAGCTTCATCCATCCTGGCTTGGGGCCGAGGAGAAGGACTTTGTGTGCCAAAAGGGCTCAGGGCAAATCAGCAGTTCGAGACCCGGGTAACTGCACAACAGTTTGAGCGCCCGTCGTCTGCCCCAGCTCCTGCCAACCGAGCCGTTCGAAATTGCAAGTAGATCAATAGGGATCACTTTGGTGGGGGGAAAAGATCTCGGGGACATGAAAGGAGCCTCATGCAGGCGTCTCCTGAGTGGAGTTCCTCCGGCAAAAATTCCTTCCAACCCAGAATAACTTCTGACACGAAATTATTATTATCACTCCATCTAGCTTTCATCGGCAGGAAATCATCTCCTTGGGAAGCCTATGACACAGCAGAAACCCAAAGATATACAAGCTGAAGTTGGAAATGAAAAATAGACACACACTCATATATTCTTTCTCTCTCTCTCTCTCTGGAGTCCACGTTGACAAATTCTTCAACAAGTCCTGTGGTTACAGGGAAGCTGGTTTTATTCTGACTCATCCCTGTTCAAACAGTTTACTGGAAATGGAAGGGAGGGGGGGAGCTTTCAAAGAAATCATGTGATGGCCAGACAAACCACAACCAGCAAAAAAAAGGCTTCAGAGGAGGCAAAGAAAGGAAAGAGGGGTGTCCTGAAAAGAAGTTGGGTTGGGTTGGGTTGGTTGCGTTGGGTTGGGTGCTTTCAGACCAGGAAAATCCACAACACCCAGAATCCGAAACAAGGACCGATAGATCGTCAGTTATTAGTTCCAATCCTCTGAGATGTTGGATACCTTTAATTCCCTCTTAGTTATTGTTTTGTTTAAAAGGAAAAGACAGGAGGCAACCAGGAAGGAGAGAAAACAAACCAGCAAAACAGAAACCTAAGCAACTGTTTGTATTTCTCTCTCTCTCACTCGCTTGTGTTCTGGAATCGCGAGGAGCATCACGCATGAATCTTCGTGGAAGCCTGGCCATCTTAAACTGGCTTCGCACACTACGCCAGGGAATACCGGTTCCTGGTGTTTTTTTTAAACCCTAAATGGTTCTTCAAAGAATAAGCCTCTGAGACATGCAAGTGGCTGGCCAGAAAACTTATGGAGGACAACCATATACCAGCATCGTTCATCTTCCAATGCAAAGCATGACAGGATGCTTAGAAGGGAGTAAAATTAAAACTTCAAGTTTCCTCCCCCCCCCTAAAGACAAGGATCTAAAATTTCTTGCTTTCGAATTGCTAGGTTGGCAGGAGCTGTGACAGAGAGGGCAGCTCACTCCATCATTCAGCACTCGGGTCTCGGAACTGCTGACCTGCCAACCTTCCAGTCGTCAAGTTCAGCGTCTTAGCCACTAAACCACTGCAGTCCCTAGAGCCATCCTAAATTGTATAAATCTCTTCTCTGGCACTGCCAGCGACCAGGTGCCACTCTGGGGGTGTTCTTACTTGTGCGGCCTCTGCGTGTTCGAGCATCTCTTCAAATTCCTGGTATTCTTCATCATCCGGTTCTGCTCCGGAAAGCCGGGCTGCTCTGGCCATGAAGTAAGGGGGCAACTCCCCAATGGCTGTCCCGGCACCCTAGAAGGAGGAGGAGAAAGATCAGAGAAAGAAAATCCATCCTTTTCCCATTTGCAGGTCAGCGAAATCCTGTTGGGACAAACAGGTACCGTATTTGGTTAACTTGAGACAAACCTTCCCCTTCCCGTCCAAACCGTTTCATGACCACCAGTTCAAGTAC
This sequence comes from Bradypodion ventrale, assembly GCA_035047345.1. Classification (NCBI taxonomy): domain Eukaryota; kingdom Metazoa; phylum Chordata; class Lepidosauria; order Squamata; family Chamaeleonidae; genus Bradypodion; species Bradypodion ventrale. The sequence goes on from JAWDJE010000012.1 coordinate 12,348,141, forward strand.
GTTAGTCTGGCCGGGTTATCCTGCTGTGGTAACAGAGTAGACCCTACTGTCAGCGACTCAACGCTGAGTGTCAGGCGGCGGTTAACTAACCTCAGGATACACAGGAAGAGCCTCCTCAAAGATTGTGGTATTTTCGAACCACAATCAGGCATCCCCTGGTAACAGCAACCTTGTGTTGCCGGCTAGTCTTTCTCATACTAGGTCAGGCCAAAGGAAGTACAGAATGGACTCACCAAAAGGTGCCTGGCCTGGAGATGATGAGGGCTTCGCGTGCCAAAAGGGCTCAGGACCAGAAAGTGATTCATGGAACTGGATCAGTGGTACTATGGGTGTCATGCTGCGATGTGGAAGGCACACGAGAGGCCACTGCATTATATTCTCAGGACAAGCTTCATGGCTGATCGCCATGAGCATCGCCAATATTTAGAATTGGATAATAATAATTTCGTGTCAGAAATTATTCTGGGTTGAAAGGGTTTTTGCTGGAGGAACTCCACTCGCGGGACACCCACATGAGGCTCTTTTTGTGTCCCCAAGATCTTTTCCCACCAAAGTGATCCCTATTGATCTACTTGCAATTTCTGGCTTTCGAACTGGGACAGAGACGGGCGTTCAAACCGTCATGCAGTACCCGGGTCTCGAAATGCCAACTTGCCAGCCGTCCATCTAGTAAGGCGAGCTTCTTAACCACTGATATGACAGAGAAAAAAGTTCAAGTACACCTTTCTGGTTGCTGTTGTTTTTTAATACACATAACCCGATTCTGCCCTGGCCATCTGGCTAATCAAAGGTTAACGGAAGAGGAAGCCTGGCGCAGATTCAAGCGGAGGCTTAGCAAATGCAGGAAAGGTACACAGGACAACAACAATTGGACAGCTGGCGGCAGGAGGGACACACCTCGGTCAGGAGCAGATGTCTTTGCACTGGGTGACAAATGCTTCTTTGCAAAGGCTCCCTCTTTTCAAAGCCAATCTGTAATTGCTTGGCTTTCTTTGTTCAACTCCTGCAAACAGCTGCCCGGGAGAAATGCAGCTGCTGTGAGAGTTGTAGAGGCCGCGATGGCTTAGGGGTTAAGACGCTGAGAAGGTTGGCGGACCAGCAGTTCGAGACTCCGAGTGCGGCACAACAGAGTGAGTGCCTGTCGTCTGTCCCCAGCTCCTGCCAAACTAGGAATTCAAAAGCAAGAAATTTGCAAGTAAACAGAGGTACTGCTTTGGTGCAAAAGGTAGCAGCATTCCGTGTGCTCCAACATCTATCTAAGCATGTCCGCCACATGGTCATGGAAACATCCACAGATGCAGACAGTCTAAGTCAATTCCCCAAAGCATTGATCAGTCAATGTGTACTGGCATAGGCTTCTGGGAATTGTAGTCCAAAAAACCAAAGGTTGGGAAACAGTGTCCTAAAGTCAGACACAGCTGTTTTTCAAGCAAGGGAGATATTGACCTTTACCTTGAGAGTTCTAGTAAAATCACTGGTTTGGTTTTAAACCTTAATTTTATTTCATTTTCAAAAAAAATATTAGGCTTATATTTCATTAAAAAAATACCCAAACAAAGGCCACTTGGAAATGCCTTATTTTGCCAAATAAAGTCTAGGCAGACCTCTTTAAAAAAATAGTTGTGCTTCACTGGTAGAAGAGGGTGTGTGATATAGTGGCTATTGTGTTGGACTGGGTTCTAGAAATTCATGTTCAAGTTGTCACAGAAGCATGGGGTCTACTGGATGGTCGCTTTCATCCTGGCCTATATTGCAGGACGGTTGTGACTAGAGAATGATGGGCCGGGCCCTCTCTGATACCCTCAGCATATGTCTATTGGAAGGTGAGATGAGCTTAGAAGAGTGATGGCGAACCTTTTAGAGACTGAGTGCCCAAACCGCAACCAAAACCCACTCTGTGCTGGGGGGAGGGAGGAAGCGCTCCCATTGGGCTAGGGGGCAGAGGGGCGGGGTGAACTCTGTGCTGGAGGGAGGAAGTGCTCCCATTGAGCTGTTGGCCAGAGAGGTGGGATGAACACTGTGTTGGGGGGAAGGAGGAAGCGTTCCCATTGGGCTGCTGGGCAGAGGGGCGGGGTGAACTCTGTGCTGGAGGGAGGGAGGAAGCGCTCCCATTGGGCTAGAGGGCAGAGGGGCGGGGTGAATTCTGTGCTGGAGGGAGGAAGCGCTCCCATTGGGCTGTTAGCCAGAAGTGGGGGGCGAACACTGTGTTGGGGGAAAGGAAGAAGCGTTCCCATTGGGCTGCTGGGCAGAGGGGCGGGGTGAACTCTGTGCTGGGGAGGGAGGAAGCGCTCCCATTGGGCTGTTGGGCAGAGCAAACTCTGTGCTGGGGTGACGGTGCGTGTGCTCACAGAGAAGGCTCTGAGTGCCCCCTCTGGCACGCATGCCATAGGTTCGCCATCACTGGATTAAAGTAACAAATCTGGTACTTTCCAGATGTTCTGGGCTATCACCTCTCATCAGCATAACTAACGGTTATAGTTCATAGTCTGAGAACAATTCGAGGGTCACCACGTCAACCAAGTGTGGAGCTGCTAAGTTGCTTCGTCCTGATTTGTAAGACTAAGAGACCGAAATCCCCCCCAAAAAAAGGAACACCCCCTGACCCACAGACAACGCTATCGGTTCAAGCAGATCTCTGCAGATAAGACCACAAAAGCCATAAGGGAGGAACCACAGAAAGCTTCCCCTTCCGAGGAGGAAGTGACTCGGATGACTCAAAGCAAGCCAGCCAAGTTGCACACTACTGGAGATAACAAAAGATTAAAAGCGAAAAAGAAAACCGAACTAACACCTTAAACCACCTACGGGTTTTTAACTGAGGAGAAAACGTTTCTTCCAAACCCGCAGATACAACCGGTCAGGTAGAAGCTGAAAATGAGAGGGACTCTCCCCAGTGAGAGCTGGCACGGGGTTCGAGTCTGAAGACAGCCCTGGCTCATTTTACAAAAGATTTTTTTTTTTTAAATTAAAACATCCCGAAAAACCAGGATTGTCCTGGATTCAAGGTTGGAAAAATTGTCCCGGCCAGTTCAATAAAAATCATGTTAATGTCCCGGATTTTTAAAACTTACTGATTTTGTATTATAACGCACCACTAAAATAAATTCGAACTCTTGCCATCAAATGAGCCAACTGGAACTGAATATATATTTTGGAAATACGGGAAGGATTCATGTTATTTATTTATTCATTCAATTTGTATAGCCGCCCCAATCGACATGCGACTCTGGCCGGCGTGCATAAAATCCCCAACGTTTAAACTATAGAAACCCTTAATTTGTATAATTGGTTTAAGTAATTGTTTTAGACAAGACGTATTGTCTCCTGGGTGACGGGTCTACACTGTATTTGTACTTATATGTTGTGCGTAAATGTTTTGCTGCTGTTGTATGTTTTTATGTAAAAATCAAAAATTTCAAAGAAGTTAGAGAAGAACCTAAATTGAATCTGCATCTGGCCCCCGGCAGTATTTCATGTGGCCTGCCCACACCCCTCCAAGGCCATTCAAGAAACAAAATGGCTGCCCCTTTGAAGCTGTTGGGACAAAATGGCTGCCCCGTAGTGCAGGCAGGGCAAAATGGCCGCCCAGCCCTCGAAGCTGACTGAGAGCACGTGACTCGGCCCCCCAGCTTGAAAAGGTTGGGAACCCCTGTAATAGAGACAGACAGATGGATAGATGGATGGATAGATGGATGGATGGACAGACGGACCATTTATTTGTACATCACCCAGAGCGGGAAACACTCAAGATGGGCAGCATAAAAATGTCATTAATAAATGAATAAATTTATTAACATTCAAGTTCTTATAATTCAATGCTAGTTTTAATAGGTAAAGGTCATCCCTTGCTCAAAAGCCAGTCCTATCCGACTCTAGGGTTCAGTGCTCATCTTAGTTTATAGCCAAAGAGCCAGCGCTTTCTGCGTCTGCAGACATTTCCATAGTCATGTGACAGGCATGGCTAGACACCAAAGCACACAGAACACTGTTACCCTTCCTGCCAAAGCATTACCTATTTATCCACTTGCAATTTCTTGCCTTTGAACTGCTAGTTTGGCAGGAGCTGGGACAGCGACGGGCGCTCACTCTGTTGAGCAGCGCTCGGGTCTCAAATGGCTGACCTACCAACCTTCCCGTCATTAAGCTCAGCATCTCAACCACTAAGGAAACACAGTCCCATAAAGCTAGTTTTAATAGGATGGTTTATACGTGTTCTAAGGTTATAAGCTGATACGTCTTCAGCTCTTATCTGTTTTTCACTTCAGGTTGGAAGGTACCTCGAATCCTGTGCTGGGAGAAAGGTTAGGGAATAAAGCTAATGAATTAATTAATAAGATACATAAAGTCAGGCTAATGGGACATCAGCATTGTCTTTTTCCCCTTCATCCTTTGTGATCCAAATCCTTCAACATGAAGCAACTGAAAACTTGGGAGAACTAGTAAAAGCAGCTCGAATTTACAAACCCAGCTGATTTAAATATTTTTTTACAGCATTTGTGTGTTTCTTACCCACATGCAAGCCTCCAGCCTGACTTTTGAAATGATGGTCCACAAAGAAATCGACCCTTCAATTCCTTCTTCGTCAGGGCAGATAATCTGGTCAGGATACGGTGGTTCGGGGAAATCCACAGAGTTACATTCATACGCAGCGAGCGTAACTGAAGCTATATGTGGACCCTGGAGAAAGAAAACAGGGCAGGTGAAACACAACAGAAGCCAACATATTGTGATGGCTCAGAAAAGGAGGTAACAGGCGTCACATTTATGAAGTCCATTTACTCTAAGAGATCATAATATTAAGATTTTATCTTCAGAATTGAGATAAAGATAGGTAAAGGTCACCCTTGCTCGAAAGCCAATCGTATCCGACTCTAGGGTTCAGTGCTCTTCCCTCTTTATAGCCAAAGAGCTAGTGTTGTCTGCGTCTGACAGACGTTTCTGCGGTCACGTGGCAGGCATGACTAGACACCAGAGCTCATGGAACGCTCCTTATTTTATTTTTTAAAAAGATTTGTACCTGCCACCCCCGGCTGGGATGACTCCAGGCATCTTACACCAAACACTACAAACCCAACATAAAAACATCCCAGCAATAAACATCATAAAAACCCTAAGCCTAAATTCATTAAAACCTTTGACCACCCTCTACCTCCAATTCCAACACTTAGACTGACTAAAACTAGAGTAAAAAAACCTAACCTTACCCCCGCCCTCCCGGGCAGCCTTTATATCAACCAACGTGGGGCCGCTGCCCCACCGGCTGCTCCCCACACCTGACGAGCTAGCCATGTTTTTAACCCATTTCTGAATGGCAATATCTCTGCCTGGAAGTTTATCTTCCTTTCAAAGTGGTCCCTATTTATCCACTTGTAATTTCTTGCTTTCAAACTGCTAAGTTGGCAGGCGCTTGGACAGAGGTGGGAGCTCACTCCGTCATGCAGCACTCGGGACTCGTGATGGATTGGGCACCCGTCCTCTGCCCCAGCCCCTGCCAACCGAGCAGATCGAAGCCATAAATTGCAAGTAGATCAATAGGGACCCCACCAAAGACCTTGGGGACATGAAAGGCGCCTCATTCGGGCGTCCCCTGAGCAGAGTTTCTCCAGCAAAAAATCCTTTCAACCTAGAATAATTTCCAACACAAAACTATTATTACAACTACAGACGCCACTCTTGAGAGTCACTGAGTCACAAAATAACTGATCCCACCGGAAGGCAGATTTAATGGCTGAGGTTTAGAAAATTAAAATAAAATAATGGTCACGAATGCTCAGATTTCGGGTGGGTCATGAACACATGGGTACCGTGTGACTCGGAGAGGACACGGACTGTACTTCTATTTCAGACGAAGAGAAGAAAGCCAAAGGGGGGAAATTCTGAAAGAGCTGTAGCGTACTCTAGTCATGCTCTCGGGGTGGGGTGGAATGGTATGTTAACGGCAAGTATTGACAAAAGAAGGATCCCTAGTAGGCATTAGTTAGAAAACCCTTGGAAGACTAGGGTGCCGAACATTTGTGCTGGAATGGAATTTGATGAAGACCTTCTGGAGCCTGTGGTTAGACTGGAATTTGACCCCTTAGGAATCCAGGCTGGGGTGAGGAATGAAATCAGAAGTGACACATGAGCTGTTCCAATCCCCCCTCCCTCCTATCATCATCGTGGACTGCAACTCGTATCAGAGAATGCATTTCCCCCCCCCAAAAAAAAAACACAAGAAAAATGCCATTGGTGTGAATTTGTTTAAGGTGGCCATGAAGTGACCCGTACACTATGATCACGGAGCCATCTCCTGCGGCACACATGAGACGTGCAGGATTTAACCCCGGGACTGCAATGGACTGCCGCAGCCTTGAACATATTATCAAGGTGTGCCTTCACAGCCAGTCCATCTGGCGTGGCCTCTTCCGCCTCCATGACTGTTGGGAATCATCAGAGTTCCTCCTCCGCTCATTTTGTCATTGGGTCCAATGTGATGGTTTCCAGTGGCATTTCCTCCACTGAGGGGGCCGACACCCCACCTAATGGGGCTCATCGGCCCATAGCCATCAGCACCTTTAGGGAATCAGGTTAGTTAATTGCTGCCTGACACTTGGCGTTTTCCCTCCTATATCCCATCATCAAGCAATCATTATTATCATGATCTTGTTTTAAATACTGAGACAGAGACTCAGTAACAGCGTTCCGTGCACTCCGGTGTCTAGTCATGCCTGCCACATGACCACGGAAACGTCTGCAGAAGCAGACAGCGCTGGCTCTTCGGCTTAGAAACAGAGATGAGCACTGCACCCTAGAGTCGGATACGACTGGCTTTCGAGCAAGGGAAACCTTTACCTTTAGAGACTCAGTATTAGTTAGTTAGTTAGTTAGTTAGTTAGTTAGTTAGTTAGTTAGTTAGTTAGTTCAAGGCAGCCTAAATGGACATCTTCCTCTCCACTGTACATTCACAACAATCTTAGGAGGTAAGAGAAATTAACCAAAGGCTATGGATACGTTTCATGGCTCATAAGCTTAGGATGTGACTCAATCGATTCCCCGTCCATCGCTACAGCCAAAGATCACATCAACCGTCATAGTATTACTGAAATCGATACTACTGCTGATTCAAACATGTAGCCAGATGCATGAGAACACACGTTGTTCAAATACTGTACAAAGAAACGGTAGCCACATGCAAAATATCCTAATTTTCTTTTCTTTTGTTTTTTCCCATGCACCTTTGTGGGCTGTTCAACTTTCCCAAAACACTGTTGTTTTCTTTTAGGTGCATGAGATTTTTAAGCCTTTCATGTTGGTCTCAAAGGGGTGGTTGGGGAGGGTAAAGATGTGTCATTACCCCCACCCACCCACCCACCCATGTCTGGGGCTATTTTCTCATGGGAAAGACGGGCCCCTTTCGACTCACCGCAAGCAGCGACTCATCCTCTCCTCTCAAAATCCTCGTTACCCCCTTTTGAAAACACAAGCCAAGCTTATGCGCGATAGCATGTTTTATTTTTAATTTTTATTTTAGACAGGCAAGGAGTCAACAGAAAGTTGACTGTTCAGAGGAAACCTGGAAGGGAGCTGGCCAAAGATTTTGTCATCGTCTAACTCAACATCTTATTCATTCCACCTCTATGTACAGCTGAAGGCCTAAAACAGGATTACTCAGAAGATGAACTTGATGAAATCATCTCCTTCCAAATTGAACCAGTAAGGGAGGCCTCCGTGTGACTTTACTTCATTCTCCTATTCAAGCCACCATTGAGACAGGCTTAAATCTGGGGTTTTCAACCTCTTTAAGCCAAGGGCCAAACCATGCGCCTTCAGACAGCTGAGCAGGCTGGACAGGTGGTTCCCCTTGCCATAAACAGTGCCATAAACCACACCCGCAGCTGTCATAAACACATTTACGACAGCCATGGGGACGTTTATGACTGTCATAAACGTGTCCGCTTTCGGCGGCACAGGCCGGACGATTAGGTTTCCCACCCCTTGCTTAAATCAATGATAGGCGAAGGCATCACCTCTTTGCTTCTTCTTGTCAATATAGAGCTGGGAAATGTTATTTTTTAAACAATAACAACAACAACAACAACAACAACAACAACAACAATAATAATAATAATAATAATAATTGCCAGAATCAGCAGGACTTGTGGGGTGAGATTGTGGAAACATTAGTCTAGAAAAAGATCACATTTCCAATCTCACTTTGCTGAAATATTTTGGTTTCTTAGCCTTTATTTATTTGGCAAGAGCTGGGACAGAGATGGAGGCTTACTCCGTCGTGTAGCACTCGGGTCTCGAACTGCTGACCTGCCGACCTTCCAGTCATCAAGTTCAGTGTCTTAACCAGTAAGCCACCGCAGTTCCGAAAACGACATTAGCACTATTCTTTCACAATTAGTAGTAGGTGATTAGTAAATGTAAAGGACGCCCTTGCTTGAAAGCAAATCGTATCCGACTCTAGGTCTCAGTACTCATCTTTGTTTATAGCCAAAGAGCCAGCGCTGTCTGCATCTGCAGATTTTTCCATGGACATGTGGCAGGCATGGTTAGACACCGGAGTGCACGGAACGCTGTTTACCTTCCCACCGAAGTGGTCCCTCTTTATCTACTTGCAATTTCTTGCTTTCGAACTGCTAGGTTGGCAAGAGCTGGGGCAGAGACGGGAGCTCACTCTGTCATGCAGTACCCGGGAATTGAACTTGGACCTTCTAGTCAGCGAGTTCAGAGTCTTAACCACTTGAGCCACCGCAGTCCCAGTAGGTGATTAATTTAATTTTTTTAAAAAAAAGTATGCCGCCCACTCAGGCGCACCTGACTCATTTCCCCGAGAAATGAGAATTAGGCAAACATTTTTCCATAATGAACTAGGGTGAAAGTTTAGGTTTAATCACTTATTCTGCCTTTTTCAAAGCAGATGGAAAACCCTTCCGATTGCATTTGAGTGCAAATGCTTAAATCTCCCCGAACAACCAGCTTCCAAAGTGAACTTTGAGTGCTGCCAACAACTTCAGAAACATGCGTCTTTCCACTCCGTTCCCAACCTGGTTGTGCCCCCGTGAGCACACCATCACAGACTGGGCGGAAGTGATTTCCCAGCATTGGTTCACTCTCAGCATTCAGTGCTTCCAGGAAGAATTCAGCCCATTGTGACTAAAGACCCATGTGCGGGGAGGGGGGGGGGATCATGAAGGAAGCCCGTGAGACAGACGGAAGTCACAAAACAACTCCCAAAAGGGAAAAGGATATTTTAAAAAAATGCACCAGAGCAGGCTGGGTTTCAAAACCACTCTAAATCATCTGCTGGATTTCTGTGTCTCTCAACCTGCGGCCCGTGGGCTGGATGCGGCCCGTGCCACCATTTCATGTGGCCTCCCCAACTGCCTACACTATACCAGAAAGTGCCATGTGGTGGATGAAGGGCAAAATGGTCGTCCAGCCCCTGAAGCTGTCTGAGGGAGCATGACCTGGCCCCGGGCTTAAAAAGGTTGAGAACAACTGCTCTAACCTCAAGGCATTCACTTTCCCAGAATTATCTCACCCGACAGAAACCTGACCTTGGCTAGCAGCAGATGGCAACCACTTTGAAGTTTTGCGCAAGCTGGTCATAGAAAACATCAGTGTGCAAAAAGAAGGAGTGAAACAGGGTAAAAGGATAAAAGGGCTGGCAGGGGAATGCTTTCCTTCGAAAACTTTTAAAAATGCAAATTAAAGAGGTGGAAGGATGGGAAAGTAGCTATGCTGGCCAAGGAATGTGGGTAATGTAGTCCAAGAAGACCAGAGAGTAAACACACACACACAAAAAACGTTGTGGCACTGTATGGTTAGCATGTCAGACAAGTATACAAATCTATTTATTTATTTTTAAACAACTGGTAACTCCTGTTATTTGGATAGATGCCATGAAACCTCACTCTTCTGTCTGACAAAGTGGACTTGATCTACAAAAGCTAACGTTAAAATACAATGTCTGGCTAGGCTATCCTGCTACGGTAATAGAGCAGACCCTACTGCCAGCGACTCAACGCCGAGTGTCAGGCGGCGGTTAACTAACCTGACCACCCTGAGGACTAATGGCTTTGGGTGGCGGAGTCCACAGGGACAGGTGATGGTCCCCGAGTGGATTAAATGGTCCCACTTGAATCCATCTTGACGGAGGGCAGCAGCTTCATCACTCCTGGCCTGGGGCTGATGATGATGACTTTGTGTGCCAAAAGGACTCAGGACCAGAAAGTGGCTCATGGAACAGGATCAGTGGTATGGGGTTCATGCTGCGATGCAGAAGGCAGATGAAAGGCCATGGTATTATATTCTCAGGACAGTCTTCATGGCTGAAGGCCATGAGGATCGCCTATACTCAGATATGACAGAACAACAAGAAGAAAATACAGCAATCTTCAAAGAGCCACAACATTTTTTTGCCTTTTTTTGTTTACTCTCTGATATGCTTAAAACACAGACTAACACGGCTACCATTCCCAAAAAATTTCCAAGAAAACCATCTTCCCAAGGTTTAGGCGAGAGAAGATCTGTCCAGATGCGATTTCCATTTTCACTGCAGGCTGCAAATAGCAATGGCGCATTGAATCAGGTGTTATATTATAGGAACAGTTCCATCAGAGGAGCCTATTATTTCATAAGGTTAAAAATCCTGTCCCCACCCAAAAACCTCCCATGGTCATCCTGACCTTTGCTGCCCTAACTAACCAGTTCTCTTTTTGCTCTTCTGAGGAATTAAGGAAGCACAAAGTATTTCTGAGAAAGACAGACATGAGCTCAGAAATGGTTATGCAAGCACATAGGAACAAGTCTGTTCACATGAGAGGAGGTGGGGGGGGGGGGACAAGAGAAAGAAGAGAAAAGAGAGGGAAAGGGTGAGAAAAAGGTTGGCAGAGACACAGGAAATAGGAATATTTTATTTATTTATTTATTTGATTTGATTAGATGGAGGAAGAATTAACCCGGAAGAGCTTTAACCGTACAGGCGCGTTTTACTCCTGCTTCCGGGAGTGATGAGAGCAGTGCAGACCAGATGAATCGCAGTAAACCCCTTCGTGTGGATTCACGGGGGCTTGGGCTTCTGAGAATTGAAGTCCAAGAACATCTGGAGTGCCAAGGTTCGCCACCACAGGCATAAGCAGTTTGCCAGCTTATCCCGACGCCAAAGGTGGCCTGGTTTGTGATGGACAATTAGCAAATGTCTTCTGCGACCGGCCCTGGACGGGTCAAAGCGGAGCCTAGGAAGGCTAAGGTGCCGATCGGATTTGGAACTAGAATGGCCAAGAAAGGTTCCTTTTTGTTTCTTGTGCCGGGCTGAGTCGTACAAACCCAACCTCTTTCAAACAGGTGGCAGAGCGACATTGGAGGAGTCATAGCGTTTCTGAAAGTGTTTATGAGGAACAGATTTGAAATGAAAAACGGCAGATGTTCAAACACTGGGGTGGGGTAAGGGTGGGGTAATCGCTCGGGTTTCGTCTTTTCAAGCAGCTTCTACACTTCAGGTTCTTTCTCCTCCAAAATAGAAGTTTGTGAATTTGGGGGGAAATTCCACAAACAGGAGTTGAAGCGAAAGGGGGAAATCTACGCACCAGCCCAATTCAAGAGGTCCAGCTATCCACAGCATACAGCACAGTGTAACGTCCTGCCATACAGGTGATAAAGATGAAAGGTAAAGGTTTCCCTTTATCGAAAGCCAGTTGTTTCTGATTTTAGGGTTTACAGCTAAAGAACCAGCACTGTCTGCATCCCCAGATGTTTCTGTGGTCATGTGGCAGGCATAAGATACCGGGGCGCTGCTACATTTCCTGCCGAAGTGGTACCTATTTATCTACTTGCAATGTCTTGCTTTCAAACCGCTAAGTTGGCAGGAGCTGGGACAAAGACAGGCACTCAAACCGTCATGAACTCCTGACTTGCTGACCTTCCAGTTGTCAAGATCAGCATCTTAACCACTAAGCCACTGCGCCACCCCTTAAGATGACAATCCCAAATTAATCACTACTGTGACTAAACATACATGCACGCAACATTCAAAAATAGAAATGTACGAGTTAAGCATTCCCTCTCAAGGCAAACTTTACAAATGGGCAAACTTTTGATCTGTTTCAGTTCCCCTTGTTAGATCTTTTTGCAACCACAATCTTCTTTCATCTGAAATATGAAAGAATTAAGCATATTGTGTTTTATAAGTTCCTACTATCAGAAAATAACTGAGCTAAAAATGATCGGCCACACTTTATTCAGAGACACTGTCCAGATCTTTTTAACAAAGCCATTTATCCAAGTAAGGAAAATATTTGTGCATGCATAGAAGCAAATATTGACTAGGCTGCAATGTTTTTTTTAACAGTGGACAATCCCTTGGATCCATTTGGATTTGCTCGAAAGCCAGTCGTATCCGACTCTAGGGTTCAGTGCTCATCTGTTTATGGCGAAAGGATTATTCTACTGGCATCTATAAAACTGGTCTCCAGCGTCTTTTCCCCCACCCTTCGTTGTTTGCATGGCCACACGCACAGTGCAAATCGGCTCTCTGTGGTTACACTGGGCGTGAGACAGTGCCGGATTTTGGAATCCATTCTCCTTCGTAGGAATGCAGATCACGAGGAAGAAGCAAAAGAAGAAAGCAAAAGAGAAAGTCATCGTCTCTATGAAAAGGAGAAAAAGCTACTGCATGCCCCAGCCTGCCAATCTCGCTTTGAATCGTTGCAAAAGTAGCAGACTTTTCTCATGGAGCGCTTAGAAGCAAGTTGGGACAGTCAAAATGCAGAGCTACCATACTGGGAACATGTCATCGTACTACAGTCGAGAGGGATGATATAATCAAAAGGACGGACCACACGAGAGTCAACTCAACGAGGTCGTAGTTCGCACAAGATGTCCAATAACATGAGGATTTCTGGCATAATACAGAGAAAAGAAGCTGCTTGTGGGTTTTCCAGTCAAACGGATGTATTTCACTTTTATGCGTACGACTTCGTGGGGGCCACAATTCGACCTGATTCTGCAGAAGGTGAGTGTTCCCAAGTCCAGCCAACTGAAGCGATGACCGAAGGGAGCTAGGGATAAGAGCTTACAAAAACACCTGGCAAGCAAGAGACATTGCTCCGTAGGGCTCACAATTAAAGCTCACACAACACAGCAGAGCTGGCTCTGGAAGTCTAGAGCAGGGGTTAGCAACCTACGGTCCACGGGCCAGCCCTGGCCCCCGCCGCCATTCCAGCCAGTGATAACCCCAGAAGCAGATGCGCAAATATGCTGCTCTTCCGCCTCCCAGTCAGCGTCTTAACCACTTGAGCCACTGCAATCCCTTTGTGGCCAGCTTCAAAAGCAAAACCAAAACTATATGAGCAGAGAGAACCGACAACTTTGGCAAGCCAGCGGCTCCACCTATCGCCCTGCTACAGAAAAAAACCATTAAAGTACGGACAAAAGGCAGCATCCGTCAAATATAAAAGCAATGGCAAGAAAGTCCTGGTGTGTTCACAGAGACACCAAGTGGTCAATTCCGGCATCGGCCCTCTCCTAAAAACACCAAAACCGACTCAATTTCTGCATCAACTTCAGCTGGAGAAGTTGCAAACCCCGATTTCACACAACACACAACAGTTTAATATTCAGCTCCTTTGCCCAAATGAAGAGTGTTGCGACAATCCTGAAGCTGGAAGGTTGCGGCACAAAGAAAAGACAGGCCAGAAAGGTAATCATCTATTTTTGATTATTGAATCAACTGGGAAGAGTTCAGGGCTGGCAAAGCTTTAAAAAGCATTAAATGTGGTCCTTCCTACCCAGGAAAATAACAGGGCCGTGGTGGTGGCTTAGTGGTTAAGACGCTGACCTTGACAACGGGAAGGCTGGCAGGGTCAGCAGTTTGAGATCTGAGTGCTGGGATTGATGGGAATTGTAGTCCAACACATCAAGTGGCAGACAACTTTTTCATCAGCATAATAATAATAATTTCATGTCAGAAATTATTCTGGGTTGAGGGGAATTTTGCTGGAGAAACTCTGCTCAGGAGACGCCCAAATGAGGCTCCATTCATGTCTCCAAGATCTTTTTCCCCCACCAAAGCAGTCCCTATTGATCTACTCGCAATTTCTTGCTTTCAAACTGCTAGGTTGGCAGGAGCTGGGACAGAGACGGGCGCTCCATCTGTCATGCAGCACTCGGGTCTCAAACTGCCAACTTCCCGCCCTTCCAGCTAACAAGGCGAGCTTCTTAACCACTGAACCACCACAGCCCCCATCAGCAGAAGAACCATAAAGAAGGCTATCAAAGGGCTCTTTATAAACAGAAAACAACACCAGAGAAAAAGAGATATTCTATTCCTCTTGCAGGGAGCAGATTCTGGTCTATTATTTAATGATTTAATTACAATGGTACCTCGCTTAAAGAGCATAATGCATCCCACGGGAATGCTCTTTAAAGGGAGTTTGCTCTTTAAGCGAAACACCATTATAAGTGACCAATTGTGACTTCTGACAGGGGGGATTGCGAGCCCCGATTTGGTTGTTAAGTGAGTTTTTGGTTGGTTTTAGTTGTTAAGCGAGGCGACTATTCAGAGAAAACTCTGCTTTTAAAGCGAGTTAGTCTCTAAGCGAGGTTTTATTGTAATTCCAGAAAACGATGGCCCAATTAAAGTCTTCCTTCTTCTTCTTTTTTGCAAACCAATGGATGATCTATCGCTAGCTTGCATATCTAGCTAACAGAGCATGTTGAGTTTTAATGTCTTGTCATGGAACTAAGCATGGGAACCCTGGGTGTACATATCTGCAATGCTGCTTACAAAAAAATGTTTTCTCCCAAAGTTTCCCCCAAGGGAAAAAACCCTCATACAGAGGCCCAAACTGTACATTTTGACTTACCAAGTAGAGCAGAAACGTATGAAGGCCAGTTCCGAGACCAACGGAAGAGAGGACACCTAAGCCTACCCAGTAGACACACCATAAGAGTTTCTTCTCCATATACAGCACATACTAATGGGGAAAAAAGAGGAGGAAAAGATTATGTTTTCTATAAGAAAGCCCCATGAAATGTTGCTTATTGCATTGATTTTTCCCCACATTTTTCTTCCATTAAGTACATAGCTTTTTTTCCTCCCGGCTCCAGCCTCGCAACAAGTCTATATGGTAGATCAGGCTGGGAAAGAGCAATGGATCCATGAATATCAAGGCTCAACAGAAGCCGGAGCCTAAATTAATCAATATTTTAATCACTGAAGCAGAATGTTATCCTGCTATGGCCGGGGTTCTCAACCTTTTTAAGCCGTGGGCTGGACCACACACACCCAGACAGCTGACCAGGCCGGACGGACTGGTGGTTCCCCCCTGCCGTAAACACTGCGGTAAAATGTGTCTGCGACTGTTGAAAATGTGTTTACAACAGACGTGGGCACATTTATGGTTGTCAGAAACATGTCAACATCTGTTGGCAGCAACACGGGCCACATGGAATGGTGCTGCGGGCCAGCGAACAACTGTGCTATAGTAATAGAATAGACCATACTGCCAGCAACTCAAGAGGAAGGGAGTGGTTAACTAACCTGACCACCCTGAGGATTAACGGCCTTGGGTGCCAAAGTCCACAGGGAAGGGTGATGGTCCCCAAGTGGATTAAATCCCACTTAGATCCATCTTGATAGAGAGCAGCAGCTTCATTCATTCTGGCCTGGGGCTGATGATGAGGACTTTGTCAGGACCAGAAAGTGACTCGCAGAACTGGATCAGAGGTACTATGGATGTCACACTGCGATGCGGAAGGCAGAGGAAAGTCCACTGCATTATATTCTCAGGACAGTCTTCATGGCTGATCGCCATGAGCATCGCCAATATTCGGATTCCGATATGGCAGAAGAAGCAGCAGATTGGAGGGTTTTTTTAAAACAAAGAAAGTCAAAGTGGAATTCTAAAGAGCTGAAAAAGGGAGGAAACCCAGCACATGGCCATATTGAAGATAAGGATTCTGAGCAAACCAAAAGGCTTGTGACGGTTGAGTTACCTGTTGATGTGAGCCTTCAATATAATACGCCAACATCAGCACTGCCAGCAGAAGTAAGAGAGACGCCACGATACTTCGGCGATGCCACAACCTGGGAAGGAAAGAAATTAAACAGCATTCGAAACCCGAAACAAAGGCTCTGAGCCACATACAAACTGAAGCAAATGTTACCCCAAAAATGAGGTGTCACAACTTTCAGGACTGTGCAAAAGTCTTAGACCACCACTAATTGGTTTGGGGAAAATTCAGTAAGTGATGGGGGGGGGGGGGGGATAACACAACCCCCGAGTCATCTAGACAAACCAAAATTGGAAAGAATCTTATACTGACTCTCCTCTCAGACCTCTCAGTTTGGTGAAGTTTTGAGTTCAGGTGTCTGTACTATGGTTCATCAAATCATTCATTGAATTGTCCCCAAACCAGCTGCTTGGCAGGAGCTGAGACAAAGGCGGGTGACTGGCCCGTGGCGCGAAAAGTTTGGTAACCCCTGTTATAGTAGTTTAAAACAAACTACTGTACTAAACACTGGAAGGTTTAACAAACCCAAGCCCAAACCAAGCTCAAGAGGAAATGTTGCGGTGAATTCCACAAATCAATTACAGATTAATGAACAAGCACTTCCTTCTATCCCATCAAAGTCTTCTACTTTCCAAGGTGCCCCAAATTTAAAGTGTGATGAAATCGGAGACAGGGGAAATAAAGGTTTGTTTGAGATTACTGCTGCTCTGAAAGGCATCAACCCGCTCGCCCAGACAAGAGAAATAAAAATTCAAAGAAAATGATCTTTACTTTATGGTCCATTCTTTTAAGTTTAGCAATGTTTCCAGGGCAAAATACTGCAGGGTAACGCTAGGTTTTCTCCAGAGCACGATATTCTGACGCTCTTCACGCTCGCTCCATGGCTGTCCGCTCGCCAAGGGTTCTGCAAAACAGGAACAGGAGTAAAAAGATTCAGAGAAAGAAATGTTACAGGGAATAGCAACACCACCACCCCACCCTCAGCTTTGGAAACAAAACCCTGACGCCACTAATATACAAGTTCTTTAACTAAGAAGCAAACAAGGGGAGTTTTCTCAGTTCTCTGGAGCACTTCATTTGATAAAGATGGTATAAATTTGGGGAAAGTAGTAGGAAAGACTAGAAAGTGACTCACGGAACTGGATCAGTGGTATGGGAGTCATGCTGTAATGCGGAAGGCAGATGAAAGGTCACGGCATTATATTCTCAGAACAGTCTTCATGGCTGAGCACCATGAGGACCGCCAATATTCGGTTTCGGATATGGCAGAAGCAATAGTTACTAAGGACATAAGTGATGCCAACTTTTCCCCTCATTTGCTATTGGCTTGTTTGATTAAGCTACAAAGGCTCAAATGTTGCCATCTTTATTCACATGGGAGTTTATTTATTATAGGGGAGCCCAAACTTTTTGGGCCGTGAGCTGGTCACGCGGTTCAGTGTGCCGGTCACGTGGTTCTTCCCACCGGAAGCAAAAAACACACCTTGCAATCTGTTTTGCAACAGGATGAGATAGATTTGAAGCTGTCATTTTCTCTGCTTAAACCAGGGGGTGCCCAAACTACAGCCCATGGGAAAGATCCGGCTCCCAACACCAATTCATCTGGCCCGTGCCACCCTTGTCGCTCCCGGAAGGGGAAGTAAAACGTGCCCATATGCGTTTTACTTCAGCTTCCGGGAGCAACAAGGGCGGTATGGGCTGGATGAATTGGCATTGGGGGCCGGATATGGCCCATGGGCTGTAGTTTGGGCACTCCTGATTTATTATATTTTTATACCACTCATCTGGGATATTTCCACTCTGAGCGGTGTACAAACAATTAGTCCCTTGGTTGTGCGTATCGTCTCCTAAGCTCTGGCCAGAAGTTGGTGTAAGCAAAAACCTCCTGTCGCTTCAACATCCATTTCAAAGAACAGCCACCCCTTGGGCCCAAATCTATTTCTGGACTTCCCACATCAAACCAGGTCAAGCTGCAAATGATCTTCCTAGAAGCACATCTTCTAAACAACGGTGGGAACCGAAGAAGAACAGCAGCCATTCTAGATTGGCTTTCACGGATGGGGGGATGACTTGGCGATATATCCAAGGTCTATTCTGTGGGAGCATATTTTTTAAAGCCATTGGTTCCCCTAAATTCATTTTAAAGACTTAAAATCTTTCAGGTTTCACGGGCAATCAAATTGGAAGACTGGCCTCTTTGCTCCCACTCATTTGACCAAGATGTTTACGTTGCTCTGACCTTTAGTTGCTCTAAGACAGTGGTGGCTAACCTTTTAGAGATCGAGTGCCCAAATTACAACCCAAAACCCACTCTGTGCTGGGGGGAGGAAGTGCTCCCATTGGGCTGCTGGACAAAGGGGCAGGGCGAAGTCTGTGCTGGGGGGAGGGAGGAAGCGCTCCCATTGGGCTGCTGGTCAGAGGGGAGGGGCGAACTCTGAGCTGGGGTGATGGCACGCGTGCCGACAGAAAGGGCTCCGAGTGCCCCCTCCGGCATGTGTGCCATAGGTTTGCCACCAGTGCTCTAAAACGTCTCTCACCTGCTTTTGTTTTCAGGCTAAGCATAACAGGGTGAAACCTCCCTTTGGCCATCATTTCAGTTCATACAGTGCCTGGCTCATTGGTTCAGGAAATATGCGACAGCTGCAGAAAGGTACAATGCTCTTAATTCTCCTACGTGGAAGGCTTCTAATTCACCTGCCGTACCTGTAAAGCTTCCATTGTGTTGTCCTTTGTTCAATCCAAAACGCCTCTGGTCACAATCTGTTCCATTCCCTGCCATTTCATAGATCAGTCGCTTCTGGGGACCTGACATCAAAAATAAGCACACGGGGTGGTTGAGCAACCATCTATATGTGTTAGTTCTGCAAAGGTCTCACATCCTCCACCCTCAGATGAGTATTTCATTGCCTTCTAGTTGGAATGATGAGACAAGTCTGGCTTCTGCCTTCAAGATGGAGAGGACGGAAGATTATAATCTCCCTTACAATTGCCCTGGGGTCACAGTGACTTAGTAGTTAAGATGCTGAGCTTGTCAAATAGAAGGTGGACAGATCTCCAGTTTTGGGACACAAGAGCTGCGGGACAGAGTGAATGCCTGTCGTCTGTCCCAGCTCCTGCCAACCCTGCAGTTCAAAAGCAAGAAATTGCAAGTAGATAAATAGGTACCTTTAGGCAGGGAAGGCAACAATGTTCTGTATGCTCTGACATCTAGTCACATCTGCCACATGACCATGGAAACCTCTGTAGACACAGCACTGTCTCTTTGGCTATAAACGGAGTGGAGCACCATATTCTAGCTGGGACAGAGACGGGCTCACTCCGCCGTGTAGCACTCAGGTCTCGAACTGCTAACCTTCCAGACATCAAGTTTAGTGTCTTAACCATTTTAGCCACTGCAGTCCCTAGCTAGACATAAAAATTAATGCTGCTCATCCTGGCTGGAAAGATAGACAAGATATATTTAGTCTAAAAGGGGAAGAAATGTTTCCAAACAACACCCTGTGACTGTGCTAGAGATAGGAGAGAGAACAGACCGCTCTATACTAAAGAAATCTGGGGATTAGAACCGAACAGCATCTAAGGAAGAAGCTATAGAACATACCACAACCTAGGCAAAAAATAAATAAATCCAAATTATAAATATTTTCCTACCAAAGCAGGAAATAGACTGTCTAGAAATAAAAGACAAATTATCTGGAACTTTTACAATTTGTATGGTGGGTGGAGGTGAGCTAATGAGAAGAAAGGCAATTATCTTCTCTTATTGTTTTATCTCCAAGAGTTTAGAGGCGCTGGCGCTAGAAGAATGCAGATTTTTGTGCACAAGGCATACATTGTCGCCTTTTGTTGCATCGCAACAATGCACTCATCAACCTTGGCACATCTCAAAAGGGCATTTCTTTCGGGCGACAATGATGGCTCATTTTTAAAAGTTATTCTGCCCACGAGGTCCATCCAGATTAGGACTACTGCTTAGCAATGAAATGGGACCTAAAACCTTGGTTAGAATCGCAGCCTTAGTGCCCAAAAATTGGTTGCCACTTAATAGGGACTGCGGTGGCTCAAGTGGTTAAGACGCTGAACTTGATGACTGGAAGGTTGGCAGTTCAAGACCCGAGTGCTGCGAGTGCTGCATGACGGAGTGAGCTCCCGCCTCTGCCCCAGCTCCTACCAACCTAGCCGTTTGAAAGCAAGACACTGAAAATAGAAAAAGAGTGCCCAGATTGTTGGGGAGCAAAATGTTAAATATTTTGTGATCTGCCTATTGAATGCTCCAAGATAAGCTCTAAAGGTAAAGGTTTCCCTAGCTCGAAAGCCAGTCGTATCCGACTCTAGGGTGCGGTGCTCATCTCTGTTTTTAAGCCGAAGAGCCAGCGCTGTCTGCTTCTGCAGACGTTTCCGTGGTCATGTGGCAGGCATGACTAGACACCAGAGCGCACGGAACACTGTTACCTTCCCACCGAAGTGGTCCCTATTGATCTACTTGCAATTTCTTGCTTTCGAACTGCTAGGTTGGCAGGAGCTGGGACAAAGACGGGAGCTCATTCCGTCCTGCAGTACTACAGGGGTGGTAATTGTTACTGCTATTGATACAGTGGGGGTGGAGTGAGGATCCCATCCCCTCTTGTAATTAAAACAGTAGGTTTATTCCTTTTTTCCCTCACCATTTCTCAATCTCTCTCCCCAACCCAAAGGAAGAAGCACAAGCAAAAAAGAGCATTTCAGGTCGCAGGACCTGAAAACAAATATTTAAAATGTCCAGGCAACATAATTGCATTTTGGAAACTTGATCATCCTTCCTCTCGAGAGTTTTCTTCCCCTCCCTCAAACTAGTAACAGTACACAAGTAACAGACACATTTCCTAATACCCAATTGCTACACGGAATGTACAAAGTAACTGCCTAAAATAAACCCAAAAGCGATAGAATAAGCCACATAAAGGGTGCAAGGGTGCAAATCAACCAAACGACTTACTGTCTAAGACGGTAGAAGATCCAGGAAGAAAAGGCAAAGAGGACCTAGCGAAGCTGTGAACAGACACTATCCCATTTTGCAAGGTTAAGCTAAGAGGTTTTTTAATGAGCAATTAAGCAAGGCAGAAAGATGAGTATTTTTGGCAATAAGAACACCCCAAAGGGAGCAGTCAATTAGATAATAAATTAGAATGAAAATTAGGGCATTTCTGGAAGGTTTGACACAGAACAACCTTAGGAGTAAGCTAGTTTGGAACAGGAGTACAAATTCAACATCGGAGCGATTCCTATCACATTTAGATCTTATACACAAAAAAGGAGCAATTTAAGAATATGCAGGACGGAATGAGCTCCCGTCTTCGTCCCAGCTCCTGCCAACTTAGCAGTTCGAAAGCAAGAAATTGCAAGTAGATAAATAGGGACCACTTTGGAGGGAAGGTAACAGTGTTCCGTGCGCTCCAGTGTCTAGTCATGCCTGCCACATGACCACGGAAATGTCTGCAGAGGCAGACAATGCTGGCTCTTCGCTTAGAAAAAGAGATGAGCACTGCACCCTAGAGTCAGATACGACTGGCTTTCAAGCAAGGGAAACCTTTACCTTTACCTTAACTCTCTCTTTCATTCAGGTTAGGGCAGTGGCTCCCAACCTTGGTGCCCCAGATAATAATCATTATTTTGTGTCAGAAAGTATTCTGGGTTGAAAGGGTTTGAAACTCTGCTCAGGGGATGCCCGGATGAGGCTCCTTTCATGTCCTCAAGAGCTGGGACAGAGACGGGCGCTCAGTCTGTCATGCAGTGCCCGGGTCTCGAAATGCCACATTGCCGGCCTTCTGGCTAACAAGGCAAACGTCTTAACCACTGAGGCACTGCAGCCCCAGATGTTTTTGGACTACAACTCCCAGACGTCTTGGCCAGCTCAGCCAATGCTTAAGGCTTCTGTGAGTTGTAGTCCAAGAACATCTGGGGCAGCAAGGTTGGGAACCACTGGGTTAGGGCAACCTGACCCTCTCCAGATGTTCGGACTACAAGTTCCATAACCTCTCAGCACTAGGGCTTCTGGATGCTGCTCTCCAACGATAGCCATGGGTTTACAATTTGCCTGTATCCTAAACCTTCAAAATATCCCCAAGTTGCTTGGCAACAACACAGAAGTCAAATATATATATTTAAAATGATGCCAAAAAAAAAAGACGACCGAAGAAACGCAGCAAAGTGGAGAGACTGAGAACTTGTTTAGGTAAAGGTCACCCTTGTTCGAAAGCCAGTCATATCTGACTCTAGGGTTCAGTGTTCATCTGTGTTTTTAGCCAAAGAGCCTGAATCTGCGATGTTTCTGTGGACATGTGGCAGGCATGCCTCAACACTGGAGTGCACAGAACACTGTTTACCTTCTCACCCAAGTGGTCCCTATTTATCTACTTGCAATGTCTTGCCTTCGAACTGCTAGCGGGAGCTGGGACAGACAACGGGAGCTCAAACCATCATGCAGTACCCAGGAATCAAACTCCGACCTTCCAGTCAGAGAGTTCAGCATCTTAACCACTTGAACCAGTGCAGTCCAAATAGCTTGTTTAAAAATCCAGAAAACAAGAAGGTGTGGAAAGAGACCTCGCTGAAAGCAAGCAGGCAAACCTATTGAACGGAAACATGGCATCATATAAGGGGCTAATACTGAAAAGCCCACGTCTTTGGTTGGCAACCCCCCTGCCTTTGAAGCCTGGAGTATACAGAGAATCTACTTCCGCACGGACCTGAACACACAGGTAGGTTGATGATGAATCAGGTATTTCCATGGGGAACCCAAGTACCAAGCTGCACCCACTCTGACACAACTCTAACTCCAGCACACCAGAAGAAATTTTTGTTTTGAAAGAGAAGATAAACATAAACAGACCCCAAAGAAGACAGCTCTCTTGAGTTGCGGCAACCAGGGAGAGACCCATCCTGCTGAATGGAGAATAAAATTCAATCCTGCCAGGCCAAATAACACTTTGAGAGGGTTTTGGGAAGTTACATGTCCTTAGGTGACCCCTCCCTTCCCTGAATAACAGGTGGCGGGTCTGTCCCCAGATCAACTATCAAGCGAGGTTTAGCTACCCAGTGGTAAGAGATAAACTTGTGTGAAACACACTTGAGTGCATCTATGTGGTTCGGTCTTCCGAAAACGCCAGCATGGCTCACAAAGGTCAATCAACGTCCCAGCGCAGTGTCAACAGTGCATTATATTCTGGAATGAAAACAAGCCGTTGGAAAGGAGTCAAGGGAGCAAATCCTGAGATTGGGGAACGGTGTACTGTATGTTTTGCTTCTCTGGTTTCTCATCTGTCACGCTGGCTTTTTTTGATGATGCAACAGTTTCTCTCTTAGAAGTGGAAGAGGGAGAAAATCACACCACCGATTGTGTAACAGGGCAATGCTGTTCAACCCTTCTTATTAATTTTAGCTCATGTAAGGTGCCCTATATTTTGCAATGCTGGTGGTTCAAGAGGCAGGTTAGCCACAGAGAAATAGGTTCTTCTTTCGCGTCCCAATCAAACCCTGGACTACCAAAACGAAGCCACTTTCTTGGTTTTGTCGTCCTCATCGGTGCACGACTTACGTCCTCATCGGTGCATGTCTCTGGCAGCAATCGGCCATTCTGTATATTTCCACATTCATACCGCATGTTGTTGTCCGCCAGCAGCCCCCACTCCAGCATGGTGGTCTTACATTGAGGGACTCCGACCCTCAGCCTATCCAGGGTCCTCCACGTGACGTAGGGGAGGTTGAGATCCTCAGCTATATCCTCCTTTAATGATGTTCCTTGTCCATTAAGCTCCTTCCTCCATCTTCTAATTTGGCTTTGCTCTTGTGTACCCTCAAGAATGTTTGTTCTTGCCATAAAAGCAAGGATCTGAGCTGGCGGAAATGAGACTCATTTCCATTGGATATCGAGGGTCATTCTCTTGCTTAGTTCTCTCGGCGTCCGCTGCTACTTCTCTCCTGTAATAGATATCCCCTATTCTCCAGCTTCAACTCAGTCATGTCAAATTTGTTGTTACCTGCCATCAAGTCATCTCTGCATGAGTGATCTCCAAAATGTATCCGACTCTAGGGTTCAGTGCTCATCTCTATTTCAAAGCCAAAGAGCCATGTGCCCCCCTGCCGCCTCCACCACACTAGGAAGTGTCATGTGGTGTAGGAAGGGCAAAATGGCCATCTGGCCCCTGAAGCTGTCTAAGGGAGCATGACCAGGCCCCCAGCTTTAAAAAGTTGAGAACTCCTTGTTTACAGCCAAAGAGCCAGTGCTGTCTGTGTCTGCAGATGTTTCCATGGTCATGTGGCAGGCATGACTAGACACCAGAGCACATGGAACACTGTTTACCTTCCCACCAAAGTGGTCCCTATTTATCTCCTTGCAATGTCTTGCTTTCGAACTGCTAGGTTGGCAGGAGCTGGGACAAAAGCGGGAGCTCATTCCGTCCTGCAGTACTCGGGATTCGAACTGATGACCTCCTGCCTTCTAGTCAGCATCTTAGCCACTTGAGCCACTGCACCTCTTAAAAGCAGTTCTGAAATCTTACTATCTTTTTTGTATTAGAATGTCAGGTTACTATTTTGCTCGTTACTAAAGTAACACACCTTTATGCATAAGATGCAGCTGAAAAATATACATTTTCCCATTATGCTGATGAGGCACAGCAACGATGTCACTCAGGACTTTCATGCCCAAGACAAGATCTGAACTAGCTGTTAGTTCACAGACATCAACAGTACTGTATTTAGAAAATGCATGCATATCTAAACAAACAGTAGAGAAAAAACCCTGAAACGTGTTAATTAGGATAGGTCAAGGAGTTCAGAAACATGTTAAAACACAAAACACAGCAAAAACTTTGATCCACGTCAAAACACTCTAAAATCTCTTTTGTACACTCAAGGCAGACTTTGAACCCTTAGGAGCTAGTTCCTCTTTCAATTATCTCCTCATATGCTGCAGTGTACTTCTGACCTGGAAAGTGGAATTACTGTCAAATAACACATTGAGATTAAAGAAAGGGATCTACCTGTCACCAACAAGCTTTTGAAGTTATTTGCCAAATGTTGCACATTTTTCTTTCCAGTCCAAAACACCTCCCAGCAAAAATCGGATTATGGGTTTACACTTATTAATTGGCATAGACGTAGGACTGTAATGTTCGTGTGAGCACAAAGGACACTTGTGGGGGCAGATTCACAACCCACACACCCCAAAACAGATCTCTGAGAGAACAGACCTGTCTAGCTAGAATCCATGTGGTGGCCTCTTTTGCAGCAAAGAGTGTTTACTGGCAAGCACCCTGTTGAGACGTCACCTGTGCCAGAAAGTTAAGACAGCTGCTAGTATACTGGTTACTGCTTCAGCCACTTCTCACAGGCAGAAGTCTGCTGACCTAACCTGATAAAATTATTGATGTACTGAAAGAAAGAAAGAAAAATCAAGTGCTTCAACACACCTTACCATATTGAATCTCATCTGTCCTGGGAAGCTAAGACAGTTCAGGTATAGTCAGTACCAGAATGGCAGGGATATAACCATAATAGCAGGGGGTATCATTATATAATAGACCAGGGAAAACATCTTAAAAGGTTAGAGCAGTACGATGGTGGAACCAACTGCCACAAGGGGTGGTGAGCGTTCCAACATTGGAAGAATTACAGAGAGAGAATTGGTCAACCAGCTGTCATATCTACTTTGATTTTAATTTCTCCATTAAGCACTTTTCCTAAAAGGCCCCTTCCAACTCAGTGATTCTATGATTCTAATTGCCAAATAGGGCAAGGAAAGAGTTCTGCTTCAAACCCTAGAAAGCCATAACTATCAGGTACTGGATGCATCTACGATCTGACTCACTAGGAGATACTATGTTCTTAAAGATCAAGGTGATTTTTATTCCTCAATTAACAAACTTTACCAGATAGAACTTCATAAACCCAGCAAGGATTCCTGCCTCTGTGACATCTCAAGATTATATCACGCATACTGCCACCACAGATCACACATCTGCAAAGCCTTTCTTAGAAAACCAGGCTTATAACAACGCTGAATTCATACACTAGAGGGAGCAAAAAGGAGGGGGAAAAGAATACTCAGGTATGAAAACCCTTCAGGTAAAAGGATGTTCTACCTGAAATTGGCTTTTCATAAAGTGCAGTGGCAGGAAAATCATCCAAACCTCAACTTCTTGATAGGGAAAGATTCTCAGCAACACAAATAACAACCATTAAGTTTCCGCCCTTGAGGTTTGTTATATGACTAAGAAACGCCTAGTAAAAGTAAAGGTTGCCCTTGCTCGAAAGCCAGTCGTATCCGACTCTAAGGTTCAGTGCTCATCTCTGTTTCAAAGCCGAAGAGCCAGCGCTGTCTGCTTCTACAGACATTTCTGTGGTCATGTGGCAGGCATGGCTAGACACCGGAGCGCACGGAACGCTGTTTCCCTTACCACCAAAATGGTCCCTATTTATCTATTTGGAATTTCTTGCTTTCAAACTGCTAGGTTGGCAGGAGCTGGGAGAGACGGCAGCTCATGCTGTCTTGCAGTACTCGGGAATCGAACTGCTGACCTTCCGCCTCCCAGTCAGTGTCTTTAATTAATTAATTAAAAAGGTCCCGAGTGTTGCATGACGGAGTGAGGTCCCGTCATCAGTCCAGCTCTTGCCAACCTAGCAGTTCAAAAGCAAGAAATTGCAAGTAGAAAAAGAGGTACCGCTTTGGTGGTAAAGTTAACAGTGTTCTTTGCACTTTGACATCTAGTCGTACCTACCACATGACCACAGAAACATCCACAGACGCAGACTGTGCTGGCACTTTGGCTGTAAACAGAGGAGCAGCATCAAACCCTAGAATCGGGACACCACTTGCTTTTGAGCAAGGGAAACTTTGACCTTCTTGGGAAGAAAAAATAATGACAATAAGAAGGTTGAGAAGCAAAGTTGATTTTAACTATTCAACCAATAAGTCTCTTAGGTTGATCCTGGTCTCTCCCTGGTTCCGTCAGCTGAAGCCTACCTCACAAGGTTGTTGTGAGGGATTAAACTGAGGCTAGGCGAGCCACAAAGTGTCCCCCATTAAATTCTTCAGCAGCAAAGCAGTATACTGTATAAATGTACTGTAATTCTATTAGAGTGATGGCGAACCTTGGCACTCCATGTGTTCTTGGACTTCAATTCCCAGAAGCCCAAGTACCTGTGAATCCACACAAATGGCTTTACTGTGCATACACGCTGTTCTTGGACTTCAATTCCCAGAAGCCTAAGTCCCTGTGAATCCACACGAATGGGTTTTACTGGCACTTCAGGTGTTCTTGGACTTCAATTCCCAGAAGCCCAAGTCCCTGTGAATCCACACGAATGGGTTTTACTGGCACTCCAGCTGTTCTTGAACTTCAGTTCCCAGAAGCCCAAGTCCCTGTGAATCCACACGAATGGGTTTTACTGGCACTTCAGGTGTTCTTGAACTTCAGTTCCCAGAAGCCCAAGTCCCTGTGAATGGTTTTATTGTGCATAGGTGTTCTTGGACTGAAGTCCAATAACAGCTGGAGTGCCAAGGCTCACCATCACGGCCCTATTATTTATTTATTTATTTATTTATTTACGGTATTTCTATCCCGCCTTCCTCAAGGCGGCCTCCAAAATATTATAAAACCATCAAATTACAACAGCAGTTAAAAAAACATCAATTAAAACACCATTTTTTAAAAAATGTTATGTCTGTCAGTGAACAAAACGGGCAGTCTTGTGAGGAGTTTTATGGCTTTTCTCCCCCCACTTCGCCTCAGCGCTCCCTTGTTGCACTCCCCACATAAAAAGGGCGCCAGGTTTCTGAGGGGAAAAAGGGGGGGAAATGACCTTTTTTTTCCTCCTCACAAAACCCCTTTTCGTGAGGTAAAACTCCTCATTTCTGAGAGGAAAGGCCTCGGGAAAGGCGCCGCAGGGTCTTTCGCTCCTTTTTTTTCCCCCCTCACAGAAAATTAACCCTAACGAAGAAATATGATTAATGAGGGGAGAAAAAGAGAGAGAGAAAATTACACCACTACCCCCCGCGCGGTTGCTTTCTGCGCTCCCTTGTCCCTCCGGTGACCCCGTAGCCGAGACCTCCTCCGTCCTCACTCACTTTGGCGCTCAGGGGAAAGGACCGACACGCAAACGCGGCGGCGGTAGCGCCCGCCCGGCTTACCCCGGGGCGGCTCAGCTGGGCTCTCCTTCTGCCGCCAACGCCGGCTCTGAGGGTTCTCCCACCACCTCCCGCCTTTCCACTTGCCTCCTCCTGGGTCCAGGCCAACCCGGAAGTCGGGGGAGGGCCTTCTGTCGCGGCTCCGCCCACCCGCTGGAAGAGAAATCCGGTCACTTCCGGTAGGCGCCGCGCGACGCTCTCCTTCACTTCCGGTATCTATGGTCCGGGGCCTCCCCTCCCCGCCTCCCTTGCTGGCTTTGCGTGGCATGAGCTGGGAGGGTGCGGGGGGAGACATCTTAGCCCCGCCCTCTTTCCGCGAGCGCGCGTTCGGATTGGTGAGCGGGGCGTCCTTGCGGGGCTGTGATTGGTCTGTCTCCCCTCCCTCCGCGCGCGGCGCTAAAAGGGGCGCACGCGGGGCTCCGCGATTGGCCGGTTGTGACGTCAAGGCGCAGTTGCGTGCCCTGACCCTGAGGCCGCCGGAAGGAAGGATTTTGCCAGTGGGAGGCCAGAAGTGGCCTGAGAAGAGGTTGAAACTGATCAGCCTGCGCAGGTAGAGAAATCGAGATGTGCAAATATATGTAAATTTATGCAAAGCAGGGGGCAGGTGGGCAATGAGGGGATGGAAAATGGAGCTGTTTTATATACACAGGGTGGGCCATAAGTCACTACCCGTCCATATGTATTTTTCCCCCAGAGAAATATGGCCGATTTAAGCCCATTTATACACTTGGAAGAGCATATTGTGTGACAGGTATGTGGTAAGGTAAAGGTAAAGGTTGCCCATGCTCGAAATCCAGTCGTATCCGACTCTAGGGTTCGGTGCTCATCTCTGTTTCAAAGCCGAAGAGCCAGCGCTGTCTGCTTCTGCAGACGTTTCCGTGGTCATGTGGCAGGCATGACTAGACACCGGGACGCTGTTCACCTTCTCACCAAAGTGGTCCCTATTTATCTACTTGCAATGTCTTCCTTTCGAACTGCTAGGTTGGCAGGAGTATGTGGTACATGAGCACAAAATACTGGTGGTGACACCCTGGAAACAATAAGTGGCAAATTTAGATTCCATAGGGATTTACAGGCCACCCTGTGTATGTATCTTGCGCTGTGGTGGC
The DNA here is from genome assembly GCA_035047345.1 of Bradypodion ventrale. Classification (NCBI taxonomy): domain Eukaryota; kingdom Metazoa; phylum Chordata; class Lepidosauria; order Squamata; family Chamaeleonidae; genus Bradypodion; species Bradypodion ventrale. The sequence continues at coordinate 12,377,418 of JAWDJE010000012.1, forward strand.
TCAGTGGTTAAGAAGCTCACCTTGTTTGCTGGAAGGCCGGCAAGTCACCAGTTCGAGACCCTGGTACTGCATGAGGGATTGAGCGCCCGTCTCTGTCCCAGCTCTTGAGGACATGAAAGGAGCCTCATTCGGGCGTCCCCTGAGCGGAGTTTCTCCAGCAAAAATCCTTTCAACCCAGAACAATTATTGACACCAAATTATTATTACTATCAATATCTATACCAGGAGTTCTCGACCTTTTAAAGCCAGGGGCCATTGGGTCACGCTCTCTCAGACAGCTGCAGAGGCCGGACGGCCGTTTTGCCCCCTTCCTCCACCACATGGCACTTCCTGGTGTGGAGGCGGTGGGGGGCACCCCCACATGAAATGGTGCTGCGGGCCACATCCAGCCCACGGGCTGTAGGTTGAGAATCCCTGATCTATACTATTGTGATACATATACAGTACAGTAAAACCTCGCATAAAGAGCACCTCGCTTAGAGACTAACTCGCTTAAAGAATACATTTTCCCCTGAATGGTCGCCTCGCTTAACAACTAAAACCAACCATAAAACTCACTTAACAACTAAATCGTTAGAATGCTTCTAATGTGTACATATGTTCTCCCTTTTGCCCTTCTAGAGTCCATATGGATTATCTCACTCACCCCGGTTTGATCGGTATAATTGCTGGCGTCGCCTGTGGGGTTTGCCTCAGCTGGCGCCTCCAAGCAAGGTTCTTCCAGCCGGCCAAAGCCAGGGTGACCCCGGTGGCCAACGAACTGGGAAACGAAGCCATCGTCATGGGCGAATCGGGAGACTTCAAGATGGTGATCGTCGTCCGGACCGACTTGAAGATGGGGAAGGGCAAAGTGGCAGCCCAGTGCTCCCATGCGGCAGTGTCGGCCTACAAGCAAGTTCAGCGCCGAAACCCGGACCTTTTGAAGCAGTGGGAGTATTGCGGCCAGCCCAAGGTGGTGCTCAAGGCTCCCGACGAGGAAACGCTCATTCAGCTCCTGGACGGCGCCAAAGAGTTGGGGCTGACGGTGAGCTTAATCCAGGACGCTGGCCGCACTCAAGTCGAGCCGGGTTCTCGGACTGTCCTTGGGATCGGACCTGGGCCAGCTGAGATTGTGGATAAAGTTTCCGGCCATTTGAAACTCTTCTAATCGTCCCAGAGGAAAATGCGGCGGTCAACGGTATGACTTCAAAACCAAAAGCAGACGGACTGCTGTAACAACCTATTGCAAGCTGCATGTTATACTGCAACACAGAGCCTCTAGGTGGTAAATGCTAACCGAAAATGTGGACTATCAAATACAGTCATGTTTCTTTATTTCTGTTGTGCTTTTTTCCCCTTTTGGGGATGTATAGCAATTAAGAGCTCTGGGTTTATATTTTTAGTAAAGGTCGCCCTTGCGCAAAAGCCAGTCATATCCAACTCGAAAGATTTGGCAACTGAAATACGTGCATTTCCCTAAACCAAGAGTGAGCAAAGTTGTTGCTGGCAAGATGTTTATGGGATTACAACTCCCACCGTACCTTCCTGTTGGCTATACTGGATAAAACTGCTAGGACAGGGGTGCCCAAACCTTCCGGGTTGCGGGCCGGTCACATGGTTGAGCATGCCAGTCACGCGATTCCTTCCACCAGAAGCAGAATTAAAACATGCATGTTCATAACGCCATAAATGATCCACGGCTGTCATGCTGCGGGTCATTTAACGCAGGTTCTGCACATGAACATTTTACTTCCTCTTCTGCTAGGAGTTACAGTCCAGGAATATCATGAGGGCCAAAATACAATGGTGCAGTGGTTAAACTGCTGGTGTTGTGAGTTCGATCCCCATGGGACGTAAGGCCTTCCATCCCTCCGTGTATGTGGGACTTGCTAAAGTCCATGGGAGATACAATGGGTTGTGGGCTTGGTAGGTTTGAGAGCCTCACCATATATGGAACCAGATAAGAGACTTGTAAATATCACTACAGTAATCCCTTGAGACCCTGTATGGCTTTTGGGGAAAACCTCTAGTGCCAACAGTGGCTAAGTTATTTTACATATTTGAAGGGAAGAGAGGGAATTCCACTACTTCTCGGTTTATAAATGTTGATAATAGCTTGACTTTTCTCTTTTTTGCAAAGCCGAGGCTATTTTACTCTTCCCCTTAGCCAAAAAAGAAATTGGGGGGGGGGGGGTGTATTTAGTTAAGACCTCAGAGAAAGGCAAGTATAGGACTGGCTCCCTTCTGTATGGATATTTTTCTACTGCAGCTCCTCTTCTGCAAATAAAAAAAATTCCCCCACAAAAATAGCTGCAGGGAAGAAAAGTGAGTTTGCAGAGACAAGCAAAGCAAAATTTCCAAAACACAAGCTGCAGTTCTGATTAATAGCAACTGCCTTTGTTCAGAATACTTGGGTAAGGAAGCATCGGAGATGCAATGCCTTGCAAGAAAGCACATTCCAGGTATAGGTCCCATCGTTCAGAAGCCACAAGTACCACAACTAATGGGGCAGCCTTCTCCACCGGACATCCCGCTACGGTAATGGAGTAGGACTGTACAGCCAGCGACAGTGTCAGGCGGTGGTTTAACTAACCTGACTCCCTAATCGGGCCAACTGCTACGGGTGGATGAGCCCCTTTAGGTGGGGTGAGGGCCCCCCTCAGTGGAGAAAATGCCACTGGAAACCATCCTATTGTGCCCAGTGGCAAAATGAGTGGAGGAGGAACTCTGATTCCCAGCGGTCCTGGAGGCGGAAGAGGCCATGTCAGATGGACTGGCTGTCCATATCCTCAAGGCTGCAGCAGTCCATTGCAGTCTCAGTGTCAAATCCTACATGTCTCATTTCATATGTGCTACAGAAGATGGCTCCATAGCATGTGAGTCACTTCATGGCAAGCTGGGATCCACCTTAAAATCATGCCAATGGCATTTTTCATGCTTCAGGGGGGATAAAATACATTCTCGGATAACAACCTGCAGCCGACAACGGTTTGGACTACACGTCATTGGAGTCATGACCTGGCTGTGACAACCGGAGGGTGCTCAGGTTTGGCAAGGCTCCGTCCAGTCGCCGTTACCTGCCTGGCGGTACGGCTCCTGAAATGTAGCCTCTCCCTGCAAGCGTCTTTGACAACTGAAACATCATTTGCAAGCAAAACACAACAGTAACGCAAAACGGCATTGAACAATGAAGTCAATTTTTTTTTATTTTCCGAAGCTAAATATATATTAAGGCAACTTAACATACCTATAACATGATCTGTTGTTTTTTTAAATGTCAGATTTTTAAAACTGGAAACACTCAAAACTACAACCCTAAAGAGGTTTCTATATTTTTTTTTCACCTGGGTAGAAGCTCTTGCCGGCTGCAAAGTGCTCTCAACCAATCTCCCCCTCCATCCAGTAATAAGAGTCCCAAGCATTTCATCATCACGCACATCTCAAGTGAGCTTCAGTGCAAGTCACCTGCCAATATATATAAATAGTCTCTGTAGTAACAATTTTGGTATTCGGCTAAGTTGCTAGTCCCTCCCCCTTTTGACGGCCGGCCAATCTTTTTAACCTTTCGCCGCGGTTTCGAGGCCAAGCGCGTACAATGTCGAGGATGTCAAAGCGATACATACGGAAAAACTACTACAGAGAATGTCCACAATCCAGTCATTTATTTTCACCCCCAATTAAGGATCATTTTTTCCATTGCACAAACAAATCGGAACAGAAATTGGGAATTTTCTCTCCCCCTCCCCTTTTCCTCGTCCCCTCCTGAGAATTCAAAACAATCTCTCTTTTCTGTACACTTTTCGAGGTTGGGGGGGTGGGAGAAATAGGTCAGCTCAAATACCACAATACCCAAACATACACAAAACCTCAGGGCAGGGTTAAAAAGTCAAATACACGCAAAAAAAATTGGGTTTATGGCGTTTCCCACCTTGGTCTTCAATGCGAAAGAAATCTGGTCCTGACGAGAAAAGCACGGTACAGTAAGCACAAGAAAAAGGATCACGGTTTTATTCCGTCAGGAGCGAGCAAACAGTTGGATTTCTTTTTTTCCTAACTAACTAGAAACCTCCAGAGGTTAATTCGGGGGGGAAAGAGTTCTATTAGGTTGACTTTGTTGCAAAATTCAAGAAAGGTGGTCTGTATGCATCTTTTAAAGATCACTGTGACGTTATTTTTTTTCTCTTTAAATGAGCAATCCAAGAATATGCTGATGAGTGTTTTCACCCCTAACAGGAAAATCCTTCTCTGCAAGGTTTAGCTTCCCTGCCCCCGTTTCCGAAATATACAATGCGATATTGGGGGGGTTTTTTTTAGACATGTTTTTAGATAAAGACAGTACATATTTGTAAAGCGGCTCAAATACACTGGACTTAGAAGAGTTTTTAAACATTTACAGGGTGCAGGTCGGAATCGTCACGAGACTCGGGTTTCAGGGCAAGAAAGCAAGTCTTGCTGGGGGGGGGGGGAGGAAAAAGCTGACTTAAACATTTAAAATTGTTCCCGTTTGGGGGTGGGAGGGAAAAAAGAGTCCTATATGAGATGGAATGTGAGGAAAGGATTATGGGGTGAAGTGGGGTTTTCCCAAAGAGCTTGAAGAGGGGAACAAAACAAAAAAAACAGTCCTTCATAAAGTAAGGGTTACAACGACACGAGGCGTTTTTTTCCTCCTCTTCCCTGTTGAGTTGTACTGGGAGGGGTCGTGGAGTTTCAACGGAAACAAAGCCGGCTTTCCTTACATGGTGTAGCCGAAACCCGGCTGAGGTTGCCCATAGGGGGGTGCGGTGTAGCCATAGCCAAAAGGTGCTTGCGGGGGGACTGGGACGCTGGGGCCCGCCGTCAACATGAGCTGGGGCTGACCTGGGAGGAGAGAGAGTAAGTCAAGGCAAAGGGTTAGCGTGATAGAGACTACCCAAGTCTTCATAGTCGGGGAAGGCTGAGAGACGGTTTGGCCTTCCACTGGTTTTGGATCTCACATCCAAGAAACCCAGTCCGACAATAAGGCACCTTCGGGAACAAAATGCTCCCTCCCCTCATTACATCCTTTAAACCAGGCATTCGTAACATTTTCCCACCAAGGGCCGGACCCACTCCTGAAACTTCCCACCAGAGGTGTGGCGGCGGCAATCACACATTTCTTCTGGGGTATTATTGGACAGCCTCCACCACTTTCCAGAGTGGCGGCAGGTTGTTCAGAGCACAATCGCTCCGGTTTTGTGATTTTCCGAGCCTTCTCTGCTGCTCTTCGGCAGCTAGAGCGGTCTAGTGAAGTACTTCCTGGTTGCGCGCTGTGATCCCAGGCGCTAACATAAGCTCCACCCAGCACCGGAAGTAGTTCACTGGACCATTCTAGCTGCCGCAGAGCAGCGGAGAAGGCTCGGAAAATTATAAAACCAGCGCAAGATTGCTCCGAAAAGCCTGCCGCCACCCTGGGAAGCGGTGGAGGCTGTGCACAAAGCAGCAAAAGCTGTGCAATTCCCACCGAGGTAAGTAACATAGTGTGACTTCCAGTGGAGGGGGATAGGTGGGGGCAGTCCAAACCGGATTAATGATATGCATGGGCCAGATTAGGTTGCGAAGGCCTGCTTTAAACAGTTAACAGCCAAGAGCTTTTTTTTCTGTTGACTATTCTAGTGCAACCTCAGCATGCAAGAACCAGAAAGACAGGAAAGTCTAGCCTGACTTAAAGTTGTTTTGCATTGTTTGCCTGTAATTACGATTAGAAAGGTTATTTCCTGCCTTAGGGAAATGCCTTGAGAAATTTCGTTGTTCCCGCAAGGGGACAATGACAATAAAGAGTTATCTATCTATCCTGCCTTAGGGATCACCTATTTGCATGTGTTAAGGCCTTTGTTTGCACTGGCTTTCTCCTTTTTTCTGCTTTGGAAGAGGAAAGGTGTCCTTTTGAGCTCTTCCATCTTCCAGGCCAGATGGCTGGAAGAAAGACTTCACTTCTTTCTGAACCAACTTTACCAAGACTCCTGAGCACATGTATACCTCCTGACATTTTGTGAGTGAACGATACTTTTCTTTCTCTCAAGTATTTAGCCCAAGTGTGTTCTATTAGTTGGGCAAAAATGGGGAGAAGAGGGAGATGTGCCAAAAACCTTCCCCCGCTTTGCTGTGCAGTTGCTACAAGTACCCTAAGATTCCCCCTCCCCTTATACTTTGGTAACTCAGGGATGGGAAATATGAAGATGTGGGTGTTGTTTGACTACACTTCCCATCAGCCATAAACTGCACAGCTGGCACCCTATGGAAGTAGTTGCCCATCCCCAGTTTCAAAGCCAGCCAGTCAAATGACTCAGAATGTTGTTCAGATGTTTTCCTATTAAAACCATCTTCGGCAAGGTTTGAGAAAAGGCTGCTAGGGACGTCCAATGCTGGCTGGGCTACATTAGGCCTTTTCAAATGGCATTTCCCCTGTAAAATCCTATCTTGCCTCCATCTAAAGTAAGGGTTCACAACCTTTTCAACCTGGGGGCCGTGCCAAGCTCTCTCGATCAGCTGTGAGGACTGGATGGTCATTTTCCACTGCCTGCACGATGGGGGAAGCCATTTTGTCCCAACAGCTTCAAAGGGGTGGCCATTTTGTTTCTGGAATGTCCTTGGAGGGGTAGGAGGGCACATAAAATGGTGCCATGGGCTGGATCCAGCCTGCGGGCCTTAGGTTGGGAATCCCTGATCTAAAGCCACATATTATTTATTTGGGGGGGGGGGGGGTGTTAGCAATAAGCTTAAACCATTTGCCCTACAAGAGAACCATTTTGAAAACTAAGCCACAGGCGAAAGTTACCGTAAACTATGGGCTGCGTCTCAGTCGCCTGCTCTTCCTCTTTCCTCAGGGATTCGGAGGCGTCCAGCTTGTCCACCTAGGAAGACAAGGGGAGGAGGAAAAAAAACCAAACCATCAGGCAAAACTAAACTTCCATCTTTCTACCTACTACAGGGATTTTTTTTTGTTTTTGTTTTCTGGCAGAGAAGTGGAAAAGCCTTCAATGGGGATGAAACACAGTCAAAAGAAAGGGGTCGACTTTACTAAGCAAGCGTCGGGAGGGCATTAAGACAGGGGAAACTACAACTGAACAGGTCGTCTCATTCAGAGACATCCAAGAGCTTCTATTGATAAACTTACAGCACAGAAGCACAAGTTTGAATCTCAGGATAGGCATGCTTATGGATTGTTTGTCATAGCCAAAAAAAATTTGGCTTCACTGTGGACCCCCACTCAGCAATGACGCCCAAGCCAGGTCAACTGCAACAGAGACTATGACCGTCACACACACACACACACCCTGATCATCTTGAAACCGAGACTGGAAGGCAGAGGGAACTGCCACAGAACTGCTCAAGCCTGAATTGGGACCCTCAGAATCGTGGCTCTGAAGCAGAGTATAGAGAAAGGTTCAGATTTCAAATTCCACAATCTGGCCATGGTGGGAGATATTGGGATCTGTTACCCCCACCCCCACCCCCCAAAAAAGAACTACAGTATCTGCTCTTGAGACCCCATGGAAGGCCTTCCATTCCGGTTCTAATCTCATGGTGGACGTGGAAATCCCAGAAATGTTCAGGGGTGACCAAACTATGGCCCGGGGGCTGAATCCGGCCCCCAACGCCAATTCATCCAGCCCCAAGCCACCCTTATCGCTCCTGTCCCTCTGCCCAGCAGCCCAATGGGAGCGCTTTCTCCCCGCCCCTCCCCAGCACAGAGTTCACTCTACCCATCTGTTTGGGCACTTGGCCTTTAAAAGGTTCGCCATCACTGTTGTATAGCTTTCTCTGTATTCCAAGACTCAGCAACTTTCCCCAGAGTCACATAGGTTGGCTGATTCCCCAGAAGACACAGCGAGGACTCAAACCTACCCTTCTCCAAAGCATCTTTCTTAAGGCGGACCCTGATTCCTACTAAACTCAACTTGTTTTGTAAATCCAGATGGGCTGGATGCCTTCTGGTAGTCAGGGCCACAAGCTCCAAGAATGTCGACGGCCTAGAGCAGTGATGGCCAACCTTGGCACTCCATGTGTTCTGGAACTTCAATTCCCAGAAGCCCTGATCAGCAGGAGTGTTGACTTGGGCTTCTGGGAATTGAAGTCGAACAATAGCTGGAGTGCCAAGGTTCACCATCACAGGGGTTAGTTTTCTTTCTTTTGCAAGAGCTGCAACTGTTATGATGAATACATGACTCGGGAAAGTGGTTCTTCCAAAACCATCATAACCTCTACCCGGCGGTCTACAGACTGTCATTTCCAAGCAAAGTATCTAAAGCGACACACGACACGCGCAAACAGGCAACACTTTGCAAGTTGGACAGCCTTGTCCTGGGACAGGCCTTGGATTTCTGCACATTTCAACAACTGTGAGACAAGGAAAAATCAGGGTGTGTTTAGAGAAGCTGAAGCATAGATCCAGACAGAAAAACGTAAGCTAAGCAGAGAAAAAGTTCCCCCAGGATTCCAGACCGGACAATTTTCAAAAATTACAATTTCTTCCGATTTCCTTCAGCTGTCTCTAGTCCATCACTAACCAACCCAAGCTTTTTGAGGGGTGGGCCAGGAGAATTTGCTTCTTTCTTAAAAAAGCCACTGCAGTGGTTAAGAAGCTCGCCTTGTTAGCTGGAAGGCTGGCAAGTCAGCAGTTTGAGACTCAGGTACTGCATGATGGTTTGAGCGCCCGTCTCTGTCCCAGCTCTCGGGGACATGAACGGAGGAGCCTCATTCGGGTGTCTCCTGAACGGAGTTTCTCCAGCAAAAATCCTTTCAACCCAGAATAATTTCTGACACTAAATTATTATTATTATTAAAAACCACACCGCGTGTTGCTCTACGGACAAGTTTTATTGCGTGCAGACAACTGCATTTAAGAAAAAGGCTTTTCCACAGAGACTGCTCTAAACTGCAGGGAGGGAAATAAGAGAGAATCAAAAGATGTCACATGCGGTCAATGTTACATATTTCGAGTGCTAGATGTGGATGGGGGAAAAAAGGCAAAAGAACTGAAGCAAGGAGTGAGGTGGGAAGACGGCGGCCAAAACCAGGCTCAAAACCCGACCCATAAGAGAGGTTCAAACACACGCAGCCTCCCCTCCGGCCCACCCAGCAAAACAGCAAAGCTTTGCAGCTTCAGGGGAAAGTGAGATGTTCGTTGCAATGATGCTTGGGCATGCTCAGTTTGAGAAAAAGCAGAACACTGCAGTTCGTTTACCTTTTTTTCACACCACACTTTTGGGACTGTCTCGACTGGCTAGCTGCTGAAGGGACCTTCTACGCTAAGGCATCGGGCTTCAGGTCCGTGGCTGCTTCCAGTGGTTATGGCGGGGTGTGTGAAGGGGGAAAGACAGGCCAAACGACAGGCTTTGCTTTGGCCAATTTTTGGACGCCAGTCATCAAACGCCTGAGAATCTCGGGCAGCCAAAAGGAAAGAGTGCAAATTTTGGAAACGGTGGTCTTTTATGCATTCACTCCGGTTTAGGGTTGTCGTTTTTTGTTCTGCTTTGGATTTCAGGTCAGCCTTGAGAAACCGGCTTTAGCCTGGGAGGCGGAAGCAGCCAGCGAGAACCATGAAAACCGATGCCAGATTAAAGGCTTGGAAACAAGAGTCACTAAGCAGCTAGCGGGATTGTTCTGTTTGGTCTTGTCTACTGCCAGCGAGACACATTAGTAAGAGATCAAGGCACTGGGTTCAAAGCCCTCTCCAGGGAGGTAAAACGTACCATTGAAGTGAAATGCCCAAATTGTCACATTTCAAGGGGAGGTGCTGTTAAAAGTGATTGCAACAGCATGTGATGCATTGATTTCTTTTCTTTTTTTACATTTCTTGGTTCAAATCGCCTATCGCCTGGTCTTCCAACCGCCTGACTTCTTCCGGACCTTCCTGGAGAGTCGATTAGCCAATGCATACCTACAATGTTTTCTCCTACAACTAAGACTAGGCTTTTAATTCGCGGAGGCTTTTTAGTGAGATTTTGCTCCAGGGCGAACGGGCAAGAAAGCAAGTAGCTGCAGTGTAGTAAAGGTAGGAAGGGGAAAGGGGGGGAAACTCATGCAGATATCCTTAGACTTAAGCCTCCAGACTTAAAAGATGGAAAAGAATCAACTGTCACCTTTTCCTTTATTGTATCAACCTGCAAAGGAATTCAAAAGGTGGAGCTTAGAGGGAAAACAACAACGCAAACACAATCCAAAGTCCTTTATTGAGCAAATCAGAATCAAAGGATAAAGAAAAGGGGGAAAGCTTCTAAAACAAACCAGAAGTCACCAGTTGCAAAAAAAAAAAAGAAGAAACAGATTTTATATTATTTGGGCCAAGTGTTATGCCAACTACAGTATGCAATAAAATCACTGCACACTTGCAATCTCAAGAATTCACTCACAGTGTTAGCCACAGGCACGACTGCTGAAAAAACTATTGCTACTCAAGCGCATCTTCAAAGAATGCAAGATCTCTGCTCCCCCCTGCCACAATTTCTGAAAGGACTTCGTCTTAGCAAGAGAGGGTGGGCATGGTCATAATCCTATCTGATACAAGCCGACTCAGAATGGCCATTAAAAGTACAGCTTCCTGTTTTTATTTGTAATAGGCGTGTTTGAGTTTCATACTGTGCAATACAAAAGATGAAAGTGACAGCTGTAGTTGTTAATTCACTATGGAAAGCTTGGTCTACACGCTATTAGTGAAACAGCCAGAGGGATCACCTAAACCCGTGATGGTGAACCTTGGCACTCCAGATGCTCTTGGACCAGAAAGTGACTGGCGGAACCGGATCAGTGGTACTATGGTTGTCACACTGCAAATGCAGAAGGCAGATGAAAGGCCACTGCATTATATTCTCAGGACAGTCTTCATGGCTGGTCGCCAAGAGGATCGCCAATATTCGGATACGGTAGAAGAAGAGAAGGATGAGGTGCAGATTTAGACGCCACCCCATCTGTGACACTATGGTTTCACAGCCTGATCTGACAGCCACCTCAAAATGAACAAATAGGGCCAACACAGACAATCACAGACATTCAATTAAATACTACGTGGTGTATGTTTAGCATTGCCACAAAGAAGCGGGAGAGAGACAGAGGAAGTCACTAACCAGGAAGGTGACACGGGGGTAAGTTGCGGTTCCCAAGTCCTTACCTTGGTCAAATATTCCTTCATGACCTGAATGAAGTAGGGCATGGCAAAGTCCATGATATTGTGCCGCCAGGACGTTTCCAAAACGACGTCTGGCCGGAGGAGGTCGTAGCAGGTGAAGAGGCAAGCGCCAAAACACTCCTGCTTATCCTCCAGCAGGAACCACTGCAGAAGTTCCTCAGCAAGCTCCGTGTCTTTGGATTCTGAAGCATACTGCATGGCATCCTAGAAGAGAAAACCAACCCAAAGAGAGAAAAAGAGAGAACGCATGAATAAAGATGGGTGGCAAGTAGTTCGTAAGAAGAGTAAGAAGGGAGAAGTCCAAGCATGAGAGGAGGCGAATAACATAGACAGCCTTTGAAAAAACTCCTTCTCTAGACTACTGGATTCTGTAGTTAAAAGAGTAAAAGTATTTGAAGAAATACAGTGGAACCTCGTTTTAATGCATGGCTTGGTTAACGTAAAAATCGCATAACGAAAGGAAATCCATAGAAAATAGTGGCTCAGTTTATGGAATTTTCCCCCAGGAACAGATTAACTGGTTTTCAATGCATTCCTTTAGGAAAACCGTGTTTCGGTTAACTACAGTATTTTGGTTTTCAATGCATTCCTATGGGAAATTGCACTCAGTGCATTACTATGGGAAATTTGGTTTAAGTAATTTTCGTTGTACAAAACATCCCGTAGGACTCATTAATTCTGTTAACCGAAGTTCCACTGCAAATCAAAATATGGTCTTTAAAGTTAGAAATGTGTCCTAGAATTGCTCTGTTAATGGGTTTGGGGAATTTAAAAGTAGAGAAATGTCACAAAGAGCTGATTGGAGAATAAACAAAACAACAACAACGCTGTAACACTTAGAAGACTATCTGTTCTATTTTGATGTTAGCTCTCGTGGATCCCCTCCAAAGTGGATTTGTTCCACGAAAGCTAACATCAAAATATAGTAGCTATTCTTCAAAGTGCTGCAGTGTTTTTGTTTATTTTCTGATTATGCTTGCAACCACAGACTAACATGGCTACTACTAACAGCCATGAGATTATTCACAAAATTGGAAAATGTATACAGGATTTGTAATGGAATAATGGTACAAAATAGGGTTCCCCAAATTTTGGGCCTCCAGGTGTTCTTGGACTTCAATTCCCAGAAGCCCATCAGCACACCTCCTGATCAGAGGGCTTCTGGGAGTTGAAGTCCAAGAACCTCTTCTTGGGGAACCCTGCTATAAAGAATCGTGGGACATCATTTGCAAGGAGAGTAAGAAGTCCAAAGCATGAGAACAGTGAGGGGGATATTAGCACAGAGAGACTTTGGAAAAATTACATCCTTATTTTACTTATTTTAAAAAAATTATTTTCCCCAAGCTCTGGAATACCATTAATTAGGAAACTGAGAAACGAAACCCCAAAAGAACATGTCATTGACCAATTCCCAGATCCTGCTGGGCCCTCCTCCTGAGAAGACCAGCCCGCACATTCCCCATCCGGCGCATCACCTTGTAGAGCCGGTCTTTCTTGCACAGCTCCACACTCTGCTTCCAGCGGTTATTGCCTTTGAAGAGATAGGCGGCGATTCTCCTGAACTCAATCAGCTCGTGTTTCTCCAGGCGCTGGGCCAGGGAGATGTTGTCAAAATTGTCGTAGGCATCTATTGATGTCCTGAGCGCCTGGAAGAGAAGTGAGGGCGGGGGATTTTCCATTAGAAACGGACGTGTAACTTTTCCCCCCTTGACATTATTCCCATCACCAAAACAGCAATAGCAATCACACTTCTATACCACCCCCATAGCACTTAGCGCACACTCTGGGCGGTTCAAAAATTAATTAGTATTTTTGCCCCCAACATGCTAGGGACTCATTTTACTGGTCTCAGAAGGATGGAAGGCCGAGTCAACCTTGAGCCCTGGTCAGGATCAAACACACAATGTTCTGGCGGCAATACAGCAGTTTATAATCCCTGTACCTTCGGGGCTCTCTAAATACCAGTTTTCTTCAGATTCTTTCATCTCTTTCTGCCCTGCAACAGGGTATAGTTTTACGAGACTAGTACCTGGTAATCTTCTTCTGTAATGAAGAGGTTGTTCAGCGATTCGTTCACTGACTTGTTGTTGTGGTTCTGAACGGAGCGTAAGTAAGGCTTGACCAACGGGAGCTGCTTGACCTGTGGGCAGAGATAATGCAGCTTTAGTGCGTGACCCGTATAGGGCTGTCTAGAGTTCCCAGACAGAGGTCGAAGGGCATTTGGGCGTGTTGCCTTCTCATGCCATCAAATGTCCTTGGATGGTGTGAGAAGAGCACCCTCTGCTGTTTGCGTGTCTCACAAGAAAATCTCTCCAGAGACCAGGTTCACAGGGATGGTTTCGTTAGCAGTAAGAGAAGTTTAACATGGCACTGAAGTGAAGACAACTTCAGGGCTAATTTGAACTCCCAGCAGAGCTGACTTTGCAAGACAGAATCCTTTTTTGACGCAGGATGGACATATCCAGAGAGAACAGGGAAGAGTCCCAGAACCCAGCGGGGATTTGGGAAGTGTCTTGGTGGCAAGAAGAGAACATCTTTCCCTCCCTACCTTGCTGAAGAAATTGACTGCACGGGTATGATCGAGCCGAGGAGACAGCACCATAAGCAAGTCGTTGAGCAGCAAAGGTTTGAACTCCAGGTAGAACTGGATTGCTTTGTAGTATAGCTCAACGTTGGCCACCTGGGAGACAGAAAAAACAGGTGAGTCGCTCCTACCTACGACGCATGGCCAGGTGCACTCTCATGCACCTAAAAATAATAATAAAGGAATTCTTTAATGTAACCAAATCTTTAACAATCCTGGAAGGTCTTTCTTCTAAAACGCTTCATCATAAGGAATAGTAGTAATGGTAAAAATGTTGAATTTATCACTCCTTTAACTCTGACCAAAAACGCTCCTCTTAAAATACATTTTAAGTACCCTCATTTTAACTTCTATCTTTTGCTTTACTATTTATGGTCTTGGACCATAATAAAGATTTGATTTGTGTTTGGTCAGTCAGCCCTATTCAGGTTGTTCCTATTTCCTCCAAGCCCGTGACATGTTAACCCAAATACAAGGTTGGTTCTTGGCATGTCACTTTTTTTAAAAAAAATTCTGGACAGTTTCTATGTCATACTTTCAAACATTTTATAATGAAGTAAACAGAAAATACAATACAATCCACAACATATAAGCCACCTACAAAAATCTATAAAAACTTTCCCCTTATATATAATTTAATTTAATGCAGTTTAATTTACGCACTTGTATGCTGCCCAATCAGGGAACCCGACTCAGGGCAGCTCACATGGTAAATAAACAATATACACAATATACACAGTGAATACACAGTAATACAATATACAAAATTCAATCTACCAAAACAGCATATAAAAATATAATATACCACAACACAATCCTATAACAGCCTCTCCACCTGGCCACAGGCAAATTCCAAGGGCGGTGGCGGCAAGGATGTACACCATAAAAGGATGTACACCATAGCTGGATCTAATCTGCTTCTATGATCCCGAATATTCCCCAGGGAAGAAAAGAAGACGACAAGGATGAACTAACTAGTACAATAGTTGGGTAAAGAAAGCAACTTGAACACAGCTATCCTGGCCTTTGCTATTCCATTCTAGACCAGAGACAATTAATTGCTGAACAATTAATGTATTGGCATTTGTGTAAGTCTCACTGATTCACAAGGTCTGCTCTAGCTGGGACAAGGGGTTGGGTTCAAGTCTTAGACCTCAATCTTCCACTGTACCAGAAGGTTGAGGCACCTGAGAAATGCAGGGAAAGGAAAGCTTCCAGAGTTGATCAAGATGCTGGCCGGTACCTTGGTAATGATATCTTTGAACTGCCCTTCCTTCCAGGCATCGGTTGGATGGTTCATCATCGTGATGATGGCATTGTCGTATTCTTCATATTTGTCGTACAGGAAGACCAACTCTCCCCAAAGATGGGCCTGTTCGGCTGCCCTTAACACCTACGGGGAAGGAAAAGAAAAGAATTTTGAATACCAGAGCTGAGAAATAGCTTAAGCACCTTCCTTAATCAGTCTAAGACCGTGATGGCGAACCTTTCCTTCACGGGTCTAAGACTTGCCTAATCCAGTACATGGGGTGGGGGCAAACATATGCACACACATCTGTTTGGGAACCAGTGATCCAATTCATTATCCTCAAGACTTGAGAATCTTCAAGTACCAACCGTTCCCCTGCCATCTGCTTTCTTCCTTTAAAGAAAGGTGTTGGGTAGATGCAACGAACCAGAACTTCCTTATTTCTCGATCCCCGCTAAAGTAGGAACTCAACCCTCCCTACATCATTTGGAGGACTCTAATTAATCTGAGGGTTGTAGTCCCTAAATGAAAGACCGACCTGCTCAAATGGGGGTTGATGGTGGACACCAACATGCTGTGTGAATGTGGATACAGAATCTGGCTCATTTACTGATCTGCCGATTACTGCCAGAAACACACACCGATGAGGACTAAGAAAATGGCTTCATTTTGGCAGTCCAGGGTTTGATCAGGATGTGAAAGAAAATTTCTAGATTTTGGCCTTAAATGGAAACTCTGGACTCTGAAGTCATCTTATCTTATTTTAAAATTTTAAATTTTAGATTTTTAAATTTTGGGATTTTGGAATTTTGAAGTTTTAAGGTTTTGAAGTTTTAACGTTTTTAAATTTTAAAATTGTACTGTATGGTACTATCTTAATTGGTGTTTCTGTAGCTGTTTTAATTAAGGGGTATGCCTTATTCGAGTTGATATATAGCAACCGAGAAATTTCGTTGTTCCCGCAAGGGGACAATGACAATAAAGATTTATCTATCTATTTCTTACTGCTGTCTCAACCCTCCTCCTATGAAGACTACAGCCTCCCTCCATTTTCTGTTCACCCACAGAAATTATTCTGGGTTGAAATGATTTTTGCAGGAGAAACTCCGCTCAAGGAACACCCAAATGAGGCTCCTTTCATGTCTCTAAGAGCTGTGACAGAGATGGGCACTCAATCCGTCATGCAGTACCTGGGTCTTGAACTGCCGACTTGCTGGCCTTCCAGCTAACAGGCTAGCTTCTTAGCCATTGAACCACCATACCCACAGATGATCCTCAAGGAAGCACTACCTTAGGAATGTTGACCCGAGACCAGAACAGTTCTAAGTGCTCTCTCATCTTCTGTGGCTTGAACTTGGAGTAAAGAATGGCCAACTCGGTGAACATCCCCATATGGGCACGCTCCAGGCCCAGCGCCGCTTCCAACATGGTGATCAGCTCCTCAAAGTAGCCGCGGTCCTAGAAAAGACGAAAGGGAGGGATTAGTTGAAATTTAGCAAAGGCTCATCCCTTTCTCAGCTGTCTGTAAAGAATTGCCCAGACGGACTCTCGACGGTTACCTGATAATAGTTGATGAGCTCTTCCAACTCATCCGCGTGGACGACGATGTGAAGGCCACACATCTGGGCCAGGCGGAATTCTTTCCCGTCGACGCATGCAAAGCAAACCTGGAAAACATTTCAGAGCTCTCTTAGTGGAAGTTTTTTGCTGAGAGAAATGAAAAAAACCAGGCATGTTCCTCCAGTCTAGTCTTTATATTAAGCCTTTCCTCAAAAGTAAAGCCTCATCAGGATGGGAGCAATCCAATTCTTCTTTTTCTGGTTCTTAGGACTATTAATTGCATCCAGGCAAAAGCATTCAGAACATGCAATATCCTAAGGCAGGGGGTGGCAAACCTTTCAAGACAGAGTGCCCAATCTCAACAGGCTGCTTTCCGCATCACAGAGGGGCGGGGCAAACTCTTTGCTGAGGAAAAGGAAAAAAACGTTCCCACTGGGCTGCTGGGCAGAGGGGTGGGGCAAACTGTGCTGGAGGGAGGAAGCGCTCCCATTGGGCTGCTGGGCAGAGGGGCGGGCAAACTCTGTGCTGGGGGGAGGGAGGAAGCGCTTCCATTGGGCTGCTGGGCAGAGCAAACTCTGTGCTGGGGGAGGGAGGAAGCGCTCACATTGGGCTGCTGGGCAGAAGGGCAGGGAGAACTCTGCTGGAGCGACAGCACGCATGTCAACAGAGAGGGTTCTGAATGCCGCCTCTGGCACGTGTGCCATAGGTTTGCCACCACTGTTTAAATGGGTTTCTGGCAGGTCCCCTTCCAGAGTATGACAGGGAGAGAGAAACCATGGTCAACATCTCTCCCATTAGCATTCTAGGCTAAGCTGGAAATTGAACTCAGATATCTCACATTTTAACAAGCATTTGAACCAGAATCTGACCCAGAAGTGCACTTTATTCACTTGCTTGTTTCCAGAAGCTGCCTCTGGAAGTTCACAAATGATGTGCACCTCATCCATAACAGCATCCGTGTGTAACTATCAGTTCTCATCAGACCTCTTCTGCTCCCTGGATGTGGCCGGTCCTCTTTCACCACAGCCTCCGAGTCAAGGACGACCACTAAGGAGTGTTGAATCCATCGGCACTGCCGGAAGCACAAGGCTTACCTCTTTCCAAGTGCGGGTGCTGTTTGCTTTCCGGGCCCCGTCAACCGCCGCTTGGTACTCCCCAAGGTGGACCAAAGTGGAAGCCAGGCGGCCAAAGTTGGAGACATTATTGTAGAGGAGTTTGGCAGCATCGTACATCTTTTCGTCATAGCATCTGTCGCCAACCTATAAAGGCAAACATTAGTTTTGGTTTTCTTAAGAAGAACTTCTTTTTCAAGTCACCAAGGTCTCACGCGAATACACCGATAATTCCACAGCCCCTTCAAAGGGGTCCTCTAATAGCTAAAGGTCACCCTTTCTCAAAAGCCAGTTGTATCCGACTCAAAGGATGGGTGCTCATATCCATTTACATCCAAATAACCAGCGCTCTTCTGCATCTGCAGACATTTCTGTGGACATGCGGCAGGCATGACTAGACTAGGCACAGAACAGTTTACCTTCCCACCGCAGTGGTGCCTATTTATTGACTTGCAATGTCTTGCTTTCAAACTGCTAGGTTGGCAGGAGCTTGGGAGAAAGATGGGAGCTAACACTGTTGTGCAGCACTTGGGAGTCGAACTCCTGACCTGCCAACCTTACAGTTGTCAAATTCAGCATCTTAACCACTAAGCCATCACAGTCCTCCAATAAATAAATAAAAATTACTCTGGGTTGAAAGGATGTTTGCTGGAGAAACTCCACTGCTTTTTAATTTAAAAGACCCAAGGGATGTAGAATAGTGGCCTCCAACCTGGTGCCCTCCACATGAATTGGGACTACATCTCTCATCATCTCAACAGCATGACCCTTACCGAGAGTTGTAGTTTGATTCATCTAGAGCAGGGATTCTCAACCTGCGGGCCAGATGTGGTCCACGGCACCATTGCATGTGGAGCCCCCACTGCCTCCACCATACCAGTAAGTGTCATGTGGTGCAGGAAGGGCAAAATGATCGTCCAGCCCCCGAAGCTGTCTGAGGGAGCGTGACCCGGCCCCCGGCTTAAATAGGTTGGGAACTCCTGATCTAGAGGTCACTAGGTTGGGAAAAGCTAATACAGACTTTTTTCATTATGGACAAACCACATTTCAGAACAAAATGGAAGTCCGCACGTTTCTCTCGACAAAAAAAGCATCTGTATTTGTGGTTTCAAGAAATCCTTTGTTCCAATTTTGACCCTAGCCCTTCCCCTCACACCACACACCACACACACACCAACCCTAGGAAGTAGGGAAAGCAAAGATCAAGCGATTGTCTCAGGATCACAGAACACACTCCATGGCTCACGAAGCAGAACTAGAATTTAATACTCCTAGACCCATACAAGCAGAGGAGAACACAGGGAGGCACGGAGGGAGAAACAAAGGCTACACAATTTAAAACCAGCACATTGCCTACAGAAAAGAGAAGCAGCAGCTACTCAGTCGTACACCCAACCCTCCATGTAACCCATGGAAGCCCCAAGAAAAACACTCACTTGTTGAATGTGAGCATTGTTAGGTCCATTTATGAATTCTTCCAGCTCGGCCAAACGGTTTGTTTTGGCGAGGGCGAAAATCAGCTCCGTCTCCACGTAGGACTCCCGGGCCTTCCTGCGTGCCATCTGCAAGTATTTCACCAACTCTTCCCAGTTTCCTAGTTCCAGAGGTGAGGAGGAGATACAAACAGAAAGACGGCCGAAAGGTCACACGAGGCAAATGATTGGTAGGTCATTTCCTATTCGTAGGTTTTTTTTTGTTGCTGCGTTTTCGGCCGCGGCTCCCAAGCCAGCCTCGAAAGGGACAGGATCAACCGACGGCAAGTGCCTCTCGAAGACAACAGCCAGGATTTGGTTTGCTATGTCTCAGCATGTGCAAAGCTGGCAGGACAAGAGACCAGCCTACTGTGTGCAGAGCCAAACAGTTGCTCATTCTTGCTGAACGGAACACAGGCTTCCCAAAAAAACTGGGGAAGGGGGGGTGGGGGGAGAGAAAAAAATTCGGGTCAGCCGGACAATCCAGCTCTTTGTCACCCGTCCCTTCGGACTGAATGGGTCTGTTCTTGCACATCTGGGATTGGATAAATGCACTTGGGTTCCTTACCATGGGGCGGAGGGGGGGAATGAAGGCAGATTCTGACTTCCCCGCGGACACACGTTTCAAAGGGGGACCCCAGGGAAGAAAACAGACCCTTTTCCCAGTGAAGCTTTAACTGAGAGGGAAGGGTGGGTGGGGAGGAAGAAGAAACAGTCAACTGGAATTGTGGTCCCATCTCTCTTTGGTTTTCTAGAATTCAGCTGAGGGATACTTCCACCCTTTAAGTTTCTATACCAGGGGTTCCCAACCTAAGGCTCACAGGCAGGATCCAGCCCATGGCACCATTTCATGTGGCCCCACTCCCACCCCTCCAAGGGCATTTGAGAAACAAAATGGCCACTCCTTTGAAGATGTTGGGACAAAATTCTGTGCCCCCGCCCCAAAACCATGCAGGCAGGGTAAAATGGCTGTCCGGCCCTCAAAGCTGACCGAGAGAGCGTGAAAAGGTTGGGAACCCTTGCTCTATACCAAACAGAAGGAAGCAATGGAGGGTGGGAACCTGAGGTAGAGGTGCAGGGGTTAAACTGCTGTACTGCAACCAATAGGTTGTGAGTTTGATCTTGGCCAGGACTCAAGATTGACTCAGCCTTACATCCTTCTTCCAAGGTCGGTAAAATGAGTCCCCAGCATGTTGGGGGCAACATGCTAATTAACTTAGAACTGCCCAGCATTAAGGGGTGATGTATAGAAGTGTGACTGCTTTGCTTTTTTGCTTTGTACTGTATATATAAGTGCAATTCAGCACTGCTGAATGAACTAACCAAGCAAAAGAAATTCAACTATTTGGAGGTCACTGCCAAATTATAAAGCCCCTTAAGCCAGAACATGCTTAAATCAAGATGTGTGCGACTAACTAAGCATTTTTTCCAAAATAGCCACCACTTGTGTGACCTCCTGTGATTTCAACCCTCTTCCGCAAAGGTTAAGAAAAAGCTGGAAGAGGAGAAGAAATAATAATAGGAATCCCCCAAGCCTTACCACTGGCATTGGCAGCCTGGACAACCTCCATGTAGGAGGAAGGATCATCGGCTTTGATGTAGGAATCGATGGCCTCCTTCACCATCCCTTTCTGGAGCTGAGCTTTGGCAAGCTGGCTCCACACGGCGGGTTCGTTGCAGCGCTCCGCAAACTCGTAGGCGCGGTCCAAGTTCCCAATGTGTTCGATCAATACCTGGGAAAGAAATGAGGCAGGGGAGGGTGACCTTTTAAAGCTGGTGGCCATGGGCTAAAGGGCGAGAGGTTACCCATCAAGCAAAGTCCCAATCCTGCAAAGAGGAAGTTTTTTAAAAAGGAAAGAAACTGAGATTAAAGCCACTATAAACTTTGGGGCATGTGACAAATAAATTTCAGTTTGAGATGTTATAGTTTGGTCCTAGAGCTTGGAAAAGCCCCTTTTTCAAGTTGTAAAGGTAAAGGTGGTCAAAAGCCAGTCGTATCTGACTCTAGGGTTCAGTGTTCATTTCCGTTTATAGCCAAAGAGCAAGCGCTGTCCCTGTCTGCAGACGTTTCCGTGGACTAAACACGGAACGCTGTTTACCTTGCCAGGGAGGTGGTACCTATTTATCTGTTTGCAACTTCTTGCTTTTGAACTGCTAGGTTGGCAGGAGCTGGGACAGAGACATGCGCTCACTCCGTCATGCAGCACCCGGGTCTCAACACTGCTGACCTACCAACCTTCCATTTGTCAAGTACAGCATCTTAACTACATGAGCCACCGCAGTCCCTTAGGAACAGGGCTCACAAGGACCTTAAAGTCTGGAACTACTGCACTTAATGTGGCAGGATAGGTACCACCTTTCTGCTTATCAGCTTTACCAGGTAAAGGGGGCCACGTGAAATCCCAAATCCTAGAGATGAATGTTTAATAAAACAGGACAGTTTTACACTTGTAGAGCTCAAACTTGGGAAGAAGCTAGTTTTAGGAACTAAACAAAAGCCCTGTCTTCGAGGTAGAACAGGGTCAGCATAAAAAAAGAGACAGTTGCTAACTTTAAGGAGACCAGATGTTGTATCAACTTTTTAGGAGAAGCTACCCACCGGAAAAGGTTTTTAAAGAGTCTCATAATACAGAGCATTGCTCTTCACCAGGTGAGACGCACTTTTCACGAAATTCAGGCACCCAGAAAATCCCCACCTTACCTGCACCGCGGATGTATTGACATCAAACTTCCGGAAGATGGCAAAGGCTTCTTCAAACAGCTCGTTACTGATGGCAATGTTGGCAATGTCTGGCGCGTCGTAGTTGTCCAAGCGATTGATGTATTCCATGACGCGGGTACGGTCAGCCTTGATCGCTGTCAGAATGAGGAGGTTCTGCAGGTTCCTAAAAGGGAAAATGCAAGCGGAGGCAGCTAGTTTATCACTTGTTGACACTTGAAATAGATTTTAATATGAAATTTCTTGTTGAATCGTCAATCTCTCATTAAAGGGATTTTTGTTGTCGGCATAGATGGGGAAAACCAGTTTCTGCCAATGCTCTGAAACTGCCATCGGAAAATGGCTAAAAGACAGTACGGGGGTAACCTTTCAGCGGCTAAGGAGACCAAATAACTGACTCATAAGGCTGTTTCCCAGGTTCAACACTTTGATCTGCTCTGCAGTTCTTTATTCGTGTCAGACGCACCACCAGCACAGAATAACATACAAAGCTAAAATTAACGCATCTAAAACAAAATAGAATTAAAAGGGCTGGATAACATCCGCCCAATATCGGGCCACCTCAACAGCATTTCCTCTTGCCAACAGAAAGTCCTGCTCAGTGCACATTGAGGGGCATTGTGTGCATTGTATCCTACGGGAGATATTTTGTACTTCTCCACATTTCACACAGGCTGTCATCTATAGGGAAACCCCACTTTCTCAGATTAGCCCTTGATCTTCCTACCCCGGCACGCAGTCTGTTTAAAGCTTCCCACACAGACCATGGTAGTTCTTGGCCTGCAGTGCGAAGGCAGAATTGAGTTGGTACAGCTGAGTTTTCCTTCTGGATCGACTTTTAAAGAATGTGTATTCAATGCAATTTTTAAAAAAGAAGCAGAAGTATTTATTAAAGGAACCTGTTTTCTTATTTATGTACCAGCAGTTTATTTCCTAGCTTTGGAGATTTCATGACATGCTGCACACCCCCCCCCCCCCGCCCCTTTCTAAGCATCTTTCTCTGACTGGCAGGGGATACTGAATGCCAGGTACCAACCTGTGTTCACTGAACACTGAATTATCCAGGACAATCTTCTCCAGCAGTTCAATGAGTTCGTTGGGGAGGTCGGCCGTCATGAACGCCTTGACAGTCACAGAGACTTCTTCTGGGTCCTGAGTCTCAGAAAGCGCCGTCTGCACCACCTACCAACACAAGAGGGAGTCAGGCGACCATAGGTAAAGGTCGCCCTTATTCGAAGGCCAGTTGTATCTGACTCAAGGGTTCAGTGCTCATTTCTGCTTACGGCCAAAGAGCCAGCGCGGTCTGCGTCTGTAGACCTTCGAGGGATATGTGGCACGCATGACTAAATGCTGGAGTGCACTTTTTACCTTCCCCCATCAAAGTGGCCCCTATTTATCTACTTGCAATTTCTTGCTTTCGAGCTGCTAGGCTTGCAGGGGCTGCGACAGAGTAGTGCAGTACTCAGGTCTCGAACTGCTGATCTGCCAACCTTCCAGTCGTCAAGTTCAACGTCTTAACCACTTGAGCCACCGCAGTCCCTCAGGCAACCATAACCAGCAATTTATGCCCCACCAGTATTAAAAAACCACACACGGTGCCACCCAAAAGAGTTCGCAAGCCATACCTGGTCGATCAGGGGTCGTCGGTAAGGGTTGCTTTCCAGCAGCACGCTGGCCCATAGTTCAGGATCCTTGCGGCGAACTAAGTAACGGGAGAGACTCTTGAAGAGGGAATTTTCGTTGCAGACCTGGAGTGCAAACACAGAGAATTTCAAGATGAGGATTTGTCCCTTGGATGGTCAGAGAAAATTTAGCCAGCATCTAGGATATTTGAGACTTGGGATTGTTTTGCTTGAACCAAAGATGCTGAGAGTCTGGCAACAGCCCAGCAATGGTTTGAAGTTATGGCTTTAAGGAAGCCAATATCCTTGGACTAAGTTCCCCAGATGTATGAAGAACAGCTGCAGCTTAAAAAAAAAAACAACCTTCTTTCTTTCTTTCTTTCTTTCTTTCAAGAAGAGAGTCCAGCCAGGCTTAAGACCTCAAGGGATTACAAAGAATGAATTTCAAGTACTTCACAATAAGCTATCATTATTACCTCCAAGGAAAGACAAGAAGTTCTAAGATCTGTAAAATCAAAATAACTGCCCTGCCGATTTCTGGACAACTTTATAAGTCCTCCCCCCACCCCCTTCCATTCTAAAACCTTGAGATGCCTTAAGACAGTGTTTCCCAACCTTTAGTTCTTTGACTGCAATTCCCAGAAGCCCAAGTCTCTGTGAATCCACTGTGCATAAACCTTTTCGTGTGGATTCACAGAGACTTGGGCTTCTGGGAATTGAAGTCAAAAAACAGCTGGAGTGCCAAAGTTTACCATCACAGCTTTAGGGTGGACACAGCTTCCAACCACCATTGGTTTAGTTAGACAAGAATACTCTGTCTTTCCTCTTCTGTCTCGCCTGCACAAGGTGGGAACTGCAGTCTCCAATCCCCAACATTACCCTTAATCTAACTTGTTTGGAACGTGATTGACTCAACTTACCCTCCGTGCAGATACTCACATTGATAAGTTCCTGATCGCACTGCCCCCGCTCGTAGGCCACGCAGGCCAGATGGGGGTCACGCTTCTCGCAATATTTCCCCACCACACGGCTGTCATAGTAAGGGTTCTCACGCAGAAACCTTTCTGGGTTGTTGTTGCTGTCAATGTAGATCTTAGCCAGGGCATTGTGCGTGGCCGGCTCCTCGCAACCCTCGTGGATTCTGGCTTCCAGCCACGGCAGGAGGAGTTTTAACCTGAAAAAGGGAGGAAAGTGACTTAAGAGACTGCGTCACCCCAAGGATATCTGCCCATCCCACCAGAGTGGACCAGAGGGACTCCCTAATGGTACCAAAGGCTAGAGAGGCTCACCTTTCCAGCACTAGAAGGAGGGCCTTTTCGGTATCCACCCCGGCCCTGTGGAACCTCCTGCTGACCAAACTACGCCTCCAGACAGAGTTATTAGCCTTTAGAAAAGGCCTCAAAACTTTGCTGGCCCAGCGGGTGTGGGGTGCTGCCTGTGGAGCACCTCCACCCACCCACCTACCCCCGGGCTGGTTCATATGAATGGCCATCTGGGTTTTAGTTTTTAACTGTTGAGAATGTGGAAGGATATTTTAACGGTTCTTAATGCTTTTATGGTTTTAACTGTTATTGTGGGTATGTTTTTATATTTTAGTATTCTTATTGGTTAGACTCTAAGCCACCCGGAGTTGCCTCGGCAAGTGGGCGGCGATAAAAGTCAAACAAAAAAATAAATAAATAAAGTTGGTTGATTGTGGGGTTGCAGAAGGACCCGCCTGAACATGGTTCCATGAGCACATGTGCAAGTTTCTTCTGGAAAGACAGGATTCAAGTACAGTGGAACCTCGCTTAACATATTGAATGTATTCTCTGGGACCTTTTGTACTACTAGGGCAGGATATAAATATCTCAATAAATAAATATATCTCAATAAATAAAAACATTGTAAAGCAAATTGCCCATTGAATGCAATTTCTCATAGGAATGCGTTGAGAACCAGTTAATCCGTTTTTGGGGGGAAATTTGTTAACCAAGGCACTATTTTCTATGGATTTCCTTTTGTTATGTGAGTTCTGTGTTAACCGGCCGTTTGTTAAGCGAGGTTCCACTGTATTACAAAAGACAAGGCAACATATCTGGTATGGAAAGCTGAAACTGGATTTCCGTATGTTATACTTCCTGGCTCAGTTTCCTTTTGTAAAAAGTAAGGTGAAAAGGTAAAGGCTGCCCTTGCTTGAAAGCCAGTCGTATCCGACTCTAGGGTTCAGTGCTCATCTCTGCCTATAGCCATAGAGCCTGGGCTGTCTGCGTCTGCATACTTTTCCTTGATCATGTGTCAGGCATGACTAGACACCGGAACACTGTCACCTTCCTAATTGGTACCTAGTTATCTACTTGCAATTTCTTACTTCCAAACTGCTAGGTTGGCAGGAGCTGGGGGACAGAGACAGAAGTTCACTCCGTCGTGCAGCACTCAGGTCTCGAACTGCCAACCTGCCAACAAACTGATGGCAGTAAAAAACGATTAAGTCCACGAAGCCAAGAAAATGCACGTTGTTAGCTGAACCAGGAAAAAACTGACGAATCAAAGAATAAAAGAACCCTTTACTTCATTCAAAGAGTCTGCGTCAGTTGGGGTTCACAGCAAAACATAGGTCTGTACATTTTAAAATGCCAGAGAAACGCCATTAACTGTTCTGAAAGTCCTAGTCTGGGTCCCATCACAGCCACAAGCTTCCTGGATTAAGTCAGACAGGGCTATCTGCTCCCAATCTCAGTTTTTCCCCCTCATTCTTCACTTGAAAATAAGAATAAGGGCATTACAGGCTGTTGAGCATTTCTGCTGTCTACACACGGCATACAACAATATCGTCACCTCGTACGTTTCCCCAACTAAGATATTCCTAGCTAGCGGTAAGAATCAGAGCTAAGCTGGTGCTTCTCTGTTTGAGAGCCATGACAAAAACCTATTCCTACTCGTCACCATGGATGTTACCTGTTCCTTTTTTCTACTTCTGCAACCAACTCGTCAGTGGAGAACTGGCCTCGGACCACCAGGATCAGGCTCTTGATGACGTCTTCAGAACAGTCCACATCCAGCAAACCCCCGATCACGACAGGTAGACGGCTTGGGTTCACCTAGAAGAAAAAGATGGTCCTGAAGTGACAGGCAGCCATTAGCCTTTTAGGTAAAGGTAAAGGCCGGCCTTGCTCAAAAGCCAGCCATATCCGACTCTAGGGTTCAGTGCTCACCTCTGTTTATAGCCCAAGAGCCAAGGCTGACTGCACCTGCAGACATTTCTGTGGTCATGTGGCAGGCATGACTAAGACACTGGAGTGCACAGAACACTGTGTACCTTCCCACTGAAGTGGTACCTATTCTATCTACTTGCAATGTCTTGCTTTCAAACTGCTAGGTTGGCAGGAGCTAGGACAGAGATGGGGACTCACTCTGCCCAGGAATCATGCTCCGACCTTCCAGTCAGCGAGTTCAGCGTCTTAACCACTTGAGCCACTGCAATACTATTAAGCCTTTTAGAGATGGTGCAATTCCTACTCCCTCGTCAAGTGCCATCTGTACAGATAACCTTTAGCTAGCACAGAGCAATGATGAAAAACAGGTTGCAAACATGGCAGTAGCTCAGCAGGTGCTGGTAACCTCATTATTGTCTTGCAGGGATGAGGCCGAGCAAACAGAAGTCACTCAGGCTGACAAACTAGGGCGTGAGGGAGGGGAAATCAGAAATGACCCCCCAGCAGAAGACATTTCTCTGGGGGAAGAGAGACGGGTATGTATGCTTATCATGGACTAACTTGAAAAAGGGAAATGTTGAAGCTGAGTATTACGGTATTACCAAGTAAAAACTGGCCGGGGCTATCCTGCTATGTTAATAGAGTAGACCCTACTGTCAGCGACTCAACGCCAAGTGCCAGGCGGCGGTTAACTAAACTGACCACCCTGAGGACTAACAGCCTTGGATAGCAAAGTCCACAGGGAAAGCTGATGGTCCCCAAGTGCATTAAATCCCACTTGAATCCATCTCAATGGAGGGCAGCAGCTTCATCCATCCTGGCCTGGGGCTTAGGAGGACTTTGTGTGCCAAAAGGGCTCAGGACCAGAAAATGACTCAAAGAGCTGGATCCGTGGTACGATGGGTGTCATGCTGCGTTGCAGAAGGCAGATAAAAGGCCACAGCATTATATTCTCAGGACAGTCTTCATGGCTGATTGCCAAGATGATAGCCACTATTCGGATTCAGATACGGCAGAAGAAACCCACTGGTCAAGGACCCACTGTAGATGCACTGAGCCTCCCTCCCTGCTCATGCTACAAGGCCAATAGGTGTTCAGAGGGCTGGTTGACCACCACCAAAATTCTCTCTCTCTTGTTTCATGCCCAGCCTGGCCAACAGACAAACAAAATGCCCATTTTAAAAGCCGCTCTATAAACTGCCCTGACGATATATCCCATCATTGCCAAAAGCAACAGTTTAAGCAAACACACACCATTTCCCGTCCCAACATAATCCCTGAAAAGCACCCGCTATCGCCAAAAGCTAAGAAAGTGGCTTCCTTTTGGCAGTCCAAAGTTTGATTTGGACACAAAAGAAGACCAGCAATAGTTAAGGCAATATACCAAGAAGGAGATGACCGGAGTTTCCTCTGGCAGGGAGGCAGACACTTTGGTTCTATACCTTTTGCACGTAGATCTCGATGTATTTCTGGAGGTTGTTCCTGTACAGGTAGAGCACCAGGTCGTGGACAAAGTCAAAGCGGTCGCACACGATGATCAAGGGAAGCTGGTCCGTCAGCTTTGCTTCCTGTCGGGAGAAGGAAAGGTGGGGACAAAATCTTAATGAGCCTCCCTGAATTCCAGTACAAAATGCAAGAGCTAAAAAGCTAAAGCAGGTTTGTATTCCTGGGAACAGACAGGTTTACACCTCAAACTCTGCCTATAAGGCATAATTAGAGCTTCGGCATTGTTGACAACCACACTCTTTTTTTTAAAGGTTTCATTCTTCTTAAGCTCCTAGTTTCTTTCTTTCCTTTAAGCAGTTAAAAAATCCCATCACGGCTTCCCAGCACATTCAACATTGACAAGAACAGTTTTACAAAAAGCACAAGACATCAAGGGGATTTACGAGCCTAGACTAGGCTTTTCGCCTCTGTCAGCTGCTAAAGTTATTTAGTGTGCAGAATCAACTCTGGGATTTGCAAACGCTGAAGCATTTGAAGGCTGCTCGCATTACTTAAGGAGCGCATGTCTGGGGGTAATCTGGTGTCTCACCATTATTTCCCTCCCTACCACACCTGCAGCCCCAACATTAATTTGCACACAAGCAAACCGAGAAAACCTTTACAAATGGCAAGAAGTTCTTCCTTGGTTCTATTTTCTTTTTGAGCCATCACAAAATGAGCATATATGCTGATAAAAAACCTGTGGCCTCAAATATAAACCTGTCTTAATCTGAATTTAAGAACTTTGTTCTGTTCCTTAAAAAAGGTCCACAAACGTTCAAAGTGTGTGGGAGCGTGTGTCAAATCTTTCCCAGGTTTGAGGCTACAGTTCCAGATTTAAAGACAGGGCTGAATCAAGAAAATATTCTTTTCTTCATTCCATTTGCTTCTGCCTCCTCACGTAATAACTCTCTCTGGGCAGCCCTTGAGCTAAAACCCTTAAGACCATGAAGGCGAACCTTGGCACTCCAGCTTTTCTTGGACTTCAACTCCCAGACGCTCAAGCCCCTGTGAATCCACACAAATGGGTTTACTGCACATACTGCGTACATGACCACGTACTTTACTGCGTATGCACAGTAAACCCATTTGTGTGGGTTCACAAGGACTTGGGCTTCTGGGAATTGAAGTCCAAGAACAGCTAGAGTGCAAAGGTTCGCCATCACTGCCTTACGAGAATTGTTGCAGTTCCACACCAGTTGATGTTGCTTACCGATGGCGAACTGGAATGCGTCCCAAATATACAATGCAACCAAACAGAAGTCACTGGCAAGATATGAAGGGAATGCAAGCAGACTAGTTATAAAAGAGAAATCTTACACAATACCTATTGATATTTGTGAGAATGTGATCCAGACGTTTTTAGCTAGCACAAAGCCAATGTTTTTAAAAAAATGCATTCAAAATGTGAATCACCCCCAAAGCATTGTTCTCGAGATTGCAAATCCCAGGGTGTAATTCTATACACAAGGTAGATACTGAAGCAGTTAACAGACCGGGAAGACCTACGCTGAAAGGTTTACCTGGTACATGTCCTGAGTGTTCCAGAGACACAAGGAACAGCACAAAAGACAACAGAGTGATCAGGAAAAAAAAGGTTGACGTACAGACGGACATATTCACAGCCTAACCTCCAAAACAGCTCTTGGGTGGATGTAGAAAGTGGCCAAACACCTCCCCACCTAACCCAAAGGCCTTTCCTCCAGTTTCTGGATCAAGAGATGTGGGTACACAGAACAGATGGGATTTCTAGAGCAGAAGCTTTATCAGTCTATGCTGCGGCAAGCAAGCAAGATTTATTAAGACACCCAAAAGATTAAGATCCATTTCTTTGGGCCTGAAAAGTCATGGACTCTTGTCCAGGATTCAGGCTAATATACCGGAGGGTACAGAAATGCCTTTTAAAGACTATGCAACAGACACTAAATGAATGTGCAAATTAGAAACCAAAGCTACACTTCGGTGAGTCAGACAAAATGTTTATGCCCCTTTACATATAAATCCTCTACATAAAGACTGACACATATTGTCAGGCGCCACCACCAACAGATTAGAGATGAGATGCCAGGGGATTTTTTTTTAAGTCTTTTACCTTGAGGAAGTTCTTTACACGCTCTGGGTCATAACAGTTGCTTTCTCTGCAAATCCTCTCCACCTCTTTAATTTGGCCTGTCTTGCAAGCGGCTTGGATATATTTGAAGTGCACATCTGGGTCTTGGCTGAAGTTTACAATTGAGCCCAAGAAATAAAAGAGTCCTTTAAAAAAGGGGGGGTGGGGTTTTTAAAAAGGAACAGCAACACTTCTGGAAATCAAATTAAGAAAACCGCAATTGTGAGATGTAGAGATGAGCTTCCTCACATATAGATGCCCAGCATCATGCTTTTCAAGGATCGGTTCTAACCGATCTTTCAGCAAGAAGTTTTAAGTGCTCAAATGAACTACAGTGTCCATCAGCTTTTAGCCAGCAAAGCAAATGAAAGGGGAGATGGTAGTTATAGTCCACCAATGGCTGGAAGACTTCATACATCCCATCTCCTACACAATGGCTTCCTTACCTTCAAAACTCTTGAATGATTCAAAAAGCTCAATGAGCGACAGTGTTGAAAGCTGCTCATGGTACTTGGAAGCCACCTGGACGCAGATCTGCAGGTTCTGGCGGATGTTCGCGGAAAGCATTGCGCGTAGACACTCCAGGGAGTCTTCGACAGAAAGGGAACCGAAATAGTTGACCAGCCACTGGAAATAAAACATAGAATTCAGCCGAGACTGGGCTTACAAGTTGAATGGAAAAAAGCAAAACAAATACTTCCCAAGGGAGACACGAGAATCGGACCAGAACTAACAATACTCCAAACAGACAAAAGAATGTGCCGTGAAAACAGATGCTTCTGGAATAGACCCAAGGAGTCACATACCTCAGGGTTGAGAAGGTGCGTGTGAACGACAGCGCGTTTGATGTCATAGAGGTCAGTGAAGTGCTCCAGGGCTCTCTGGAGGAGGCCGGCTTTCTCACACAGCTGGGCAACATGGGCTCGGTCATAGTGAGTGAACATCTGGTTTCCCAAGATTGCATCGGCAACCTAAAAAGAAAAGAAAAATCCAACTATTAAAAAATAGTTTATTCTAAAAATTTAGAATTTTACCATCACATATTAAAAGGTTGCGCACACACAAAAAGAGTAACCGAACACACCGAAATCTATCACATGTGCTCAGGGGACTCCAACTTTCTTTTCAGTGTAGCATCGCTCCTGCTTTTAACTTTCCCAGTTAAAAACTCAGGTTGCAGCACTAAGATATGGCAGCCGAAATATCACTTCCACATGAGAATTATCGATTTCCATGTCCGTTGAAGGGTACAAGGTCTTAATGAAATCTTCTTAATAATCTGATCTCTTTTTATGTTTTTACCATTTTAATTATACCTTGAGATCTTATTGTCCAATTATTTCCACTACTTCATATTTTTTGCATACTAGAATGTGTTTTTTTATGCCAATGAAATGTTTTTTGGGCTTGAGCGTAATCCAACTATCTCCAACCCTGTTCATCATTCCAGCTGGGGTTGCAGATGCAAGGCAACTCACCCTTAGGACACGAAGTTAGCATATACAGATTACAGGACAGAGTAAAATTCAATATCTGTCCTCATTGTTTCTGTAGCAACACTGGCCACAAATGCTATTTTTTTAAGTCTCCCCTGAAGAGGGACAGGTAAATGTTTGAGCCACCCAGTTGAGTCACTAAGATCAACTTTCCAACCCCTACCCGATCTTCATTTTCCTTTATCAAGGAACAAGACCTACCTGAGGAGCATGCATGAGGTTCATTTCAAGCAAGCGTGTTTGCAAAGGTCCCTCAGAAGGACGGTTGTTTTTCAAAGCATCCAAGAGGAAGGCTGTGCACTGCTGAATCAGATTGTATTCCATGAATACGTCCACTATCTGTAAAAGGGGGAAATACACTTACTTTAGACATCTTCCCACTTAAAGCAAAGCAATCACACTTCTATACCACCCCAGAGTGCTTAGTGCACTCTCTGAGCAGTTCACAAGTTAATGAGCATCTCCCCCCCCCCCCAAATGCTGAGGACTCATTTTATGGACCTCAGAAGGAAGGATGGGAGGCTGAGTCAATTTTGCGTAGGATCGAACTCACAACCTTTTGGTTGCAGGATAGCAGCTTAACCACTGCACCTTAAACTGTCCTGAGGCTGGAGAACAAGGCTACACCCACTTTTGTGGCTAGTTCTTCCTGTTTCACAGTATCACCCCAAAATTAAACAAAATTCTCTCATCCTCAGGTTATCAACAGGTTTCTCTCTATTACTTCCCTTCGTAAGAATCAATGCACACCACACCTGCTCCTGCTGATTAATGTGACTTAGAATCATAGAATAACTTGAGTTGGAAGGGGGGGGGTGCTTTTAAGCCATTGAGTCCAACCGCTTGCTCAATGCAGGAGTCCGAATCAAAGCAGATGTGACAGAGGGTTGTCCAATTCTCTCTTGAATGCTTCCAGTGTTGGGAGTGCTCATCATCTCTCGAGGAAGTGGGTTCCACTGTCGTACTGCTCTAACCATTAGGATGTTTTTCCTAATATTCATCCTATACCTGGCTTCCTTTAGTTTGAACCCATTATTACTTGTCCTGCTCTCTGGGATGATCCTTCCCTTCTTCTCTTTATAATTATCTTTCAGGTATTGGAAGAGTGCTATCACCGCTCACTCTCCTTTTCTCAAGGCTAAAAGTGCCCAGTTTATGCATATTAATCCACTACACAATGACATATGACGGAAACATGCTGCGGGTCATCTCCCCACCAAGAGCTTTGACTTTTGAGCCATGTCTCACAGAACTCCACTGTCAGGGCTCAAACGCAACTAACTCCCCAACAACCTGTTGGACTAGTTTATAAGACACCCCCTAAAAAACTAAGCATTTTGGAGTTACCGTATTTGCCGGCATATAAGATGCATCGGAGTATAATATGCAGCCCGTTATTACCAAACTAGCTCACTATATAGGCCACTATATACAGTACAAGACACACTCCATTTTTCCAGTGTATTTTAAGATAGAGGAGTGGGTCTCAAACGCCAGCAAATACGGTAAGTGTTAAGGCGGAGCCCTGGCTGCCAAAAGGTCAAGCCCCGTTTCTATACATTCCATGTTTACTTACTTGGGTGATATCTGCCAGAGGTTCTTCATCCTGAACCAACATTTGAGCAAATTGCTGTCCTTGGTCTGGGCTGATGCGCATAACGTTTCTCAGCAGGAAAATCCAGTCGGGAGTGTAACCCACCTAGATAGGGTGAGTGCAAACACAAACATTCACACGAGGGACAATGTGAGATTTTCAAACAACTGGACAGCAAGCAGCAAAGACAGCCTCAAGAATGCACTCAAGTGGGGCCCGTCAGTAGTTGATGAGCTATTTCTCTCATCATCATCATCTAATGTTGTGGGATCTGCTGTTCAATAAGATCAGGAAGGCCAGAGGGTTCTTCCAGTCACCCTATTCTACCAAGGTTTACCTATAGAGATTCATTTTCTAAACCTAGAACAGCAGTGGTGAACCTATGGCACACATGCCAGAGGGGGCACTCAGCGCCCTCTCTGTGGGCAATTTCAATTTCTCCCTCTTGACCTCCACATTCTATTATCTCCTCCATTCTACATCTCACAAAACTGCATCAAAATGTCTGGGGTGAACAAAGATTTCCATCCCAACCTAGGCTAAGGAGAAAGAACTTTACTTTGTCTGGACTACCCTACCACAGCAATGCTACAGTGACCAGCACTGGCAAGCAATAAACCTGCTCTTCTGAATAGCCAAATGCTAGGTTTTATACGCATTAAACGCTTAGACGATGAAACCGAGTACTGCCCAAGGATGAACATGTTCTCTCAACAGAGTTGAGATCAACAACTTACCTTCTTTGCGTAAAGCACAATCTTCTGAACTTGTCCGGTTTCAGCAAAACACTGGATGACTTTGTTGGGAACGTTTGCCCTGAGATAGACGCTCAGCGCCAGCGTGGGATCCACAGATTTAACAAGGTCTCCCAGTTCTTCAGAGCATTCCAGCTGTTTTAACATAAACACATAAACAAATAATGAATTAACAGTGCCAATACAAAACTAAATGAAAATTCTTGGTGAATATGAAATATTTATATCCGGGGACTGGATTTGTGTGAGTTAAGAAACCGAAGCAACATAGTTCTCTCTCTCTCTCTCAATCTTTAAATAAAAGTATTACATGTTTATAGCCTTCATAATTAAAGAGATTCTTGGAAATATGTAGCCAACATCCAATGAAATTTATAGAACCGACTGAATATTTTTTTTATGGTTCAAAAGATGTTGTTATTATCATAGATAACATTCTTGCTCTTCTCCAGGGCCAAGAGAGGTAGAAGAACACACATTTGCAGAATTTCTCTCAACAGAAATCTGTTGGGTCCTTAATTTGTTTAGTGTATACGAAGTCGGAGAATCCCTGGGACATTTTCCAAATGCGGATACACAACCCAGTTTATATCATAAATATAAACACTGGGGAAAACCAAAATGAATGGAAATAGAGTTGTGACCAGCAGAAATTAATCCCTTGATAGTCTGGTCCAGGGATTCCCAACATTTTCAAGCCGGGGGCCGGGTCACGCTCTCTCAGTCAGCTTTGAGGACCAGATGGCCATTTTGCCCTGCCTGCATGATGGGGTGGCCATTTTGTCCCGGCAGCTTCAAAGGGGAGGCCATTTCTTGAATGCCCTTGGAGGGGTGAGGGGCAACATGAAATGGTGCTGTGAGCCAGATCTGGCCTGTGGGCCTTAGGTTGGGAATGTCTGGTCTGGTCAATCAAGGAAATACACACTGTAGTTTTGGGCGTGACCATTCCGACACACACCAGAAGATAACCGGGAAAGGGAAAAGATCCCAACTACCGTACCCTACATTTTGGGGGGGGGGTTATCAAAATTGGCAACATACCCAACAAATTGACCACAAAAAGCTGTCACAGGCAAAGGAGAAACTTTTAACATTTGCCGTGATACAAAAGCAAGGCTAGTTGAAATAATTATGCAGATGCATTAAGCCAGACAGAGCACATAATATTGCTATCTGGGTTTGATTCAGTGAACTAGGGAGATTCAATGGGTGTGTGTGGACATAATTGATTGGTAACAACTGAGCCACAACACCCCACACAGGAGCAAAGGCCGCCCCTCCCCAGACACATGGTTTACCTTGTCTTCCTTTAACCACTTCTCCAGGAGTTGTTTTCGACCTTGCTGGAGCACTGGCCGGCAGAGTTCTAGAGATTCGTACTTGTTCAACTGGCCTTGGTCTAGAAGGATCCCAAAATACTGAAGCAGGGGAGAAGTCTGGCCTGGCTGGGCTGGGACACTCTGGAACCGACGGATGGTGTCGGGGGTACGCAATATTCCCTTGAAACAGACGAGACAGATCACATAAAGAAGGATAAAGAAGGAAATCGGTTCTTGGATACCTCCGTTACATGTCATGAGGCTTTTCCTTATGAGCTCAACTACACCACAACAAAGGGCATCAAAGGTAAGCCGTTTCCCTTACCTTGGGGGCGTTGGCTGCCACCTTAGCCGCCTCTGAATAGCTTCCCTGGGCAAAAAGTGCATTGAATTTCCTTGCAAAGAGTTCTTCGGCACCGGCAAGGTTGTTGCGGACAGCCATCCGTAGGGCGAGATCGGGGTTCTGCAGGACGTTGGTGATGTATGGAATGATGTTCTCTTCTTCAACACACACTGACAATACCTGAATTTGGGGGTGGGGGGAGACAAGAAAACAGCATCTTCAGTTGATAGAAGACCATTCTGAATTAAGAAATGACTTCATTACGATTCCACATACAGAAAGAAATCTTCAGAATCGTTCTTTTATGCATGCAGGTGTCAGGAAAGGAAACCCTAACCATAAATTATTGGTGATTTTCTTAGGCTTGTGTTTTTCACTCCTGGGATTTTGGGGGATATTTTTACCCCCTGCATCATGAGCTAAAATAGCTTTTTTTGTAGTACAGCAAAACACACAGGCATTCAAAATAGCATCCTCCTGCAATCTGAAATAGTGCAGTCCAGCATGAAACTACTGGATTCTGTACATTGTACAGAAAGGCTCCTTTTGCAGGGAGAGACGCGCATCTCTAGCCTTCAGGCTTTAGATCCAGAGGGAAGAACGAGGAGTATGGCCGAACAACAATGAATCATCCAGTCTGGTGGAAGCACACGGCGTCCTAAACCAAGACACCAGATCGGTACATGCAGTTGCTTTATCCACAGGGTACTCATGACACCAGATGGACTTCCCTACTTTTCCAGGTCAGAAATTACCATGAGTCCAACACAATCTACTCAACACACACAGAAGTAACACCTGCCCTGTAACCAGAAAGCTGTAGGGCAGGAGTTCACAACCTTTTTAAACTATGGGCCAGAACACGCACCTTCAAACAGCTGAGCAGGCTGGAATAGTGGTTCCTCCCCGTGCCATAAAATGCATCTGTGACTGTCGTAAACACATTTACAACAGCCACAGGGGTGTTTATGGCGGTCCACGGGCAGCAGTGGCGACACAGGCCACATGAAATGGTGCCGTGGACCGGGCCTGCCTGGGCTGCAGGTTGAGAACCCCTGCTCTAGGGTCAATACAAAGATGGCCCTCGAACTCAAAAGAAGTGGTAGGAGAAGCAACAGTCAGGCAAACATGGGGCCAGAAAGAGAACACTTCTGATACAGTTCGAGCTTGCGTACCCAGAGGGAATCACAAAGCGGTTGGGCCTTCCATCCATCCCAGACTGTGAAACCAGCTGCCAGAAAAGCCCCCTTTTTGTGCAACCACAACAGCTTAACAGCAGATTAACACAATCCGGAGAGGGGGATACTAGCTCTTCGGAGACAGGTTTGCTTTAATCCGCCAGGAATTCCAGCACTAAAACAACCCAAGGAAAAACTGTTCTTTGCACGCGCACGCGCGCGCACACCCTGTGCAATTTAACACTTCACTGGTTCCTCCCTAATCGCCAACCACTTTATCGGGGAGTTCGCCATACACACACATACATAATCCCCAAGCATTTAAAAGCATATGTTTGTTAAGTACAGCGTCTCTTTCCAAGCTTCAACTGGTAAGGTAAAAGTTGCCCTTGCTCGAAAGCCAGTCGTATCCGACTCTAGGGTTTGGTGCTCATCTGTTTATACCCAAAGAGCCAGCGCTCTCTGCGTCTGCAGATGTTTCCATGGACATTTGGCAGGCATGCCTGGACGCCAGAGTGCATGGAATGCTGTTTACCTTCCCACCGAAGTGGTTCCTATTTATCTACTTGCAATTTCTTGCTTTTGAACTGCTTGCTTGGCAGGAGATGGGAGAGACGGGAGCTCACTCCATCATGCAGTATTCAGGAATCGAACTCCAACCTTCCAGTCAGACCCAATCCACGAGAACTTAATGCTTTTCTGAGCTAGAAGAATCCGTAAAGGCAGTAAGTTTGGAAGGGGAAAAGGAGAAAGAAGAGTATTCTCTGTGAACGCTTGTAAGCCCTCCTGCGAGGGCCCAACATCAAAGCATTTGCTAGAGCACAATGAAAGAAATTGTGATTTAAAATCACACAAATTGCTGCCCAAACCCAGAGGGACAGAGACTCCCCCAGCCCTGATTTTTCAATAGCTCTTTGCAACTTGATTAATGAGCAACCTTCATGTACCACAGGGCTTGCTGGACATGAGTCACGTTTGCAGTGAAATGAAGTCACAAAATCCAATGTCAGCTAGGCTTTGCTTCAGATAAAAAGTGCCCATAGAGCAGGGACAGGTTAAGAGGTAGAAAATTAACTGCTTGCGTGCTTTTTCAAGAGGGTAAGCAGGGGAGAAATTGTGGTTTCTAGATCAGTGGGACACTGGCCCTGGAAGCTCCTTCTGCCTCCCCATTATCTGCCACTGAACTACAACTCCCATGGTCCTTCTCTACTGGCTGTGCTCCTCAGGGCTGATGGAGGCTATGTTTGAACAATATCTGGAAACTTATAGGTCTCCCTTGCTCAAAAGCCAGTCATATCTGACTCTAGAGGTCAGTGCTCATCTCCGGAGTGCACAGAATGCTGTTACCTTTCCTGCCGATGCAGTACCTGTTTATCTACTTGCAATTTCTGGTATTCCAACTGCTAGGATGGCAGAAGCTGGGATGGATATAGGAGTTCACTTCATCGTGCAGCACTCAGGTCTTGAACTGCTGAACTGCCAACCTTCTAGTCATCAAGTACAGTGTCTTAACCACTAAGCTGCCGCAGTCCTCTGGAGCCTTATACATACAGTGAAACCCCGCTTTACGGATGGCTCGCTTAAGGGAAAACTGGCTATATGGAAGGAAATCCCAAGGAAATGGTGCCCTGCTTACTGGGAAGGGGGGGTCGCTATAAGGAACGTTTTTTGGGTGTTCTGGTGCTTTCCACAGTGGTGGGAGGGTGCTTGGAGCATTTTCACTCAGTTCTTGAATTTTTCGTCGCTTTTTGGCACCTCTAGAAGTTATCTCCGCAACCAGGAAGTGTGGGAAATTCCTCTGGCCCCAGATGAGCTGTTCAGCAGGGACTTTTCCTGCAATTACTAGGGCTGGCCGTTAGATGGCACTGTTGGAAATGTGCCAAATATGCATTGCAAACCCAAAAAATCATTCTGGAACTCACTAAAAAGGGAGGAGGGGAGTATTTTATCTGCTCAAAACTCTTTCTAAAATCCACTTTGGAATTTTTTGCTATGTTTTCGCTACTTTAGAAAGAGTTTTAAGAGAAAAAAATATTTTTCCCCAATGCATTCCTATAGGAAAGCATGGTTCGCGTTAAGGAAAAATCGCTATAAGGAAAAACTTGCGGAATTGATTAATTCCGTAAAGCAGGGGTTCACTGTACAGTATTACCAAAATCACCACCCTGCCACTTCAGGGCTTCGATTTCTCTCTGCTTGAGGTCCTGACCCCAGTGCCTGTGGGAAACATCCAGGTCTTGGCTGAAATGTGCCATTCCACACTTTTGACAGCCAACCGATGCATTCAAAACAAATATGGGCAGTGACTAGAAAGCATTTCCAAGGTCAACAACATTAAACGTTGCCAAATGAAGGCTCAGAGTGCATGACACACTCATTCTCTCAACCTCCTCCTACTGCTGTTCAAATGCCAACACTTCTGAACAGTTTTACATAAAGGACGCCAAGCTGAGTCACACTTCAAATACTATGCACATCAAGGAACTCAGAACAATCCAAGGAAAGGGAATGCAGTGAGTGTAACGGTCACCCTTACTTCCAAATGACACCCTCAGGTGGGGAACCCAGGATTTAGCTTGCCTTTTCACAGGTCCTGACCTGAGTCAGGCTGTAGAAAGGTAGCAAAAAGGAAAAACGCACCCCAACCACTTCATTAAAAAGGCCTTGTATTATAGCAAAAGCAGGTTACGATTCAAAATTTCAGGAAGCAAAAATCATTCTTAGGCAAATGAAGCATCTTCAATCCAGAAAGCACATTAAAACAATAAAAATCTTTCTAAGTTTGGAAGCTCTAAGGGCTCCCCCTTAGTCAGTAGTGGAATTAAAATATTTTTACTACCTACTCTCTGGGTGTGGCAGGTTGGGCGTGGCCAGGGGGAAAGCCATGTGTTGCACCCAAATCAGGACTACTTTATTTTAAAACTTGGATGGGCGGGGCCAGCCAGAATTTCTGCTACTGGTTCTGGTGAACTGGGGTGAACCTGCTGCATCCCACCACTGCCCTTAGTTTAAAAGTGACTACATGATTGCTAAGTTCGAAGCAGACTCCAGAACCCCAAAGAACTAACCACAAAGGATGTCTCAGAAATTTATCTCCTTCCACCTCCCTTTCATCTCTTCAAACAATTTCCACCTTTGTCCCTTCCTCTGAAGGATTCCAGCCAATTACTAAACAGTATTAAATGCCCATCAAAACTTGCATTTCATTTCCCCAGAACACAGGATTATTATGTCTGCCACACAATCTTTACCCAGCAACAACTATAAAGGCCATATACCTCCTCCCTGCAATGAACAACACTCAGAAATCTATGTTACTGTTTTAAAAAATACAAGCCCCCATTTCTATTCCTTACAGTGAGTTGTTGTTGTTTTGCAAATGCAAGCACTGATCAAGATATTTATTCCACCAGACCCCAGCACCATACTAAGCCCAGAATTAAATTAACCTAATGCTGCCCCAGAAATCAAGAACTCATTACTTGTCCTTTCCTGTTGACGCCAATGATTCCAGCTGTAGCTTCATGGGGGGCGGTGACAAAGATGGTCTCCCCGCTGATTCTGTTCATGTAGATACAGGTGCCGGTTTCGAGGTCATAGAGATGGATGTAGCCATATTTGGTGATCAGGAAAACGACATCATGCTTTTCACTGATCTGGGGCAGAGAATTAACAGAAACAGAACTCAAGTGAAGTTTAAAATCTTCCAGGGAACACTGGGCTCAGCTCAAGATTTTAATTGCAAGGAGGGTCAGCACTGTGCCTATCCACCAGAGGTCTTATTCAGCCACCTATTAGTTTCTGGGCTTTTAGGAGATTCTGTCCACAAAATTAATTCTCGCAGCTTTAAATGTTCAAAACTTCTAAAAGTGGATGCTGAGGTACTGTATCCATTTAGGCTCCCATATAGTGAGGGCACATGCTCAACTCTTGTTGGTGAAAACCACTTTTTTTGCTGGCTTGCTTTGATGCCCATTGGTCAGGTTGTGGTTTATTTAAAATCTGGCTTGTTGTGACCAAACTTTACCACTCTAAACAGTAGTTTGTTAAACCAGCTTTGCAGGTCACAGTTGGAAATTATGTCTCTTGCTTGACTTATGCAACTTGAGTTGCTTTACACTAGAAGTAGTAAAACTGTACACCCCCCACCCCACCCTGGCTAGACTGGGGGGGAAATGACAAAAAGGGACAGAAGAGAGGAAAAACCAGACAGAAGAAATAAAACTATGTTGTTGTTTTTTAATTGTATTTGTGGTACAATTCAGAGATAAACCAAACATAAAACATGGCTTGTTCCAACGTGAATGCAGCCACTGAGGTTTGAAAAAGTGTCACACAGTACCTTAATCCATGCTATTTGTTAACTTTTTAAAGTATCATAGGACTCTAACTTTTGCTGCAACACACACAGCTTCCATTCTATAAATTCAGTTGAGCTTGAACTACTAAAACATCCAACAGTTTAAATAACCAGCCGCCTTCCGTGTACTCTTCTAAAAGCCAAAAATACCTGAACTTTTGTTCTATAAAGGGGAAGGCTAAGCAGCAATTAAAGACAGCTTACCATGTTAAATCCAGACCTTGGAAGCAGGCTGTATTAAGCCTTGCCATTCTTCAGAATTCTGAAATCCTGATTTTAAAATCTCTCGAATAATTACTGTTCCCTCACACGCAG
This sequence comes from Bradypodion ventrale, assembly GCA_035047345.1. Taxonomy (NCBI): domain Eukaryota; kingdom Metazoa; phylum Chordata; class Lepidosauria; order Squamata; family Chamaeleonidae; genus Bradypodion; species Bradypodion ventrale. Next base: position 12,419,007 of record JAWDJE010000012.1, read on the forward strand.
GCACAGAGATACGAAGGCCGCACCCCAAAGACCGTCTCTTCAACATATTCCATACCTGCATTGCTACCGGGAAGTCATTCTGTGCTTCTGGTGGGAAGAAAACATCTACAGCTTTCTTGGGGAAGGGTTGGTTGCCAGTAGGGGGTGTGCCAACTTCAATGATATGCAACTGTATGGGAAGAGATCAGATGGAATTAAACCATTAGATTTCCTGAGAACACACACACATACACAATGTTACAAGCACAGCAGGCAAGCTGGGCATTAAAGGACTTCAGCAAGCAGCTGGATAAATGCCACTGCTTGATGTTCCAGTAGGCTATGTTAAAGATCTGCCCAGATTGTCCAGGGCATCACACCAAAATCAGCCAGGGAATGAAAGCATTAAAATCAGGGGTTCCCAACATTTTCAAGTCGGGGGCCGGGTCACACTCTCTCAGTCAACTTCGAAAGCTGGACGATCATCTTGTGGCCATTTTGTCTCAACAGCTTCAAAGGAGCAGTCATTTTGTTTCTCAAATGTCCTTGGAGGCCACACGAAATGGAGCTACGGGCTGGATCCAGCCTGTGGGCCTTAGGTTGGGAACCCTTGATTAAAATCATGCCACTGTGGCATGATGTCCATTGGAAGTCCAAGATCCACTTAATATTTTCCAGAACCATTCTCCTGATCACAGCCTGGGACTTCTCCTCTTCTACCAAACAAGCCTTCATAGACCTGTTTCCCCAATCGTAGGCCACGTCTTTTCCTCAGAATATTAAGAGTGGACAGAACGTTTGTGATGTATACAATCAGCACCAAGCATTTAACCTGGTCAAATCTGGGAAACACCGCCCCTCCACTCTTTCTTCAGGGATAGCCAAAGGTTGGGGTTTTTTTTACTTCTCAGAGAGAGATAATCCTTTCATCTCAGCCAGCCAGGCAGACACGGGAATTCTATTTCAATATCACCTCTCCAACCGTTGAATAGAGTTGCCTCTCCTAGGCTACCTTCAGGGCACAGGGGAACCTCCGCAACGCACATGACTGCGCCCTCTAACATGACTTTTCCTCTCTGGCTAACAATAGGGCTGGCACTACCCTGATTTTTGAACCAGCCAGCTTGATAAGAGAAGTCAGAAGCTTTAACTAATGAAAGAACGATCTAGCTGTAGATTGTAGGTCCTTTACACCTGACCAGCACAGCTACATTTGAGGGGTGAAGAGAAAGAGAGAGTTTTTTTTAAATCAAACCATTAAAAGTATACACATGAATTTATATAGAAGAAAGGTAAAGGTAAAGATCACCCTTGCTTGAAAGCCAGTCCTGTCTGACTCTAGGGTTCAGCGCTCATCGCTATCTGCATTTGCAGACATCTCTGTGGACATGTGGCAGGCATGCCTAGACACCAGAGTGCACGGAAGAGCAGGTTGCTTACCTGTAATTGTTGTTCTTCGAGTGGTCACCTGTGGCAGGCATGCCTAGACACCGGAGTGCACGGAACACTGTTTACCTTACCACCAAAGTGGTCCCTATTTATCTACTTGCAATTTCTTGCTTTCGAACTGCTAGGTTAGCAGGAGCTGGGACAGATATGGGTGCTCACTCCGTCATGCAGTATTTGGGTATCGAACTCCGACCTGCCAGTCTTTGAGTTCAGCATCTTAACCACTTGAGCCACCACAGTTCCATATAGAAGAAAGCCCTAGGATAAAACATTTCTTCCAATCTAAACAAGAAAAGCTGATCCAAACCTCAGGCTTACCTTGCCTCCGGCTTGGCCTCTGACAGCAAAGCAGAAAAGGGTGGATTCTTCAGCGTTGCCTTCCATCTTGAACTGTGCAAAACTAGCTGCATGACCTTCGATAGGTTGGGATACCTTTCTATCGACTGAATAAAGTTGCATGGCTCCTACGACACGGTTTTGCTTTATTTAAAAATATATAAATTGGTAAAGAGAGAACAATCGGGTGAGGATTTAACTCAACTGTTCTACGATAAACCACAACCTTAGTTTAGTTTTCTTTTTCACACCATTTATATTTCAATCATTTCAAAACTATAAAATACAAGGGAGCTTTGGCAGAAAGGGTATACTTTTAAAAGCCAGTATATAAATACAGTGTTTCTCAACGCGTGGTATTTAATGCCCTGGCAAATCTCTATACCCTAAAAGGACATTTATGTGGTTTATATTTATTCTGTTATTAGACTTATCCTTTACACTAGGTTTGTAGGCAGGGAAAGTCAGGGATTAGGAGTAACAATGAGCATTGAAAGATACTATGAGCATGCCAGAATGTCACAGACGGATAATCCATGGCTGGTGAGGCAAATAAGAGATAGCATGTCACACTCATAGGAGAATGTAGAGATTGAGGGAAAGTGAATTATTTTATGTAAGAACAATAGCCCTGTCTTCCTATATAAATTGTGTGTCGTCCATCATTACCTCCTGTAACACAACTAACTCTTGGTTAATAACTACTTTCTAGCACATCTGTGACTGTTCCTGCTCCAACTTTGATAAAACAGAGCCAGAAATATCTTATTTTATATAGAGTAGAGCAGCGTTTACCAAACTATGTTCCACAGAACATAAGTCAGTACAATTGGCTGTTCAGTGCTTTGGGGGATTGACTTAGGCTTCTGGGAATTGAAGTCCAAAAATCAAAGATTGGGAAACACTGGAGTGAGCTGGAATTTAAACTTTGTCCCATATTATCTATCACAAATACCCATTCTAACTCAACTTGTGTTCACACCCAAGGGATTCCCCTTTGTAATTTTGGCTCCCAGACTGTGCCGCCTGGGATGTGGAGCCCAACAATACAGAATCTGCAGACCTCTAGTTCGGACACAACCTTGATAGATGTATCAGCTTCTTACCTGTGCCGATATACCAGTCAAAAGTAGCCACTTCTGCTTGGCATCTGTACGGTAGTTGATGATCTGGCAGCCCGCAAGACTCGAATGACGGTCAAACATTTTGACAGGCTGAGACTCTCCTTCCATGCTCCAGTGGTAGACGGCATTGTCCGTGACCAATGCAACCGTGTTCAGAGAGATCCATTTCCAAAATGTGACATCGTCGGTCATGGTGTGAGCCTTCATTTTGCTTTTCATTTCAATGTTAAAGATCTGAAGGGTCTTCCCGGCTAAACATACGATGACAGATCAGTTAGTCAAAGTTACCGGCAAAGTTCCATCACTGGAAGGGATACGAATGTCTACACAAACCATCTAAACACCAGGGAATACATTCATGCATAATACCGTAAAATCTTCCAATGGCCAACGGGGCCTTTTTTAAAGCTACCAACACTCTTCAAGCAACCACTACTACTCTATAGATTGGACTCTACAATAACCAATTACAAGGTACGTCCAAGCTAAGTTTGTCCGTGACGAACCGGCAAGGCCCAACGTTCATGCTAAATTACTCATCTCCAACCTGAGCAGCCAATGTTCTTTCTTGCTCAGGAAGATGATAGAGTACATTGAGGCATACGACAGCACTGTTATGCACACATTTAGTCTGTACCGAGTACCACTATGAGGGTGAGGGGGAGAGAGAGACACGCAATTTATTTTCCAAGAGAATAAGAAATGGTCATTTGCAGAGCGGGCACTTTGTCAGGTCAGTCAGTAACTTGGTTTTTAAGTCAACCAAAACCCTCAACAAAGATTCTGCTACCGCACATCACAGACCAAATGTGCATTACATACAACAGGAGGGGGAAATGAGAGAACACAATGAAAACCAGGCAGGCTGGGTGGGTGCGGAGATAAAACAATGGGAGCATTTTGAAGCACAGAGGAGAAGAGAGAGCAAATATTTACATATCAAGCTTGATTGTGATACTACTGCTGTGATCCTTAATAATAGTAATTATTCTATGCCATCAAGTCAATTCTGACTTATAGCAACCCTTTTCCAGAGTTTTCTAGCTGGAGAAAACACAATGGTTTGCTATTTCCTTCTCCTGGGGGTGTGCCCTGGGACTGTGCAGCTGGCCCCTGGCTACATAGGCTGGGTCTTCTCCTGGGAGGCATCAGTGGCAAATCAAACTACGCAACCTCTGGTTCCACAGGCTGGCATCCTTACCAGAAGGAGATCAGTGTGCCACAACTGACAAAGTATGGCGCCTAAACTACGGAGATTCAAGGTGAAATCTTTATTTGGCCATTAAGCGTACTAGAATGGTGAGCCTTTAGAACAACCCTGGCTCTCTGCTTACGAAGGTTACTGAAAGAAAAACATGGGGCCAGCCCCAAATGTACCACCCTAATCTCTTTTGAGGAAAACTGAAATTACAGATACTCTCAAGAGCTAACTACTAGCCCATTCCCTCAAGTGTGGGTCTCTAGCTGGGCCTTGAGTAAAATTAAGAATATTATCTATTCAGGATGAAAAAGCAAAGTAATTTTTCCTACTCAAAGCTTCTCTGAGCAAGAGTAGTGGGAAAAGGCCCCAAAAGAGGTTTTTAAAACGGCAGCCAATGGATGCAATGCATGGTTGTGGTTTCACTGGCCTCCGTTTCTTAGCTGTGACAAGAAGCAGATCCCTAAGGCCCGTTGTCCAGATCCGGCCTATGGCACCATTTCATGCCCCCCACACACACACTCCTCCAAGGGCATTTGAAAAAAATGGCCACCCCTTTGAAGCTGTTGGGACAAAATGGCCACCCCCATTGTAAAGGTAGTGGAAAATGGCCATCTAGCCCTCAAAGCTGACTAAGAGAGCATGACCCGGACCCCGGATTGAAAAGGTTGGGAACCCTTGTTTTAGTCCAACTGTGGCAAACGCCAAGAACTGACACCCCACTCGAGAACCAGTATGGTAATAATGAAAAAAAAGATTTAGGTCTCAGGAGGTCAGAAGCAAACACATCAGGAAAAAATTAACTCATTCTAGCTAGGTTAGGAAAGAAAGGCGAAACTTCATTTAGCCTCTTTCAGCCCAATTTGTTTAGAAAAACTTAACCCCAAGTGCTGAAACTCTGCAGATCAAACTTTCAAAGCTATTAAAGAGAAGTTTCAGGGTTAAAGGCCAAGCTATCACCATTCCACCCAGAGGTAAGAGGCATTTTCTACTCTCACAGGTAGCCTTGAGATAGCAGGTTAGACCTGCTCTAAAAATAGGGAAAAGAAGGGAAACAAATTAGGATAGGTGAGGGCAAAATACTACTATTACTACTACTACTTCCAGCATTTAATCTTGGATTTCGGGGCAACAGTAATCCAAGGAACACTCTCTATGTCAAAACTAGGCTGTGGCTTCATTTCTGTCCCCTACTATTTACAGAGCACAGGAAAAGCATTTTTTTTTTCAAAGTACTGTACAGCCATATATGAAATTGTAAGAGTTTCTGTCCCGTTTATAAAAAGTTTGATGCACATCCATGTACAGACATTTGCAGGACCATAACATTCAGGGTTATTTCTTTGCCTTTTTATTTTACTTTTCTTTTCCAAAGCAGAAGTTTTCCGAACAAGGTGGCACGGGCGAGACAGAATATAGATCCTCGTCTACGCCTCCACCTTAATTATTTAGCTATGTGCCCCGTTAAGCCCTTAAGCTGGTAAGCCTTTCTCATTCTCTTTTCATAAAACAGGACAAACACAAATACAATCTGAAACAGAGTAACTCACCATCTGCACACACAAGAAAGCATTAAAAAGTGTGACAAAAATAGTGATACAATATTAAAGCCATCAGAAAGAAGAATGAAAAAAAAGAGGAAGCTATTGTAACAAGACCTTAGTTTCTCTAACAAAGAAGGAAACATGACAACACATTGGTTTTAAGGAGGCACATAGGCAATGCAAAGGGGAAAAAACCCTGTTTTAAGCAACAGTGGTGAAGCTGCAGTACTGCAGCCAAAACTGCTGACACTGTGAATTCGATCCTGAGGAGATTCAAGGTTGACTCAGCCTTCCAAGGTCAGAAATGTGAGTACCCAACATGGAGGCAAAATTTACAGTAGACCCTTGCATAACGACATTACTTAGTTCCCCAAGTAGCGTTACTAAGCGATTTTTGTTGTTATGCGGGTTATTTTAGCGTTGTTGTCCGGACAACGACACTAAAAACCCGTTATGCGGGGGAACACGTGGTGCATAACAACGCGTTGTTAAGCGAAAATGATGCTATCCAAACGCGTTGTTATGTGAAGGTTGACTGTACTATTGCTCATTAATATTTTATCCCAATTCACTACAGCAAGGATGGGAGGAGCTAGATCAAGATGTTCTTATTCAATGTGTGGATAATCTATAGTTAGTCAGTTTTTAACTTCCAACAGGAAAAAAGATGACCCTGCCATCTTGAATTAAACTTCTAATATACAAAACATTTTTGTGAGTGAAAAAAATCTAGAGCTCAAAACTGGCATTGAAAAAGCTCCTAGGATAGATATATGCTCAAATGTATCCCGCTAATTAATTCTTAGTGTATGTTTGCCTTAAAAAAAAAACTAAAGTAAAACCTTACGTAAAGTGCGCCTCGCTTAAAGACTAACTCTCATAAAGAGCAGAATTTCCTCTGAATGGTCGCCTCGCTTAACAACTAAAACCAACCAAAAACTCACTTAACAACTAAATCGGGGATTGCAATTCTCTCCCCCCTCCCCCCGGCCAGAAGTCACAATTGGTCACTTACAGTGGAGTTTCGCTTAAAGAGCAAGCTTGCTTAAAGAGCAATCCCATGGAACACATTATGCTCTTTAAGCGAGGTACCACTGTATTTTAAAATTGCTAGCTTTACAGCTCTAGCAAAAAAGCAAATGAGACCCTTTAGGTCTTACTTAAATTCATTTGTAATGCACATTTTAGACGTCTTCCTCTTTTATCTCCAGAGGACAATTCATATGTTCTCCAGATAATCACACTTTTTAAAAACAACCACCCCCTTCTTTATTGTGGGTGGATGTGCCAGAGAAGATATTTTGGAAAAATGGCAGGTCAAGACTATCTTGCAAATCTCAAGTGTCTTTTAGTTGGAAGCACTGTAATAGTTATCCTTGCTCAGTGGGCTACAATTTGAGATATATCCAGCTCAATTCCCCTGCTTACCACCAGTCATTTTACAGGGCAGTCTGTTACTGTCACAAGCTATCAAGCATGTTACTGACTAATGAATTATGCCAGTTTTCAAGCCAGCAGTATTGTGTATGCTTAACAAGAAACTGCTTCTTAGAAAAACAATAGTAGCATTAATGTTTGGGGTTTTTTTTTTGGATGTCTGTGCAGACAAACAAAAGATGATCACCATAGCATAGCTTCTATACCTCAAATGCACACAAAAAGGAAACCTCTCCCCTTGATCTCCACATTAAAAAAAATCTGATATGCTAAGAAAGATTTCCCCATACCTTTCAGGGCGATGACTTTGCTGGCAGGATTCATGATTGCGCTGTCAGCCGAAATTGGTCGGCGGATGGGGTTGCTGGGGTCGTTCATGTCTATGATGACCACTTGGGCCTGCTCTCCAACTTTCTCTCGAATGCAGATGAATTTATCAGACTCCATGGTCAGAGTGCTAAAGCCAATGTTGGCAGGATTGATCCCCAGGTTCTGGAGCTAGAAGACACACAGAGAAAAAGAAAACAAGAGATTAACATAATTCATGCCATGGTTTTTTGCCCCTTCTGTAATAGTTGATGCTTTTGTCAATAATTGTTGCCAATATAGTTTGCAGTCCCAATCTGGCCAAGTTATCCTGCTATGGATAATAGAGTAGACCCTACTGCCAGCAACTCAACACCAAGTGTCAGGTGGTGGTTAACTAACATAACAACGCTGAGGACTAACGGCCTTGGCTGCTGAAATCCACAGGGAAGGGTGATGGTCTCCAAGTGGATTAAATCCCACTTGAATCCCTCTTGATGGAGGGCTGCAGCTTCATCCATCCTGGCCTGGGGCCGAGGAGGACTTTGCATGCCAAAAGGGCTCAGGACCAGAAAGTAACTCACGGAACTGGCTCAGTGGTACGGGGCTCATGCTGAGATGTGGAAGGCAAGTAAAAGGCCACAGCATGATATTCTCAGGGCAGTCTTCATGGCTGGTCGCCATGATGATCACCTATATTCGGATTCGGCGGAAGAAGACAGGTTTACAGTGATATAGAATTAGAACGTCTTCATATTGCACTCAGAAATTCAAAAACAGCTGTTTCTTCCGCACACCCTTCTCATTCTTGCAGACACTTTAGACAGAATGTGATGTATACATAAAGATGTCAGATGTGCTTGATTTGGATTCCTCCATCAACATGATTATGTCATTGGCCCCTTCCAACTCAGTTATTCTATGATTACATGTCTAGAACAGTGGTTGCCAACATGGAGCCCAAGGCCCACAGGGGGACTTCAATTCCCAGAAGCCTAAGTCAGTACACTGATTGATCAGGGCTTTCGGGGATTGACTTAGGCTTCTGGGAATTAAAGCCCAAAAACCAAAGGGTGGGAAACACTGCTTTACAGAGAACAGTTGGTAGTTCTCTTGCTAATGTGTGATGCCTACTGACAGAAAACCATTCTTCCTATGTGGTTCTAGTGCTTGAGTCCATGGTAAAACAGCTGAGTCCTGTTCACAGGGCGCAACAACCCAGGAAACTGGAAGGCAAGGTCAAATCTTGAAAAGACTCCATATTTAAAGTGGCATTGTGGAAATAATGGTATTTTGATAGCAGAATTAAATTTCTTCTGTAACAAAGAATCCAAATATGAAGGAGAGAATCAAACACAGCAGGAGAATGAGTTTTCCAAGAGCAAGAACAGATTGCACACAGAAAGAAGCAGCTGAAATGCTATTTTTGAAGCAAGCTAGTCAATACGGAAATGATTCCCTGAAGGTTGGATGTTTGAAAGCCACTGTTACAGATTATACCTGCAGAAGCATAAAACTATATGTGCCCCAGTTTTAGCTTCTGTTTATTGAGACCCCCACCCCCCACCCCCAAAAAAAATCTCAACAGAGAAGGGACAAAGTTAAAATTGTCAGGACTTCCTAAGGCAGTGGTAAATTCTCAAGCACAACCATTTAACCAGCCATTACTAAGCAAACCACATTTTCCTGTTTCGACTTGATTCTACTTCTCTGGAGTGACACAGATAATTTCAGGAAAGCTAATATGCATCAAGTTCTGCCAATAGGCCTGCCTAGGCCAATGGGAATTCCAGCTCAGCAACATCTGGAGGAAGGCAAGGACATACCTCCCACATCCATGAGTTTAAGATGTAATGCTGAAACCAAATTAGTCCAGTCTACAATGGCGAAAGCTGGATTTAAATCCAAATCCACAAGGAAGATCTCAAGGTTGTTTCAAGGGCAAAAAGCAAGAGAATGCAAGGCTTTTTGCAGAGCTCTTTGAACTGTATTAAATGCTTCCTGTAGAATGGCTAATTTACAACAGAGATGGTTAAAATACAGCCACCTTGGCCAGTGACGGCCAACCTTGGCACCCCATGTGTTTTTGGACTTCAATTCCCAGAAACCCTGATCAGCAGGAGGGCTTCTGGGAATTGAAGTCCAAGAACACCTGGAGTGCCAAGGTTGGCCATCACTGACCTAGGCTGTGGCACCTTTCCACACTACTAGCCATGATAGCTGAAACTGATGACATAATTCAGCTTTAGCCACAACAGCACTTGCATTTAGTACTTAGGTATGTCAAGGCAGGAAACACAACCATCTTGACTACAGGGCCAATGGTCAGGAGCAACATCTGGAAAACCACAGTTCTCTACCCTGAAGGCACTGGTAGGTACAGGGCTGGGTAAGTAAGGAAAATGACAGCCATGTTTAGCCCACAAAAAGACCCTTCATTTTTAACCATGTCCTGAAGAAATTTTTCCCCTATCAAGTTACTCCTGATGAGTACACGCAGTTTCATTTCCACATCTGTGCAAAAGAGGAATGATTCATTCACATAAACCAATCGCTAGGGAAAAGATTGTTTTGCAACCATTTAGCAAGAAAAAACTATAGGGGGGTGTGTGTTGTTTTCTTCCTCTGAATACTAAATTTTCTTTCTTTAGGTCTTAAAAGAGCAGAAGCCTTTGAAACTGCTTCTGTGAAAACTATGGAACATCAGAGGGTGTGTACCCATTGTACACCCTGCTTCACTATCAACAGCATTTCATGACCCAAATGGAAGGCAACTACTTTCCCAACGCTGCTGTGTCCTTCCTTGCAGCCTCTGATAAAGAAAGGGTGTGTTGCACTGTTGAGCTTCCTTAACTACTGCAAAATTATGCTGTGCAGCTATGATAGAAACATGCAAGATGCCATACCGCATGGAACAATCTTTAAATGCATTCCTGGACCAAAACTAAAAGTTTACAAAGGCTACCATATTTTACGGTCTTCTTTATTGGTACACCAGTTTAAAGCCTCCATTTCTCACACACACTCCCAAGTTTTCTGCTGACTAAGACAGAAGTGCACTATTGACATAAAATTGGACAACTGAAAGGCAGACAAACAAAAGTTTAAAAACTTTTAACAAAGTACAGTAAGCGTCTTTGTACCCATTTCATACCAGGGTATGGTCTTGAGAAACTCAACGCCGAGTGTTGGGAGGCAAAGGGGCCAATGGCTACGGGTGGATTAGCCCCTTTAGGTGGGGTGAGGGTCCCCTCGGTGGGGAAAATGTCACTGTAAACCATCCTAATGGGCCTAACGGCAAAATGAGTGAAGGAGGAGCTCCGATTCCCAATGGTCATGGAGGGCGGAAGAGGCAGTGCCAGATGGACTGGCTGTGAAGGCTCACCTTGTCCATATCCTCAAGGCTGTGGCAGTCCATTGCAGTCCTGGTGTTAAATCCTGCATGTATTATTTATGTGCCACAGGAGATGGCTCCGTGATAATAGCATGTGGGTCGCTTCATGACAAGCTTGGATCCACCTTAAAAACAAGTTGATGCTAATGGCATTTTTCCTGCTTCAGGAAAAATGCATCCTCGGATATGAGTTGCAGCCGATGATGATGGTCTCTTGAGTAGACACCCCTCTCCTGGGGAATAATGGAGAGGGGGAATGTACCTCATAGTCCTTGAAGAGTTCTCATTCAAAAACATCCCCCCATCTCTGCTAATAATGGAAGTTTTTACCATGGCACCAGGGAGATGACATATTGAAACAGAAAATGTTATTATGCATTCAATATGTTAACTTTCCCCACAACAGGCTGTAAGACTCACTGGTTGGAACACCCTCATGGATATAAATAGGTAAGCCTAAATCTCAGTGGGGGCCATGAGTGATTATAGTAACTATTTCTCCATTCAGAAGTGCAGAATTTCTGATTATTTCCCAGCAGTACTATTAGCTCTTTAACAAAACAAGAATTGCATCTATTTAATGGGGGAGGATGATTCAAGAACATTCATAGCCTCCAGGGTGGAAGAACAATTTTTACATAGAACAGAGGTTCTTGTAAGCTAGGCAGATGGCATTTTACAAGGCCAGGCTGAATCCTATTCTGATCTGGCTCATAATGACGGCTGACTACTTAGCTCTATATCAACGGCAATTGCTAAAGTTTTTGATCCGTCAGAGTGATGAAGGGCATATTTACTACATTTACATTTTGCCCTATCTATAAGGAAGTCAAGCATGCCAATTTGGCACCTCTCTCTCTAGATTTTCCCCCAGAATGCTGTAGGGTGAGCAAGACCAAAGGGGAATGTAATCGGTTCAAGGACATCCAGTGACCTTTGTGGCTGAATAAGAACCTTACTGCCCCTTGGATTAGGGGTTTGTCTCCCACCTCTACATCCTATTCTTCACTCACCCAAAATTAAATTAGATTTCTTTAAATTTAACACAGAAGAACCAATTCTGCTTCCTCGTTGCAGATCCAAGCCCACCTTGGGTTATGCTGAGAACTACAGGGTTTACAACTTTACCATATCTACCTGAGAGATAGAGGAGTTACAATGATAGGCAATGTCCTATCAGTAAACTTCACAGGTGAGCCCCATTTTAAATGTATGTTTCCCAAAACAAAGACCACTCCCTTGACAAGGACACAGGCAAGGATTCTCAAACACCCGAAAGCAAGCACGAAGGATGCACAAGCAGTGTGTTTATCATCTCTAATTCACAACACAAGCAAAAGAAACTAAGCGACACACAAGTTCAGGTTAAGTTTGAATTTCAACTCCCCACAGGTAGACTTCCACCTGTGCTGTCTAGCTCAAAGCCACACCTTTGCAAGTAACCATTTATGAGGTATATTAGTAATACAACACTCCTTTCTCTACAACTAACATACCAACCCAGCATTGTTTCTTGCCAGATCATCTTGAATGACAATCAACTTAACTGTCTTTAGCTTCCTCATACAGGCAAGGGAGTTTCAACATTCAAACCACTAACGCCCTTTTTATGCTGATTAGCTCAATATTTGCAACAGGAAACCTTCCTAAAATTTGTTACAACACTTGCAAGGAATATTTTCTTCACTTTTTAGGGAAATACACATGAGTTACGCAATGCTGTTGGCCAACTATTCCCTAAGATGGTGGTGGTGAACCTTGGCACTCCAGGTGTTCTGGAACTGATCGGCACGAGTGCTGACTTGGGCTTCTGGTAATTGAAGTCCAAGAACATCTAGAGTGCCAAGGTTTGCCACCACTGCTAGGCTGAGGAACTCTTCAAAAGGAAAGTAGATACTGGAAAGCCCTGCCCAGGACATACTACGTTCTGGGACAAAGGACAAGATGACATCCCCTTCCCAAGTATAGAAGACAATGGGACTAATAGTTCTACTCTGCCATAGTCCACCTTGCTCCCATGTATCCGAATAATTAGGCTAGTTCTGCAATAAAGTGGGAAAGTGCAGAGTCTAGATCAGTGGTTCCCAATGTGAGCCCCATGCCCCACAGGGGGACTCCACTTCCCAGAAACCTAAATCAGTACATTAGCTGATCAGTGCTTTGGGGAATTGACTTAGGTGTATGGGAATTAAAGTCCAAAGACCAAAGGTTGGGAAACACTGGTCTAACTGGAACATCCAGGAGAGTGCCACTGTGACCACCCAAAGTGATCTTCTCACCCTACTCCTAGGTTGTTGTTTTTTAAAAGCCCTCATCAACTTCAACAGACACTACAAATGTGTGTTAAGCCACTTTTTCCTTCATTTCATTGGATGCTTTAAGAGCCCAACAGTGGCAGATGGTAGGAGTTATCTGAGTAATGGCCAAGCTTAACCACAGTATTTGAGCAACACCCTGTTTCTACGAGACCCATTTACCTTAATTGTGTCCATCTGTTAAAAGCTGTGACACTGTCAACACTTTGAGAATCTTTTAAGATACATGATATGTGGGCAAGACAGTTAGGCCAAACAGCTGTGAAGAATGACTGAAGTGAGCAAGCTTATAAGTTCAATTGATTTTGATGGTGGCTCAAGCAGAAAACTCATTCTCTGACTATTCAAATAGAAAAGGACAAGCATAGGGGAAAACGCAAGTGATAAGGAAAGGGGTAAATGTGACAGCTTGAAATTACATCAAAATCCCACACAGGAAAATAGCATGATTAATAACTAGTTCCATTTCGTCACAAAGCCAAACACAAAAATTATTTCCTAAATAGGCTGATTAAATACTGTAATGTTATCTTACAGAAAAATCTGAACTACACACGAGATAGATAATGAAACAGAAAAGTCGACAAAGTGACCCTAATCAAAAGTAACACCTAGTATCCAACATATTGTTATAGCTCTAATTATTAAGTGGGAACCAATCAACTGCGTAAAATCTGGAAGTTGATGTTATTGTGGAGATTCATATGGAGATTCTCAGACTTGCATAGCATAGCTGAACACATGATTTTATACTGATTTCTTCAGCCAGCAGTCCAAGATACTAAACAAACTAGACACCAGATGAACATGAAATTATGTGCTACATAATGTTGAAGTGTGAGAAGACGCAAGCACACAAGCATATTCTATACATGTACCTGTATTTTAAATATATAGCTGAAGTAAAAGATACTCTGCTAACCTCAAGAATAAATTTTGTACTAACTTCGTCCTTTGTATAATTATACTGTACTTTATTTATTTCATCAAGTTCCCAAGTTGAGTTGCTTAATACTTCATTAACTACCACTAAGGCATGCCTTCTTAATTCTGTTAATTACAGGAGGTTAGATTTTTTTAAAAAATCTTGTACAGACTTGTATGTTCCCCAAAGTACCTTAAACACAGGGGAAAGTACTCTGGATCCCCCAATGAACCACCCTAACAACTGACACATAGTTGAGAGAAAAGAGGAAAGATGCTGACAGCAGAAAACTGAACGACCTCTTCCTGGAGAGAAAGCTTCCTATTTCGCCAGAAAAGCACGGAGAGCTGACAACTTCCAAAGGAAGTGCAAAAATGCTGGGAATGCAGCATCTGTTAGTTTTGATAGTTCAGACCCGGATGTAAGACCATTGTTTTCTCACTGGAAAGAAAGCTGGGCCCCATGAACCAGTGTATATTTTTGCTAAAGACTTTGCTAACATGACAATTTTTGCACCCAGGCCAGTTTTTCTGAAACAGTTATTTCCTGGACTTGGGATATCAGCAGCAATGTCTTCCTGGATCAGACCAGACAGGCACATATATTCGCTCTAATCCTTACAGATACATTAAACCAGGGATGCCCAAACTATGGCTCGGGGGCCGGATCTGGCCCCGACACCAATTCATCCAGTCCATAAAGCCCTCATCCCTCACGGATACAGAAGTAAAACGCACCTGTACGGGCACATTTTACTTCCGTTTCGGGGAGCGAAAAGGGCCAACCCCCAAGTGACCGGCCTGTGGCCCAAAAAGTTTGGGCACCCTTGCATTAAACCAATGCTCAAGAATTGCCCCGTTTCTGTTTACCTATGTCAGAAACCAGCTAAAGAGAAATGCAGAGATATCTAAGCCATGTTGCACCTTTATTGTTAAACTATAGCAAAGTATTGTTGTCAGCATTTATTCCAGTATGAACTATAGACAAGACTTCCTGTACATTTAAAAAATGATCCTATAACACAAGTTGGTTGCCATCTGCTGGGATACACACACTATAGAAGGAAAAGACTGAAATAGCACCTTCTTCTCCTCAGCACCCAAATGAATGGAAAGCTGTAATGAATTGAGATATAGTACATGGAAACTCCACACATGATCCACACAATAATTTCTGTCAGTACATGTGACATTACTATAAAAGCATCCTTTGGTAACTTGAGGTGTATTCAACTGAATCTTGAGTGCAACACTATAATATTATATTGTACTCTCTGGAGACAAATTAAAAGAACTTTTTGCCAGACCATCTGTAGGCTTTATTTCTACTTGTCTGAGCCAACCAGGTGAGCAGCTATTTACCTTGGTTTTCAGCTGCCGACAGAAAGCATGTGCCACTGACAAACTTGGTACATAAGGTGAAAGAGATACAGTTTAATGCCATGGTTGTCATACAACAATCTCACAAAGTCTGAAACATGTGCAAAATGTAATCCATATAACATACAAGCACATGACACACACATCAGCTGTTGAAGAAATTATTCAATTCATTGAGATTAAAATGTTTTTCCATAACAAGTAACCTATGCAGAGGAAGCTAGCCTCCTTTCGATGGATAGCTGCATTACTAAAACAACAGATGACTAACAAAGCAGATTGCCAGTGGTGAAAATGAGCAGAGATACAGGTTTCAATTGTCATTTTGAAAGGTGGCAGCAACCGATAGACTGATATGGCCCATCAGCTTGATGAATAATGCATCCTCAGTCAACTAAAAGGCCAGACTATAATGTACACAAAGAAGACTTTCCCTACAGTATTTGAAAAGATCTTGCCTTAAAACTCGGGTATTGACACAGCCCTATATTCTCACAGCCCTACTCTAACTTCATCAGACACAAGAATGAGGCCTCACGGCATCAATTTATACACACATCAAGTACACAGGCACACAATAATTGGCCAGCCTAACAGAATAGTAACATTACTATTACTAAATAGTGATTAGGTTGGCCAATTATTATGTGTCTGATGAAGTGGACTTGGTCCACAAAAGTTTACAGCATTTTTGTCCCCACACCCACACCCTTCCCCCCCCCCCCCCCCATTTTGTTTACTCTCTGATATGCTTGCACAGACTAACAGGGCTACCACTTCAAACATTTCTTTTAACTATGTTCAGGAAAGATAAAGTCCCCCAGGAAGGGGTTCACTCCAAGAAACGACTAGTAGACGAACCAACCCACAACAAAACAAGCACTTATCTGTAATCTGTAGCTTCAGGAAAGTACTGAGTGAATTTGAAGATGTTGTTAACCCATTAAAAAGAGCAAAGAAGCCTAGAACATCCATCCAAGACTTCATGCGAACTTAGCATGCTGCATTATTACGAGCAATACTTTCTTTAAACCATAGCAACTGTCTTGAGGTACAGGTAGGGCAATTCCTAGCAAACAAGCTGATGTAGGATGCATTTCACCAAGGAAAGACCTTTCAGGTGCATCATTGATGACTGTACTTCTCCCATCAGCCACAAAAGAAAGACAGAGTCAGGACTTTTAGTTCTTTACTAGAAACATCAAAGTGCTGAAGTCAATGGTTAGCAGCCCTGGATTACAAGGTAGAAGAAGGGGAAGACATCTATTCCGATATAAGCCCCATTTACCTTAGCAGGATTTATCCCTAGCTAAATTGGCACAGGACAACGCCTACCTTATCATGACCTGCTATGTTTGCTCCCAGGTGCAAAGGAGCCCTCTAAATGAGACCAGAGAGGCAGAAGATTGAAAATGAGAGTACTACTACAGTATCTGAGTAAAAGATGAATCACAGCCCTGTGTACCGTCACTATATTTTTTTGTGTGTGTCTCCCCCTCCAACTCAACCAACAGAAATAGAATACAGTATTGTATGTTGGAAAAGGAGGAAAAATGAAGAAGACAAAGAGTCTGAAGCATGTTAAAGACTAATAGATTTATTTCAGAGTGAGGTTTTAAGGCTCAAAATCCACTTCTTCAGACACAAGGAATGCAAATGTTTTCTTTGACATTGGATTCTGATCCACAAAACCTCACACTAAAATAAATATTAGCCTTTCAAGTGCCACAATTTATCTTTTCCCTGCCCCCTTCCTTTATACAGTATTTGCCAACATGCTGAGGCAGACAAAAATTGTTATTATTTCTTTTGGAAAGAAGCAAAACATATGTAACTAAGTCATTTTTCTTAAAACATTTGGAGACACTTTGAATAAAAACATTTCCTCAATAAACATTTCAATGCAACTTTTACGACACAGCAAATCTGCTCTAATAAATCTAATCAAAAATTCAATACAGATACTTTCAGTTATGAAAAAGCAGAAAATACCCATGCAATATATAAAACATGTTACAGTTCTATTTAATAAGCAAAACCAATTATGGCAAACGGACCCAGCAGAAGTTTTGCCTTAAGGCCCACAATAAAAATGCCAGACAGAAATAGTTTTTAAATCAAATGCATGTATCATTTTCTTGTGCTACAGCATCTCCAGCCTAGCCAAAAATGAAATGTCAACCACATCTCAGCAGCAAGATTCCCCAAGTTACATTTTGTACCCTTTTGACTCCTCAGAAAGTAGAAAAGTTACTGTGAAAGTGTAATCACTGCAAGCAAATCAGCTTTTTGAGAAAAGCAGATTTACATCACTCTTCTTCCACCACCTGTTTAGTCAGTCCATCAAGGAAATTCCAAATAAAGTCAACCTCCTTCCTGGTTTTCAGAATGTTGTAAAATAAAAGCAATAAAACAAGTGATTTATCGAGTTCAAAAGAGATGGCTCTACAGCGCTGATCTGAAAAGGTAGACAACTTGAACCACTGTAGCTGAAAATCCATCAACTCTGTGAAATTTGAAAAGCCCTCTTGAGAAATATATATATATATACAGTACATAGAAGTGAACAGCAACCTCTCTATTGGGAGAGAAGAATAAATTAGTAGAAATGTTGGAGACTAAACTCTCAGTCACTTGGAATTAAGCTTTTTACTCTGCAGTTTAACATGATAGCCACACTGGCTCAGACCAAAAACTTGTCCAATGTTACATTTCCAGAAGACCAAAAAAATGCTTCAGGAAAATTACTCTGCAGGAAATGGTTGAGGCGAGCACCACAGCAAGATTTTCTAATTATGCATCTTAATCTAACAAGAGTGGACAAATTATCGATCATTTGTAGGGAATGAGATAGATAACAGCCAATGATTCCTGTACACAAAAGGCTCCAGGCTCCAATGTGTAAAAAATGATCAGATTTCTATCAAATCACTCACAGCTGGGGCTGTGATGGTTCAGTGGTTAAGAGGCTCGTCTTGTGAGCTAGAAGGCCGGCAAGTCAGCAGTTCGAAACCTGGGCACTGCATGACAGATTGAATGCCCATCTCTGTCCCAGGTCTTGTGTAAAATACACACATGCAACAGTTTTAAATTTTATTGAAAAGATGCAGCGGAGGCTCTCTTCAGAGCTGTACTGCAGAAATGAAGCCTGCAGTGACTTCACTTGTCATCTCAACTCACATGGCTGTTCTTGACACAAGAGGTTAGAAGCCAATCTCTAGCAAGAAATTGGATTTAAATACTGTAGTCCCTTTTTTTTACCCCACAGTCACTAAGCCTGGAGAACGGACCTTGCTGCCAGAGAAAGGGGATGCTGACAACTTATTTTACACTATCTGAATGTCAGTTCCATAGCAGCAAGCATTACATTTAATGTTTTCATGCATTTTGGGTCATCAATTCTCAGCAGTTTCATTTTGTTAATGGTCAAGGTGATTGCAGAAAAGGCTTCCTGTACCAGACCCCCAAGAGGAGTTCCAGGAGAGAAAGCCAGACCAGCCCACGCAAGGAAGCTTAAATATTATCACAAAGTGGCAAGAGAAAGAATTACAATATGTGAGGTATTTATGCGCTGGATCTTGGTTCAAGATGATGTCTGAAGGGGAGGGGACTTCAACTTCAGAAAGCAATCCTAGCCCTGCAGGAATGAATTGCACAGACAAATCCCAGTTCTAAAACAATGGGTATTCACCACAGTTCAAAGGGAAGTGAAATGTTGAGGAATGCCACAAAGTCCACCTTTCCGGGGCTCTTTATACGTACACAGTGTGTGAGTGTGCAAGCAGCTGTAGAGCACAAGAAAGCTGATTTCTTCTCCTTCTTGGCTTGACAGCAGCAGCTTCTTAAAGGAAGCTCTCCCTGGCAGCACCATGCTGGGAAGCATTGCGGCTGCAGCAAGACCAGCTTTCCTCCAAGAGACAGTAACATTTCAGCAGCTCAGAAAACTACGCCTTCAGAAAGGAGCACATTAACCAAAGCACAATCTGAGAGGTTTTTTCAGGACACAGAAGGAATGTGCTTTATATTTGATACTGTATAACTGTCCAAGAAACTCCACTGCCTTAAACACCACACTGAAATTTACAAGTAGGTGGCCTTCCTCAGCCTTTCCAAGGGCATTCTAGTGCACTTTAAAAATAAAAAAAAGCCTTTCTAACATCTTCTACAGGATCCCACAGGCTTCCAAGTGACCAGGTAATCTTCCTTATGGTCATAACATGCCCTTGCCACTCAATCACTCTCGTAAATTTAGTCTAACCGAGCTGCCAAAAACCTCACAGTGTCATATGCCTTGCCACTAACATATATTGTCTTAAGCCACTTTCAGCTTTTCACCATCAACTGGGAAAACACCACCTATAAAGGACCAAGAAGAAGAAATGTGAGATAGTGAATCAGTCACTTAATCACTCAGTTTGGTTATTATCTTTGTACTCTAAGTTACAACTGAGCTTTCCATATAACGTCTCTTTTAATTGCAACATCTCCAACTCCTACCCATCATGCAGGAGTATTTATCTGAACCATTCACCTGTCCTATAAATTTTTCCAACACAAATTCTGTACAGTGCTAATATTCTACTACAGCAGAGAAGAGCAACTGCAGAAAGTTCATGGACCATTTTTTATAAACTCAGACCCCACAGGGACTGCATCATGTCTATAAATTCAGCCACAAAAAAATGAGGAGAGACTTTAAATTTAGTTAGAAGCCTTCTTCTGCTTTCTTTTTTGAGGGGTGAGAGTCCCTGCACCCCCACTTTCTTGCAAACTAATGTCTGGAATGATTTTAAACAGATGACATCTGGGGCAGCCAACAAAAAAGCCAGAGCACATGCGGCAGTACATTGCTTACTTTTCCCCTCTGCTTAATAAACACTACTACAACACACCAATTACACCTCTCTAATCAGTTCTAAAGTAACAGTTCTTGGTTTGCTTCTCCCAACCTGCTGAGCCACATCATGTGGAAAAACCAGCAGGTCACACCCCAGCCGCCTCCTTCTCCTACAGGTGCCTCTCTACCTGTTCTGAATCAGTACCAGGTCACTTCCATTCACCCACTTTATACACTGATGAACATGGATACCAATCACTCTGAAGTGCTGCTCTAAGTTTCAGTCACTCCACCTGCTATCTCAGGCTCTACAAAATGGCTCAGGCTCTACAAAGTGTCTCCCCATCCACACTTCCATACAATTGCCTCTCTTTCTTCCAACCTCCCTGCAGTAGATCCCACAACACCAGAGATCCATTTTCATAATTAACCCCTTAAGTTTTCTACATGAAGATTTCCTCCCTTCACCTTACACACAAAACATAAAAACTCTCCTTCTTCCCTATTGCCATGGAGCATTAAACTGCCCTGAAATGTCCCACAAAGACCAATTTAATGGCCATCACTTTCCTTTCGCCCTCTGCTTACTTCTTCACTACACCTGGACTGTCACCAGCAATTCCACCTTCCTTACTTTCCCCAGCTATCTTACTACACATACAACTTCATGCTGAGCTGATCTCAAGGCAACCCTCCTCAGAAGACCCATACACAATCATTATGCTTTAAAAAACTCAACATTCAGTAAAATATACAGTAAAATTGCCATACAGTGAATGCAACACACACACCCACACACACACACACACACACACACACTCCATGGCCTTCCTATGGTATGTAAGGAACTGCAAGGCCTCAGAGCAGCAGTGACGAAATGAAAGCATTTGGAGTAGGGAAAGGCTTGTCCATGTCTCCATATACCCATTTTACTTCCTTCTCTGATTCATTTCCGAACAGCCTTGTTCGAATCATGAATGCCTTCACCACCCCGCAACACCTCCCTTCTACATATGAATGAGAGAAAAAAACCTCCTGAATAACATAAAATATCCCTATTTGGCATTTAGACCAGAAAAATGAGTCTGTACAAATGAGGTGGGGGAGGATAAAGGCAGGCTGTTAAAGTGAGCCAAGTGAAGATTCAAAAACCTGCCTTTACCTGCACTCATTTTTACAAGTGTTTTTTTCTCACTCACACACCTCCCTCTGCTACAAACTAAAGGTAAATGTTTCCCTTGCTCGAAAGGCAGTCGCATCCGACTCTAGGGTTCAGTGCTCATCTCTGTTTCAAAGCCAAAGAGGCAGCACTGTCTGCTTCTGCAGACGTTTCCGTGGTCATGTGGCAGGCATGACTAGAACTAGCCCTCCCCAATTTAACCCTGTGTCACCTTCATCTGCAAAAGTGTTTAATCTCCCCCACCCCTTCCCGGAATGAACCAGGAAGGGGTCGTGAAACATCTAGAAGGTGGTAGGAGGGAAGGAAAGCAGTCTCAGTGACATTTAGGGGGCAAAATTAGCCGCTTTGAGTAGTGTTTTACACTAGAAAAGCGGGGTATAAATAAACAATACAATACAAAATTGGTAGATAATATACACACCCAGGCCTATCTATGCATCTGTAGTCTATGCATGTGAGAGAGAAGAGGAATACATACATTTGTATGTATTGATAAGATAAATTATATACACACAGAGACTTATATAAGTACCTATACGTGTGAGAGAGGGAAAAGATACATATAGAAATAAATAGTAAAGGTTTCCCTTGCTCGAAAGCCAGTTGTATCCGACTCTAGAGTTCAGTGCTCATCTCTGACAGAGCCAGCGCTGTCTGCTTCTGCAGACGTTTCTATGGTCGTGTGGCAGGCATGACTAGACACCGGAACACTGTCAACCTTTCCCACTGAAGTAGTCCCTATTTATCTCCTTGCAATTTCGTGCTTTCGAACTGCTAGGTTGGCAGGAGCCTGGGACAAAGATGGGAACTGCTGACCTTCCACCTCCCAGTCAGCGTCTTAGCCACTTGAGCCACTGCAGTCCCATAGAAATAAATAGACAAATAATATACATACAGAGACCTACATATGTACCTATACCCTGTATGTGTGTGTGAGAAAGATACGTACATAGAGGAATAGATAAATAAATAAAATAGACACCGACCTATATACTGTATGTACCTATAACCTGCGTGAATGAGTGAATGGGTGTAGACGCCTCATAGGTCTGTGTAACTCCCAGACGAGACGCCTTTCAAACAAACCTTCTCCAGCTGAGCCACTTTGCCCAAACCATCTTCCTCTCCCCCCACGTCGTCCCGTCTTTCCCATTCAAAGCCCACCCCCATTAAAAAAACCCTGCCCTGGCTCCACCTCACAAACCAAGGCCTCAAAGCGTCCAACAACCCCCCTCCTCCAAATAGAAAAGACACCCCCTTTTCTCCTCAGTGGACTTCACCCCCACCCCCACATACAGGGCCTCCCTTTTATTCGTTATTTTTTTTATTTTTACCTCAGGAAAAGACACCACCAGGCCTCACCAGGGCCTCTTTTTCCCCCTCACCTGGAGATGTTCCTGGAAACGAATCGGCAGGATTTGAGCCATGGCGGAGGACGCGTTGTTGGGGTTGGTGGGCTCCATGCCGGCGTCGGGGCGAGGCCTCCGGTGGGGCAAACGGACGGGAGGGCTCCGGCGGTGCTTCGACGGCGGCGGGGGAAAAGGCGAGCGGGAGCAACCGAGGGAGGAGGAGGAGGAGGAACAAGCCGCCTCTCTCTCTCTCTCGTTTTTTCGCTCGGCGGAAGGACACCTCGCTGCCCTCCCTCAGAGGAAGGGTGTGATGTGGCTCGGCCGGAACGTTGGCGGAGGCGGCTCACTCCGCCTTTTCAACTCCCTCCGCCGCCTCACCTGCGGCCTATTAGCGCAGCAGCGGAAGGATCACGGCTCTTCTTTTTCTCTCACCAAGCTGTTTCTCCGCCCTCAGAGAGAATCAATGAGGAAGAGCGCGCGGCGGAAGGATACTTGGAAACCGAAGGGACTTTTTTTAACCTCTGAGGGGTTTAATTCTCCTCCTCCATCAGGGTTGAAGCCACGCCCCCTCCCACCCGCAGCCCGTCTTTTTTTTTTGCCACATCATGCGACCTGGGTGGGAGTTGACGTCACTTCCGTTTCTGTTCGCCCGCCCCCGCGTGGGAGGGGGAAGCCTTCTCCGGATCACATGTTAAGAGGCGGGGCTAGTTTAGGCCAGCGCAAAGGTGGACGTGCTAGGCGGAGGGAATTCACCTTGCTGGCCTCTCTTGACTGGCGTTAAAGTAGTCCCTCGTTAGAATGGCGGGAGGGGGCAGTTTGGTGCGCATGCGCGTTACCGCGGGTTGTCCCTCCCTGTACCGCCGGTTCGATTCCCGCGGTAGCCGCACAGGAGTCGCGACCTTGAAACGAATAACTTTTTTTCGATAATAAATTGTTTATTACTTCACAGTAGTAACTGTATCAGGGAGTAAACAAAAAAGACAAAAAAAGTTGTGGTACCTTAAAGACCTTTTTCATGGATCAGGTTTTGAGCCACAAAAGCTCATATTTAAATACAACAAGTCTTTTTAAGGTGTGTCGCGTCTTTTTTTTTGTTGTACCTCGAGTTCGAGTTACAAAATTTTCACAATATGAATGAAAATAATGGCTCGAGTTACGAATTTTTCCCCGAACAGATTAACCGGTTGAAAAAAGCCAGTCATATCTGACTCTAGGGTTCAGTGCTCATCTGTTTACAGCCAGAGAGCCAGCTGCTGTCTCTGTGGACATGTGGCAGGCATGCCTAGAGTACACAGAATGCTTTTTTCCTTCCCACTAAAGCGGTACCTATTTATCTACTTGCAATTTCTTGCTTTCAACCTGGGACAGAGACGGGCGCTCGTTCCATCATGCGCTACTCAGGTTTTGAACACTGCTGACTGTCCGCCTCCCAGTCAGTGTCTTAACCACTTGAGCCACTGCAGCCTGAAGTGGAAAAACCCCCAAAAGCACCTCTTTCCCTCTCAAAATCCTACCTTGCTTGAAAAATCCCTACGAAAAATCAAACTTTACTACCATGTACGCTTTTATTTTTACGAGCCATTTCACACTCCATAAGTTTCCAAAAGAAGTTTCATAAATGTCTGTCATCTGGCGGAAACCTTCACTCACCCCAAGCGACCAGAAAATAGCTGCAAGAGGCCAAAGATTAGCCCTAGATGGATGGCGAACCTGCACTTTAAAAACATACACACACATTTAAGACTCTCATTGTCTTCCAAGGCATTATTGCATTATAAGCAGTCTGAGAGATAGCCGCTTCTTTACGTAAGAGCATCGTGGTAGCTTTATGGACTTTAATCCCTGAAGATAGACAATGTAAAAAATAGAGACGGTGGATAAAAATAGATGGATTGGCTGAGGAAGGTGAGGGAAAATCTTTGAACAACAAAGCAAGCATGCTGGGCCATACATTTTCTTGACAATTTTGGGTAAGGAACCTAATTTTGACGTTTGGATTTTGGGTGAAGCACTGCCTTTTTTGCATAGGGAGGGTGTTACTCACACAGGTCTAGCACCTTATCAAGAACCAATTATCTGTCATGAGAATGACTGGCCCGTGAGATGTGCCAACGCGGGGAAAGCTTGGAGAGAAGGGGGGGGGGAAAAAAGAGACCAAACAAGGGGGAAAAACACTTCCAAATTTTTACAAAGATCCCTTTCTTCCATTAAAGGAATACTCCAGTCACACTGGAGTGATGTAAATGCTGAACAAAGGCATCAAAATACACATACAATGTGCGGAACACGGCGCCCAATTTGAGCGGTCCAAACTTAATAGCATATGCCCAGAAACATTTTCTTGCCCTTCAAAAATGTTTTTTTTTTAAGACCAAGAGCAGCTGCTGCAGAAAAAATACAGCAGTATATATAATACTGCTGAACTATGGAGGAGAAGAAGATAAAATAAAAAAGCTTATTAAACTTCATTCTTACACGGGGTGCTTAGAAAAGAGAAAAGTGTATGTCGCTGGATGCCAAATTCTAAATGCATTATCCAAATGGATGCACAAGAGGGGAAAACATATATAAGGCCTATAAAATATTTAAATGCATTGATACCAAAAGGGTTTTGAAGGGGGTGAGTTAAAGTGCGGAAAACTGCCAGAACTTGTTTAAATTCCCCCTTTCGTTCAATCGCATTGATTTTGCTGCCGATGTCAACGCAGCAACTCTAACGGGCTTTTTTGAAAATTTGTTAAAACCTTCCCCAGAAAAATCTGGGAACTTTTTCTTCTCCTGTAAGTATAGCTGCCAGAATTTCAAGGGAAAATGGAAGGAGAAAATTAACCACAGCTCTATATTTTATGGGGGTTTTTTTAGCACACTGGACTGTAGCAACTGCGTAATGTACCTTAGTGTTGGAGATGGCAATAAGACACCAATTCCTACTTCCAAAAAAAATAAAAAATGCTGTATCTAGAAGTTTCCCTTTAAATTCAGACTAAAACCAGGATATTTGGGGTGCCTGTCTCTCCTTTAGTCAATGGCAATGTGTGTCTGTGACTATTATCTACTCTTTTCTCATGAAAGCACACCTCAAAAACAGTGAAGTTGCCTCAAAACAAAAATTATTCAGCCACAGTTTCTCAAACCTGTGACTGCTCAGGCTTTTGTAGATCCTAGATTCCTCCGATCTTTCCATTTATCATCTCCAACATGATTGACTCAAGTCAAACACATGATCTCATTCAAACAAAGTCCACAGCTTCTGGGTTAGCTCGTTTCCTTCATAGACGTATTTAATTCCTGCACTCTCTGCTGTTTCCTCTCCAGGTATCGTGCCCGGGCATCTTGTATGGACTGGGCATTGTTCCTTTTCTCCATTATCTTTGCAGCTTCGCAGGTTGGGTGTTCTAAAGGTAAAAACAACAATCCACGGAAACGTCACTATTACTAAAGCTGGCTGTTGTTTGATAGCAGGATGGGAGAAGCAGCCAGTAACGGCAAACCTTGGTACTCCAGATGTTCCTGAACTTCAATTCCCAGAAGCCCTGATCAGCAGGAGTGATGGCTTGGGTTTCTGGGAATTGAAGTCCAAGAGCACCTGGAGTGCCAAGATTCGCCGTCACTTAGTCGTTTTGAACTTCTAATATCCAGAACCCCTTAGAGTTGGCCAGGTTTAGCAGAGGTTCTGAAGACCAAAACATCTGGGCTGCTAGGCTTATCTTTTTATTATTATTAATTTTAGAAAATATTAAACAAAATGACAACATATAACAAAACTGAAATCTGATTACAAAGCACATACAGTAGAACCTCGGTTAACTAACGGCCTAATTAACATGAAAATCGCACAACAAAAGGAAATCCATAGAAAATAGTGGCTCGGTTTACAGCTTATTGTTTAATGCGAGGTTCCATAATTCTTTATAGCACCTCTTCCAATATGCATTTACACTTTCCAATTATTTTGCTATTAATAATCTCATCATTGTTACCATAATTACAATAGGTGCGATGGTTATCTGGGAATGTATTAGGATAGTGCCCACGGGAAAGGGCAGACCACGGAAGGAAGCCTGGAGGTTCCCATTTCAAAGGGCAGAAAGAGGCATTCGGTGTTTTACTCTGAACTTTATGAGCCATGTGGTAGGCATGACTGGACACTGGAGTGCACTGAACGCTATTACCTTTCCAACCAAAATGGTACCTCTTTCTCTACTTGCAATTTCTTGTTAGAAATATATAAAAGTAGAATTTCTGCAGTACTGATTTATTCTTTGTTCCTTGGCCGCAAACCATCATCTCCATCACAGAACAGGAACATGCCTTGTTCCAAAATTTGAAGACATCCAACCTAACAAAATCTCATTGTTTCAACTCACCCTTCTGCCTCTCAAAGTCTTCCTTGCTCTTCCACTGGGCCACTTCCTCCTCAGTCACTTCCTCCCGGGCCATGCTGCTCAGCTCATAGGCATCAATCTTGTGAAGCCGGGGTAGTAGGTCCTGGACCCACTCGTAACGAATGGGGCACACCGTCTTTACGTAAACCTTGGAAGTCACCAAAGCATCGTGGAAAAGGATCCACTCTAACTGGTCTTCCTGATCGTAGAGCTTTCAAAAAAAAAAATTTTTTTTTTCAGGAGACAAGTATTTCAAAATTAGGTAACGGCAAAAGTCATCCTTGCTCGAAAGCCAGTCGTATCTGACTCTAGGGTTCAGTGATTATCTCTGTTTATAGCCAAAGAGCTAGCGCTGTCTGCATTTGCAGATGTTTCCGTGGATATGTGGCAGTGAAGTGGTACCTATTTATCTACTTGCTGTCAGGGGAGGATTTGTGCCCTGCTTTTGGCCTCATCCAAGATGGAGATTTCCATGTGTGGGAAACCCTTTAGCACATACATACCTTAGAGAGGTTGGAATGTGTAAACATGCTGGCCTTGTGGGTTGGAAGAAATGAAACCTAGTGTGTGATGGGCATGTTATACTGTATGATCATTGACTGGATTCCTTTAGGGGAATGGCAAGGAGGCGGACCCTGAGGGAGGAGGCAAGACGCTCTCTTGATCCAACACTTCATGCTGTAGGGTCAGCACAGTGAATTTGCAAACATGTAGGTACTTAAGCCAGAAGGGGGGCCCTGGGCTTCCCCTTAGAGAAGCTTTCTTTATTTTGATATGCTTTCTGAACTTTGATGGACTTTCTTGTGTAACTTACTCTGATTAAAATATACTTTTAAAATACCTGAAGATGCCTGGAGTGTTTACTTGGCTATTAGCTACCTTATCTACACTAATCTAGTATCATGGGGGGCTTAGCTAGAGAGGTGGCAGCTCAGAAGCAGGAACCAACCACTGGTGGGCAAGAAGACCTACTCGTCATGAGTAAATTTGTTCCTAACACTTGCAATTTCTTGCTTTCGAACGGCTAGGTTGGCAGGAGCTGGGTCAGAGACGGGCGCTCGCTCCGTCGTGCAGCACTCGGGTATCGAACTTCAACCTTTTTAGCAGTCCTAGTGAGCAATCCAGTTACAAAACCCTGTGCAACGGGTGACTTTTTGTTACAGATTTCTCCTTGCCACTAAGCGATAACCCTCTCTCTAAAGGTCAGGCTTCAAACTTCACATACAATTCAGAAAGTCACAACAAAAATCTGCCCAGCTGGCTTTTCTTAACCCTCTCTCTCTAACTCAAAAAGTCTGTGCAGTCAACCCCGAAGAATAATTAACAGGGCATACCGCTGACGAAGGGTGGATGTAGACGGTGCTTCCACGGCCATCCATGGTGCAAAAGGACCCGCCGATGGACCTAAAAGAAGCACAAGAGAGAGACTGGGAGAAAATATTGCTGGAAAGCATGCAGGCCAGGTTCGAATCCAGGCACCTACTCCTCAAAAAAAATAGCAAGCGTTATCATTTGTCAAGCACACATTTAGGATCAATCACGACCTCCCTGCCAGTTTCGCGGGAATCTCCGTTACCTTCTTGCGACGTTGGCGAAGTAACCCACGCACAAGCATCGCCTTAGGATTTCGTTCCTGGAGCCTTCAAAACGCTCCCGCGGAAAATCCGGCAGCTGTTAGTGAAAAAGAAAAATAGACCAGTGGACAAACATATCATTTATTTAAGTAAGTTCTGATAAAAGCAAGCAAGCAGGAGATGACCAAAATGATCTCCTTGCTAGCCTTTTTTTTTTAGCAATTTCTTGCTTTCAAACTGCTCGGCTGGCAGGAGCTGGGACAGAGGACGGGAGCTCACTCCATCAGGCAAGCATTCTGGTCTCGAAATGCTGACCTAGCCGACCTTTTAGTCATCATGTTCAGCGGCTTAACCACTAAAGTCGCCGTATTTACTCACCTGTTTCAGCTTGCTGGTGATCTCGCGAAGCTGCTCCTCCACGCTAAAGGCAAGTTTCACGGCTCGCCAGTGGACCCAGTTGTCTTGACACCAAGCCGGGCGCGACTTGCTGGACAAGAAGGGTAAACAAGCAGGCTACAGTCGTGGAAAATCTGTACATCGCTGCACAAAACGTGCCCACAAAAAGACGGTTCCCACGGAATAATCCACCTCTGTTCTACAACTGGACCTTCCTTCCAAACCCCAGATCCTTCAATGGGGCTGCAAATTCCCGCTAGTTAGATTTCATACCCTGCCTTGATCCATCACCAGTTCCAGCCAAGTACAGTACCTTGATTTGCACTGTTCAAAGACATTGAGGAGTGTCGCGAAGTCATTGCATCCCCCCAGTTGTGCGGCAAGCTCCCGGTGCCGTAGGTTGGCTTCCTTCTGTCTTTCTGGGTCACCTACGAAAAACGCAAAGTTAAGAACCAATCCCTTTTAAAGAACACCTTCCTCCTTTCCCTTGCTCTCTAAAGTGTCTGACTCTAGAGCCAAAGAGCCTGCGCTGTCTGTGTCAGCAGGTGTATCCGTGGTCATGTGGCAGGCATGATTAGATGCAGAACGCTGTTACCTTTCTTCCGAAATGGTAGCTATTTATCTACATTCTTGCTTTCAGACTGCTAGGCTGGCAAGAGCTGGGACAGACGGCGGGAGCTCACCCCATCACACAGCACTCGGGTCTCGAAATGCTGACCCATCGAACTTCCAGCCGTCAAGTTCAGCGTCTTAACCACAAAGGTGTCTGGGTTGGGAGTTCTATTGCCCCTTGGAAAGGACCACCATAAGCCAGAACTGCCTAGATGGCATACAATTATTTATTACATTACACAGCAACGATTTTGCTACTGGGAATAACACATGCGATTTACATGGTATCGAGTGTGTGATTCCAAATCTGAACTCAGAATTTGCCTATCACGTACAGATTTTAAGGCCTGCTATAGCTGTTCAAATGCCCGGTAATTGGATAATGTATTTTTACATGCGAACATTATAACAGTTGCAGCTACCACTATGCCTGCTGCCGTCTCAGCTGAATCACGTCCCCTGGTGGCATGCATGTTCCAGCAGCAGCCAGGCATGTATGGGCCAGTCAGTGAGCTGACGTCAGAAATAGGAATATAAGGAGAGATGGACCAAGGGCTTGTCTCTAATGCGAAACCATCTTATTGGATAGTACAGCTAGGCCATAGTGAGTCTGTTTTGAACTAAATATGAGTAGGCGCAGCTGTGTTTATAAAGTGGACAATTTTTGTTAATAAACCAGAATTTTTGTTAACAATTTTTTGTTAATATACTGGATAATTAACAAGATCCTGACATCCTAGACCGAATCGGACTTGAGATTTTTATTCAGTGCACTTGATTTAGTATAGGAAACATGGATTAGACCAAGTAGCAGGCAATATATATTTTTTGCGACGCAGTTATTAGTGAAAGAACAGAGGCGCACAGAGTTTATATCGATCCCTGCTTCTGAAGGCAAGCTGTATGCTGAGATAATTCATATCTGAATGCCAACTTTAATTCTAACCTGGGTTGCAAAATTCAGTTCTAAAGCCTCTGTGCATATGCAGAGTAACTTTTGACCAATGTCTTCTGCTTCCGTGTCCAGATCAAGCTTTGGACTTCCAAAATGAAGCCACTTTCTCTGCTTTCTCGTTGGCCAAAATTAAATCTTCATCGGTACATGTTTCTGGTAGTAACCGGCAGACCAGTAAATGAGCCGGATTCTTTTGACCAAACCAAGCTTACTTGCTATGACTCTGCTTCTTGCTAAGAAAATGAGCCTCTGTCCAAGAGAATACCCTGAACTTGCACTGGGGAAAACCAAACACCGATAAATGATTAAATATATCCCCTTTTTTTGCAGAAGATTCCAAAAGTACCGCAGAGATTTAGGGCCTTTTGCTGCCGAAACAAAGAAGCTGGAAGTTAATGTGTTACAAGAATAACAGACCTTTGTTCTCTGACCACCGATATTCCTGCTCATCTTATCTCTTTCCTCCCAATCTTTTGCTCGTTTTGATCTCAAAGGCATTAAAGGTTGTAGCACAGAAAGAAGCATTTTCCAAACCACCTACAGTGAGTAAAGATTATCTCCAGGCGAGCAAACAATATACTTTTTTTTTTGCAAATTAAAATCACTAATTCTATGTTTCCAACCCCATCTCCTTCTAAATCAGTGTTTCCCAATGTTTGGGCTTTGGACTTCAATTCCCAGAAGCCCAAGTCAATTCCCCAAAGCACTGATCAGCCAATGGGCTGACTTAGGCTTTTGGGAATTGAAGTCCAAAACCCAAAGGTTGGGAACCACTGACTTAGAGGACTCTGAATAGGCTATGGATTGGCGTGCCTAAATACTGCAGACATTTCTGTGGCCATGTGGCAGGCATGACTACAACACTGTTTACCTTCCCGCCAAAGTGGTGCCTATTCATCTCCTTGCAATTTATTGGTTTTGAATTGCTAGGTTGGCAGGAGCTGGCACAGAGACGGGAGCTCACTCCATTGTGCAGCACTCGGGTCTCGAACTGCTGCCCTGCCGACCTTCCAGTCATCAAATGCAGGGTCTTAACCACTAAGCCACTACAGTCCCACTGATACACATAAAAGTAGTAAAAACCACCCAAGCCAATATTACCCTAACCCTAAATCTAACCCTGATGACAATGTGGCTCTCAGCTCCTAACCTCAGTTTGCTCTTAACATGAGATAACTAATGCAATGACAACCTGGGCAAGTTCCTTTTCTTCCGCACCATTACCTGGGTGAATGAAGACTTTTTCCACCGACAGCATGGCGGCAATTGGGAGCAGCAAGTCTTCGCATCCTAGAGAGGCCGCCTTGATGACAGCGCTGGTCAGGTTCGGAGGAAGCGGAAACTGCACCATAAACTCCCCCAGCCTGGTCACGTGGCCCCTCCTAAATGTGGGCACAGAGACATTACACTAGGGGTTCTCAACCTATGGCCCATGGGCTGGATGCGGCCCACAGTGCCATTTCATGTGACCACCACTGCCTCCACCACACCCGGAAGTGCCATTTTGCGGTTCCTATTTAATGTACAGACTGCCCCAACATGCAGGCAAGGCAAAATAGCCGTCCGACCCACAAAGCTGCCTGAGGGAGTGTGACCTGGCCCTAGGCATGAAAAGGTTGAGAATACAGTAAAACCCTGACTTACAAATGTCTCAAGATGCGAATTTTTCGAGTTACGAAAAGGTTTTTTCATAAACCGGGGTCCCGACTTACGGAAAAAAACACCGATTTATGAAATGCCCCAGGATTTTGTGCACTAAAAATCACTCCCAGCCACTCACCCACACTGCCGGAAGTGTAAGAAAAGGAAGCAGCAGCAGCCAGAAGGTAGGAATTCTCTCCGTTTTTTTATTTATTTTAATGCATGCCTTGAGTTACGAAAAAATTCAAGTTACGAATAAGTCCAGGGAACCGATTTTTTTCGCAACTCTGGGTTTTACTGTACCTGCATTACACTGATCACTTTAAAAAAACTAATGTGTTACAAATAACATCATTAATAGTAACGTGCCATTTCCAGGGTCAATTTTCGATATGTGACGCAAATAGTCCCACAATCTCATTTTCCTATTTCTAGTGTGGGGAGGAAATATTGGCAACAATTAGCAGCAGCTTCATGGCATATATTCACCTGCTGTCGGAGACAGCCTTCTCTCTTTGCCCAATGACAGGGCTGGCCCTCATCACCCCGGTCCTTGAACATACCTGTCAATAGCACTACACTGATAGAGCTGCTTCAGGGCCTCTAGAATGCGTCTCTCTCCCGGGTAGTCCAGGTACGGAAACCTAGACAGAAAAAAATCCAGGACACAAACATTGTGCAGATTAGCTTGTACCAAACAAGACTTCGTGGAGAGAAAATCAATCAAAGGTCACCAGCTGTGCGCTGGTGGCGCTGGGGTGGTGGAACTGCTGCGCTGCAGCCAAGAAGTTGTGAGTTCCATCCTGAAGGGGAAACTCAAGGATGACCCAACCTTCCATCCTTCTGAGGTAGCAACATTAGGTTGGAAACATCTGGAAGTTTAAAAGAAGCCACCTGTCCTGCAATCGTCATCTGCAACTCGTATCCAAGAATGCATTTCCCCCCCTGAAGCGGGGAAAACGCCATTGGCATGAATTTGTTCAAGGTGGAACCCACCTTGCCATGAAGTGACCCACACACTGTGATCTCGAAGCCATCTCCTGCAGCATGTATGAAATGCGACATGCAGGATTTAACACCGGGACTGCAATGGACTGCCGCAGCCTTGAGGCTATGGACAAGGTGCGCCTTCACAGCCAGTCCATCTTGCATGGCCTCTTCTGACTCCATGACCACATGACCATTGGGAATCAAGAATTCCTCCTCCGTCCATTTTGCCGTTGGGCCCAACAGGATGGTTTCCAGTGGCATTTCCTCCACTGAAGGGGCCCTCACCCCACCTAAAGGAGCTCATCAGCCCATAGCCATTGACCCCTTTAGGGAGCCAGGTTAGTTAACCACTGCCACATACAACATAACTACTGTACCGGCTTTTTAAAAAAGGGAATTAATGCATTTTGCATTATATACAAATTAGAATGTATAATTCAAAGCTGTATTTTGTATGCATCCTAAAGTAGACATCTCCAACCTGCCATCCTTCAGACTCATTGGACTACAAGCCCCATCACAGCATAGCATGATGAGCATTGTAGTCTTAACACGTCTGAAGTACACTATGTTGGGAAAATCTTTGGGTGTGATTTTTTTCCGCAGGGGTGAGATGAATTAATAATAATAATAAGAAGAAGAAGAAGAAGAAAAGAAGAAGAAGAATTTTGTGTCAGAAATTATTCTGGGTTGAAAGGATGTTTTCTGGAGAAACTCCACTCAAGCTGTCATTCAGTACCCGGGTCTAGAACAGCCGACTTGCCGGCCTTTCAGCTTGCAAGGTGAGCTTCTTAACCACTGAGCCACCGTAGCCCAAGATGAATGAATGAGAATCACTGGTCCTCTTTATTCTCCAGTCCCGCACTGGGAAGATGCCTTACCTTATCACGTCATGTATGGCAAGGCACTTCAGAGTCAGAACCACCGACGTCAAGCTGGTCCTCTTGATCTCTGGCTCCATGTGGTTGGGCATGCACTGGTCCCAGAATTCCTCGCTGTAGACCCGGTAGCATTTCCCCGATGCTGTCCGGCCCGCCCGGCCCGTTCGCTGCAACGCTTCGCTTCTGGAGATACCCAAAAATGTAAAGGTTTATCTTTCTTTCCAGGCAAAGGAAAAGGTCACCCTTGTTTGAAAGCCAGTCGTATCCGACTCTAGGGCTCAGTGCTCATCTCTGTTGACAGCCCAAGAGCCAGTGCTGTCTGTGCAGACATTTCTGTGGACATGTGGCAGGCATGCCTAGACACGGAAGCCTGTTTAACTTCCCACCAAAGTGGTCCCCATTGATCTCCTTGCAATATCTTGCTTTCAGACTGCAAGGTTGGCAGGAGCTGAGACAGAGACAGGAGCTCACTCCATCGCGCAGCACTCGGGTCTCAAACTGCTGACCTGCCGACCTTCCAGTCATCCAGTTCAGCGTCTTAACCACTTGAGCCACTGCAGTCCCTCTTTCTTTCTACATTTCTACTCATGATGAGCAGGATGTCCCAATTAGGAGGTAGCAAACAGCTCCTCAAAAAGGCTCCAAAAATACACATTTGTCCTTCAATTTTTAAAAAGCTGCAACACAACACAAAAGGAAAGAGGGAGGAGGAGGGAAGAGGAAAACAAGAATACTCCATTGCTAAACAGTAGTTTCACCGCCAACCGAGGGGGCGGGAAGGTGAGTACATGTTACTCCAAACTTACTTTGAAATGGGCACCACTTCCAACGAATCCAAGCCTACTCGGGGGTTATGGTTCAACTGCTTCACAAACCCACTGTCCACCACAAACCTGAACATAGATAGAATCCGTGGAATCAAAACAGGAGGCACAACTAACTTTACAAGACAGGATCAGGCCCTTAAGAACCAGGGATGGAGGAGGAAACAACTGCCGCCATAATCCACAGAACGACAGCGACAGAAGGGATCCTATAGATCAGTAGTGGTGAACCTTTTAGAGACTGAGTGCTCAAACAGAGGGGCGGGTGAACTCTGTGCTGGGGGGAGGGAGGGAGGAAACGCTCCCGTTGGGCTGCTGGGTTCTCTGGTCCAAAGTCCCCCCAGGTAAAACAGCTCACCTGATGCCATCAATTGTCAAAGATGTGGCTGCGATGTTAGTAGCCACGACGCATTTCCTGATGCCCGGAGGGGGTGGCAGAAATATTCTCCGCTGTTCATCTAGACAAAGAGGTAGAAAGAAAGCAAGGAATAGAACTAGAAAGACTTTATAGTCAGGAGTTCTCAACCTTTATAAGCCGGGGGCTAGGTCACGCTCCCTCAGACAGCTTTGGGGGCCGGACGGCCATTTTGCCCTTCCTCCACAACATGGCACTTCCTGGTGTGGTGGAGGCAGTGGGTGGGCCACAGGAAAATGGAGCCATGGGCCGCATCGGGGCCCCAGGCCACCGGTTGAGAATCCCTGATTTAGAGTGGTTAAGATGCTGAACTTGACAACTGGAAGGTCGGCAGGTCAGCAGTTCGAGACCCGAGTGCTGCATGACAGAGTGAGCTCCTGACTCTGTCCTAGCTCCTGCCAACCTAGCAGTTCGAAAGCAAGAAATTGCAAGCAAATAAATAGATACTGCTTTGAAGGGAAAGGTAACAGCACTCCGTGCACTCCGGTGTCTAATCAGGCCTGCCACATGACCACAGAAACGTCTGCAGATGCAGACAGCTCTGGCTCTTTGGCTATAAACCGATGAGCACCGAACCCTAGAGTCAGATATGACTAGGTTTCGAGCAAGGATGGCCTTGACCTTTATCTTACTGAAGCTGAGCAATAAAAGCCATATAGGATTACCCAGAGGAGTCTCAATTGCTATTGCTACCCAAATTACAGTTAAGGAAAGGAGTTACTTGGGGGGAAATATGAGATGGAAATCAGATCAATCACACTTTCATCCAAAGGATCTCAGCCTCTATCATCTTCTGAAAACAGGAGCAGGGAATGATGGGGGTTGTAGTCCAATACAGCCTTCAAGGGTTTCATTATTTTTTTATTTTTATTTTTTTTGGGGGGTGGAGGAGACAAAGTGGGAATTAAATGGCCTCTGTTCTAAGAAAGAAGGGTACCTGTTGGCATCGATCCGTACAATGGCAGTATGAGCAATCCGTCAACAGAGCTGTCTCTCACATCGAAGCGGTAATCAATCGCTTCAGCCTTTTGGAAAAGGGCTTCGCACGTTCTTTCAATTTCAGACTGTCCTAAAAGGATAGAACAAACCAACAAACAAAGGACGCCAATTTCAGAGAGGCAATGTCCCGTGACACGGGAGAAATCGAAACCACAGAACCGTGATGGCAAACCTCGGCACTTTCCAGGTGTTCTTGGACTTCAATTCCCAGAAGCCCAAGTCTCTGGCATACATGCAGTAAACCCATTCATGTGGATTCACAGAAAGTATAATAATAATAATAATAATAATAATAATAATAATAATAATAATAATAATAATAATAATAATAATAATAATAATAATAATAATAATAATAATAATAATAATAATATCATCATCATCATCATCATCATCATGGCCAAAGGCACCTGCATCACGCTAGACCAGGCCAAAGGTTCAGACAAAGAAGGAAAATGCTCACCAGTCAGAAAAACCAGGATGTCACCGGCCGCACCGTTCAAGTGGACGTCCAAGGTTACCTTGACAACCTTTAAATAAATAAAAAAGCATTAATGGGATTAGGCAGAAGCTCAAATGAGATAATTATAAAACACTGGAATTCTCCCTCTCATTCTGACATATGGACAGAGGCACGTATGGTAGTATTAAGAAACCCATGTGGGAAAATAAAGATTTTACAGCCCAGGCTTCGGGGTTTCGGGCCCTACGTAGATCTTTACAAATCTGTTGGATTTTTGGATTTATTAGAACACAATTCCTGTAACTCCTTGGCTGCTAAAAGGAAAAAGAACAGACACACTGCTCAAGAACCCCTTCTATTTGAGGAAAATGTATTTGTGGCCATCTAGATAGGATTGGACTTCAAGTCCCATCATCCCCTACCATTGGTAATGCTCGGCAGGGGATTTTTTTTTTGATGTTTTTAAGGTGTTTGGATTTTTACTGTTTTATTGTAAGCTGCCCGGAGTCGCCTCGGCGAGGGAGCAACGTTAGAAATATGATTAAATAAATAAATGATGGGTGATAAAACTTGAAATGTTCAAAAACCAAAGATTCGCAACTCCCATTCTATGGAATCCTTCTGGGTGTCATAGCATGTATTCTATGTTCACCAAATTTATGTAGAAGTGGACGATGTTTTCTAAGCTAATCTAGTACCTTATCCAGCAATGGCTTGGAAAAAGTTACTTTTTTGCACAACTGTACAAAGGCTGAGGTCCCAAATA
Source organism: Bradypodion ventrale (assembly GCA_035047345.1). Classification (NCBI taxonomy): domain Eukaryota; kingdom Metazoa; phylum Chordata; class Lepidosauria; order Squamata; family Chamaeleonidae; genus Bradypodion; species Bradypodion ventrale. The sequence continues at coordinate 12,456,660 of JAWDJE010000012.1, forward strand.
CGTCACATTGTCAAGCTCTGCAATGAAGCCAGTCATATCCAAGTCTGTTTACAGCCAAAGAGCCAGTGCCCTCTGCATCTACAGACGTTTTCCGTGGTCATGTGGCAAGCATGCTGGAGCACATTGGACACTGTTACCTTTCCCGCCGAAGCAGTACCTATTAATCTACTTGCAATTTCTTGCTTTCAAACTGCTAGGTTGGCAGGCACTAGGAAAATGTATATTTCTGTATATTTCTGTGCCCTCTTCAAAAATAAAATTAACGCAACAGATATACAACCTCTGTAAGATATGCAGAACTGCCGACGTCTCTTGGTCCTAGGAGGCCACAGAAGATCTCCTTGACTGGATAGTTTCTCCCAGGGATGTCCACCACCAAGCAACCATCAAAGAAGTTGGAGAACTTCTCGGTGTCCAGAGTGGCAGACATGACCACCACCTTCAGGGCTTGTTTCCTCTCAGGCGGCTTTTTCTTCTGGAACATCTGTTTCAATAAGCCAAACAGGATGTCCTGGGAAGGAAAGACAAGGTACAGGGGTTGAGTCCCCTGAGTTCAGATTTGGAATCAGCACACTCAATATCATGTAAATCACACGTGTTATTCCCAGTAGCAAAATCGTTGTTGCGCAGTGTTAGTGAACCTACCGTGTTCAGGCTCCGCTCGTGGGCTTCATCAAGGATCACGATGCTGTATTTGCTAAGATGGGGGTCTGCTAAAATCTGTCTCAACAAGCAGCCATCTGTCATGTACTTGATTGACGTTTCCTACATGGGTTTTTAAGATCAATTATACAATTAGGGAACAAAGAAACTAATGACCCAACCTAGGCCATCTGCAGTACTCAAAAACCTCATGATGCTTGGCATTGAATCTACTGGGTGTGACAGAGTAGAGAATAACCACAGCTCCCTAAACTAACAAATTTAGGCTGCAGTTCCCATCATCCTTACCCAGTGGCAAAGGATTCTAGGAAGTGGAATCTGACAATATTTGGAGACCAATCTAGTCCAGCCAAAAAGGTGCGACACATGCTAATTCATTAACCAATTAAGTGCTGGCCCAGCCTAATCCACAAGCGTTTCACACAATCCCTCCCAGTTTGTACCTGAGAGGCGCATTCCTCGAAGCGAACCTGGTACCCCACAACACTTCCTAAACAGCAGCTCATCTCCTCTGCCACCCTCTGAGCCACGGATATGGCAGCCACGCGTCGCGGCTGTGTCACGGCAATTCCCCCATGCTTGGTGAGACCTGTGAAAGGGGGGGGGGGGGGATGGTTCCATCAAGCTTCGATTTTTGAAGATAAAAAAGGGGGTATATCAAGGAGGGAAATCTTTCTTTTACAAAACAAATAAGTATTAATAGAAATTGCCTATCTCTTCAGCTCCCAGGATCTGTATTCCACCCCCTACTCCTGACGTCACAACCATAAAACTAGCATTCCGCATCCAACTTGAGCACACTTAACATCCAACCAGTGAGAAATGATCGTCCCTGATCCTATCGGAAAATGTTGCATTGCCAGAAGCAAACTCCCTTAAAGCAACCCTCCGCGTTGGGAAGTAACTCTAGCTTGCTTGCTTGCTTGCCTCCAAACAAAAAGGTCCTAATCAAGGTTGGGATGGTGCACTTTGATAGTCTGTATGTCATGTGCAAAAGGTCTTCCTTGCCTGAAGGCCAGTTGTATCTGACTCTAGGGGTCAGTGCTCGTCTCGGTTTATTGCCGAAGAACCAGCGCTGTCTGCGTCCGCAGACGTCCCCGTGGCCGCACGGCAGGCATGGCTAGATACCGGAGTGCACAGAACGCTGTTACCTTTCCCGCCAAAGCGGTGGCCTATTTATCTACTTGGAGTTTCTTGCTTTTGAACTGCTAGGGAGCTCATCCCGTCATGCTGCGCTCGGGTCTTGAACTGACCTTCCAGTCATCAAGCCCAGCGTCTTAACCACTATGCCACCACAGACAGCCCTTTTTCCTCCAGTTCAAAGCATGATATCTTAATGCGAATTGGCACCCTCTGGGCTGCCTTGAGTCTCCCCCTCCCTGCCTTAGTTCCCAACCCCGTTTTCTCATCGACCACTTCTGCACCTCTTGGGTTAGTTCGATGATGCCCCTTTTGGTCTATGGGCTGGAAGATGCCATGGAGTAAAAAAAGGAGATCAGAGCTTGGCTGGGGATTCTGGGCTCTGTAGTCCAAAAGAGGACATCCTCCCTCCCCCACACTATAAATGGTTAACCTGCTTCAAATAGATATTTCGGGAGCTGGGTGGTTTTTCCGCTCCCTGTCTCGCCCGTCACAACCAAAAAGGGGTTCCCCAGGACGGCTTCCACTAGTTTCCTCCGGTATTTACGGATCGGCAACGCCGGGAAGCCATAATCCGATTTACTGGCTCCGTTTCCCAATCCGAATTTCCCCTCCATTGGTGTTTTTCCCCGTCGCATCGCCATGCGCGCGTCGCGCGCCTATGACGTCACTGACTTCCTGATATAAGACCCTCCCGCCCCAATCATCATCATCATCATTATCATTATCATTATCATTATTATTAGCATCAGCATCATCTGGCTCAAGTCGCTAAGACGCTGACTGGGAAGCGGAAGGTCAGCAGTTCGATTCCCGAGTACTGCAGGACGGAAATGAGCTCCCGTCTTCATCCCAGCTCCTGCCAACCTAGCAGTTCGAAAGCAAAACATTGCAAGTAGATCAATAGGGACCACTTCGGTGGGAAGGTAACAGCGTTCCGTGCGCTCCGGTGTCTAGTCATGCCTGCCACATGACCACGGAAACGTCTGCAGAAGCAGACAGCGCTGGCTCTTCGGCTTAGAAACAGAGATGAGCACTGCACCCTAGAGTCGGATACGGCTGGCTTTCGAGCAAGGGAAACCTTTCCCTTAACTACCTCAGGAAAAGAATGTATCCCTTAACAATCTGTAATAGAACACAATGTATGAGGATGCGAGCTTGCTACCAGAGAAGGGAGCAGCGAGTATTCAGCTCATGTGGTACAAATTCCCCAATCATCTCCAGCCGCGCGAAACATTCCCGCCACCACACCTGGACAAGAAGGGCGTGACTCCGGATGACGTCACACCGACAGTAGCCAATCGGCTACCGTGTAGCCACATTCAAAATGTAGAGTCACCCTATAAAAGGAGCTGTATCCCCGCCATTACCTCATGTGCATACTGTATGCCATGCCATAAAGGTGTGCTAAGCCTTGTACCTGCTTCCATTGTCTTGATTCCCTGAACACCAAATTGGCCACGAAGGTGGGATATGGCTTCCCACGGGATCGAGAGGTTCGACATCGAGCATCCGGAGCAATGGGATTTGTTCGAGATAGACTTTTGGAGCACGCTGGCGGTCGACGACATCACAGACGAGGGGAAGAAACGTGCCTACCTCATCAGGATGCTCGGGCACCCGGCCATGGGGCTCCTGATGGCACCGAGGAATGTCATGGAGGTTCCGGTACAGCAACTCCTGGCAGCGTTGCGGGAGCATTTCCAGCCAACCGTCTCCATCTTCACGGCCCGAGATGCGTTCTGGAGACGGGAACAGAAGCCGGGAGAGTCCGTGGCGGACTATGCGGCGGCCCTCCGCATGGCTGCAGGCCCATGCAATTGGGAGAACCGGGAGATCGCCCTCAGGGACCGCATGGTTTGCGGCCTGCGGGACAAGGAGACCCAACGGGAGCTCATGACCCGGGGCCCCGAGCTGACCTTCCAAGAAGTACTGAAAGAAGCGCAGACGGCCGAAGCCACAAGGGCCGCGCTTAAGCTGCTCAGGGCGAACCCCCCTTCACGTGAATGCTCCAGCGAGGACGAAGACGTCCGAAAGGTCCGCAAAGGGGTGGCCGAGAAGCGGAGCAAGGAAAGCCGCCACTGCGACGGCTGCGGAGCATCCCACGACCGAAGCAGGTGCCCGTTCCGGAAAGCCGAGTGCTACACCTGTGGCCGGAGGGGCCACATCGCCAAAGTGTGCAGACGCCGGCCACCCCTGCTATAAAGCTTATATGCTTGCTCCTGAACTTACACCATGAAAGGATCGAACGGCTCTCTTTGGCTGTCCGACACGAAGTTTTACTTCTAAGTTACAAAAAACCAGGTGCATGGTTTGCCGTTACTTGTTTGTTGTGATTATTAACAAATATTATTATTATTACCACTGCTGCTGTTGTTGTATTGACATTTCTTAGAGGATTTGTTTTTTTAAATGCAATGTAGATGAGGAATTACCCAGGCTTCGATTATCCAGTCCTCCATCCCATTGAGTGTTATAAAAATTAAAGCAAGTATAACCTACAGTTATTTGTTTGCTTACTTTTTAAAAAACCCTTTTGCCTGGTAAAGTGACTCAAAGCAGCTCACAAATATATATTTTTTTTAAATTCAGCTACAAGATTGGAATGAGTTGTTGTTGTTGTTGTTCAGTCGCACACAGCCCTATGGACCATTGTCCTCCAGGAACAGTTCGCATAAAGTTTGATTTGTTGTTGTTGTTCAGTCGCACAGTCGGTTCCGACCCTTTGCGACCCTATGGACCATTGTTCTCCAGGCGCCTCTGTCCTCCACCATCCCCCTCAGCCTTCCCAGTTCTGTGCCCATTGTGTCTACAATACCATTAGCCATCTCATTTTTGGCCTCCCCCTTCTTCTTTTGCCCTCCACTTTTCCCAGCATCAAGGCCTTCTCAAGTGAGTCCTCCCTTCTCATTTGATGTCCAAAGTACTTTAGCTTCGTTTTTACTATTTGACCTTCCAATGAGCAGTCAGGGTTGATTTCTTCTAAGATCGACCTATTTGTTCTCCTCGCTGTCCAGGGGACTCTCAAAACTCTCCTCCAACACCACATTTCAATGGCATCTATTCTGCGTTCAGCTTTCCTAATTGTCCAGCTCTCGCATCCATATATTACCACCGGGAATACCATTGCTTTGACTATTCTAATTTTTGTTTGCAATGTGATGTCTCTGCTTTTCACTATGTTGCCCAGGAGTTACAACCTCCAAGAACGCAAGGCAGCAGGAAGAGAGGAAAACCGAATGTGAGATGGACCAGCTCCATAAAGGAAACCACAACCTTGAACAGAGCTGTTGAGGGCAGGGCATTTGGGATATCTGTCACTCATAGGGTCATTAATGATCAGTGACAACTCATAACACAATTCCCTTAGCAGAAGTTTATATTTGAAATTAGTCTTATTTCCCCAGTAGCTTCGTGCCAGCTGTAGCTATGAGCTGATGGATATGCGAGAACTGATGAATCTGGAAATTTAAACAGCTTCCTAATCAATGTGAGAATCAGCCATCCAGCTGTTCCCAGAGGAACCAGGTGTGCAGGGGAAGATTGCTGGGCTCAGCTTACAACACTATTAATAAATTACTGCTGCGCTCAGATTTGCAGACATTTACTGGGCACAATTAGATACAGATAATTAATCAAGCCAATGAACATTAGTCGGTACACTGGAAAAAGCCGCACATCATAACCATTGGGTTTTGAAACCTCGCCATCTGTATTAAGCATTTGTTGAAGACTACATAAATATTGCAGATTTTATTCAGCCACTGACTGGTTCTTGACCCTAAACCAGTGATGGTGAACCTATGGCATGGGTGCCAGATGTGGCACTTGAAGCCCTCTCTGTGGGCACCTGTGTGGTCTCCCCAGCACAGAGTTCTCTCTCCCAGCAGCTCAATGGGAGAGCTTCCTCTCCCCTGTTGCCGTGTACTTTGCGATAATTAAGTGGGTTTTGTGTTGCAGTTTGGGCACTCGGTCCCTAAAAGGTTCGCCATCACTGGCCTAAACCATTAATATCAAGAGAGATCAAGCATCCCCCAAATTACAAAGGGGGGCAGAGCCTGTGACCTAAAAAGTTTGGGGTACACTGCTTTCCAGAGTTGGCAATAAAACTTGAGATTTCTCATCTTAGTAAAGGTAAAGGTTCCCCTTGCTCGAAAGCCAGTTGTATCCAGCTGTATGGTTCAGTGCTCATTCCTGTTGTTCCAAAACAGCTGGAGTGACAAGGTGCACCATCACTGTTCTAGCTGTTGTCCCACCAGGCTTGATGAAGGATGATGCCCATTCTCTACAAAACGAGCACCTTTAATGTCACCCTGGAGATGCTGAACTGGCGCATCATATTATGCACGGATGGGTTTCAAAATAAATCTTTATTTCCAATTAGACCAAAAAGCTTCGGGGGTTTTTTGACCTGTGCTGCTCTCTTGTTTCTCCGCCGGCCTTGACAGCTCAAGTTATGGTAACAGAGGCTGAGATTTGGGGTTATGCTTCGGGGTTATGTGCATCTTTGTTAGGAGGCAGGAGACATCGATGCCCTTCGGGCTTTCTCAAAATAGCAGCAGGATCCGGAGAGAGAAAGCCGATGATCTGTTAAGGGGAAAAGCCAACCTCGGTTTATCACCGTTGCGCCCATTTAAAGCACCAGGATGGAGGCTTTCTGGCCACTAGAAGAACCTTTCCAAAAACTCCTAGTAAAAGCAAAGCTCGTCGTATCCGACTCTAGGGTTCAGTGCTCATCTCTGTTTATAGCCAAAAAGCCAGCTCTGTCTGCGCCTGCAGATGTTTCCATGGCCATGTGGCAGGCATGCCCAGTGGTGGACATCAGCAGGTTCGCCCCACTTGGCCAGAAGCGGTAGCAGAATTTCTGGCTGGCCCTGCCCATCCAAATTTTGAAATAAAGTCCTAAATCTAAGTTAAAAACAGACATGTTTTGCTGTTCCCCCTTCCAAAACTTATCTCTAAGAAACAAAACCTGGCACTAAATTCTGCGGCGAATGTCTGGGATTCTCACTGATAATTTTCCTGTACCATCCACAAGAAATCGGCGCATGTCTGAAGAAGCGGCTTTGAATGGAGAAAGCTTGTGTAATGTAATGGTTGAGTTTTTTTAAGTGACCCAGTACAGGTATGGCTTTCCCTCTGGCTCATCTCTGGCAGTTCCCATCTTTGCAAAGTGCGGGTCTTTTGTAAAGCTAATGGATGTTAATTTCCCCTGTAAGACCAAAAGATCTCACATTACTTTGGCTTGAGCAACAAGACGACGGGGCTGCTTTAACAGTAAGGGGTGGGGCGTTGGATTTTTGTACTTGCTGCTTCTCCTGGTTGTAAGGTATATGTAGGTTGCCCTTGCGTGAAAACCAGTCGTATCCGATGCTAGGGTTCAACGCTCATCTGTTTACAGCCAAAGAGTCTGCATCTGTAGGCATTTCTGCGGACATGTGACAGGCATGACTCAACACCAGAGTGCACAGCACGCTGTTTACCTTCTGTACCTCTTTATCTACTTGCAATTTCTTGCTTTCGAACTGCCAGGGGCAGAGACAGAAACTCACTCCATCGTGCACGACTTGGGTCTCAAATTGCTGAACTGCTGACCTTCCAGCCGTCAAGTTCAGCATCTTAACAAGTCCTGGTTGTGCCAGAGAGTAAAAGTCGAGGATTGAGACTTCAAATCAAGTTGCTGGTGGTTAGAAGATGGGTGTTGTAGTAAGAAGCATGGGTTTTGTTCTGCTCCAATAGAGCTAATGTTGCTTTGCTTTGTGTCTTTGGCCTTCCAGTGTCTTTGGCTGGAGTTGTGCTGAGTAGATGACATATGTTGAGACTGATAAAGTAAACCGTAGGGACACGGTGAGAGGAGATAAAAAGGGGACTCACATCTGTTCACATCTGTGCTTCGTCCCCAAAACAGCCATTCTATAGCCCTGCTCACCTGTCTCCAGTTCCCAGGTGACCGACTTACCTGTTATATTTAGCTCCTTCTCATCCAGCATTTAACACAACCGCTACCCCTGTTCCCCGAAAATGCCCCCCAGATTTGAGAAAGCCTGTTTGACTCTTGGGGACATGAAAGGAGCCTCATTCGGGCATCCCCTGAGCGGAGTTTCTCCAGCAAAAATCCTTTCAACCCAGAATAATTTCTGACACTAAATTATCATTCTCATTGTACAGAGATTTTGATGGCCCATAGATAAATAGGTGCTGCTTCAGCGGGAAAGGTAACCGAATCCTGTGTCTAGTCATGCCTGCCGCGTGACCACAGCACTGAGTCTTTGGCGATAAACAGATGAGCGCCGAACCCTCGAGTCGGACACGACTAGCGTTCGAGCAAAGGAGACCTTTCCGTTTAACCTAGACACAGGTGGGACTGTCCTTTCGGACCCAAGTTTGAACTTGGGCTGAGATCTGTAAAGGGATCTAAGAGCTTAGTCGTCGGAACCGTGTGAGTGCAACGTGCAAGGGATTCAAAATGTGAGAACAGCTGGCATGAAGCCTTTTGGGAAGCAGAACCGCTCAATGGGAAATGCTCCGTCCTGGATTTGATCTATGGGCCCCATCCGACTGAAGCAGGTGCAGGAAACTGAGCCGCTAGCAGGTTGCCAACAGCTCTTGGAAAGAAGATGACTTCACGTTGGTCAACGTTTATTAGGCTGAAAGTGTAATTAAAATGCTTAGCAAGCAAGCGGGTGAGCTGACCGGCTAATTAAAAGATCCTTGCTTAAAGTAAAGACTTCAGGCGCCATAAGGACCGATTTACGGTGGTGCAGGCCAAGAACCATAAGAAGTAACTGCCCTGAGTCGGCCGTGGTCGAGTGGGCAGTATAGAAACCTAACAATAAATAAATAGTGGCTTACTATATGCAAAATTTAAGAGCTAACTGGACAAATATAGCAACTATTTGTGGTAAAGGGGTGGCCAACCTACGGCCCACTGGCTGGACCCGGCCCACGGCACCATTTCATGTGGTCCCCGCTGCCAGAAGCAGATGCGTCAACAACCGTAAAATGCGCTCCCGCAAATGCGCCCACAGCTGTCACAAATGCGTTTATGACAGCAGCGTTTACGGCGGCGGGAGGGGGGGGGGGACATGTGATGGCCTGCTCAGCTGTCCAGGGGGGCTTGGTCAGGCCATGGCGTAAAAAGATTAGGAACACCTGTGTAGATAGAGGCAACCATATAGTGCCTTTTAATACTGGCAATGGGAATGAAAGCCAAGATTGCGCTTGAGTCCTACACCAATGGAATCAAATTTGGCAGGTGAGTTTACGTTCTCTTTAAAGGTATGCGGTTCAACAGGTATGGCTTTCAATTTAACTAACAGAGGCTATCTCCATTGGGAGATCAGAATAGGTCACAATTTCATCATTTGTGACTCCCAAATATAATTAACAGCCTGCTTTCCCCATCCACGTGTCCAGTATCCACGGTTTCAGTTATCCACGTGCCTAAAAATATCAATCCTGAAATACATATGGTGCATTACCAGAGATGGACACTAGAAGCCGCTGTTTGCAATGTAAAACATAGGGTTTGCTGTTATCCACAGTTTCTGGTTAAGACACCGAACGTCATGATCAAAATGGTCAGGAGTTCGAGACCCGAGTGCTGCGTGATGGAGCCCCAGCTCCTGTCAACCGTTAGTTCGAAAGCAAGAAATCTCAAGTAGATAAATGGGTACCACTTCGGTGGGAAGGTAAACAGCATTCCATGCGCTCCGGCGCCTAGTCATGTTATGTTATGTTACGTTTATTGGATTTATACCCCGCTGTACTCGGCACAGGCCAACTCAGAGCGGCTTACAGCAAGTTAATACAAGAACAATAACAATATAATGATACAGTCATGCCTGCCACATGTCTGCAGAAGCAGACAGCTTTGAAACAGAGATGAGCACTGAACCCTAGAGTCGGATACGGCTGGCTTTCGAGCAAGGGAAACTTTTACCTTAACTTTACCGAGATGCATAGAATCCAATACGCTTTGTTGGGTTTTTGAAAAGCAAGCAATCTGCGACACTTTTCGGCGCACACACAAACACAAAAAAACTCTTCTGGCACATCGCTATGAACGGTAAGGACGCCTCGTTCTCTGGTTGACCTCTCGGTTGCAGCTGCTTCTAGGAGAAGGTATTTAATCTAGCTATGCCTGTTCTGGAAAAAAAAGAGAGAATAGTCCTCTGAGCTATTTATACCTCCTAAGCCTCCTTCTTGCCCAGAAATAGATCTAGGATTAGAAATACATACATCCCAGGAAGCCTCAGACACCGTGACGAAAATATGTTCCCACCACGAGAAATAGAACATCTAAAATAAAGGCTGGGTGAATAGTCTGTTGCTTTTTTGGAAATAACCATATTTGCATTTATTTTCCTTCCATTCTATGGGATGGAAATATGAGATTTGAAGAGAGAAAAAACCGGGCAGATGACCCATCCGGATTTCTGATTTTCAATCATTGCCGCTTGGAAATATTGTGTTAAACCAGAGTTCCATTTTTACCGTTTTCTTCCGTTTTATCACGGGATATGGGTTCAAGATCAAATGTTTTTAAGAAACTAAAAGGTTTAAAGCAGGGATTCTTAACCGGCAGCCCGTGGCACCATTTCATGTGGTCCCCCCCACCGCCTTCACCACACCAGGAAGTGCCATGCCGTGAAGGGCAAAATGTCCGTCCGGCCCCCGAAGCTGTCTGAGGGAGCGTGACCCGGCCCCCGGCTTAAAAAGGTTGAGAAACCCTGGTTTCATAAATAAGACCGTTGTGTTTTGACACCTAGTGTAATGTAGTGGCTAGAGTTTGACGAAGCTTTTGTCCTTGTCGCTTGGCCTCTTCATGTCCGCGGCGTTCTCCTTTGAAGTGGTCGGTGGCAGCATAGATGGTTTGGCGCCAAAGTGGGCGATCTATGGTCGCTGCCTCCCAGGACTTAAGAGGTCTGGGTTCAAATCTTGGTTCAGCCATGGAAACCATGGGTAGTGATATTGATTTTTTTAAAAAAATGCTCCTTAAGTATCACAATTCACCTTGAAAGTCCTAGCTGGGTCACTGTAAATCAGTTCTGAATGGGCAATGCATAACCAAAAATCCTAAACACTTTTATTTGGGAGGTATCATAGCCATTGACTTAGATGGATAGGGCATGTCTTCCGTATGAATGGTTCTAGGCTTCCTCATCAAATTCTTTACGGGGAACTTAGCTCCGGTTCAAGACCTTATAAGCATTATATGAACCAGCTGAAACAAACCATGTAGGTGTCAGGTATAAACCCACAAACCTGGGAGGCAGTGGCCGTAGATCGCCCACTTTGGCGCCGAACCGTCTCTGCTGCTGCCGGTCACGCCAAAAGAGAACGCCGCAGACATGGAGAGGCTAAGCGACAAACACAAAAGCTTCGTCACACTCAACTATGCTCTCCACCATCTATTCAGTGTACTGTGTGTGGTCGCATGTTTCATGCCAGAGTTGGTTTATTGAGTCACCAGAGACACATCTATCAACCGAGCAAATGACTTCCAGGAAAAATGTATGCTCGGATACGAGTAGCAGCCGATGACAACGATGACGATCGTAAGACAAGATTCGCTGGAAAAGACGCAGCTCCAACTGCTAGGTTGGCAGGAGCTGGGACAGAGACGGGGGCTCACTCTGTCATGCAGTACTCGGGTCTCGAACTCCGACCGTCCAGTCTTCAAGTTCAGCATCTTAACCACTTGAGCCACTGTAGTCCTTTAGGGAGTACATAAAAAAAAGACATTGAGTTTTCAGCAACAAGTGGGTGGCAGAAGGAGTGTAAAGAAGACATCACGCTGGTCCTCTGGCTTTTTAATATTCGAAAACTTTTATTTTTCCTTTGAAATGAGCACCAACACATATTGTAAATAGGACAAACAATGCTTCCTTCCTTCTAATACTGAAGTACTATGTACAAAATGCAAACACGTGACGAGGTGAAGACAAAAAACTCAGAAATTACAAACCCCAAATAATCGACAATTATTACTCGAAGCAAAAAATAATAATAAATGACCTGAAGAATTTGCCAAACAAATAAAAGACAAAAATAAAAACCAAGAAGTAATTTATACACAGCTTTTGTAAACACAAGGGCGTCAACATGACAGGCTGGTTTTGGAAATAAAGTCTCTTCATTCAGGGAAAGAGTTTTAAGGTGCCCATAATGATCAATTTTTTTTTTTGCACTTAAGTGTACATAATTCCTTATTTAAGGTTTAAGAACCATTTGTTTTCTCCTTCAACAGTTTTTCTGCTCGCCATAGTTAATATATATATATATATATATATATATATATATATATATATATATATATATATATATATATATATATATATATATATATATATATATATATATATATATATATATATATATATATATATATATATATATATATATATATATATATATATATAAAGGAGGATTCCTGAAAGCCAACACATAATTACTTCTAAATGCTCCACTCCACAAACCTCCTTTGGGGAGGAAAAAATATATATATTTCTTTCCCAACTATCCATTTCTTCTACTACAGAAGGACTGCAGTTGACAGAGGGAAATGCAATTCTTTCTCATCAGTAAAATGACACCATGAAATCTCTATTTAATACATCATTATCTCAAGTTGAAAAGAAAATAAACTTCTCACACAGAGAGAGAGACGCGCGATATAGATTTCGCTATTTTGTCTTGTAAAAAGGCGTATGCACGGGAAAAATAGATATCTACGAAGAGCATGCCATATTTATCAGCAACACAAAAAGTTCGGCAAAGTGCAACCTTATAATTTGTGCTGTTGGTCCACTTTTGAGAATTGCAGGGGGGGGGGGATCAAAACAAGTAAGGAAAAGTAGGATAAAATAAAACAGAGATATATGTAAACACTCTAGGACAGGGGTGCCCAAACTTTTCAAGCCGTGGGCCGGTCACGTGGTTCTGGGGGCCAGTCACTACGGCCCATGGGACAAATCCAGCCCCTGACGCCAATTCATCTGGCCCACGAAGCCCTCGTCGCTCCCAGAAGCGGAAGTAAAACGCGCCCGGACGGGCGCGTTTTACTTCCGCTTCCGGGAGCGACGAGGGCTTCGTGGACCAGATGAATTGGTGCCAGGGGCTGGATCCGGCCCACGGGGCATAATTTGGGCACCCCTGCTCCGGGAAAAGAAACTGCAATTTCAAGAATCGAACAGGACAGAATATGACGGCAACATTTTATCTCAGGTTCTCGCTTTAAACGTCAAGCAAACAGATATAGCAACATTTCATAGATTTTTTGGGGGGGGAAATCGATCCTTCGTGTCCTGATGTACTCACAGACCCGTGCGCGTGGTTTCAAAAGGTACAGGAGCACCGCGCGCGAGAGAAAAGTTGGCACCCTTCGATGGAGAATTTGCTTTCTCCTCCTATCCCGGAAAACAGGGGATTTACTCCCACACTTTACAACCTGTGCAAGCTACGGCAGAGAATGGCTTGCGGAGGGGAACGCCAGCTGCGTTTATGACCGCCTGGCGACGCCACCTGCGAGCGTAAATCCCCTTTCGAGAAGACCCCGCGCCGTCAGCCGTACAAAAATGGACGGCGCGTGCGCCACAGCCAAGGTCAAACAGGAACCTAGATTACGGGAGCCCTGAGGGTCAAAGAGTCATTAGCTGCGGCCTTTGCTCCACGTCGCGGGTTATGCGCTAAAGCAACCCGAGGCAATCCACTGAACTAATTCTTTGGCCTAAATTCAGAGCAAGGTTGTGCGCAGGCAGACAAAAGAGAGGCCGGTACATTTGGTAGCGCTGGGGGGGGGGGGAGGAGATTTCGAGACCACCTCGCTCTCTCCTGTCCTAAAGTATTAGCGAAAATCCTGCTGCTTCCCACAAACACTTTAAGAGCGGCGCATTAACGCATCCCGGAGCCATGGAAGAGTGTCTGCCAACTGGCTCTTGCATACCCTGTATCCTCTCTAATTGTATACTCCGGTGGTTGGAAAATTGGAAGATACCCACACTATTATATACCCTGCATTTTGCAAAAAGGGTTCTGGCCACAATCGTTAGCGACAATAAAGAGAAGTGACTTGGTTTTGCCAGCCTGTGCATGAAGCCATCCCCACATGCTGTGTCAAATCTTGCTCGAAATTGAACGCACCGTAAATTCTTGCTAAATTGCCATGTGCCAATCCCAAGAAAAGGTGACAAATGGTCTTTATTTGAGTCACCGTAGTTCTGGCGAGAGACGCTTCCCACAACGACCAGAGGGTCTAGTTTTCATTCGGTATAGTTGCCCAACACTGGATATAAAATGTATGGGATGTAACATCAATACCAAGCCTAAACAGGTAATCATCTGACTCACAGAAGTCTAAGCCGGGGTGCCCAAACTTTTTGGACCATGGGTCACGTGGTTCAAGGGGTCAGTCACAATGGCCTGGGGCCCAAATCCGGCCCCAGCACCAATTCATCCATCCTGCAAAACCCTTGTTGCTTCCGGGAGCAGAACATGCTTTACTTCCGCTTTACAAGGGCTTTGCGGGCCAGATGAATTGGCGCCGGCGGCCAAATTCGGCCCCCGGGCTGTAGTTTGGGCACCCCTGCTCTAAGCCATTTGGTCGATCCTGTGGTGCAGATGGAACCATAATAACGGCCGTGTGCGTTTGAGCATGGATTAGGGTTTGCATTATCCTAAGGAAAAGGACGTGGCCCAAGATTTGGCCATGGAGACATTTTGAGTTCTCATGGCCAGGGATTCTGGGACATGTGGTCCAAACTTCAGGAGATCCAAGGTTGGATGGATGATGGATCAAGACAGGGGTGTCTGCAGAAGCAGGGCAATGGACACGATCCTATGGCCTCGGTGTGTGAATCTTTCAAAACACACTTGTAGGTGTGGAACAGCGTCTATGTCGGGAGTTCCTAACCTTTTCAAGTCATGCTATCTCATGCTGGTGTACCTTTCTAAATCTCTGTTTCTTTTGGGAACCATGAGGACTACACCCTTGACAAGAATGTAAAGACAGACAAGGCAAAACTACTACAACGATCTCAGGCTTTTAACAAAAAACTATTGACTGTGGTCTATAAATCTTCAAAACACAAGAACGATGTTTCGGCCCCACAAATCTTGTTACTTAACAAAATAAATAACACTAGCATAGGCCCATTAAACCAATGGAAATTATGGCGGAGTTGACCGATTAAAGCTGTTGATTTAATTAGGCCTACTCTAGTGTAATGTACAGGGTTTTGGTCATTATAGGCGCCTACATTTAAGAACTGGACTGGCCAGTTGACTTAAAACTGAAACCTTGATTACGAAGGAAAATGTGATTAATCATGAAAATTACTCTATTCACAGGGAATGCTCAGCATTCAACTATTTTCTTGACTTCCAAGTAACTCCTAGCAAACTAACCAAGCCAACGCAGAAGTAAAGACTACAAAACATCTTCTAGGATCAAGTCCATGGAAAGAAAAAGCTAATAATCCATCAAGAGAGATGTACAATTTTCAGCCAGATTTGCCAAAAGTCTTGCTCAGACCACATTCCCGCTGTATAATTTCCCTTTAAAATAGCAGCTTTGTGGTGCGTACAGAAAAGAGAGTATATAATAATTCAAAACTGGGGAAGGGCTTTGGAGAGAAGGGGATAAGAAAGCACCAAATATATTATCTTTAAATTAAATATTATATACATAATAAGCATCCTTTTAAAGATGACTGCTTCGACTGTTAGGTATCTATCGCTATTTGTAATTTCTTTTATCCATGGATGATGAGCGGAAAAGTGGAAAGAAATGAAAGGGGGGGGGAATCTCATGATAGAGCAGGGGTGCCCAAACTATGGCCAGTGGGCTGGATCTGGCCCCCAACACCAATTCATCCAGCCCACATCACCCTCGTTGCTCCCATCTGGGCATGTTTTACTTCCAACGTCCGGGAGCGATGAGGGTGGTGTGGGGCGAATGAATTGGTGTTGTGGGCCAGATCCGGGCCACGGGCTGTAGTTTGGACACCCCTGGTTTAAGCAGAGAAAATGGCAGCCTAAAATCTCAATCTGTTGCAAAACAGATTGCACGGTGCATTTTGCTTCTGCTTCCAGTGGGAGGAACTATGGGACCGGCTCACTGAACCATGTGCCTGGCGCACGGCCCGAAAAGTTTGGGCACCTCTATGATAGAGGAATTATTAGTAAGGAACACCCTATTTTCCCATCATCCAATAGTGGGTTTGGGTGACATGGTTGGTCTATTAAAATACCATCCTGGACTTTTCATCAAAACTGGAACCTCAACCATGGTGTCATAATGCTTTGTTTTATTGCATAATTTGTACCACCATGCTGAGGATAAACACTCGCTTCTGCAGTCCTGCATGTAGCTGGACGAAATGGTATTCCAAATATGGGGACAAATCCCACAAACCATGTTTCAAAAGCCGTAATTTTGGAATATTGTGGGGGTTTTTTTCCATCCAAGCTAAGCAGAGATATCAACACCATGGGGGGCAAGGGATGCTTATTTTTGAGGACTGCACAAATCCTTTTCTAGGACGGCTACCTTGACAGCACTCATTTCTTCAAGCAAGCACCTAAATGATGATGATGATGAGCATGGATCGCATGCAGGTCAAGAGATGGGTGGGTTAGCAGCAGAATCTAGCGTCTTTAAGAAGCACTTGAGGTTTCAATACACGCGAGCGAAGACAGAAAGTATACGCGAGAAGACAGAAGCAATTGCCGAAAGGACGAATTTTGAACGGTACCTGCTACGAATGTGGACATTCAAGTACTGTAACAGCAAAAGGATTTCAACCGTGGGCAGATCCAGGTGTCGAAACCTTGGAAAATCCCGAGCGGAGCACGGCAAACGATTTATGCCAAAAAAGAGAAGCCCTTCATTTAGAGACTTCCTTTCAACTCATTCTCCCCGTTTCCCTATCTGGAAAAGAACAATACTGTAGCAACAGTCTAGCTCATTGATGGCCAACCTTGGCACTCCTAATGTTATTGAACTTCAATTCCCAGAAGCCCTGATCAGCAGGAGTGCTGATGTGGGCTTCTGGGAATTGAAGTCCAAGAACACCTGGAGTGCTAACGTTTGCTATCACTGGCCTAGTTTGTGGGATTAACTGTTAGCGCAAAAGTGGTTTCGCGCAATTATTAACCATCATCTAAAGCACTCGTCTTTCCCAATCGCAGCCTGTCAATCAGCAAGTTTTCTAAATGTTCTTAACAAAATTGGGGGTGGAAATATTGTTTTGCTTTGTTCAGTCTTTATCCCCCTTCTGATTAACTGGAAGTTTCCATTTCCCTCTATTTTGCTGCTAATCGGAGTACCATCTTTTCCCACGAGACGAGAGAGAAAGAGAGACCAACATTAGGACTTAAAATCCATTGGGAAAACCCTACGTAGTTTCAGGGCGAAGTCAGCTCTTTCCCCTTATTTTCCAACCTTACAAATATGAGATATATGGGGTCTCTCCCTTACCAGATTGTGATGGAATTTGCAGAGCGGATTAACATACAGGAAAGATTTTTGACAAATCCCCATGCGTGTACATGAGAAAAGAACAGAAAAAGTCTGGGAATAATTCCTTCAGAGGGAGGCGTACAAATTAATTCAATTAACCGCAGCCTCATGTTATTAGCTGAGCTGTTTGTAGAACAGATCCTGATTAGAAACACAAAGCCAACCCTGGCTGTCTAAGAAACTAACCCAAAAGTTGCCTGGTTTCCTCTGTCTCTTAATTTGAACAGATCGAGGAAAAGACAGGAGATTGCAAAGCCCTGATCAGTGTCTTTGATCCAGGCAAGATATACTGTATTTGCCGATGTATAAGACGCACCTTTCCTGTTAAAATACACCGGAAAAGCAGAGTGCGTCTTATACGCCGGGAAACATGGTACTTACTGTCGGTGAAGGCATCTATCCAAATTCTTGGCCAAGTCAACAATAACAAACATCGTTTTTAATCCTGCCTTGTATTGTGCTTCGGAGGTGGCGGGAAACCGAACTTACAGACTGCCTCCAAAATGTGGCGGCATTCCTGGGGACGAAACCCCCATCGGACCTCAAAAAGGCCGATGATGTTGTTGAAAAGTCCAAATCCCAACCGGGTGTCAAAAAACAGCCAAAATCGGTGGACCTCTTTACTGAGCCAGTCATTCGTCCAGGAGTAGCGGATGTATTTAAGCAGTCAATTAGGTATAGGAGATTGGAAAAAAGGTCCGAATGCATTCACGATTCCTACAACATGATCACCAATGTCAACTTGCCTTCTGACATACAGATTGTTAGAAACATGACAGCTAACCCAGAAAGATTAAGAAGAACATGGTGGAATCCAGCTCTTTTACGAGCGAACTAGCACCCAATGGATTTCATTGATCGTTCCCTGTTTCAAGAGCCCCTTCCACCGATTCATTTTAATTAGCAAATTGGGATATTGGGAGTAGGGGCGGGGGAGAGCTTTTCTATGTACCTACATTCCTGTGCAGGTCGCTGAAAGGAACTTAATTCTACATTTCAATTTAGGACTATTTTTTCCTTCCAAAATGACAAAACTACCCAAGATCAGTTCTGGGGCTTTAAGCAAGGCTCGTCAAAAAATAATATGTATACAGGTGAAACTCGGAAAATTAGAATATCGTGCAAATGTTCATTCATTTCACTTAAAAGGTGAAACAAATATATGAGATGGACTCACTACATGCAAAGCAAGAGATGTCATGCCTTAATTCGTTATAATTGTGATGATCATAGTGTACAGCGTACATGAGATAATGTGATGGTTATGGGGTACATGAGATTGAGGGGTTGGGGTTTTCATAAACTGTAAGCCATAAGCATCAATATTATAACAAAGTAAGGCTTGAACTCTCTCGCTTTGCTTGCAATGAGTCTATCTCATATATTTGTTTCACCATTTAAGTTGCATTACTGGACTGAATGAACATTTGCACGATATTCTGATTTTCCGAGTTTCACCTGTAATGGTCAATATTGAAGATGATAACTTTTGACAATAAAAAACACCTGTTAAGTTGCATTACTGGACTGAATGAACCTTTGCACGATATTCTCATTTTCCGAGTTTCACCTGCAATGGTCAATATTGAAGATGATAACTTTTGACAATAAAAAACACCTTTTAAGTTGCATTACTGGACTGAATAAACATTTGCACAATATTCTAATTTTCCGAGTTTCACCTGTATGTATAACACCCACAAGAGACCAGGGCAGACTTAAAATCCACACGACTGATCTAGGCGACCTTCATGGATTCGAGTATCACACAACAGCCACAAACTTGTCAACGTTGTCAAGAACAGGGGCTGTATAAAGAGACACAGTCTCTTCCTTTCATGGCCACAAAGACACACACACCCAATTATGTGCTACCTATCAATTTGCTTAGGCCAGTCATGGCGAACTTTGGCACTCCAGGTGTCCTTATTCCCAGAAGCCCACGTCTCTGTGAATCCACATTCGTGGGGATTCAGAGACTTGGGCTTCTGGGAATTGAAGTCCAAGAACACCTGGCGTGTCAAGGTCCACCATCACGGGCTTAGTCCACGATTCACATTTGCCCTCATATCTGCATTTTTGGGCGAGTTCTCATAATATACGTTTCCAACCTTGCAAAAATAGCTACAAACATGTGGTCAGGGTGTTATAGGTTAAGATCACAGCATCCGGGAGAAAACCGGTACCTAAGATGGAAGGGAATGGAAAATGTTTAGCTCTCCGTACCTCCAACGTTTCTTCTCGGCAAGGTGAGTTAGCAGACAGACCAAAATCCCAAGCGATCTTCTCAAAACTGTAGAGGAGCTTCCAAAAAAATTTGAGACAACAGTCGTCAAGATGCAGACAACAGAGGGGAGGAGGAATAATGAATACAGCCATGAGGTATATTTTTTACGGTCCACAAATTTCAAGCCATAGCGGATAAAGATGCGTCAAGGGCAAAACTGGAACCCTCTGTTCACGGTTCTTGCCTAACCCACGCCAGGTCGATTTCCCATGCCCCAAATCTCCCAGATTAAATAATCGAATCCCAGCTCCCCTCTCCGAAATCCAACTTTCGATTCGTACAGAGATGTCGGTTGTGAAACTGAACGGCCATTGGGTGTCTTTCGTTTGGGATTTTTTTTGTTGTTGCAAAGAAACCCAACCAACGGCAGATCATAGGGAGAAAGGCAGAAAGAGAGAGAAAGGAGGATATCAGAGGTTGACTCACAGACAGATTACAAAAGCCAAGAGGACGGACGATATCAAGGCCGGTCACCAGATAAGATGGCGATAGGGCGGGTTAAGGTATGTCTTCGAACCGAGACAACGACAAAGCTTCCAGATGTATGGAACCAAGCGGGTTTTCTTTCAGTCACTCACTCGCTCATTCTCGGAGATAAATTTATCAGACGGGATGGCGTTCCACTCAACGCGGTTGGGTCGATCCGGGTGGGTCTTCTTTACCATTCAATCCCAGCCGTTATCTTTGATCATGTGTGCTAATTCAATGATGTATTTGCCTTCTTTATACTTTTGACTGCTTTCAAATGCGTGTTCCTTGTAAAGAAAACAGAGGGTGTGTTGTTAAAAGAAAGTGAAAGGAGGGAGAGGGGAAATGGGACGTTATTTATTTGTCGTATGATGGAACTCCAGTTGTCGACATCAGGGATTCTCAACCTGCGGCCGGTGGGCTGGATGCGGCCCATGACACCATTCCATGTGGCCTTCACCACACCAGGAAGTGCCATGTGGTGGAGGAAGGGGGAAATGGCTATACGGCCCCCGAAGCTGTCCGAGGGAGCGTGACCACAGCTTAAAAAGGTTGAGAACTCCTAGTCTATATTAATGTTGATATATACCAAGGGTTCCCAACCTTTGCAAGCGGGGGGCTGGGTCACACTCAGTCAGCTTCGAGAACCAGATGGCCATTTTGCCCTATCTGCATGATGGGGGTAGCCATTTTGTCCCAACAGCTTCAAAAGGGTCGCCATTGTTTCTCAAATGCCCTTGGAGGGGTGGGGCTCCCCACATGAAATGGTTCTGTGGGCTGGATCCAGCCTGCAGGCCTTCGGTTGGGAAGCCCTGGAATTACAGCCATACTACACCTAGAGACACAAATTGCTTGGCCTAGGGTAAGTCCGCTTCTGCTGCAACCTGGGTGGGAAACGCCATCTTTGCGGTAGGACATCTGCCATGCTCATAGGAGGTTCCCAGGGTTGCAATCTTAGGATTGCCCCTGCCGTTCACACCGAAAGACCCACCTAAAAGGGGGAATTAAGACGGTTATTTAGGAATCAAATGCGGATACTTACATATTTCCAACCCAGCGTGGTTTTGCAGTTTTCACAGTAAATGTCGGCGACTGCATGCAGCCCCGTTAACAAAACCCGTTCTTCTGCAGGGCCGCAGCCAACATTAACTCTACACGCATTGAGGCAGAAAGAGAGGAACAGAAAAAGTTACATGTAACTAGCTACTTTCTGAGTTCCAAGTAATAGAACAAGTTAATGTACCAATTTAGTCACAAAAGTAATGTACTAGTAGTTACAATGTTAGGTAATAACTACTATGGTATCTCCTTTATGTAAGGGGACTGTGGTGGCTTAGTGGTTAAGACGCTGAGCTCGACGAATGGAAGGTTGGCAGGTCAGCAGTTCGAGATCCAAGTGCTGCATGACGGAGTGAGTCCCCATCTTTGTCCCAGCTCCTGCCAACCTAGCAGTTTGAAAGCAAGAAACTGCAAGTAGATAAACAGGGACCACTTCGGTGGGAAAGGTAAACAGCATTCCATGCACTCCGGTGTCTAGTCATGCCTGCCACATGTCCATGGAAACGTCTGCAGACGTTTAGCTGCAAACAGAGATGAGCACTGAACGCTAAAGTTGGATACGACTGGATTTCGAGCAAGAGCGACCTGTACCTTTATGTAATTCTTTTATCAGGCTTGAGTTTGTATTTCTGTGAATATTTGCAAATAATTGCAAAGTGTAATATCAAGACTGACCACTAGAGGGAACCAGAGAATATCTCCCAGTATTCTTCTCCTCTGCCATAGGAAAACAGCACATTATGCACGCAATAATGGCACGGTCCTTTCAAGAAAATTCCAGCCTGAGGTTGGGAATGGCACAACACACCAGCGTTTAAACAAGCCAGGGGCTTGCGCTTTGTGACTGGGTTAACAACCAGAGATGGGCAAAGAGTTAAAACACAAAACACACACACCGTGACCTGTCAAAACATGTGGCCGTGGTTCGTGTGAGCTTAAAATAGTGAGTTCCATATGGCTTCTCATAGCGGTCTGGGAAACCGATAGAAATTGTTGCTTAAAGCAAAGCAATCGCACTTGTATACCGCCCCGTAGCACTTAGTGCACTTTCTGGACAGTTAACATTTTGCCCCCAACATGCTGGGTAATCATTTTTCCGAACTCTGGAGGATGGAAGGCTGAGTCAACCTTGAGCCCTGGTCAGGATCGAACTGACTACCTTTTGGTTGCAGGTCACTGCGCCACTAGGGCTCAAACCAGTTGTTCCCAACCTAAGGCCCATGGGCCGGATCCGGTCCACGGTGCCGTTTCATGTGGTCCCCCACCCCGCCAAGGGCATTCAAAAAACAAAATGGCCACCCATTTGGAAGATGCTCAGACAAAATGGCCACCCCCATCGTGCAAGCAGGGCAAAATGGCCATCTGACCCTTGAAGCTGACTGGGAGAGCATGACCCGGCCCCCGGGCTTCAAAAGGTTGGGAACCCCTGCACTAAACCTTAGAAATGGCTTTTGTAAGATACACTTCTCTCAAAGCTGGAGGTTTCATTTTGTTGATTATTAATTTTACCCTCCTTATTACCAATCCACTCCCCCTCCCCCCCCGAAATTCAATACATCCGGAAATCCATTACAGTTGTGAGAGAAGATCAAAACTTGGGTGCCTGGAACGAAAACCAAGAACCGACTGTGCTTTGTTATGACCATACCTGTCAAGCGCGGCTCCAGAAAATACGGGACCTGCGCAGAACCCTTCTGTGCAAGTGTAGAACCCTTCTGCACACGCACAGAAGGGTTCTGCGCAGTCTTCTCTGCAGAACCCTTCTGCGCATGCGCATAAGGGTTCCACGCATGCGCATAAGGGTTCTACGTATGCGCATAAGGGTTCTACGTATGCGCATAAGGGTTCTACGTATGCGCATAAGGGTTCTGTGCAGAAGGGCATACGCAGTAACTACTTCCCCCCCGCCGGTCAAATTATGGGATGTTGGCAGCCAGCGGCGGGTGAGTGGCTGAAGCGGAGTGGAAATACGGGAAATCCCGGCCAATACGGGATACTTGACAGGTATGGTTACGACGACTACAACAATGAGAACCAAATCAAGACACTCACACGGAATTGAAGAGATAGGCCCGCCCTTGACTCCCTTGGAAAGACTGCAAAGCAAGCAGGGGGGAAAAAATCAATTGAAATCAATTGGATTTAATACTAATGAAAGTCACATTGACACAAATAAACAAAAGAAGAATAAAACGGTTAAAGGTCCCCCTCCCCAAACCAATTATCTTCATCAAAGCTCCCAGATGTTTACAGGCTCATTCCAGCTGCTGATGTGAACTAGAGCTGGATCGGGGTTCCCAACCTAAGGCCCGTGGGCCAAATCCGGCCCACATCACCATTTCATGTGCCCACCACCATGTGCATACCATGCGCCGTGTAGGAAAGCCACCCCAAACAGACAGCTAAAGAAAAACCCGGCTTTATTAAATGTCTAGACTATCCTACACCAGCTTTATTAACTCAGCCCGTCCGCGCCTAAAGCTGGGGGTGGGCAACAAATATTCAGACAGGGAAGCTTGCCCATTGACAAAAAAAAAATTCTGCTCTATCAAATTAGATTCACTGCTTATTGCCAAGTTGCATTCTTATTTTAAACATGTTTTTTTTTTGAATTTGTCAACTGGCTGGACGGAAAATCTGACGCGCCACAGGGGACCATGCTCAGTCATGTTCGAAGGCTGGGGAGGCCATAATTTGCCCACGTTTACAGCCGCATTCTGTAATGGAGGCTTCCCAAAGCGTTCCCCCAAACATTAGTTTTGCTAGTAGGAAAACGCAATCCAGCTGCACAAAACCGCTGGAAACGTGGTTTGAGAACTCCCAGCCCCGGTTTTCAAACCGAAACCACTCGATTTCATGGCTCCGTTAAGGCAGATTGACTCTACCACACATTAGAAGATTCTCAATCGGGAAGCGGGGATAATTCATTTCCCTGCAACTCAGCATGGGTTTTATGAGCCAAAACGCATCTTTGATTAGACTCAATCGCCACAGAAACATTTAGCAGATTTCAGATCGGAAAGGTCACCGCTGGGGGGGCGCGCACTGGCCAAGAAGAATGATCCAGATCTATTTTTAATCGGGCATTTCATAGTTCCCGACCCCTTTCTTTCCACGGCCCACCCGTTGGGTGTCTCTAATAGATGCTAATACTGTAATTATTTTCTTCCCACTTCTGCAGAAAAAAAAAAAACCAGGACTGCCTTCTCTTCTGCCTAGAAATATAAAAAAAAACTTCTTGGGTTTTGCAATCTTTTTCCAGGAATAGCGAAGAGGGGGCGGGGGAGAATAATCTGCAGATTTGCGCAACTGGTGCGTTCAAAAGGGTCAGCTGTAACATTCAGGAGGAAAGGTAAAGCTAGATGGAGTATCAGCACACCAGTTTAAGCAAAGACAGAAGTTCCCGAAATAAAAGGATCTCCCTTAGGGTGCCAGGACGTGCGGAAATCAGCCAGAGGACTGAAGGTGGCCGGCTAATTTCTGGCCCTCCAAAATTTCCCCATCAAGGAGACTCTGATCTCCTAAATGTTGGTAGAAATTTGATTCTTCGAAACAGGCTTCTCTAGTGCAGGTAAAGTGTATTCACTAGTGTAGGGAAAGTGTAGGGAAAAAACATTCAGCCCCTTTCGGATCCATTTGTGCCCAGCTTTGCTTCCCCATCACTTTCCATTCCCTAGTGCAGGGAAGTGTTGACTAGTGTAGGGAAAGTGTAGGAAAAACATTCAGCCCCTTTCGGATCCATTTGTACCCAGCTTTGCTTCCCCATCACTTTCTATTCCCTAGGGCAGGTAAAGTGTATTGACTAGTGAAGGAAAAACATTCAGCCCCTTTCGGATCCATTTGTGCCCAGCTTTGCTTCCCCATCACCTTCCATTCCCTAGTGCAGGTAAAGTGTATTGACTAGTGTAGGGAAAGTGTAGGAAAAACATTCAGCCCCTTTCGGATCCATTTGTGCCCAGCTTTGCTTCCCTATCACTTTCCATTCCCTAGTGCAGGTAAAGTGTATTGACTAGTGTAGGGAAAGTGTAGGAAAAACATTCAGCCCCTTTCGGATCCATTTGTACCCAGCTTTGCTTCCCTATCACTTTCCATTCCCTAGTGCAGGTAAAGTGTGTTGACTAGTGTAGGGAAAGTGTAGGGAAAAAACATTCAGCCCCTTTCGGATGCATTTGTGCCCAGCTTTGCTTCCCTATCACTTTCCATTCCCTAGTGCAGGTAAAGTGTGTTGACTAGTGTAGGGAAAGTGTAGGGAAAAAACATTCAGCCCCTTTCGGATCCATTTGTACCCAGCTTTGCTTCCCTATCACTTTCCATTCCCTAGTGCAGGTAAAGTGTGTTGACTAGTGTAGGGAAAGTGTATGGAAAAAACATTCAGCCCCTTTCGGATGCATTTGTGCCCAGCTTTGCTTCCCTATCACTTTCCATTCCCTAGTGCAGGTAAAGTGTATTTACTTGTGTAGGGAAAGTGTAGGAAAAACATTCAGCCCCTTTCAGATCCATTTGTGCCTACCTTTGCTTCCCCCATCGCCTTCCATTCCCTAGTGCAGGTAAAGTGTATTCCCTAGTGCAGGTAAAGTGTAGGGGGAAACATTCAATCCCTTTTGGACCCAATTGTGCCCAGCTTTGCTTCCCCATCAAATTCCATTCCCCAGTGCAGGTAAAGTGTATTCCCTAGTGTAGGAGGAAACCATTCAACCCCTACAAGCAATAAAGTTTGAGCAGGTAATCATGCAGAGATGCGCTAGGCATACTCTCTATCAGCTAGGTTCCAGGCTCTGCTACTCTTATTTCCTGGATTTTAGAAGATCAGCAGAGAGTTGAAGGCTTGAGATCTTTTGAGAAAATGTCTTTTATAGCAGAAAATAATGTAGTGAAATATATTGAGGGGCAATCAAGGCACCCACAGCTTCTCCTGGCTGACCCGCAAGAATTTTGCACTGCCTAGGTCCCTGGACTAAAACAATCTGCTTGAATAAAAGAAAGAAAGAGTAGGAGGCAGCCAACAGAAAATTCTCCACATATTTTCATAATCAAGTGCATTGCTGTGGGATTAGTTCTTCTACTTAATTTTTTTTGAAAAAAATAGACAGAAGAAGATACCCAGAAGACAAAAATCAATTTACTCATGGAATTATATTTGGGTAAGCATGAAATATAAACTGGGAAAGCCCGCATCTAGGGCATGAGAATATGCCTTGAGTTACAAAAAATTTCGTAATACGAAACGTCTTGGGGAATGTATTGAATCCATAACTTGATGTACCACTGTAGTGGCAGCTGTTTGTATTGCAGTGAGTCTTAGCGGATGGGCACAGCGCAGTTGGATTACAACGTCCATCATCCACAGCCACTTGAGAGAAATGCTAGGTTCTGTAGTCAAATACAGTAATATAAAAAAGGACGTACTTTGTTCATCTATGGCTGTCATTCTCTGCCCACCTGCCTCGACTGTGCTGCTTGATGTGGTCTGGCAGGTTCATACCTGTCAAGTTTTGGATTTGGAAATAAGGGAAATTTCCCAGCAAATACGGGATACTTGACAGTTATGCTTATCCTTTGCTGCCCTCCAATGGCAGCAATAGGGCATTGCAGTCTAATTAATACGGGATGACGGCAGGGAAGAGGGTAAAATATGGGGTTTTCCCGGCCAATACGGGATACTTGACAGCTATGGGCAGGTTCCCGGTTCAAATCCACACCAGTTCTAAATGCCATCCGCCAGTTCTATCCACAGAGGAACTCTGCAGCCCATCCTGCATTAAAAACAGACCCACGGCATTAAAAACCCTTGCAAATGGAGGCTACAAAAACCCACAAAAGGAAATTATTTTACAGCAAAGGCACTTTAGGACCGTCTTGGCCAGACAACAAAACCCACAACGCCGTTCTCCTTTTAGAGAAAGATGCAAAGTGTGCTGAAACCGAAAGCCGACATCCTCACGTCTACCAGACACACACAAAAAGCCACCAGATGATAAAGCAAAAAAACACAAAACCTGTGTTCAACATCCTTCACTTCCCAGACATCTACTTTCCAGGAACAGAATTAGGGGCTCAGTTAAAAGCATTTAGGAGATCGATTTTTTAAAACCATCTTGAAACAAACTTCGGGTTATGTGACCTCTGGTTGTTGGTTTTTTAAAATCTCTTTTTAGAGAAGAATCGAGAGACCTGCCCCCCCCCCCAAAAAAAAAAAAAAGTTTGCAAAGTTTTGGAAAAAGGGAAGGCAGAAATCCCCTAAATCAGTGTTGGCAAGCCTATGGCACGTGTGCCAGAGGGGGCACTCAGAGCTCTCTCTGTGGGCACATGCACCGTCACTCCAGCATAGTCTCCTCCGACCCTCTGCCAGTGGGAGGACTCTCTTCCTCCCCCAGCAGAGTTCACCCCGCCCCTCTGCCCAGCAGCCCAATGGGAGCGCTTCCTCCCTCTCCCCAGCACAGAGTTCACCCGCCCCTCTGTCCAGCAGCCCAATGGGAGCGCTTCCTCCCTCTCCCCAGCACAGAGTTCACCCGCCCCTCTGCCCAGCAGCCCAATGGGAACGCTTCCTCCCTCCTGTCTGGAGTAAGACGGGCAGCTCATATGTGGCGTGAAGGTGCAGCGCGGATGGCAGCATGTTGAATCTTTGGCGAAGGTGAATTTGGGCACTCGGTCTCTAAACATTCACCATCACTGCCAACCAACCCATCATAGCCCCTGCAGTTGTGAAAAACTCTGCTAGGGAAGGAATAAAACAGGATTTTGGAGCATATTTCTAGTGTAGCAAGAATATTAAGGAAGCAAAGGAAAAAAAAATCTATGTTTAGGGAAGGAATAATGCGTCAAACCTGTTCACTCCCATCAGTCCACGCCGGATAGGCCAACAGAAAAGGATGATGGGATCTGTGATGCACTAACATCTGAAAGACCAAGTACAGAACCAATTTCCCAATTCCGTTTTTTTGACCCATCACGTTTACCAAGGTGTTAAAAAGGGGGAGAGGATGATTTCTCAGTTCTCTTTCCTGGGAGAAATGGGGCAGGGAGATGAAAAATAAAGGTGTGATTTCCATAAAATGACATTTGACGTCAGAGCATGGTTCGGATCTCTGGGAACTCAGAGCCCCGACCGGATGAGGTCCCGGATGAGTCTGCGTACCTTGGAAATGAGTTCGTCATGGTTGGCAAGGTGGGCCCGGCAGTGGATGCAGCTGTACGTCCGGTGACATGAGGGCAGGTAAGCCTGGAACGTCTTCGAGCGGGTCATTCTCACCATCGGAGCCACGGAGCGCTGGTTGAATTCGGAGTTGGCCCACGCGGTGTTCCCACAAGATGGGTCGCAGGGGAAGCACTGGAAGACGCAGGTAAAGGCCGTGGTTCGGCAGGGGGCCGGCGTGGGGCGGGCTCCACACGCTGGCAATGACCTCAGGGTAGGAGACGTTGGCACCCGGGCCGGTCGCCCTGGACAGACCTGAACCCCGGAAAACCGGGTCCAAAGGGGAGGAAGGGGAGAAAAGAGGGGGCAGAGTTAGGAAAAAGTTTGAAAATATTTAACCAGGTAAAGACGTCCTTCTTGGCCTGTCCAAATCAGCTAGCAGCCCCAATGGCAGCTGGGATTTGTAGTCCATAAAAAGGGGGAAAGGGACTTTGAAATACTCTGAACCGGAGGCATTGAAAGGGACCCAGCGTTTAGATTTGAAAGTTCCAAGTTTCTAGTTCTAAGTGAGGAAGAAAATAATGCTAGTTTACAACAGGGGTTCAGCTTCAAAGGGGGTGGCCATTTTGTTTCCCAAATGCCCTCGGAGGAGTGCGGGCCGCATGAAATGGTGCTGCAGGCCAGATCTGGCCCGCAGGCCTTAGGTTGGGAGCCCCTGGTTTACAACATGGTATTTATTTATTTAAAAACGGGATTCTAAAAACACTTTGTGGCCTCAGATGGAGGTCGTTTCCTGGAAGGTTAATAAATAATAAATATTTATAAATAATAAAATAAATAAAATAAAAGGAGGTCACAGTGTTATCTTATTCTATTGTTTTTATAGCCTAAAAAACCCCCACATGGAAAATAGACACATAGTCTTTTCAAGATCAACAATTTCTATTGGCAGTGAAGTTTTCGCGTATTTCTGGCCACTTTGCTTCTGATGAAGTAGGCCGGCGGTTTTGTCAAACAGGTGTTCGGAAACCACAGGATTGTGTCCCACATAAGTCGCCATTTAAGGTGCCTCCTCAAGGCATGTTTGTTCTCAGATGGTTATTTTGGAGAAGTTTAGCTTCAGGCTGCTTTGCTATCTCCACATCAAAGCAGAGATAAGACAAGCGCAACTTTGCGGGGAAAGCATCATTATGTTTTACGCAACAGAACACCAAAACAGGTCAGGCATCTCTTCCCCTTGACCACGAGTCAACTAGACCTCTCTGATTTCACTTTAAAAAAACCACAACCTCCCAGGCGACATTATAATGCTAGATGCATAAGAACAGGTTTCTTCTATCTTTAATGGCCTGTGTAGATAGGGGGTATGTCAAGCATAGTTTATCCTGTGCAGACAGAGGATGGGGCAGGGACTTGAAGGACACAAGTTCAACTCCTTATAACGGCATAAAATGGGGTAATAGTGCATTGGTTAAACCACTGTCCTGCACCCAGAAGGTTGCGAGTTCGATCCTGACCAGCGCTCAAGGTTGACTCAGCCCACCAACCTTCAGAGGTCGGTAAAATGAGTACCAAGCATGTTGGGGGCAAAATGCTAATTAACTTGTGAACCTCCCAGAGAGTGCACTAAGCTTTGCTTTAGACCAGGGGTTCCCAACGTTTTCAAATTGGGAGCCGGGTCGCATTCTCTCAGTCAGCTTCAAGGGCTGGATGGCCATTTTGCCCTGCCTTGCACGACGGGGGTGGCCATTTTGTCCCAAGAGCTTCAAAGGGGTGGCCATTTTGATTCTCAAATGCCCTTGGAAAGGTGGGGGGGGCACATGAAATGGCACCATGGGCCTGATCCAGCACATAGATGGGAACCCCTGCTTTAAACACAAAACCCTTTCTTTTTACAGATCCAAGCAACCTGAAACGCAGAACTCTGTGACACCCTGCGGACTGCACAAAGCTAAATTCTGCAGTTATTTTTCCTTGCAGGGCATTGAAGGACACCGATGGGAGATCAGTAAATGAGATCAAGGAAGAATGGAAGGGTCAAGGGTGTGGGAAAGACTGTTCAGAGGATAAAAGAATGTGCCTGAAGCAGATTTGTCATCCTCCTCAAAGTGAACTAAGAGTTTTTTATGGGGGAAATGCCCTAAAAACCACATAACCTGTACAGCGCAATAGAGCATGACAGTAGCAGTTGTGCCTGTTTTACCGCTAAAGCTCAGCCCGGTATGAGATGATCAAAACGCAGTGAGGCACAGTAACTACGGGAAAGTGGAGAGATCTTGATCTATCTAGGACCGTGATGGCGAACCTTGGCACTCCAGATGTTCTTGGACTTCAATTCCCAGAGGCCCAAGCACCCTGTGAATCCACACGAATGGGTTAACTGCCATTCATCCGGCCCACGCCGCCCTCGTCGCTCCCGGAAGTGGAAGTAAAACGTGCCCGTACGGAGGAAGGGTCAACCCGGAAGAGCTTTAACAGTACGGGCATGTTTTACTTCCGCTTCCGGGAGCGACAAGGGCACTTGAGCCACCGTAGTCCCATAGTTTGGGTTTAAAGGTTTACAAATCCCTAATGGAGTTTTAAAGGGCTTTTTAATTAGTTTGATGTTGCTTTTAATTGTCGTTAGCCGCTTGGAGTCGTTGCCGAGTTAAAAAATTAATTAAAAGGCCAGGGCTCTGCAGAGAGGCCAGATAAGCAAACAGGTAGGATCTTCCCCACAACTCACCCCTAGAGCACCCCGCTTTCCATGCGCGAGATCACGGGTTCGAGTGCCAGCACCTCAAGCTTAAAGGAGCATCCAAAGACTCAATTGCACAGACTCCAGCTGTATCAATTCCTCTGTTTTAAGGTATTGCATTCTGTATATGCTCAGATGTACACCCATCTCATTCTCAACCACGTGACCGGCCTGTGGTGCGAAGTTTGGGAACCCCTGTTCTAATACATTCATCGCGCAAAAGGGTACTGACGCCTCTAGTCTTCCCTTCACCCCCACGTTAGCAAAACCCCAAAGGAGATGTGAGCAACTGTGGATGTTGCAGACTAAAAATCCCATTATCCACTGGCTAGGGCTGATGGCCTAACATCTGGAGGTCCACGAGTTCCCCAGTGCCTCTTCTAAGCCAAGAAGAAAAGGAATCTTTTGAGTTCAAGAAGAACTAAAGTGTCTCCATCTCGGCATTCCCAAGGCTTCGCAGACTCAAAAAGTCTGACCAACAACCTTGTAAGGTAGACCAAGAGGATTATCCCAATTTCACAGATTTTCTTAAGTCAGCAGTTTTGCTAAGGGAGTTATTTCTTGTGAGTTTGTGGACAAAGGGAGTCTGCAACAGGGTGGTTTTGTCTGTTTATGGGGTGGGTGTAAAAGAATTTCCCAGATTAAAGCATTCGACCTTGCATGGATCTGGCTCTTCGCCGCCATATCTTGGCCTCAACCCAAGTCAGCAACACTGAAATACAGTAATAGCAAACAGTGTATTATAGTGCTCAGATATATCATCTGAGGATGAAAGCTAGGAAAGGCTGCCAACAGAAATGTATGGGAAGCAGGAATATAAGACAGGTGGTCTTCTAGGCATGCACAGAGTGTAGATTTCAAAAAAAAAAAAGAATGCTAAATCTTAACTACATCCTCTGTTCAATGGTCAGAGTCTGCTTTGCAGCAAAGAGTCCCGGGGTTTTGCCATGACGTTAAAGAAATAATTCAGAATGCAGGTTATGGGGAACCAGCCTGTGAGGTCTGGTAATGTCTGCTTCCAGGTTGCTGAGCCCAGGGTCATTGGGAAAACACTGAATTTGCTCTGGGTTTCAGCATGAACTTTACAGGAGCTTTTCAACAAAGCAGTCACAGGCTCTACTGTCAATGTTGCTTCAACACCCTGGAATGTGTGTGTGTGTGTGTGTGTGTGTGTGTGTGTCAGAGAGAGAGAGAGAATGGGACAATTGTAATGTTCGGACCAAAACCCAACACGGATCCCTTTCCGCCTTGCTCCTGGAGTCACTACCCTCAAGTACAGCACACGAGAGAGAGGGCGAGAGAGAGAAACACACGGTCTCCTTATGGCTTTCTCAGAAATCTGGAAAAGTTACTTTTAAAGATGTTGGTTACAGCTTGTGCTTAAAGGCACCGCTGTAAAATTCCCCCCACATTTTCTGCCCAGGTGACGGTGCTACCAGAAAACCACCACCAATAAGAGAGAGCTAGGTACACAGAGCAAAGCCTAGACCTTGGCCCCGATCCAAGTTGCCTGGAAGAAGAAACCTAACCTAATTTCCTCTAACATCTGGCGGCACCGTGCTTCTGCTGCCACTGCCAACAGCTGGAAGAAGCACTAATTTACAGAGGCGCCACTATTTAAGGAAAATATGAGGGGGTGGGCTGAGCTCGCCTGGCCTGCTCTCAGGGATATTTATGTGTCGAGAGTATGGAAACGAACGGCCATCACCTTTAAATAGATCGCTGGCTTGTCCCGAAGTTGCCAGAAAGTACCAGCCAAACCGAGAGAGAAAGAGAGGGAGGGGAGAGCTAAATCAGTGGAAGGCAGAGAGCTAGTTAAACTCACAAAAACACCATGCGCGCTGGGTTTTATGCCGAACCAAACAAGAAAAGGTAAGGTAGCTTTAACTCAGTGGCCGGTAATTTACAAGTCTACCTTCTCCAACCGAAATCTTTGCTAAAATAGTTACAAATAAAATATGGAGCTTTGGAAGTATATACAACTGAACTCCGAATCCCATCATCCCTTGGTATTGGCCATGCTGACCAAGTGGGAGCTGCCATCCGATAAGATCCCAAAGACCTTGATCCTAAGAGCACCCAACCTTCCCCCTAAGAACAAACATTCTGACTCTACAAGGACCAAAGTCTGGGGAAATTGTCTCCCCCCGGAGGGACATCAAATTCCACCCATCCAGGGAGAGATCTGGGGACTTGTAGCCTCAAGAAGTCCTTTCTCCAGGCTGAATATTAGGAAGCTTCACAACTACGGCTACAATGTCACCCACAGCCTGAAAAAGGGATCTTTTGGGGTTCTGTGTCGATTATCAAGCTGATCCTATCTCTGCAAAAGAGACTGGGGTTTTCTGGGATATGTAGTCCCCAGAAAGGTATTCTCCAAGAGCTGCTCTCAACAGCTGAAAAGGTCTTCAGGGCTATGAAAATTAGGAAGCTTCACAACTACGGCTACAGTGTCACCCGCAGCCTGAAAAAGGGATCTTTTTGGGTTCTCTGTCGATTATCAAGCTGATCCTATCTATGCAAAAGAGACAATGGTTTTCTGGGATATGTAGTCTCCAGAAAGGTATTCTCCAAGAGCTGCTCTCAACAGCTGAAAAGGTCTTCAGGCTATGAAAATTAGGAAGCTTCACAACTACGGCTACAGTGTCACCCACAGCCTGGAAAAGGGATCTTTTTGGGTTCTGTGTCGATTATCAAGCTGATCCTATCTCTACAAAAGAGACAATGGTTTTCTGGGATATGTAGTCCCCAGAAAGTCATTTTCCAAGAGCGGCTCTCAACAGTTAAAAAGGTCATTAATCTAGCTCTACCTTTACGGTATATAAAAGGCCTGCATCCATTACTTCCACCCTCCTTCACACTGTCCCAGTGCCTTCGTTCCCCGGCAGGATCCATCCTTGCTTTAATTAAAAAAAATAATGTTTTCAATTAATTGGATCCAGCTTCTCTCTTGTTCTTCCTCATTATCAGGGACGGTGCGTGGGCGCCGCCGCACAGAGCTAGCCGAACTTCCAATACAGCCCTCGCCAAAACCAAGGCAAGGGAGAACTTCGCTTGTGTCTTTTAGAACAAGAGGCGAGCCATGACGAAACATCCTTGGGTTTCTCCTTTTTGTGGGATTGTGGCACACAATCGCTGCCTCCTGTCACACACACACACACACCCCTGTGCGAAGTAAGTTGCAGATGTGTCGTCTAGCCGTTAAGCTTCTTGAGCAAATATTCTCTCATTTACCTCTGCCCTCTTTTTCTCTTTCAAGAGTTCAAAGAGCTACTCAGAGGCGGCAGGAAGGGGTTCCCAACCTAAGGCCCGCAGGCCAGATCTGGCCCCCATGCCATTTCACGTAACTTTACGTCCCACTAAAGCTCCCGAAATAAACCAACCCTTCAAGTCTCTACGTAAACCATCGGCTAACAAAGGACAAGGGGGACAAAACTAGGAGATTTCCAGCTGTGGTACTACAAGGCCCATCACCAACTGTGGGCCCCTGGTTGGGGGATGATAGGATTCCAAATACAGGCAGAAGAGCAGATTTCCCAACTCTTGTGTCCACACAGCCTTGTGGCAAGTTTAGATCTGATAAGGATAAAAACAGGTTTTGTTTCTATTTTCCCAGCCTCCAGGCAATTCCCTTAGGATAGTGGTGGTGTGGCGAACCTATGGCACGCAGGCCATGAGGACTAGAAGCTTTGGATTTTTGCCGCCTCGAAGCCGGGAGGGAGGGAGGGAAGGCAGGATGGTTAGGCTGTTGATCCAACAGGTTCCAAGGCGCATCCGGTTTGACAACTGGGATTTTGAGCAGAGAAAGGGAGCCGCGAATTTAGCAGGGTGGGAAAAGGCTCTTAATTAATACTTCGTCAATCACTCGGGAATCCGTCATGCGGATGGCGTGGGCGAGTTAAATATTGTCGCTATCCTCCGGC
Source organism: Bradypodion ventrale (assembly GCA_035047345.1). NCBI lineage: Eukaryota > Metazoa > Chordata > Lepidosauria > Squamata > Chamaeleonidae > Bradypodion > Bradypodion ventrale. Next base: position 12,491,592 of record JAWDJE010000012.1, read on the forward strand.
TTCCTGCCATTCAGGCGACACAGCCGTCTCGTGTCTCCTGGCCTTCCTATCCACTCCGTTTCATTCTCAGGCGGCGAAAAACAAGCTACAACTCCCACAAGGTGAGCGCATACATCCCATAATGACACCACCACCACCCGCGGGCAGAACTTGACACTAATTAGGTATGCATTTCTTCCTTTTATTCTTTTAGGCATGCATTTCTTCCTTCTTCTTTTTTTAAAAGAGAGCAAGATTCCATAGTTATCACCTAGCTTTCCGTGGTCACATGGCAGGCATGATTAGATGCTGAAGTGCACAGAACACTGCTACCTTTCCTGCTATTTATCAGCTTGCTTTTGAGCTGCTAGTTTGGCAGGAGCTGGGGCAGAGGAGGGGAGCCCACTCCGCCATGAAACGCTCAGGTCTCACAGCGTGCATCAGCTCACAAAAGTGTTAAAAAGAGTGTCTTTAAATAACTGGCGTGAGCTTGATTAGGACACAAATGCGAAAAAGCTAACGCTAGAAATCCAAATACAGAAGAACCCCGTATAACGAATGCCTCTTACAGCGGAAAAACTCATACAATGAAGAGGGTTTTTAAAAAACCATTGTGCCCCATATAATGAAAATTATCATTATACGATGCAATGCATCTCTATGGGGAAAACCGTACAATGAACATCTCTATGGGAAAAACCGTACAACAAAAATCTATAGACTGAGTACACTAGGATAAAAATAATCACAGATATTAAAAAAAATTCCAAGAAGATAATGCATTTTTTCCCCAAAGCCGCTACTGTATGTGTTTATCAAGATTAATATGTTTAATATGTATTCCTTCAAAACAAAGGTGGAAAAAAATAAGCAAACCCAAGTTTCTAGCCCTCAAGGCAATCTTGCAGGTAAAGCTGTACATTTTGCTATTTGGGTAAAAGTTTCGCTTGCTCGAAAGCCAGTCGTATCCGACTCTAGGGTGCAGTGCTCATCTCTGTTTCAAAGCCGAAAAGCCAGCGCTTTCTGCTTCTGCAGACGTTTCCGTGGTCATGTGGCAGGCATGACTAGACACCGGAGCGCACGGAACGCTGTTTAGCAAAGTGGCCCCCTATTTATCTACTTGCAATTTCTTGCTAGGTTGGCAGGAGCTGGGACAGACGGCGGGAGCTCATTCCGCCCTGCAGTACTCGGGAATCGAACTGCTGACCTTCCGCCTCCCAGTCAGCGTCTCAGCTATTTCTTGCTTTTGAACTGCTAGGTTGGCAGGAGTCGCTGTACTTTAGGGAAAATAATTTCCATTATCTTTCACCATTGGGTACAAATATACAGGCAGACAAGACTCGCAGTCTGATAATAATCTCTCCCACATATATTTATATTCCGCCCCCATCATCAGTTTTAAAGTGTTTTAATAATAGCTTGCAAATATAAATACATGTGGGTAGACAAGCACACCCCACAGTTTAAGCAATACCCAAAGACACAAGACTGTTAAGCAACATGGGTTATGTATATTTTCTATAGATGAAAAAAAAAGTCAGAATTTTAATCAGTTTTATTTTACTAACCAATGCTTGGGATATTTCTTTACAGTCATAAATAACAATTTTTTAAAAAACCTGCACAGACACTGTGTTACAATTGACCATAGCTGTCAAGTATCCCTTATTGGCCAGGAAAACCCCTTATTTTACCCTATTTCCTGCTGTCATCCCTTATTAATTAGACTGCAATGCCTATTGCCACCATTGGAGGGCAGCAAAGGAAAGGCATACCTGTCAAGTATCCCTTATTGGCCAGGAAGACCCCTTATTTTACCCTATTTCCTGCTGTCATCCCTTATTAATTAGACTGCAATGCCTATTGCCACCATTGGAGGGCAGCAAAGGAAAGGCATACCTGTCAAGTATCCCTTATTGGACAGGAAGACCCCTTATTTTACCCTATTTCCTGCTGTCATCCCTTATTAATTAGACTGCAATGCCTATTGCCACCATTGGAGGGCAGCAAAGGAAAGGCATACCTGTCAAGTATCCCTTATTGGACAGGAAGACCCCTTATTTTACCCTATTTCCTGCTGTCATCCCTTATTAATTAGACTGCAATGCCTATTGCCACCATTGGAGGGCAGCAAAGGAAAGGCATACCTGTCAAGTATCCCTTATTGGACAGGAAAACCCCTTATTTTACCCTATGTCCTGCTGTCATCCCTTATTAATTAGACTGCAATGCCCTATTGCCGCCATTGGAGGGCAGCAAAGGATAAGCATAGCTGTCAAGTATTCCTCATTTGCCAGGAAATTTCCCTTATTTCCAAATCCAAAACTTGACAGGTATGCAATTGACTGTCTAACTTAAATCAATTTCCCCACTAATGAAGAAAGTTTTGACCCTTTAAACTTTAGGGGTTTTTAACTGGGGCTGATGGGCAAGGATGATGGGATCTATAGTCATCCAAAATCTGAACAACCCATTCATTCCCCAATTTTGCACCGAAAACGCTTGTCAAATTTTGGTTGAATGTATACCTGATCTTCCTTCTCTGATTCTTTGTTATTTCAGTAATAATAATTTTGTGTCCGAAATTATTCTGGGTTGAAAGGATTGTTGCTGGAGAAACTCCGCTCAGGGGACCCCCGAACGAGGCTCCTTTCACGTCCCCAAAAACTTCTCCCGTTGAAAAGGTATCTATTTATCTACTTGCAATTTCTTGCTTTCGATCTGCTAGGTTGGCAAGAGAAGGGACAGAGACAGGCGCTCAAACCGTCATGCAGTGCCCGGGTCTCGCACTGCCGACTTGCCGGCCTTCCAGCTAACAAGGCGAGCTTCTTAACCGCGTTGTTTTAGTGAAAGCAGCCGAGGAGAAAATAAATTAATCCAGAAGTTTGGGAAAGTTATCTTTCGCCCAACCGTTTCTAGAATTTCCCAGGGAGCATGGCCAGAAAATTAAAATAAACATTTCTCCATCCAGCGCTTTGTAAATATTTCAAGGGTCCTTAACGATAGATAGCACAGAGGAGGAAAAGGGTCAGGACTGAAGAATATAGCAGTTATTTCAGTAATTATGATTAAATATCCATGTCTGGCTCTCGGTTAACCTTGAGACAGGTTGATGGAACTGAGGTTTCTCATTTAAAGAAGCATTTGGAGGAAAATCCCGGGTAAAAATGTTTTTCGACAATAGAACTAGACTACCTTGGATGGCGATAAATTGGGAAGTCTGAAAAGAAGGACTTGAAAACCATCAGCCTTTTAAGCTGTAGAGTTCCTGTAAGGGGATGGCGGCGCCAGTGCCGGCACTGGTGCCGACGGCGGCGGCGAAGACTTGGTGGTCCCTCCCAGAAAGGAAATTCTGCGATATGCAGTTTCTGGCATTTGTGGGAAATTGTTTTATTTGTGAAATGCAACTGGACCCAGGGGAAGAGATTCTGTATCTACCCAACAAAGCCATTATGGCCGTCCAGATGTTTATGACTACTGTAACCGTAACCGTAACCATAGATGAATAGCATTCCGTGTGCTCCGGTGTCTAGTCATGCCTGCCAGATGACCACGGAAACATCTGCAGAAGCAGACAGCGCTGGCTCTTCGGCTTTGAAACAGAGATGAGCACTGCACCCTAGAGTCGGATACGACTGGCTTTCGAGCAAGGGGAGCCTTTACCTTTAACCACAACGCACAATGCTGACAAGCTCAGTGACATGCCAAAGGTCCTGGGTTCAAATCCTGAAATCTGCCAACAAAGGCCAAGAAAGAGTTTGATGCCAAAGCCCTGGAAACTGGACCCCCCATTTCTACTGAAAGTGGTGATCTAGATGGAGCAAAGGCCTTATACCAGGGGTTCCCAACCTTTTCAAGCCCGGGTCACGCTCTCTCAGTCAGCTTCGAGGGCCAGACAGCCATTTTGCCCTGCCTGCATGATGGGGGCGGCCATTTTGTTCCAACAGCTTTAAAGGGGTGGACATTTTTTTGAGTCCCTATAAAGGGATGGGGGGGGGCACATGAAGTGGCGTAAGGGCCAGATCCGTCCCACAGGTCTTAGATTGGGAACCCCTGCTTAATACAAAGTGGAGATGAGTTATTTCTCATTACTTAAATCAGCACTCAATTCCATGAGGACTAGAGTCTTACTTTACTCTTATGGGAGGGGAGAGAACACAGTTGAAAAAAATTGTTGTCGACAATAATTACACAAAGGGGCTAATGATCTGACGCACGCTAAGCCTGCCATATTACATTCCTATTCTGCCCGGTTTGTTGTTCGGAATAATGAGGACTAGAACCCTTACTTCATCTTGAGAGACGGCTGCTATTAAAGCACGCAAGAAAACTTAAAGCTAAATCCTTCAAAAACCCGGAGATTAATTCCTACTCAATCTTCATGCCGTTGCACCGAGAGCCATGGAGAAGGCACAACCTTCCAGATGTTGCTGAACTACAAATCCCAGCATTCTTCACCACTGGCTGTATGGCTAGGGCTAATAGGACCGGCTTGGAGTCTGAAAATGTAACTTCACCCACCTTGAAGAGTAACACAAGGTATGATTTCCCTGCGTTTCTCTGTCATTCTCAATGGGAAAGAGAAGACTTTATGTTGATATTTTGGTACCCAGCAACTAGAACAGAGCGCATTACATGCAAAGCGCATGGTAACCTCATTAACCGTAAGCCTTTACACCAGAAAGCCTGATTAAGCCCAAGCCAATGCAGCTTGATCTTGTCCCCTCCCATCCTTCCCAGTGCCCCAGGGGACGGCAGGCTGCAAAATACCAGTCTCAGCGTTTTCTCTCCGCCTACGCCTGAAACATAGCAAACATTACTCACTGCACGACAACAGTCCTTGGTTGAGACCTCTGGAACTCCCCAACACTGGACAGAAACCCTAGGATGGTAGGAAAGACGGGAAACCATTCGACAAAGCAGGCTGATGGATTAAAAGAGGGGTTCCCAACCTTTTCAAACCCGGGGCTGGGTCATGCGCTTGAGGGCATTGACGGTCATGTTGCCCTGGTGCACGATGGGGGTGGCTATTTGTCCCAACAGCTACGGGGGGTGGCCATTTTGTTTCTCGAATGCCCTTGGAAGGGTGGAGGGCCACATGCAATGACGCCATGGGCCAGATCTGGTCCAGGTTGGGAACCCTTGGATTAAAAGCAACTACGTTGAGATAATCGCCCAATGCTCAGTTAACCATCAAGCAAACCCCAGACCTTGAAGACCATATCTTGAGAGCTTTGTGCAATGTGGGCACACCAACAATCCCCCCCCAGCACCTCCACCTGTCTTTGGAGGTAAGCCAAGCCAAAGGTCCTATCCAGAAGTGCCTCCTCATCACAAGCCTGGCCCAGGAGCTGCTTAGTTAATTAAACAAGCTGCCAGGCGCTGTAATTTATCACCAGGCTGAAAGTCAAGAGAGGAACAATGCAGACCGACAGGTAGGGAAATCTGCTGATTCAACGTCGGAGAGCATAGCTGTCAAGTACCCCGTTTTGGCCGGGGAAACCCCTTATTTTACCCTCTTTCCCGCCGTCATCCCTTATTAATTAGACTGCAATGCCTATTGCCGCCATTGGAGGGCAGCACAGGATAAGCGTCGCTGTCAAGTATCCCTTATTTGCCAAGAAATTCCCCTTATTTCCAAATCCAAAACTTGACAGGTATGGTTGGAGAGACAGAGCGCAGCAGCGATAAATCGGGAGACTTTGGAAAATCAAGGCTGTTTGGCTCCAACGTGGCCTCAGGACGGGTTTACAAACTCACCACTCAGTTGCCGAACAACCTCCCACTGCAAATATCTGCATTAACAGCATAGCCTGGGCGGGAGGTCCGAGAGAATGACTTCTGAATGTAGTAGGTCCATTCAATTAGGTCGAAAGCCACATCAGGTATGGACGAAGCCTGCTGGATCATACCTTCATGTCCATCTAACCCAGTGGCTTGTTTCCAACAGAGGACGACTCCAGATGCAGGAAGACAACACGGCAAAAACCTCCTCTAGCAACACGACAGCTTCCATCCGGCGAAATGGGTATCAGGGCTCACCACTACAGAGCCCTGTTACAAGCTCATTCCAAATGATAAATCACAACTCACAGAATTAAAACAAAATTTGCCGTCCATACAACTTAGATATTTACAGTATTTTAGTGGTGGTCAAGAGATCTCTTTCTATATCCTAAATATGTAACTCTTCCTAATTCTTGTGGCTGGAGGATTTTAGGAGATAGAAAAGGTAACTTTTGTTAGTGGTGCTCTTGAAGATTTCATTCTAAAAGTTACCTTTTCCCAAAATTCTGTCGGCTGGAGAAGTCTGGTAAGCTCCTGAAATGTAACTGATAATGTAACTTTTATATATGGAAGATGTAGTCACAAAAGTTACCTTGTCCCAAAATTCTGTTGGCTCGAGAAGTCTGGTAGGCTCCTGAAATGTAACTGAAAATGTAACTTTTATATATGGAAGATGTAGTCACAAAAGTTATCTTGTCACAAAATTATTTTGGTTGGAGAAGTCTGGTAGACTCCTGAAATGTAACTGAAAATGTAACTTTTATATATGGAAGATGTAGTCACAAAAGTTACCTTGTCCCAAAATTCTGTTGGCTGGAGAAGTCTGGTAAGCTCCTGAAATGTAACTGAAAATGTAACTTTTATATATGGAAGATGTAGTCACAAAAGTTACCTTGTCCCAAAATTCTGTTGGCTGGAGAAGTCTGGTAGGCTTCTGAAATGTAACTGAAAATGTAACTTTTATATATGGAAGATGTAGTCTGGACTCTACAGAAGCAAAAAAAGATGTTTGAAAAGCCATGTGTGATGAAATTCCAGACCTTACAGATCAGCCCTTAGAAAGGGAATGCGGTAGCTCAGTGGTTAAGCAGCTTGCCTTATTAGCTGGAAGGTCGGCAGTTCGAGACCCGAGGACAGCATGACGGAATGTGCACCCGTATCTGTCCCAGCTCCTGCCAAAACTAGCCGTTTCAAAGCAAGAAATTGCAAGTAGATCAATAGGGACCACTTGGGTGGGAACAAGATCTTGGGGACATAAAAGGAGCCTCATTCGGGCAATCCCCGGAGTGGAGTTTCTCCAGCAAAAATCACTTGAACCCAGAACACAAATCTATTATAAGGTTTCCCTTGCTCAAAAGCCAGTCGTACCCGACTATAGGGCTCAGTGCTCATCTCTGTTTCAAAGCCAAAGAGACAGCGCTGTCTGCTTTTACAGACGTTTCCGTTGTCATGTGGCAGGTATGACTAGACACCGGAGCGCACGGAACACTGTTTACCTTCCCACACTATTATAGTGTGGGAAACTGGGTGGGGGGGGGGGGAAGACACCAACATTTCACAATTGTCCACTCTTGTACCTTGCAAAACTGAAAATGAGCTGTGCAGAAGAATTGCTTACAGTAAAAGGGTTTTAGTGAGAGGACCAAATCCAGTTTCTTTTGGCACCAGGTCCGGGACGTTCCCCCGCACCATACACTTTTCTCCGTCCGGCTTCCACGTAGGAAATGCGGCCGGGAGGCTTCCGACAGGCACGCCATTTCCGACCCCACATCTGGGGATGTGTAGGATCTTGTTCGCCTTTATCAAAGCAGCCTCTTGTTTTCGGGGCGCGATAGCACAGCTGGTAAAGTTATTTTTCCCCACCTTGCTCTGCCGCCGGGGCCCGAGACATTGCGCATGGAAACATCACATCCTCTCCATTGCCCCCCTCCTAAGCCTTTGGCAACACCAGAGGGGGAAAGCCAAGCATGTAAACACGGTCGGGAGATGCAACCGGTGGGGTTGATAAATAAATAGAAACAGGGTCACATGGGCCATTGGGGCTGGAGGGATAGATATATTTAACAGCTTATAACCTCTCCTTGAATGGGTCAGCTGCCCCATGCACAAAGGATCAGCCCGGCGTGGGGGAAAATAATCTGGATTTTTGTGGTTCGGGCTGAACCTCTAGACGTTCTCAACCGGGGACAGCTTTGGGGGCCGGATGACCATTTCGCCCTTCTTCCACCCCATGGCACGTCCTGGTGCGGTGGTGCCGTGCGGGTCACATCCAGCCCATGAGCCGCAGGTTGAGAACCCATGCTCTAGAACTCCATCCACCACTACTAGGGGTTGATAGGTTACGTAGTCCACAAAAGCTAACCTTTCTGGGGGTGCCTTGGTTGCCAAAGGATCTGGGGGGGAAATAACGAACGAGGAAACTCTGTCCATCCCGATTGTAAAAAAAATCTTCCTGAGGTTTAATTAAGGACTATGTATATGTGCGTGTGTACATATATGTATATACATGTGTGTGTGTGTGTGTATATCTATATCTATATCTATCTATCTATATCGATATCTATCTATCTATCTTATCTATCTCTATCTCTCTATATATATATCTTATCTATCTATCTATCTATCTATTCACACACACACACACACACACACACACGCAGCGCATCTTTGCACAAAGAAAGTCACCCATCGCGTCTCTGGCCTCTGTTTCATCCAAGTTGTGGCTCTAACCCAGAGGTGGAAAAATGTGGTTAGAGGAAACAACCACAATTCATTAGGCGCCTTATCCCCCCGGCGTAGCAACAAACAGAAACTATGCACACAAGCTGTTGGCCCACTGGACGTGCGGCGCATAGTACTGGATTAAGTCAACCAAGAAACCAGTTCGATTGTTAAACCACTCCTGGAGTAACTTGCATACCTTGCAACCCCTACTTAAGGCAGCCTTAAGTTGGAAGCAACTCGACACACACACTAGCAAACGTTCGGCTGCTTCTCCCAGCACACACCTTTGTTAAAAATGTGCAATGCTTCAGCAACAGTCTGTATACGGATCATGGGTCAATGATCACCATAGGAGACCAAGCGGGTGCTGTTTTCGAATCTGTTGAGTAAGTTTTTGTTGGGTTTTAGTTGTTAAGCGAGGCGAGCATTCAGAGAAAATTCTGCTCTTTCAGTGAGTGCGTCTCTCTAAGCGAGGCGCTCTTTATGCGCGGTTTTACTATAGATAAAGAGTGCCGAGCCAACAAGAAAAATAGCAGCAATCAGCAATCCTAGATACACAGGCTAGGAGTCATGTTTATATCATGACAGCAAGGACAGCCCTTGCCATACCTGGCAGGGCATTTCTGAAATATGACAATCCAAGAAGTCCCCTCGACTGCCCAGACTCAGATTTGGGGGAAATAAACCCGAAACCAGCTTAAGATGCCCAGCCAAAGCCACCCAGCTAATAATCGTCCTGTGCCTCAGTCTTCCCCATCTGTAAAATGGGTACACTTTTACCATTCTCAGGAAAGAAGCCAAAGGAACGTTAAACAGGAGCAAGACACAATGAATCGATGCATATCCCCCGCACCAGAGGGAATGTAAACAGTTCATCCCTAAGAGGATAAAGGTGCAACAAGAGTAGCCTTGTTTGGAAACAGGATCAGATCTCACCAGTCAGTGCGCACACTTGCCTCCAAAAGTTAAAATGAAGCAAAACATACACATTTTTGGAACGAGGCAGCTTTTGTATCAACATGGGTTTCAATCGGGGTGCCCAAACTTTTCAGGGCACGTGCCGGTCACGTGGTTCAGGGAGATGGTCACTATGGCCCGGGGGCCAGATGCGGCCCCCGATGCCACTTCATCCGGCCCGCGAAGCCCTCGTCGCTCCTGGAAGTGGAAGTAAAACGTGCCCGTACGGGCACGTTTTACTTCCGCTTCCAGGAGCGACGAGGGCTTCGCAGGCCGGATGAAGTGGCATCGGGGGCCGTATCTGGCCCCCCTCAGGGCCGTAGTTTGGGCACTCCTGGTTTAAATTCTCCCATGAGGGTAGGATCAGAAAGCAGCCAAAGCTTTGGGGAAAAAAAGACCGGAAAAGTAAGAGATAAACACGCAACTAGTCTCTGCAAGTCAGAATCTAGCACCGATCACCTGACACGTCTCGGAAACTGATCAATAAATAATAATAATAATAATAATAATAATAATAATAATAATAATAATAATAATAATAATAATAATAATAACAATAACAACAATAACAATAACAATAATAACAATAATAATAATAATGGTAAAGGTTTCCCTTGCTCGAAAGAAAGTCGTATCCGACTCTAGGGTGCAGTGCTCATCTCAGTCCCAAAGCGCTGACGTCTCCATGGTCATGTGGCAGGCATGACTAGACACCCGGCGCTCACGGAACGCTGTTACCTTCCCATCTACTTATCTACTTGCAATTTCTTGCTTTCGAAATGGCTTACTTCCAAATAAGCCCACCGGCAAAGCAAACAACCAGCAGGCCCATCCACATCCCTTTCCTCCTTGGCATAAGCAGGAGGTGCCTCCTCGCGAGTAAGCCAACTGTGGCTCTTCTCTCTCTCCCCCCCCCCCCCTTTCCATCACCCTCGAGAGAAAAAGTGGGGAGAAATTATCACAAGACGGCGCCAAGCATCCCACGCGATTTATGAATGTTATTTCTAATTTTTGTTTTCACTTGGGGGGTGGAGGTGTGGAATGGGGAGGGCCGGGAAGGGGGATTTAAATAAATAAAAAATTAGAAGGGATTAAGCCTGCATTATGCCTGGGAGAGAACAGAGCAAGGGGGGGGGGGGGGGGACGTCACGTCGCCTGCAGTTTCCTCGCGACGCGTCACCTCCAACCCCACCAAACACACACAAAAACAATTTTTGGGGGGTCTCCCCCATAACATCGCCTCCGATTTAAGGATCCGATTCTAAGCAAAAAGGGAGGTCTATTTCCAACCCCCCCTTCCTTAATTCCCCCCCCTTTTTTTAAAGTGGATCCCGCCAGCGACAAACTCCCCCCCCCCCCCCAAACAACAACAACAACTTCCAGTCTGCGCAAAAGGGGGGGAAAAGTATGAGGAGAGAGAAGGCAAAAGAAACACAATCCAAATTTTAAACCCCGTTGGGATTCCGATCTTTTTTTCCTCTCTTTTTTTTATCTTCCCCCTCCCTCGATTTTCTTTCTTTTTTTTTTAAAGTTACTACCACGGAAAAAGGAACGTATTTTTTTAAAAAATCGGGTTATTACAATTATTTTTAATTAATAACTCACCTGTGCCTGCCCAGGAGGGCTGGAGGTCCCCCTCCCCTGAGCAAGTGGGGCCCTGCGCCCCCCCAACAGGAGAGCTCCGACCACCTCCAGCGCCCTCCCCCCCTCCTTCGGAAGGCGCCCCTCTATTTTCTTTCTAGGCAGCTTCCTCTTTATATAGGGATCCCCCTCAAGGCCCTCCCCCTTTAGGCTTTGATGGCCAAGGCGCCCGACCAATGAGAGAGCGCGAGCCCCTAGCAACACTCCGCCGGTTGGCTGCCAGCGGCCGCTGCCCACTTTCATGCCGGGCCAATGGGGAGGAAGGGGGAGGGGCCGGCGTTCCGAAAAGGGGCGGGAAGGGTGGGGAGAGCAGACAACAGCTGGGAGGCGCGGCGTCCAATCAGGAGCGCCGAGGTTCCGCCAGCATGGGGAGCAGGGAGGGAGGATAACAAACCCGCCTTAAAGGGGCCGCGACACGCGAAAAGGAGGGGGAGGTCTCCTCGGGAGGAAGCCCTTGGTTGATTTGGAGGAAGAAGAAAGGGAATATCCGCTTATATGTTATAAAATACATGTTGATAATGCATTAAAAAAAAACAACAACCCAAAATCCTTTGACAAGCACTACAAAGCCCATCAACCACAGGCCAACGCCCTTTGAGTTGCAGCGGGGTTTTCCCACCAAATTAAGAGATGTGTAAGCTGGTAATGCTTCAATACGGCACCCTGTCCTTAATATAAAATCTTGGATAAGTACTACAAAGCCCATAAATCCCAAGTATGCTGGCTTAAGAGTCATTGAAGAGCATTGTAGTTGGGATCAGCCGGAAAAAAATGAATGTTTAAGGGTGGTTAGCCCAGCAAGAGCTAGTCCAGCTCATAGCTGTCAAGTATCCCGTATTGGCCGGGAAAACCCCTTATTTTACTCCAGTTTATGGCTCTTCCAAATCATTATTTCTTGTCTATAATGATGAAAGCAATTGAGCATTGAAATTTAACAATAAAATAATAAAATTGTTAATAGTATTTTGCCTGCCCCATCCACACAACCTTTGCCTTCTCTTGATTTGAAAAGTGGCAATAATATGTGGCTTTTGTGGTGTTTTTTTTCATCCATCCTGAAGTCGTGGTTTATGTCTTAATCCTATTTTTCCCCTCGAGCACCTGCTATAAAACTTTCCGCCGAAATCCATTTCTGCAAACTGTTTCTGTGGACCTGTGGCAGGCATGACTAAACACCCAACGGCACGGAACGCTGTTTACCTTCCCACCGAAGTGGTCCCTGTTTATCTCCTTGCAATCTCTTGCTTGCGAACTGCTCGGTTGGCAGGAGCTGGGACAAAGACGGGCGCTCACTCCGTCCTGCAGTACTCGGGAATCGAACAACTAAAGCTCCCCAAAAGGACCTCTAAAAGAGGGGAATTACAACCACATTTAGCAAATTGTATCTTGAAGTGGGAAAGTAGCTTTCAATCAATGAGGTCAGATGCCAGAAGTTCTAATGCCGGTCATTATTTTAACAATAGCGCTCAACAGTCATTGGGTGGCAACGCATTCTTCCATTGATTAAATTAATTAACAATGTAGGACAGAAGTAGATCAAATTGAAGATTTATGTCCTTTCAAATTCTTTGGGCTCTAAAACGTATTGTTGAAGCTATTTTGTAAAACAATGGCCACGTTGAAGGAAAAGACAGAGAGTCCTAGCAGGCGGAGGTGTGGACTCATTCATTCATTCGTTCATTCATTTAATCATTGCTGATGTCGTATACGGGTTGGTATTCTTCCCAGGCAAAAACCGGCCTGGGCAGAACCGATTGCTATCAGTTGATGGTATACATCATCACACTGAAGAAAGAGGTCACTGAACCCATTTTGTCCAATGTTGTGTTCCGTGCCGCACGGCTTCCAAATCACGATAACGGCAGGAATGAACAACCTGCAAAAGAACTTGGTACGTTAACAGCCGTGCGAGGAATTAAGTTACGATGGCCGCGTGGCATGAATCCCTTTTCAGATCTCAACTTCCAAGATCAGATGCCGACTTCTTTGAAGAGGGTTTGAGAAAAGATTTTCCCCTTGGGGTTGTTTCCAGCCAAACAGGCTTTTTGGGGACAATCAAAAGATCTTGCCTTCCAGGGGTCAAAGATTAAGTGTATATACCAGAAAACTCGTTGTGAAGTCAACCTCTCTTCCACCCATCGAAAGGCATGGGGCTGATGGGCAATATAATTTGCAGCCTGGGTAAACCAGCCCCACTTTTCTTTAAGGCTCTTATTGATCGCATGTGAGAATTTTGCCGCTGAACTTGACAACTGGCAAGTCAGCAGTTCGAGACCTGAGTGCTGCAGGACGATGTGAGCTCCCGTCTGTTCCAGTTCCTGCCAACCTAGCAGTTCGAAAGCAAGACATTGTAAGTAGGTAAATAGGGACCACTTCAGTGGGAAGGCAAAGTGTGTTTAGTCATGCCTGCCACGTGGTTTCTCTTCAGATCGCAAGAAATTGCAAGCAGGTAAAGAGGTAACACTTCAGTGAGAAGGCAAACAGCATTCTGCGCACGCCGGAGTTTAGTCCTAGCAGGCATGGACACAGTATATGACACCCTCATACTGAAGTGGTACCTATTTATCTACTTGCAATTTCTTGATGTTGAACGACTAGGTTGGCAGGATTGTATCGTCTATATTGATATCGATTGTATCGACTATATTGTATTAAGATGTTGTATTTATATTTTATATTGTAATATTGTTGTTTCATGGAATGCTAGCCGTTCTGAGTCACATTGAAATGAAATGAAAAATTTCCAGTGACTTATAGCCAAATAGATTCCTGCCAGGCCTTTAAAACAAGATCTCAATTATTACTCCTGGGGGATGTCTTTTACTTTTATATCCTGCTATCCATCACACCTCAGAACTCTTGGAAAAATCAAGGCGGGCTGGAGAGAGGAATAAAAGTATGCATTTTCGTGTTAAAAGATCAGGGATCTGTTCTAATTTTGGCCGAACGCAGCCAAATTGCTTTGAGACTGGAGGAGCATCTTCCCGTTACAAACACCCCCACTCCGCTGCATTGCAGAACCTGCATCACAGCCAGACGGGAGAGAGAGAGAGAAAACCCTTTTCTGCTGAATGAATTCTAATGCTTGAAGGCTAGAGAAAAACCAGAAGAAAACATTTTAAAAACAGATGTTATCCCACCCTCTGGCGGCCAGTGGACGCATTGCAGCCGTAAACATTGGGTGATGTGTTAATGTTAAGCTAAAGGATTGGAAAGGGACTGCAGTGGCTCAAGTAGCTAAGACGCTGACTGGGAAGCGGAAGGTCAGCAGTTCGATTCCAGAGTACTGCAGGATGGAATGAGCTCCCGTCTTTGTCCCAGCTCCTGCCAACCTAGCAGTTCGAAAGCAAGAAATTGCAAGTAGATAAATAGGGACCACTTCGGTGGGAAGGTAACAGCGTTCTGTGCGCTACGGTGTCTAGTCATGCCTGCCACATGACCACGGAAATGTCTGCAGAAGCTCTTCGGCTTTGAAACAGAGATGAACACTGCACCCTAGAGTCGGATACGACTGGCTTTCGAGCAAGGGAAACCTTTACCTTTACTAAAGGATTGCAGTGGCTCAGGCGCCGAACTCACTGACTGGAAGGTCAGAGTTCGATTCCCAGGCACTGCGTGACGTAGTGAGCTCCTGTCTTTCTGTCCCAGCTCCTGCCAACCTAGCAGTTCGAAAGCGAGGAATTGCAAGTAGATAAATAGGGACCATTTTGGTGGGGAAGGTAAACAGCGGTCTGTGCACTCCGGTGGAAATGTCTGCATATGAGGTTCCACTGTAACTACAGATATGTTTTCTGTCCAAGGGGGCAAACAATACATCCCTGCACAAGGAGAGAGAGACCTGAGGTCAAAGAAACGAAGGAATCAGATCAGAATTAGATTAATTTGCCAGCAAAAAAACCCAAAACCCATTAATGCCCACTTTACCATGCAGCGGTTAAGAATGAAAACTTCATAATACAGCTAGAATAAGGTTTACCTTTTAATGGAAATTAATGCATTCACAGGCCAGATCACTCAAGCTTCGTGATGGTTAGAGTGGAAGTGAAGATGGCAGATTAAGTGTCCATTTCTCCTTGGATGGAGGAGAGAAGACGGTACTTTCTTAAGCAAGTTAATTCTAAGGAGAATTTGTGATTCACCACGGAAATTCTCAGAGATTTTGTATTTAAAAAAAATTATCTGAGAAACATCTACACACTTCACAATTACAGTAGAATTTAAGCTAATTTTAAGATGTGACACAGAAACATACTTCATTAGGTAGATTCTATTATTTTTGAGACAAGACTCTTATCTAGCTGTTGTGATCTTCTGAAATCAAATCCGTATCAAGTCCCTCCAAACAGTTCAAGATAGTTAGATTTTTAAAAATAATAATAATAATAATAATAATAATAATAATAATAATAATAATAATAATAATAATAATAATTCTGTGTTTCATTCACAAAAGCACTATGAAATAGGTTACACCCGTGATGGCGAACATTGGCACTCCCAGTGTTCTTGGACTTCAATTCCCAGAAGCCCAAGTCTCTGCGAATCCACACAAATGGGTTTACTTGGGCTTCTGGGAATTGAAGTCCAAGTCTCTGTGAATCCACACGAATGGGTTTACTTGGGCTTCTGGGAATTGAAGTCCAAGAACAGCTGGAGTGCAAATAAACCCATTTGTGTGGATTCTCAGAGACTTGAGCTTCTGGGAATTGAAGTCCAAGTCTCTGTGAATCCACACGAATGGGTTTACTTGGGCTTCTGGGAATTGAAGTCCAAGAACAGCTGGAGTGCCAATAAAGTCATTCGTGCAGATTCTCAGAGACTTGGGCTTCTGGGAATTGAAGTCCAAGAACACGTGGAGTGCCAATAAACCCATTTGTGCGGATTCTCAGAGACTTGGGCTTCTGGGAATTGAAGTCCAAGAACATGTGGAGTGTCAGTAAACCCATTCGTGTGGATTCAGAGACTTGGGCTTCTGGGAATTGAAGACAAAGAACACGTGGAGTATCAGTAAACCCATTTGTGTGGATTCACAGAAACCTGAGCTTATGGGAATTGAAGTCCGAGAACACCTGGAGTGCTAAAGTTCACCATCACGGGGTTAGGCTAAGAGACTGAATGTTTACCGTACAATGTCTTTACCCCGCATTTAAATGCTCTAATTGAAACCAAAATGAAAACGGGACACAGTTTTCTCCAGCTCACCTCATTTCAAGAAAAAGGTCCCTGCTTACTGGCTGAAAAGCGACAGCCAGGTAACAAAAGGTTACCTGCAACGGTAGGACACATCTATTGCCTTCTGTTTGACATAGGCTCCAAAAACTCTTGTTAGAACTTCCCTGTCAAAGACCTTGTATTCTAACAGTAACAGGAAATGCACAAAGTTATTTTAAGCACATCAATTAAAAAAAAGTTAATTAGAGAAGTGTAGACACTAGTTCTGGGAAATGCCCTTCTTCATAAATATTACTGGGTCTAAGAGGCTTCTAAGTTTGGAACCAGGAGAACTAGACATTCTTCTACATTTCCAATAAAGACAAAAACATCCAACTGCTTTAGTTTCTGCACTGCAGAATTCCCGATGACCATTTTTTCATTCCGTTCACAGTCAATGGCGGTACATACGGTATATTAAAAATGCTTCAACGTGGTATTGTTGGAGCAGTCGCGCTTGAACAAGAAACTGGCCTCAAAGATCGCTATGATGCAGGCACAACGAAGAGCAGAGATACAGCTCAGTTTTAAAAAGATTTGTTGTGAACCAGCTGAATAGCCATACAGGATGACTAACACGTTAAGCAGAGAGAAGTTGTCCCAACTTTCTTCAAGTTTTGTCTTCTTGTCCCCTTCTTCTTCGTCATGTCTTTACATTCACCTGGGACAGGAAGTTTAGTGTTTAAAACAGGGCTTCTCAACCTAAGGCCTGTGGGCTGGATCTGGCCCACAACACCATTTCAGGTGGGGGGCCTTCGAAGCTGTTGGGACAAAATGGCCACCTCCACCATGCAGGCAGGACAAAATGGCTGTCTGGCCTTCGAAGCTTTTTCTTTTACATTAAAATAGTTGACTGGAATAAGTGTTGGATGCGAAAATTAAAAAGAAATGCCCTGCTGGAATGTTTTCCATATGCAAATCGGGTGAAGATCAAGCAATAGATACAATTAAATAAAAAGCTATTGCTGCTAAAAGTTACCTTGCTAGCAGGTCTCTTTCTAGGGGGTTCCCAATATAAGGCCCGTGGGCTGGATCCGGCCCCGGTGCCATTTCATATGCCCTCCCCTCCAAGGGAATTCAAGAAACAAAATGGCCACCCCTCTGAAGCTGTTGGACAAAATGGCCACCCCATCGTGCAGGCCGTCCGGCCCTCGCAGCTGACTGAGAAAACGTGACCCCCCCCCCCTGGCTTGGAAAGGTTGGGAATACCTGTTCTAGACGTAGCTATTCGTGTTGGGCACGGCCCACTAACCAAGCTATTTACAAAAGAAAAGGTAAAATGCTACCACTTGAAATGGTAAATAAATATAGCTATACACAATCTCTACGAGTCTAATGACTTCAGAATGAGGTAATATAACCCAGATATTTTATCCCATCGTTGGGTCAGTCGAAGAAGAAAAATCCAATCAAACGTCAGCCTGCCTTGTCTTGTAAATGTCCATTTGCTGGGCAGGAGGGCCTCCTCGCTTCGCTTTACGCCGGCGGGTAGGTGTATAAAAAGCTTTTCAGCTTTGTCGGATAGTCTGTCATGACGCCGGTGGCTCCCAAATCAAACGCTCGCTTGAATTCCTGTTCTTCGTTCAGGACCCAGATATATACCTGGAAAGAAGCACATCGAAGTTCAGGAGATGCAAGCTGGAGAAACTGAGAAATAAATAAGGGGGGAATCGAAACTGCAGGATGGGTGGATAGAGAAGGCATTTGAGGGACTGAGGTGGCTGAGTGGTTAAGACGCTGAACTTGGCGACTGGAAGGTCAGCAGAGACCTGAATGCTGCATGACGGAGTGAGCTCCCGCCAACCTAGCAGTTCGATAGCAAGACATTGCAAGTAGAGAAATAGGGACCACTTTGGTGGGAAGGTAAACAGCGTTCTGGTGTCTAGTCATGCCTGCCACATGTCCACGGAAATGTCTGCAGATGCAGACATTTTGGTTACAAACTGAGATGAGTACTGAACTCTAGAATCGGATACGGCTGGCTTTCGAGCAAGGGCAACATTTACCTTTATTCATCTTTCGTGGTGGCTTTATTAATCAAAGAGAAAGGGTTGCAAGCAGCTTGTTCGTTCTATTTCATTCTAAAACCAACTCTATTCAGTGGCCAAGATGTTCTGGTTACACACTTGTCCAATAGTTTGACATCCATCAATAAGATACTGCTTGTGTTTAAACTCTTGGCTTCCTCTGATTCTCTTCCCTGGTGGCTCAGTGCTTAAACTGCTGTGCTGTTGCCAAAACGTTTTGAGTTCGATCCTGACAGACAAGGTTGACTCAGCTTCCCTCCCTCCCAAAGTCAGTACAATGAGTACCTGTGGGGCACTTTAAATGGCACTGTGGGCCAGATCCAGCCAATGGGCGTTAGGTTTGGAACCCCTGACATAGGAGGACACATTAAAAAAGATGCTGAGCCACACCCTTTACGGGATCTGTATCGTTTTGTACCTGAATTCCTCGCGCTGTCAGGTGATCAAATAATGCTTTTCTCATTAACAACCTGCAAGAAAACGTGGAGCAAAATCAGTTTCTATCTCTCCAAAGAGATACATCTAGGTTCAGTTTACAGTTTTAGAATTTCAGCTTGATCACCACAGATACTGGGACATCAACATTTTGGAAGAACGATTTGGGGGCTTTTCCTGTCCCTCTTTCCACACCAAGTTCTGTAAGACGCACCCTTATGAAGAGTTGACCGTGAGACGTTCAACGAATACTTTAGTAGCCTCACGGTCGTAAGGAATAGAAATGGGGGCTTGTGTTTTTTAAAAGAGTAACGTAGATTTCTGAGTGTCGTCCAATGCAGAGGCTAGGAATGTGGCCTTCAAAGTTGTTGCTGGGGGGAGACTGTGTAGTAGACATAACAATCCTGTGTTCTGGAGAAACGAAACTTAAGTTTTGACAATTAATACTATGTAGTGATTGGCTGAAATCCTTCAGAGGAAGGGCAAAAAGTGGGAATTGCCTGAAGAGATAAAAGGGAGGGGGGGAGAAAAGGAGGTTTTTCTTTTCTTTTCACCATGCTTTGGATTGCTTTACACCAGATGAAATGTAAGTAGAAAGAAACCAGCAAAATGCAGTTCTCTAAATAGATAAAACCAGGCCAAAACCTGGGAGCTAAAAAGGGGTTTTATTTTCATGTGTGAAATGGCTAAACTGCAAATCATGATCCTATACTATAATCTTTTGAAACTTGCCAATAAAATATGTTTGGAACCCAGAACCCTGGTGTCTGGTGACTGGAGAGCAGAGCTGAGCTGGGAATGGTATAGTGCCTTGGCTGAAGCTACCACTGATGCCTTGATGTATTTTATATTCTAATTCAGTGATGGCAAACATTTTAGAGACCAAGTGCCCAAACTGCAACCCAAAACCCACTTATTTATCACAAAGTGCCAACACAGCAACAGGGGAGGAAGGAAATGCTCCTATTGGGCTGTTGGGCAGAGCGAACTCTGTGCTGGGGGGAGGGAGGAAACGTTCCCATTGGGTTGCTGGGCAGGGGTGGGGTGAACTCTGTGCTGGGGAAGGGAGGAAGCGCTCCCATTGGGCTGCTGGGCAGGGGGTGGGCAAACTCTGTGCTGGGGTGACTGCACGGGTGCCATAAGTTTGCCACCAGTTCTAATTGCTCTGTTTAACCAGACAATAAGCCTTCACATTCATGCTAGCTCATAAGCCAGGCAGAGAGGCTGCTGGCTAAGCAGGGAAGACAACGTGGTGCGCAGTTAACCATTACCAGATAATAAACCTTCACATTTACAGGGAGTGCCGAGAGCCACACAAAGGGCATGGGCTCTACAGTGAAGACGCAGGCTGCTGGCAAAGTGAGGGAGAAGACGTGGTGTGTAAGGGGTCAGAGGATTTAACCCTTCCAGGCAGAGTGGGTTTAACTGTTACAGACGTACTTAACCCTGACTTTGGATTTCATTTATAGACATATTTGCTGTATCACAAAACATAGAGATGGAATCGGGTCTTAGTTACACCGAAAGGAAAAAGAAAAAAAGAGAGAAAGAGGAAATATAAAAGAGGAACAGTAGCCAGATAAGGGCAAAATGACACAGAAATCAAAAGTGAAGTCTGCTTACGTATCAGTAAGCCAGATGGTTAACCGCTGGCTCCATGAAATCTTCTCAGGTTCTTTCAGCCTAAGAATTAGAACGAGCTTTAATTTACACTCTCATTCATTATTGTTTATCTATCTAGGAAACATATGCAGTATACGACACCCTCATACATGAAATGATGTCGTTGGCCACATCCAGCCCCAGGGCCGTAGGTTGAGAACCCCTGCTCTAACTACTATGCCATTCAACTTGTCTCACTCTTCCTGCACTACTTACTTGAGGATGATGGAAGGCATTGGAATCTCCAAGAATTCCTCCAGGATGGGGCAGAAGGGCAGCAACCCCGTGTAGAAGAGGCCGAGGAGGAGAAGGACCCGTCGCAAGCAGAAGAGGATGGGAATGTGGTCATTCTGGGGGAAACAATTAAATGAGGAACAGGAGAAGTCTTTTAAAATTTATGATTGGTTGTCATAAACATAGCTAGGAGAAATAGAAAACATCCTGGCCACTTACCTCCTTGTAACACTTTCTTACAATCTCGTGGCTGACGCTGCCCCAAACTGTCAAATGCTCCCGCTTGTAACAGGTCACTAACTCTGAAACCTGGAATCAGTACGAAAAGGGAAATTATTTGTATAGTTATGCACACATGAAGATTATTACATTATTACTAAGGGAGTTAATCACTTAGGGTTCAAGGTACCTACAGGACACAAAGATCAATGTTAATAATGTCCTCTGGGGCAAGAAAAAGAAATATACGGCCTGTTGGATTGATGTCTTGGGACTGATGCTAATAATACAACAATGCATTATAAGATGATATCCTTTGAAATGGGCTGTACCAAATAGTGAAGTCCCTCCATTTCAGCGATGGGGAACCTTTGCACTCCAGGTGTTCTTGGACTTCAATTCCCAGATTCCCAAGTCCCTGTGAATCCACACAAATGGGTTTACTGCGCGTATGCGGTGGCTCAATGGTTAAGAAGCTTGCCTTGCTAGCTGGAAGGCTGGCAAGTTGGCAGTTCAAGACCTGGGGACTGCATGACAGATTGAGAGCCCAGCTCTGTCCTAGCTCTTGGGGACATGAAGGGAGTCTCATTTGGGCGTTCTCTGAGTGGAGTTTCTTCTGCAAAGATCATGACATGAAGTTATTATTATTATTACTACTACAAGAATCTCACCTTTTTAATCAGCGTGTTGTTGTTCACTTTGATGTCAATGTTGATGGGGGTATGGGGAAAGGCTTCAAACACCTCCCTGAGGAGGGGCATGCGCTTATCTTCACCTTCGCAGTGGCACTCTAAGGGACAGAAGCAAAATTGGGTTGCTGGTTGCCAGGATACTTGCAAGTTACAGTATTCTCAGTTAGAAATCAGGGCCATTTCACACATTACATGGGTAGCAAAACCTGGATTAGACATCAAGTGAACCGACAAAGCTGCCTTATTTAAGAAGGCTTGAGAAGGTTGGAACCCCTGCTCTAAAATGTCTTAGTGTCTGGCCAGGTTATCCTGCTATGGCAGTAGAATAGGCCCTACTGCCAGTCACTCAACACTGATCGTCAGGCAGTGGTTAACTAACCTGACAACCCTGAGGACTAATGGCCTTGGGTGCTGAAGTCCACAGGGAAGGTTGATGGTCCCCATAGTACCACTGGTTCAGTTCCGTGAGTCCCTTTCTGGTCCTGAGCCCTTTTGACAAGCAAAGTCCTCCTCGGCCCCAGGCAAGGATGGATGAAGCTGCTGCCCTCCATCAAGATGGATTCAAATGGGTAGCTATTAAAAGCACAAACAACTTTCAAGCATTACCTTTTTGGAAACTGACATCCAATCGGCAGAGATATGGCGGGAGTTCCTTAAAAGAAAAAGAGTTAAGTCATATTAATTCAAATACACACATGTTGGAATGCAATTTTGCTTTACAGGGATTCTTAAGTAGCCAGAAAAGACAATCTGATTTCTATTTTTCAGTTCCAATAGACACAAACTGTTTAATGGATTATTTCCAATGTTTTAGGCCAGGGGTTCCCAACCTAAGGCCTGTGGGCTGGATCTGGCCCACAGCACCATTTCATGTGGCCCTCTACCCATCCAAGGGCATTCAAGAATCAAAATGGTCATCCCCTTTGAAGCTGTTGGGACAAAATGGCTGCCCCCATCGTGCAGGCAATGCAAAATGGCCATCCAGCCCTCGAAGCTGACTGAGAGAATGTGGCCCGGCCCCTGGCTTGAAAAGGTTGGGAACCCCTGTTTTAGGCAGAGAAGTAGATGTAATTAGCCTTCTGTTTAGGATCTGTCTTTCGTAAGGCTCCTGCCAAGGGACCAAACTGACATTTGATAAAAGAGGTTGGAGGCTTACGGAGTACTTGAGGACTGATATGTTGATATCAACCCCCGTCGACCGCTTCAGGTTCTCGTCGTGAGACACCACAACCTGTTCGTCCTTTGTCAAGTGACAGTCAAGTTCCAGCATGTCGGTCCCCACGTTAACTGCACTGAAGAGGGAAAGAGAAGAGTGAGTATTTTGCAATGGGAGGCGGAGGTAAGAGGGGAAAAAAACCAGTTTTCAGCCCAAGCTGTTTGCAATTCCCTGGTCAGTCGTGCAGAAAGAATAAATACAAATACGATGGAATGGCCGAAGTGCGCAGGAACAAACATAGGACTTGCCCTCTTGACTTCTAGACGAAAAAGCAAACCAGACTTTAAACTTAAGGGGGTCAAGAGTTTTGTCTCTGACAAGCAGAATTCACGTGGCTGATGTAATACCCTACCTGGGAAAACTAGAGGGGGTTAAACACACACTCTAGTACCGTGTCGGCAAACCTTGGCACTCCAGGTGTTCTTGAACTCCAATTCCCAGAAGCCCAAGTAAAACCATTCATCTGGATTTACAAGGACTTGGGCTTCTGTGGAGTCCAAGAACACCTGGAGTGGCAAGGTTCGCCATCACTGCTCTAGTAGGTACTATGGGGATGAGGGTAATTTAATCACTTGTAAGGTGAAGGTCACCCTTGCTCGAAAGCCAGTTGTATCTGACTAAGGTTTGGTGCTCATCTGTTTATGGCCAAAGAGTCAGTGCTGTCTGCAGACGTTCCCGTGGACATGTGGCAGGCATGACTAAACACCGGAGTGCAGGGAATGCTGTTTACCTCCCCACCTAACTGGTACCTATTTATCTACTTGCAATGTCTTGCTTTCGAACTGCTAGGTTAGCAGGAGCTGGGACAGAGACAGAAAATCACTCCATTGTGCAGCACTCAGGTCTCGAACTGCTGACCTGCCGACCTTCCAGTCATCAAGTTCAGCGTCTTAAGTTCTAAGCCGCCGCAGTCCCTTAATCACGTGTGGTCAGTTGCAATTAAACCTGCAAGCCAATTATTGATTCAAAGATGGCATACCAATGGGATTAATGTCTGTTAATGCGACAGCGATAAAGGCCGGCAACTGGCAGTTTTCAATCCAAAACGGAGCCCTACTAAAGTGTAGTAAACGACTGCAACAAACGTGATGTGTGGCAGATGATGTTGAGGCTGAGGAACTCAGTTTGTTCTCCACAAGGTCACTCTGAGGAAAGGTGAACGAAATGCAGCGCACGTTGGTGCGGGATTTCCCTGCATTTCTAGAAGTATAAAACAGGGGGTTCCCAACCTAAGGCCTGTGGGCTGGATCCTGCCCACGGCACCATTTCATGTGGCCACGCCACTCCTCCATGGGCATTCGAGAAACGAAATTGCTATCCCCTTTGAAGCTGTTAGAACAATGGCCAACCCCCACCGTGCAGGCAGGGCAAAATAGCCGTCCGGCCCTCGAAGCTGACTGAGAGAGTGTGATCAGACCCCCGGCTTGAAAAGGTTGGGAACCCCTAGTATAAAGTGACCAAGAATTGAGTGCAATGACAGTTGAGGATCAAAGAGCGGGACTCAAGTCTCAAGTGACTGTAACCAAAACCTCTTTTAAAAACGACAAACCAACCTCCCAGGAAACGTTTGCCAACCATCACTCACAACCCGGCTGCTGTGAGATTAACTGTTAACATTTCTATTTTCTGACCGACTTTGGATCGAAGATTAGCCTTTGCTCAAAGTGCATTAAAAGGACATTTTCTTTTAAGGACTGCCCCACGTGGTGGAACATTTTCCAAGTTAGTAATGAGCATTGAAAACCCTTCCCAATAGAAATGCTCACTTGTCCTTCATCTTATCATTTAGCGCATAGGTTCCTGTCCTTTTCAAGCCGGGGGCCAGCTCATGCTCTCTCAGCCAGCTTCGAGGGCTGGATGGTCATTTTGCCTTGCCTGCACGATGGGTGTATGTGTGGCCATTTTGTCCCAACAGCTTCAAAAGGCTAGCCATTTTGTTTCTCAAATGCCCTTGGAGTGGTGGGGCCACATGAAATGGCACTTAGGTTGGGAACCCCTGCTTTAGTGTCAGCTGAAATATATATTCATGTGTTCAAGTCTTCCAGGCTTGGCATGTGCTCTTCTTGTTTATCCATTCATTTCTGCACAACAATTTTGAATGATCTCCGCGGGGGGGGGGGGGGGGGGGGAGGCATTCCCAATACTATTTCATTTCAGCAATCTTAAAAGTTAATGTTCCCATTTACAGCTCTCTTGCCTTTAGATTAATCTTGCCCACCACAGATCGTGTAGGTTGTAAATTGGGGCATTTACACAAAGCAAGTAGTTATTTAGTAGGGTTTTGGGACAAGAAGTTTTGGAACAAGAGCGTTGTCATTATACTCACTGGCGAAAGGCAGCCATGGTGTTTTCCAGATTCTCTCCAGCACCTGTAGGGAGGGAAAAGATATTTTAAAATAAGCACTAACTACTTGCTTTTAACTGGGGTGGAGAACATACGGGCAATACACAGCAAGCAATCTAATTATTGTGATTCCTGGGTTTTATGTGCCTCATTTCTCTCAAAAACAGAAGAAGCATGATTTAAATCAGGGGTCGCAATCTTTCCAAGCCGGGGGCTGGGTTACACTCTTAGTCAGCTTCGAGGGCCAGATGGCCATTTTGCCTTGCTGCACGATGGGGGTGGCCACTTTGTCCCAACAGCTTCAAAAGGGATGACCATTTTGTCCCTCGAATGCCCCTGGAGTGGTTGGTGGTGGTGGCGGCACATGAAAAGGTGCCACAGGCCGGATCCTTAGGTTGGGAACCCCTGATTTACACCCTATTTATCTACTTGCAATTTCTTGCTGCCAAACTGCAAGGTTGGCAGGAGCTGGGACAGAGATGGGCGCTCACTCCGCCATGCAGTACTCGGGTCTTGAAGTGCTGACCTTCCAGCTAATAAGGCGAGCTGCTTAACCACGAAGCCTACCGCAGTTCTTCTTCTTGTCAAGACAAGGAGCAATACAATTTCTCTGACTTCAGAATTATACAGTGCTGTGCAACCCAACACACAATAGATTCAGGAGAAACAGCAAAAGAGGTGCGTGTTTTGTTGGCTTGCAGAAAATGTTAGAAATCTACAACTTCCCTAGAAAGTATTTTCTTCTTTGTTTTGTTTAAACTGTTTGCCAGACACATAAGAAGTAAGGATCTGGTTTGTGTCAAACAGGGCAGTAAGATAGTATTTCACCTGCCATATTTTACAGACAACATTTCTACACGTAACTCTACCTCTCTTGTCTCGACTACTTTGGACAAAGTGGATTAAATGGATTAAGAATCCGAAACTTTCGGGCAACAAGCAACTGTTATAATTCTGTTAACTGATTAAGAAACAGGCGCTTAAGCACATGATCTCTGTTCCATTTTCTCTCCTCCCCAAATGAAGAGAAATTTAACCTGGGGGTGGCGGAGAGAGCTTCAAATATACAGTATTGGGTATCAAAGTTAACCACTCTTTAAGAGCCACCTAAAGAGGCAATTCAAAAAATATATATGATTTAAGCAAAGGAGATGACTTATTTAAAGGCCCAGGCTTCAAAACAAGAATGAATGCCAACACAACATTGCTGTACAAAATGCCCCCTTTTGTTGGTTAATAATGTATTTATTGATATATAAACAAACAATTAAATCAATTAATTAGCCAATAAAAAGGGGCACTTTATACAGCAACACTGTGTTGACAGCCACATTTGTTTCTAAACCTGGGCCTTTGCATTAGTCTTACACCAGGGGTGCCCAAACTATGGCCCGTTGGCAAGATCTCCCCCGATGCCGATTCATCCGGCCTACACTGCCCTCGTCGCTTGTAAACTGAGACACAACTAAGAGCACTCTGCTAATGCTTAACTCGGGTATTCAGCATGAAGCAGAGTCTGATTTTTCCCCACAAGGTTGGCTTTATACGACAGCATAGCCAGCTACTGTTGTGATCCAGTCCTCGTAGGACTCTGAGGATGACCTGGATCAGGGGGTACTCCCTATGCCTAGCTCAGTTCTGTCTGCATTTGAACCTGAGAATGTCCTGTGCCAGGAATCTCAGCCTGCTTCTGGCCCAAGTCTGTTACCCCCGACAGATGACCTGTCAGATCAGAGGTCTGACTCTGACAGTGATCAGCCCTCAGTCAGGGCAAAGTGCAGAAGGCAGCTACACCTGAGACACAGGCAAGCTAGAACTAAGTGCCAGAGAAGGCTCCCAGCTGATAGTGATTAGCTGGGAGGCTTATAAGCAAGCTTGTTGCAGTTTTCCAGCTTTGGTACAATTCTTCAGTGCAAAGACCAACACCCTGCTTGATTTCAGATTGCCTGCTTGACCCTGACCTGCCTGTCATGACCCTGACTTCTTTGGCAACCCTGACGATGCCCCTGGACATCTTTCAGACTAGACGCTTGCTTGACCCACCGGCAACCAGACCTCGGCTTGCTCTTTGGACTTTACCCTTTGGACCCTCCTTGAATAGACTCTCTGTGTAGCGCCGCTGTGTGGTGACAATGCCTGCTGGGGTAGGTCAGCACAGCTATTAGAAAATGTTAAAATACCTTGCAATAAGAAACATAACCCTTATCAGAACGCAGGGTATTCAACCAACAAACAATGGGCTGGCCACATCTATCCTCATAGGTAACGAAGAGCTCCTTGCTGGCAAAGAAGAAACTTGAGGAAGGTTCACTGCAGACAGCTATCACAGGAACAGTTCAAAATGAAAAGACAAGTACTGTATTAGCAACTCCAGCTGGACGTCAGGTCCTTAGACCGCTTATGCCTCCCCCATCTATTCTTTTAAACCCTTCTTGGCTGTTAACAGGTCTAACGGATTAGATATGCAAGACAACACAAGTGAAATCCTTAGAGAAACCGCTCACCAGGGATTGAAACAATTACCTAGCTGGGCAATTAATAAGAGAAAGAATGCATCATGCAATTAAATAGGAGCCCAACACTCCGGTGTAGAGGGAAATCATAAGTGGAGTATGTACCCCTCTCATTTTACTCATTTGGCATTCGGGAGATCCCTAGTCTTTTCACAAGATCTCTTTAGCATGCAAAGTGGTTTAGAGTTTACATTCATCTCCAAAGCAGCTGGCAAACAGCAAAAGGCTACCATTTTGGGATGGGATGGATAAAAACAGTATAACATGCTGCTTACAAGGTGCCATTCAGTGAACATTCCCACAAGAGGCCAACAAAGAACTTTATCAAGAGAGTAAATAAAAACAAAAAAAAAAAAGTTGTGGCACCTTAAAGACTTACTGTATTTTATTTAGTCTCTGATATGCTTGCGCAGACCAACCCGGCTACTGCTTCAAAAATGTCCACTATGAAAGAATTGTACGGCATTTATGGTTTGTGTGCCATATCCCAGGTCTTCAGCAATGCAGTGGCTTAGTGGTTAAGACGATGAGCTTGGAGACTGGAAGGTCGGGGTTCGATACCCGAGTGCTGCACGACAGATCTTGGGGACATGAAGGGAGCCTTATTCGGGCATCCCCGTAGCAGAGTTTCTCCAGCAAAAATCCTTTCAATCCAGAGTAATTTCTGACACGGAATTTATTTATTTAGTTCATGAAACTGTATGCCACTTAAAATGCATGGGTGTTTATGATGCTGTCAGACACTTTGTCATTTGCGCTACACAGACTCATGTGTGCTACACATGCCTCTTGGTTGATTTAACCTAGAGAAGGAACTTAAAAGGCATATAATATAAAAAGATTAAGTACAGAGAACAAAGGAGTCAGTTTGAGGGCACTTAAGCGAATCAAGGTCAATTTATTACAGTACTTCTTATTGTCCAAACCCTTATAAAGAATCTAGACAGGTTGCTCCTATTTAAATAGAATATATACATATGTGCGTGTGAGTTTAGATATACTTATTTATTCCTAAATAAATGCACATACACAAGAGTGAAGAACAAAGCAGCATTTAAACAAAACGTTTCAGCTTCTATCTTCTTCACTAGGTTAACAAACAAGCAAAGGATAATGGGGCATATTTTGGGAAACCGAGGGGTCCAGATTTAGAGGTTATGGGACAAGCCGTTTGTGTGTTTAAAGGGGACAGGCTTGCAAATGTGGGGAGGGTTAGATGGGGAGCCATAGTAAGGAAGCACAGTAAATAAAATCTCAGTATTCAAAGCACTTCCATTATGGCATCTTAGCAACCCTGAAGTGGTCCTTTTGTTATAGGGGGCTTGGGAAGTGGAGCAATCCCCATTCCTTTCCATGGGGACGGGGAGAAGAAGGGGGGGGGGGGACAGATTTCAAGGTCATGTTTTTGAAGGAAAAGAGAGAAAAAATGAAAAGCCAGGGCTGTCATCCAGGATAAGATTAAATGCTTTGCCCCCCCCCGGAGCTGGGGGGGACGGGGACGAAGAAGGTTGGTCCATTGCAGCAAAAACTCCAAAGATTCTGGCAGCATCATAAAGGATACAGGAGGGACCAGAATCTGCTCCGGAGGATACATAAAATATTTATTTCCGTTAGGTAGACATCTTTTACCACCTCACACCAAAGAAAGAGTGAAAAGAAGAGGTGAACAGATTTCTGTGCCTGCCCCCCTCAAAACCCACCCTTTGTCTGCCCCCCCCTCAATTTCCTCCGAACAAACCATCCCTGTCTGTTAAAAAAAGAGAGCCAGAAGGATCAAGATGAACTTGTACCTGTTTTTACATGAAATACTGCTGGGTATAAATTACATACTAAGCCCACAGATCCCTCCACTTGGTTTTTAATTTTTCATATTTTACGACAACGCCCCTGCACAACTGATACCTTCCCAGCCACAAAAGGTCAGCTTTAAGAGGAGATGCTTAAAAACTGGGGCTGCTTTTTTAAAGCCATCTTGGGTCCTCTAGCAGGGGGAAAAAAGCAGGCTATTATTATTATTATTATTATTATTATTATTATTATTATTATTATTATTATTATTACTACTACTACTACTACTACTACTACTACTACTACTACTACTACTTATTTATTTATATTCAAATTTATATGCCACCCAATCAGGTAAACCCGACTCCGGGTTATTATTATTATTTTTAAAAAAACTACCATTAGATTCAGTCAAACACTGGTATAAAATTAACAATTCCTGATCTAATCAAGGACCTAAGAACTATTAAGGTAACGTCTATGATCATTATAAATCTCTATTTGCAAGGATATTACCTCAGTTTGCCACTCCCCCTCCATTTATGAGGCTCTTCAGTATATTTTCCCTCTTCTAAAAACCCCTCTAGTATGAAAATAATATGCACCCCCTCCCAAATAATAGTGTCTCTCAATGGGAGAATCTCCCCAATATTTTTCAAAATTAATATTAATTAATACTCCCCCTCTATTATCTCATTCAATAGTATTAATAACAGTATTAATAATAATTAATGCTCCCCCTCGACTATCTCATTCAATAGTATTAATAACAATATTAATACTATAGTGTCTCAATGGGAGAATCTCCCCAATATTTCTCAATATTAATATTAATTAATACTCCCCCTCTATTATCTCATTCAATAGTATTAATAACAGTATAATAATAATTAATGCTCCCCCTCGACTATCTCATTCAATAGTATTAATAACAATAATAATACTATAGTGTCTCAATGGGAGAATCTCCCCAATATTTCTCAATATTAATACTAGTACTCTCCTTCTGTTTCGTTCGACAAAAAAAAATTGAGTTTAATGGTCAGAATTCAAATAAGCATGTCAATTTAAATAATTCGGAATTGATTTCTGAGGGGGGGGAGGGGATAAGAAAAAAGGGGAATAATAATGATGATGATAATAATTACTAGCAGTTCGAAAGCAAGTAGATAAATGGGAAAGGTAGACAGTGCTCCGTGCGCTCCGGTGTCTAGTCATGCCTGCCACATGACCACGGAAACGTTTGCAGAAGCAGACAGCGCTGGCTCTTCGGCTTTGAAACAGAGATGAGCACTGCGCCCTAGAGTCGGATACGACTGGCTTTCGAGCAAGGGAGACCTTTACCTTTACTAATAATAATAATAATGATGATAATAAATTATAAATAATGAATAAATAAATGGCAGCCGGTGAGCCGCCCTCACCGCCGCGGTGGGAGATATGCCGGCATCGGAACCGGTGTCGTTTGGGCCGGTGGAGCAAACACGGATACTTCAGCAGCACTGCCGAGATCAGGACGTAGCCGCCCAGCGTGGAGAGGAGGTAGAAGGCGGCCGACATGGTGGCGGCCCGGTCGGAGTGTACCGAAAGGAGGGAGAGAGAGCGCGGCCGTTGAAGGGCAGCAGCAGCTCTGAGGCAACCTGCCTCGTCGCGACCCTTCAGCGACTGAATGAAGGAGATGGATGCGCAGGCGCGGATGAGAGTAGGCGGGGCTCCTGGGGGCCGCTCGCTGCGCTGATTGGCTGCGGAGGAGGGGAGCGCGCGCGGCCGGCTCGCGCCCGAGCAAGAAGGCGGCCCGAGCAGAAGCGGTCGGGAACAGTCGATATCGCCGTGACGTCAGCCTGCGTCACGGCGGCCCCACAGGCGCCCTCCCCCCAGGCTGGTTGTGAGGTAAAACCAAAACACCGTTTTTAACCCTCTTTCTTTGTTTAAAAGGTAAAGGTTTCCCTTGCTCGAAAACCAGACGTATCCGACTCTAGGGTTCGGTGCTCATCCCTGTTTCAAAGCCGAAGAGCCAGCGCTGTCTGCTTCTGAGGACGTTTCCATGGTCATGCGGCAGGCATGACTAGACACATGGAACGCTGTTACCTTTCCCACCCAAGTGGTCCCTATTTATCTACTTGCAATATCTTGCTTTCAAACTGCTAGGTTGGCAGGAACCTGGGCGGGCTCATTCGATCCTGCAGTACTCGGGAATCGAACTGCTGACCTCCCGCCTTCCAGTCAGCGTCTTCTTAGCCACGGCTTTAAAATCACCAAAGTGACGGTTAACTGGTTTGCTGGTGAAAATTAAGCAGAAATTATTCTCTCCCCCCCCCCCCCCCTTTCTCTCCTTTCAGTTGTGAGGCAAAATCAAAAATAATGAGGCAACCATTAAAGTGTTGGGCTGTCTGTGGTATTTTAGCATTTAATTAACAGGCGTTCTGTCAGAATTTGAAGTAAATTCAAAATAAGGAGGCTATTGATTTTGTTTTAGTTCTGAGGTGAAACTTGGATAATAGTACTGGTACTTACTGAACATAACTAACCCCATATTTAAGGCAATGAACTGGCCTGCCTAAACCCCTTAAAACTTGTTGGTTATGAGTTCATGTAATATTAAGTCATGGCCTACATTTTCAGATCACGTTAAGGCATGGTTTATGTTAGCCACACTAATCAAGGTTAACAGAAACCATGGCTTGTTTCTTCAGTGATGAACTAACGGACCACCCAACAAGCCAACATATTTAGCTAATTTTTGCATTTTTTTCTCCTGCTAACTTTTCTCAATTTAAGTTCCACTGTGGGCAGCTGAGAGAAAAGAAGCCAAACCAAAACCAAAACAAACCCCACATGTTTAAACAAGCCATGTTTTAAACAAGCTGGGATTAAAGATAAGATAAAGATATATCTTTATTGTCATTGTCCCCTTGCGGGAACAACAAAATTTCTTGGTTGCTATAGATCAACTCGAATAAAAACCGCTACAGAAACACCAATTAAGATAGTACCATACAGTACAATTTAAAAATTTCAAAATTCTAAAATTTCAAAATCTAAAAATTTAAAAAACGATAAGTCCAGAGTTTCCATTTAAGGCCAAAATTGCTCTGGAGAAGAAACTGTTCTTGAGACATCTCGTTTTTACCTTCATTGTTCTATATCTCCATCCCGATGGCAGAAGCTCAAAGAAGCAGTGGCCAGGATGCGATGGGTCTCCTACTACATCTAATGCTTTTCTGTGGCACCTGATGGTGTAAATTTGTTCTAAAGTGGAGAGTGAACAGCCGATGATACTCTCCGCTGTTTTAATAATTCTGTACAACATTATCTTATCCTGATGAATACTACTCCCATACCACACACATAAGCCTTAAGTGAGCACACTCTTAACAGTGCAGCGATAGAAGGCAAGCAGCAGCTTTTGCGGAATATGGTTTTTCCTTAGAGTTCTCAAAAAATACAGTCTCTGCTGCGCCTTCTTCGCAAGCCCCCTTGTATTGGCACTCCAGGACAGATCCTCCTGTATCTCAATGCCCAGAAAAACAACAAACTATGGCTTCTAATAGTGGTTTGTGACTGCCCGATAAACCCCATAGCTTGTCTGTAGTTGGCGAATAACAGTAGATCTGAGTTTAACAAATTCCAACTTGGTTTCCCTTGTCAGGGAAGAAGTAATGGATGGCACCCTGAACAAAAAACCTCTTGTTTGGGGGCAGAGGTTGGATACATCTAAACAGTTTTCACGCAGATCTTCCTTGTGTGCGTTCAATATAAGGTAAGGTAAAGGTTTCCCTTGCTCGAAAGCCAGTCGTATCCGACTCTAGGGTGCAGTGCTCATCTGTTTCTAAGCCGAAGAGCCAGCGCTGTCTGCTTCTGCAGACATTTCCGTGGTCATGTGGCAGGCATGACTAGACACCGGAGCACACGGAACGCTGTTACCTTCCCACCGAAGTGGTCCCTATTTATCTACTTGCAATTTCTTGCTTTCGAACTGCTAGGTTGGCAGGAGCTGGGATGAAGACGGGAGCTCATTTCCGTCCTGCAGTACAGTTCAATATAGAGCAGTAATAATTCAACAGGAGAGGAGTTCAGATTTAATCCATAGATCTTTGTAAGCCAGAACATAATTGGCACTAGTACAAAACACACTCCATGTCTTGACAGGACTTGGCACATGCAGTTTCAATATCAAGGCCTTTAAGTGCATTGGCTTTACAAAATCTAAACAATGATTGCTGTCAACATTCCAGCTCTTAGTAATCAAAATCCATCATTTACATTTGGGGGAAAGGGGAGAAAGAGGGAGGGAATGAAAAAAAAAAAAGAAAGAAAGTATTCCAAAACCAACTCGGCCTCAGAGGGCCCATTAAGTCCTATTGTACAACAGCCCTGAGTATTCCTCGGATCACCTTGTAACTCATCAGGTGCTGGTTTTCCTTTGGAGGGAAGCAGGGCCCACGTTCCGTCACGTAGGCGTAAGGAAAGCGGAGGACCCACAGTCCATCGGACGGAAGAGTGATTTCTTGTTTCTCTGGGTAAAATACAGGACAAGGTGGAGGCCCTGGCTGGACCTAGGTGCAAAGATGGAGGGAAACAAAATTAAAATTGCTCCAAAATCTTCCAATACATCCCCCACCTTGCACATAAAAAAGTAGCACATTTAGACAATCTTGATTCAAGAGTGTTTCTGCAAAGGACTTTTTCACAGCCTAGTTTGTAACAGTTAAAACTGATTCCATGCCCGTCTCTTATCTCCACATTCTATTTTTAAGATGCTGTTGAATGTTTGGGCATTTACACCTAGCAGTCCAAGATTTTTTTTTTAAAAAAATGCTTCCAGAATATACCCATTTCAATGGGTATATATAGTATGGCTAAAGTACTTTGGACACCAAATGAAAAGAGAGGACTCACTCGAGAAGGCCTTGATGCTGGAAAAGATCGAAGGCAAAAGGAGAAAGGGGCAGCAGAGGATGAAATGACTAGATGGCATTGTTGATGCAATGGGCATAGAGATGAGTGTGATGTGGAGGATGGTGGAGGATAGGGGTGCCTGGCGTGCAGTGGTCCATGGGGTTGCAAAAGGTTGGACCCGACTATGCGACTGAACAACTAAAAGTATGGCTATTATATAAAATTCCCTTATGATAGGGCAGCCACTGTTTTGAGGACAGGATTGACAGCTGTGGCTTCCAGATGTTGTTGACTATAATTTTCATAACACCTCTCCATTTATTATATTGCTAGGGAAGATAACCAGTCTGGCCAGGTGATCCTGCTATGGTAATAGACCATACTGCCAGCGAACTCAGCACCTAGTGTCAGGGGGCGGTTAACTAACCTGACAAACCCTGTGGACTAAAGGCCTTAGGTGCTGAAGTCAATACAGAAGGGTAATCGTCCCCAAGTGGATTAAATCCCACTTGAATCCATCTTGATGAAGGGCAGCGGCTTCATCAAACTTGGCCTGGGGCTGATGAGGATTGTGTGTGCCAAAAGGGCTCAGGACTAGAAAGTAACTCGCAGAACTGGACCCATGATATGGGTGTCATGCTGCGATGCGGAAGGCAGATGAAAGGCCACTGCATTATATTCTCAGGACAGTCACTTGGCTGATCGCCATGAGGACTGCCTATATTCAGATACGGCAGAAGATGGCCCAAAGACTTTCATGGCTCAGTGGGAACTTAATCCTGGATCATTTAATCCAAGACCAAAACTTTAACCATTTTAAGACACTGGGTTTCACATGAACTTTTATGTTAAAAGGGGACAGAGAATGAGCCACAGACACTAACTTGATATTCTTGAAAGAAAGCTAGGCTATAAATTTAATCAGTTAGGAGATATGTAAAGGTAAAGGTTTCCCTTGCTTGAAAGCCAGTCGTATCCGACTCTAGGGTTCAGTGCTCGTCTGTTTCAAAGTCGAAGAGCCAGCACTGTCTGCTTCTGCAGACATTTCCGTGGTCATGTGGCAGGCATGACTAGACACCAGAGTGCACAGAACGCTGTTACCTTCTTACCAAAGTGGTCCCTATTTATCTACTTGCAATTTCTTGCTTTCGAACTGCTAGGTTGATTGCTTTTCTGGAAAGCTCAGTTGCCATTACTCAGTCTTACTCAGCAACACTAAGGTTTACTGCCATTATTTGAAATCCTGAAGAGGAATCTCTACCCAATACTCTTTGAATGTTTTATTCCCTTTGTAAGCCAATGTTCCATTCTACAATTACACCCTTCTTACCTGTGGAGTGAGTATTATCTGGAGCGGAGCATCAGGAACCACCACAAAGAGCCTCATCAACTGAGCGTAATGTGGCTTCAGGCCTCGCCCAGGATTTGACGACAGGATGTACAAGGGCATATCGGAATTGAGAGCTTTGATAGCTGATTCCTTCGGCCCTCCGCCCATCACCTTCATGATCTTCTCAGGCGCCGAGCACATGAACCGCCGGCCACGAGCATCCTCATACTCGAATCCCACGAAAGCGCGAGCCACGTCATCCCGCCGCCTCCCTCTCCCCATGACCACCGCACTCCTTTTCCCTGGAATGGATTTATTAGGAGCTGGCCAGGAGTTTGTGTCCAGATCTCCTTCGTCTTCCGTCCGAGTCCTGATGACAATATCCCAGGGCATTAAATAGTTCGTTCCCAGGATGAAGCCTTGCTGGTCTAAACCGGAGTGGAAGTTGTATGCCTTGGCAGGGCCAAGTTTCACCAAGGACCAGCTGGAAATTTTCGGCAGAAGACCTTTGGGGCAATTGGAATGAAGCATCCCAGGCAGATATTCAACGGTTGAGGCCTGGCGATCTACCAAACTGGGTCTCTTCTCCCCTTTAGATTCTGTAGCCTGCCCATGAGCCTCTGTGTTGTTGCCTCCACCCTGCGGATCGGCAGGATAAGTCCCCAAACTATCTGTGGACTGGCCCAAGCTAAGGGCTAAACTCAAGCTGGTGCTCTCTCCTTGAGTTTGCGGTTCCTTTTCCTTTAATTTCTCGGCTTCGGCTTCCCCTTCCGGGGGGCTCGGAGATGCCTCATTCTTGGCTGGTGCTGGATCTGGCGTACTCGGCTGAAATATGGGAAAGTTGATGTGGTCCAGTTTTCCGCAACATTTCTCTTCCAGGAGCTGAAGAGAAAAAGAAAGAAAGATTGGCAAGAATAATAAGGTTTGCAGCCTGCAGAACAGGAGAAAGGAATAGATGATAGCAGCAGGAAGCTGAGTAACCATAAAGGCGATAGTTATGTAATCAAGGGCTAATTGAAGATGTTGTTTATTTTTTTTCTTATTATTTGTCTTGCCTATTCACAAAAATTATTACAGCAGATTACAGAAAGATGAACAAATATACTATTGCGATCCATCTTGGTTCACACTGATGGAGAATGAGTGAGAATGAAATAAATATGCCCTAGAAGAGAAAATTGTCAACACTATATATGTACTCAAAAACTGGGCCAATGCAGTGTTTCTGGTGCATGGGAATGAGTGACCTTATGCCAACCTCGCTCAGCATTGCATTCATTATAGGATTGTTGTGAATATGAAAACTGAAATGAAAAAAGAGCATATATGCCATTTCAAACTCCCTGGATGAAAAGAAAGATATCAAATGTACACCGTACCATTACAAGAATTTAAAAACTGCCCCTTTTAATGCAGAAATGTTTGACGTGGTAGCCGTGTTAGTCTGTGCAAGCATATCAGAGAGTAAACAAAACAGAACAGCAAAAGAAAAGAAAAAGACAAAAAACGTTGTGGCACCTTAAAGACTAACTCCTGAAATGTAAATGTGAGCTTTCGTGGGCCAAGTCCATTTCATGCAGAGAAGATTCCACTTTTGTACAGATAAGTCACTCTGATCAAGAGGTTTTGCAAAAGTGCTTTTGTAAATAAACAAACAAAATCTAACAATGTAATGTCTAGAGAAAAAAAACCTGGACATATACTTTTTTTAAAGCATGCATTATTTCAACCAAGTTATGAACTAGGCTGGGAATTCCATGTTATATTTTAACGTTACAATAAATTGAGCCTTAGCCACCTATACCTTGAAGACATCAAAATGTGATTACCTGATAAAAGTCATAATTTGCTGCTTTGATGTCAAAGGGGTCATCCCGAGGTGCTTGTTTCCTTCCACAGTTGCAGGCCCCAGTAGAACGAGCCCGGCTGTTATGATACAACACTGGAGGATTCCTATCTGGTTCAGGTTTCTCCCCTAAAACAAAAGGCACAGAATGAAAATATGCAAGATTGCATTGCTTTGAAAGAGGGATCTGTACATTTGACTGTTCTGATTATTACCAGACTTCAACTGGTACGGAATCAACAAAGCTAGTCTAGAGAATTTCAATTCCTCAGTTTTCTCCTTTACCTGAAAATCAACTTTTCAGCTCCAAGCGAAAGCACGTGGCAATGCTTCAAAGAAAAGCAAGTCTTTTTAAAATATAGGACCATTTTATCCAGGCAAAGATTGGCACTTGTGGCCGAGGTTTTTCTTATCGTGGTCATCCCAAATATTTGATACTTCTTTTAAACATTAGGCATCATCACATAAGAAAGAACAAATATTTCAATTGTAAACACAGAGATATATCCTTATAAAGAATACCAGAGACCAGACAGATCAAGACATACAAGAATTCCCACTTAATTAGGACCTACACCTATTATTGTTTTAGATACTGAGCACTTGACAGAAAGTGAAGGCACATTTGTGAAGAACATTTTAAGCTCGATATGGTTAACTGAGCGCCTTTCCCAAAACAAACTTCACCTCCACAAAACGTGAAACAAATGAGCCATATTTAACTAGAAATATAAGATGGGAGAAGCAGGAAAGTAACCCCCACGTTATCTCCTGCTTTCCAAGAATCCTGTCCTTACCTGATTTGGGCAACAAATGGAATTTATGCACACAGTGCTGATCGGTCAGACTTCTCTCTTCACACAGTTGGTGCCCATTGCTCCAGAACTTGTAACAGTCTTCATGCAACTGGAGGGCATATTTGTGAAAAGCTGGACCCCGGGCATGCTGGCTGTACACCCGCAAAGCTTGAGCCAGCTGGTTCTTGTGGACTGTCATCGTGTAGTTGTGAGGCAAGTTGGACTGGTAGGCGCTGTGGGCCATGGGGAGGGCCTTCTGGCAACGGTTCTCTGAGAACTTGGTGTCTATGTCGAGGTAGCCCTCCAAAACTTTGATGCTCCCCATGATCTTGGAAGCGAGCTCTCCGGCAAAAGAAGAGTCGCCGTCTTTGCCTTCGATGGTGACCTCGTACAGCTTCAGGGCCGTCACGACCCACTTCTGGAAGGTGGGCAGCTCAAAGTGGGACGGCTGGGGGTTCCGTCCGACGCTGTCGTCAAAGCCCTTCTTGCTGAGGACCAGCTCGACGTGTTGGAAGAGGAATTCTTTCAAGGTGCAGTCTACCAGTTGCCCTGAAGAAGAGCTGCTGTTGCTGCTGGTACTTTCGACATGGAAAGACAACTGCGGCCTCCCATGCCTCATCAACTGGTACCTCCTTGGCCCAGCCAAGGCAGGCGTCAAAGAAGATTCTGCCGCCTCCCGGGTCGTGCAGTTACTCCTCAGCTGATCAAGCAAGACCGCAATGGGATCGTCCCCATCCTGGGCTCCTCCAGCTACGATGTAGACGAAGGCTTGGTTAGCCGGGACGGTGAAGAGGCAATTGATGCTCTGGTTGGTCAACACCCGGCTCTTGCGGAAGATGCGATAGATCTGATCTTCTAAAGCATGCTGGAGTCGCCGCTTGGGGGAGTGCTTCTTGGGGGGAGGCTTCTCCAAGTGCCCGCAAAGCTCCTGCCCCCTGCTCGGAGGGGGCTCCACTTTGAGGGCCCCGTTGAGCTGGAAGAGGAAGAGGAGGCGGGGCGGGCAAGGCCGGCAGTTGAGCTTCCAGTCTTTCCCCACGGGGCAATCCTTAATGGCCGTCTTCAGGGAGGGGAGGACCTTC
Source organism: Bradypodion ventrale (assembly GCA_035047345.1). Lineage (NCBI taxonomy): Eukaryota > Metazoa > Chordata > Lepidosauria > Squamata > Chamaeleonidae > Bradypodion > Bradypodion ventrale. The sequence goes on from JAWDJE010000012.1 coordinate 12,530,972, forward strand.
TGCCGCAAGCCGTCCAGCGCCCGGAAGACCCGGTCGTAGGTGATGTCGAAGGAGCAGCTGGGGTGGACCATCAGGAGGATGTGGCAGACGGAGAAGAGGTAGAGCAAGCTGAGGCAGTGCAGCTTCTCTTGGTGCTTCCAGAACTCGTGGGCCTCGGCGTGGGGCAGCGGGGAGCCCCCTTGGGCCGGGTGGCCCCGGGCCTCGGCCATGGCGTCCAAGTCCTTGCAGGCCTGGAGGAGCTGGTGGCTGTCGCAGATGGAGGTGAGCACCAGGTAGAGCACTTTGCAGTCCTGGCTGTAGTAGGCTTGGAGCAGGTTGTAGTCTCCTTGGGAGGAGGAGGCAGAGAAAGAGGAGGAGGAGGACGAAGAGGAAGATGATGATGACGAAGAGGAGGAGGATGACGACGGGAGTGGAGGAGGGTCGCCTCCCAGGTCAACCCCATTGCTCCCACCTCCTCCTTTCCCGCCTTCACCGGCCGAGGCTCTGCGCTCGCCTTCCCTTTGGAAGAGCGGGAAGACCTGCCGGTCGCACACCGTGTTGACCAGGGCCGCCTTCTCCGAGCTGAGCTGCAGGGCCGTCTTGCCGAAGAGGCCCACCACGCAGACCTCCTCCTCCTCGCCTTCCCCCGGGGGGGCAGCCGTAGCCGTAGCAGCAGACCCGGATCCCGGTCCCGATCCGGCCCCGGCAGCAGCCACCGGGCCTGGCGGGGCAGGGGTAGCAGCAGCAGCAGCAGCAGCAACAGCAGCAGCGCTGGGGGCGGCCGTGGCGCTGGAGGAGGAACCGGGGCTGCCCGCGGCGCTGCAGCTCTCCAGGCCGGCCAGCAGCAAGTCGTGCAGCCCCACCGGGCCTTGCACGGCGGCGGCGGCGCCCACCACCATCCTCGCCCCTCCCGCTTCCCCCTGCCCTGCTGCCACGCGGTTCTTTCTTCCGCAGCAGATCGCGCGGGGAGGCAGCCAGCAAGTGCGCAGGCGCGGGGAAAGGAAAGGGTGCGCAGCTGCGCGCAGGCGCCCTGTGGCAGCCGCCAATCAGGAAGCGGTAGGCACCTTGACCTTGCTTGCCCTGCCCCCGCCCGTAGAGAGACGAAAAGTGAAGAAGGGCAATCTCAATCGCTGAAGCTGTCACTTCTGGGTTTCTTTTGCACTTTGTCAACGAATCCTGCACTGAGCAAAGGTGTGGGGACTCGATGGGCTAAAAGCAAACAAACAACCCCTTCCAACTCAATTATGACTCTACCTCTTTAGTTAAGTAACATTTATTTTATTTTCAGATTTGTATGGCCGCCTTTTTTGCCTCAGCGACCCAAGTGGCACATTTATGAATAAAATAGACGTAAGGATTGCCTTTTCCTGCCAACCTAGCAGTTCGAAAGCAAGACATTGCAAGTAGATAAATAGGGACCGCTTCGGTGGGAAGGTAAACAGCGTTCCGTGCCTGCCACATGTCCACGGAAACGTCTGCAGAAGCAGACAGCGCTGGCTCTTCGGCTTTGATGAGCACTGAACCCTAGTCAGATACAACTGGCTTTCGACCAAGGGAAACCTTTAAAGATTGCCTTTGCTCCAAAGCCACTGGGGTTCAGTGCTCATCTCTTGTTTATTTTATAGCCAAAGAGCCAGTGCTGTCTGTGTCTGCAGACATTTATGAGGACATGTGGCAGGCATGACTAGACACGGGAGTGCACAGAACACTGTTTACCTTCTCACCGAAGTGGTATCTATTTCTCTACTAGCAATTTCTTGCTTTTGAACTGCTAGGTTTGCAGGAGCTGGGGCAGAGACGGAAACTCACTCCATTGTGCAGTACTCGGGTCTCAAACTCCGACCTTCTAGGTTTCAAGTTAAGCATCTTAACCACTAAGCCAACGCAGTCCCTATATATATATATATGCATCTCTCTCTCTCTCTCTCTCCTGATTCACACACAAAATGTTTGGAAAGTTTTCAAAGCTGAATTTATTCAGGGATGTGCCACAGGCAGAAAATAGCTGTTGTTTGCAATTGTGCAAATAGCTGGTTGCAAAAGCAAGTGAATGTATATAAACAGATGTAAACATAATACAAATACACTTAGTTATGGATAAGAAATACAATATAAGTATAAATACAGCAATAACTTTTTTCAAACAAACATTTGTCTCTCTTCCATAATTTATGGAGTGTTCATCTAGATCCTATAACTTATTTTAATACTTGTTCTACTTGTCATGCTCTTTCATCTTTTTAAAGCTGCTTTGGCTTCTTCTGTACATGGTGAAAAATGGGGGGGAATAACCAAATAAATATATGTAATCTGAGCAATAACTCATGCTACTTCCTATATTGACTACAGTTCTCTTAGAGAAATAGGATTGGTTTTCTGTAGAAAAAAATAGTGGCATGGAAACAGTTTGACATGCCTTAGGATCTAAGCATCATGGGCCTTGTAATTTTGTTCCATCCCCCCAATTTCTGAGGTTGCAGTATATGAGGCTTGACTCTATACTCCAGTTCCATACGTACAGTGACTGGAAAAGTGGGGGAAGGGGATATTATACAAATCCACATTTGTACATGTTTATACATAGAACGCATAAAAACTTTAGGAAGACCAACCGTTTTACAAGTCCTTAACAAAGTTTTTCTATTTACAAATGTTGCTCAAAAATATACTTACAAACAGTATGCAAGTTTTTTTTTAAAAAAAATACCACATTCAAATGAAATTAAAATGCAAAGCTTAAGGTCCCAAAAAGTAGGTCATGAAAAAGTGAGAAATACCAGGGCTTTATGAGTTGCTCCTTTTTCATTCTCCTTAGAGCATTGGATAACTTTATTGTAGGGAATGGGTAGCGTTGAGTCCTCCTGTTATTGTTGAGCTATAATTCTGATTAGTCCCAAGGACATCCAATGGTCAGATACTACAGCAATCAGTAGTAATGATTTTGGTAGTTTCTGTGCTCTAGTCCCCGATAATTATACATACTGGACGGGGCTGATGGGAAATGTATTCCAACATCATTTAAAGGGATTCAAGTACCCATCTCTTCTTTAGAATGGCTTTCCCTTCTGAGTGCTCTCCAAACATGTTGGATTAGGGGCTTCTGGGAATTACAGCCAAACATATACAGAGGGCATTAGGCTGGAAATTATTTATTTATTGTTTATTTTCTCATATTTCTATAGCTATCCCATTCATAAGGAAGCTGCTTCAGAAGATAGACAAACCTACTCATGTATATTTTTCTTCCCAAGTGCTACTCGGGCAAGGCAAAGCAAGCAGCACGATCCATAGGGAATTTTGCATTTGCCGGCAGGTATAGAGCTAAGAACATTCCTCAAAGCTACTTCCCGTTGTTAACCGTGCTGGAGAAGGACTTTTGGGGTGAGCCAGCTGTCAGGAAAAAAAGAAAAAAGTGTCAGTTTCCAATTCTGGTAAGATAACAACTGGGATTTTTCTTGTCAACATGTGAAATGATTTTGGGGTAGAGTGATGAAACTTAGGCAACAAATGGCCACTTTGGCCAACGTTAGGGCCAGTCCTTGCCATCTAAGTTTGTTGCACTAACCTCGGTAAGAGAAACTGATTCCCTCAGCTAGGATGGAGGATGTTGCCTCACTATCAACATAAAGATCCCACTCCTAGAGATTGCTTTCTGGTTCTTTGCCTCAACTAGCAGTATTGTCTTGAGCTGCTACTGTTCACAAGAGAAGCTTTTTTTACCTATTTCAGGTCTCCTAATAACACTCATTTATTAACAGGTGGAATTAATGTAATTATTTCTATCTAGAGGTCTAGTGTGGCTTGCCTGAAACTTTCGTCGCAGAGCTTGGGTCATAATAGGTGTTAGCCCTGTGCCCGTCTCCATATTCTCTTTGTTCGTCAGTGGGGTTCCCCCTGGGCTCCTAGAGAAAGAAAGACAACAGAAGTCTTAATGTTTTCATTGTTATGTAGCTAAAACAGAGAAAAGAGGGGGAGGAGGAAACACCTCCTAAAAAGGGGGAGGAAATGAATTGATGTTACCTGTCAATAGCAACCTTTTTCAGGTGTTTCCGTAAATCTAAGCCAGTTCTGCTAGGAGTTCTAGGGCAAAAGAAAAGTCAGAGATTAGCTAGTGTAAGACAACAAGGAATCTGCCCCTTGTTTCCTTACACCAGGGGGTCCCCAACCACCGGGCTGCAGACAGGTACCCGGACCATGGGCTGAGCTCCATAGGTGGATGGCACAGGGAGCCCTGATGCCAGCCTTCTGCCCTCAACATGTTCCACCAGGTTTGCCCGAGTGAGAGAACGGGCTTCAGGCACAGCAAATAGGCAGATGGCCTGGCCCCTACTCCATGTTGCTTAACTATGGAGGGGCTCCACCCCCCCCCCCCCCCCCAACCTGTGTGCAGTGTGATACTTCACTGCCTGAGTCGAATGGTGTGGCTTGCAGGTGGGCTCTTACCAGTTTGTGAAAAAACAGTTTAGCATGAAACTGGTCCGTGGTGCAAAAAAAAAGGTTGGGCACCACTGCTTTAAAGCATCCATTCTGGCCCTGACTCTTTCAAGGACACAACTCACATAATTTTTTAAAAAAATACACAATACTAGAAATCCATAAAACCAGCAGTTCTAAAGAACACAAGCCCAATAATTTTTCATATCTGCATTGTTCATAAATTTGTATGTGCTCTTGAATGCTCTCACATTAAATGATTAGTGACACGAGCCATGGGTTGTGGAGCTTTTGGCTTCAGACTGACGCTTTGCAAATCCAAGAGAGTAACTAATGCCTTACGTCGCTCAGAGGGTGATCCTCTCTGAAATTTGAAAGAAAGAGAAAAAGTGTTATTGATGAGTTGAGCAAATATAAAATGGATTTCACGGACTCCCCCTTCCCATTTCCTTTTGAAGTGCTTACATGGCCTTCAATACTTTAAAGCGGAGCTAACTTCCCCATCTTCAGACAATCGTCTGCCTTTGAAGTTAAAAATAGCATTCTAACCCAAAACTCTGAAAATTTCAGGTGCAAAAGAAGGGTCCCTCCTGCAGATCTCAAAGTTTGAGCAGGTTTGTATTAGTGAATATGGTAAAAAGGCCTTAATCTGAATTAAATGTTGTTTCTTATTCTACTTTAGGAAACGAGAGCTTATTCTTTTATTTTTAAATGGAATTTCCCCCCCACTTGCTAACATCACAACAGTGCTGGATGCACCGTGGAGTAACTTTCATCTGAAGCCACGCTCTTCATTTTGCAGGCGTGGCACATGAAAGGACGGTTCATCAGCAACTGAAATTTCCACATCACTCAGTTCAAGGCATTCAATATTGAATGTGAATTACAACATTCCTCTTCAAAACTACCTTGTCCGTCTCTGCACCACTTTGTATCTTTTTCAGCTTCACGTTCAGGAGATCATGGATGGTTATTTGCATGGGTACACCCTTTTTTAACGAGGCTGCCTGTACCTAACAAGAGACGAAAACAGACATTTGGATGGAAGAGTTGAAAATCTACAGATCTTCTTCCATTATAAGACATCTGGTCCTAATGGTCATCCACCCGTTCTATGCATGGGATCCAGTAAACAACAGAGGAGTTAAACCCACTATTAATCCAATTTACCCTCATTAGAAGAACAAAGGGTGCTTTGGCCATGAAATATTCCAATACACAGTACCTGTGTTTTCGGACCACCAGTCTTTTTGAGGAAAATTGGAGCTGGGGGAGGTGGTGGCGGCGGGAGTGGTGGGGGTGGAGGGGGAGCTGGTGGCAGATGTGGTTGTGAAGTTAAAGATACTGGCTCCACAATGTTGAGCTCCATATGTGTGGTTAGAACCCGCAATGGACTCTTGGAGTTTTGGATAGGTAGGTTTTCTGCAAGAGTAGTAACAGCCCTGTTCTGTTAAGTGAAAGAGAGAGAGATTTCATTCTTAGCTTGAGTAGAAACATGGTCATTAGCAGATAGTGTAGCTTTCTAATTCTCAATGTGCACAAACCAGAAACCTTTTTACTAGGATACTTCAGTCTCTTGTTCTAGAGGTTCGCCACTGGGGTCTCTCCAAGTTTCAACCTTTCTTTTAATACATGGTTATTGCTAGACGCTGCAAGGGCTCAGTGATTAAAATGCTGAATTTGATGACTGGGAGGTTGGCAGGTCAGCAATTTGAGACCTGAGTGCTGCGTTATGGAGTGATCTCTTGTCATCTGTCCCAGCTCCTGCCCATTCTAGCACTTTGAAAGCAAGACATTGCAAGTACAGTGGAACCTCAGTCAACATAATTAATGCGTTCTCTGTGACATTTATTGCAGTAAAAATTACTTTAACTGAATTTCCCATAGGCATGCATTGAAAACCAACATACACTAACCAAAACGTGGTTTCCCATAGGCATGCATTGAAAACCAATTAATCTGTTCCAAAAAAAAATCCGTAAACCGAGCCACTGTTTTCTATGGATTTCCTTTTGTTATGTGATTTTTATGTTAACTGAGCCGTTTGCTAACTGAGGTTTCATTGTAGGTAAATAGCTGCTGCTTTGGTGAGAAAGAAGTTAAGAAGGTGGGAGATTTGAAAACAGATGCCTTTGTAGAACTGGCAGCAGCTGAATTGGTGATAATGGTAAGACTGCCAATGCGTTCTTATGTATTCTTCACTCAAAATGTTAGACTTATTTGTTGAAAGCAAGGAATTATCCCCAACAGTCGAACCTAACTATAAGCTAAAATAGCTAGCCTTCAAAGTAATACTTCAGTGTCTGATGGCCACTGTAATTAAGACTTTTCCTCCTTCCACTCCCTCTAAAGGTTTCCCTTGCTCGAAAGCCGGTCGTATCCGACTCTAGGGTTCAGTGCTCATCTCAGTTTCAAAGCCGAAGAGCCAGCGCTGTCTGCTTCTGCAGACGTTTCCGTGGTCATGTGGCAGGCATGACTAGACACTGGAGCGCACAGAATGCTGTTTACCTTTCCCACTGGAGTGGTCCCTATTTATCTACTTGCAATTTCTTGCTTTCGAACTGCTAGGTTGGCAGGACACTACTCCCTCTACGGAGCCAAAAATGCATAGGAAGTGAAAACCATAGGACCCTCGCCTAGAAGTCTATAACAGCACAGAATTGCTGGGAAGGAGGCTATCTCCTTAAAATATAAAGGCACAGCATATACAACAGTGTAAACTTTTCAAGGTGTGACAAACCTGTACCAATGATTGCAGCCTAGAAAATTCAATTTCCAACTTTTCTAATCTCTCCTTGAGAGAGTGCAGCTCCGCCTCATATGTGTGCGATTGAAATATTGAGTTTTTGATGATTTGGAAGATCTAGAAGAACAGGACAAGGAGGGGAGAGTGAGCAAATTATTTCTTCAAGAGGCAGACAAAATGTGTAGTAACAGAAAATAATCACAACTACAGCACTTGCTTGCAACAGTCCTCAGACTCCAGATCCCTCCCAAAATCAAAGGATGGTAAAATATTTAAATGAACATTGGTTTGAACCTTTAGCAGAATCCTTCAAGGTCCTTTATATTTTAATTGTCCCAATGGCTTGTTGTTCAGTCCTAGTTTATTCTGACCCTTCGCGACACCATGGACCACCATACGTCAGGCATCCCTATCCTCCACCATCCTCCTAAACCCACCCAGCTTTGAGCCTAGGAAACCATTAAAAAATAGTTGTTACTAAAAAGAGGTATTGTAAACAAAACAAAGCTTACACGAATAACAGCTTTCTGGCACCACCCACACAACCGTGATGTTGTGATCAGCAAAGGCTTCACTGCTTCTGTTAAATGATACAAAGCTGGAGGCCAGGAGCGGAAGCATTTATTCTGAGTGCACGGTGACATGAGGGGCCTGCAGAAAATAAGGGCAAATTGAAAAACTTCAAATATTTTTTGCCTTGAGTATCATTTATGATAAGTTGCTATGTTTGAAGTGTTACTCTTGGTTTTTAAGATCTTAGGCAGCTAAACTTCCTGTTATCCAGGAGATAATCTCTTCTCTGTAGATCATCCGTAGTCTTTGTTTGCCCACTAGGGAACGGTGGTGGCTCAGTGGTTAAGAAGCTTGACTTGTTAGCTGGAAGGTTGGCAAGTCGGCAGTCCACGACTCAAGTACTTCATGATAGAATGAGCTCCCGTCACTGCCCCAGCTCCTGTCAAACTAGCAGTTCGAAAGCAAGAAATTGCAAGTAGATCAATAGGGACCACTTCGGTGGGAAAAGATCTTGGGGACATGAAAGGAGCCTCATTTGGGTGTACCCTGAGTGGAGTTCCTCCAGCAAAAATCCTTTCAAGCCAGAAAGAACCTTTGTGTGCCTCTGTCATGGTTTTAAAAATTGCCTGCTATGATCAACGGAAGACAATTGGCTTGTGATATGAAGGTGTGCCAGCCATGTGGAATGAGCCAATGTTGTAACCACCCTGCCAAGCTGACTCTCTACTGCAAAAATTAAGGGTCTAAGCTTGCTTCCCTCCTCCTAATCTTTTGTTTTATATTGTGTCTTTCGGTTTATAAGCCTGTGGGCATAGACTGTTCCACTTCTCACATCTTTGAGGGCACACAGTAGACTAAAATGAGTTAACTAATGAATAAAGATTGAGCTGAAATTTTGGAAAAACACAGCACACACAAATCCAGATAAGATCCAAGCAACTTACTTTGGAGGTACAACACTTGAACATTGAAGCTGACGAGTACACTTCCTCTTCTTCATTAAACAGGTCTTTGACCGCAACTTCAGTCTGAGGTACCTCCTTTGCTTATGTTTGGGCATTTTCTCTAAGCTCAGGTTAAGCTATGTCTGCATTAACATTGTTAGTCTGACATCCTGTGAGGAGAAGACATGCATCAGAAATTATTTGGTTAAGTTACAATTTTTCCCCCGTTCATATCGGAAGCCAACAGACTGATCAGTAGACAAGATGCTGTCATCATCTAGAGTAGTGGTTTCCCAACCCTTTATTTGCCCATATTCCACCTAAGCATCTCTGAAATCCTTCCTCCTCCCCCTGTGACATATAATTCTTATTATTCAAAATGTGAACTCCTATTCATGTGGCGGAAGCATAAAAGGCCATTAACTTGGTCAAAACAAGAACACAGCGCCCATTAAACGAGAAAAATAAAAGAACAAAAGGATAGTTTAAGTACTGAGGAAGAAATCACTAATGAAATTGTCCATTCTTGAATTGTCCCCCAATTCTAAAAACCGAATTACCCCCTTGTGGAGCGTGTGCCCCATGTTGGGAACCACGGATGTAGAGGATGTCTGAATGGACTCACCTCCCTCATATTCTTCAAACATTTCAACTATGATGGGTCTTTTATCGCTTTCCAAAGCATGCAAGTCAATCGTTCCTCCAACTTTGAGCTAAAGTCCTACTAACTCAGACTTAGTTGAAAATAAGCCTCTCCGAAATGAATTGAGTTTACTTCCGAGTAAGCCTGGTCGCCGAAGAGCCAGCGCTGTCTGCTTCTGCAGACATTTCCGTGGTCATGTGGCAGGCATGACTAGACACCGGGGCGCACGGGACGCTGTCACCTTCCCACCAAAGTGGTCCCTATTTATCTACTTGCAATTTCTTGCTTTCGAACTGCGAGGTTGGCAGGAGCTGGGGCAAAGACGGGAGCTCGTTCCCGAGATGAGCACTGAACCCTAGAGTCGGATACGACTGGCTTTCGAGCGAGGGAAACCTTTGCCTTTACCTAAGCCTGGTCGCACTAATGCTATGAAATGATCTGAGCCACTTCCTTTTGATATGTTGCCTTCCCTATGATTGGATTACAAGCCCCATCGTGGTCAGCCAACTGTCTGGGGATGATAGGGCTTGTGATCAACGGACACCCCCACACACACACCTTTCCCCAGGGTCTTAATTGAAGAACCAGCATTACCTGCAGTAAAAGAATCCTTCGCCAAGCTCCACTACTTCCTTTACCACGCCTAACAATTCAAACTGGCAGCTCCATCTGCCTGAACCAATCAGAGCTCAGTATTAGGGTCGCAATTACGTCATGCGCCACGCCACTGGTGGATTCTCCAACCAATCGCGCGCCTCCGCTGGAAGAAGCGACCAATCAGATTTGAAAGGTGAAAAGAAAAAGAACCTGAGACATAGAGGGAGGGCCCGCCCTTTCGAACAAAACGGGCCAATAACAAAGCGCTTGCTTACCTTCCCCGACCACCAGAGAGCCCTCGTTCAACTCACTCCTATTCCCGCCCCATTCACGCCTATCTAACCAATTAGAGAGCGCGTCCCCTCCAAGGTGGCCAATTGGAAAGCCGGTCTCAGACCGTGGGGCGTTATACCCGCCGTTGACCAACAGGTGTGGAGAATTGGTCGAGCGGCGCCGCTCAGGCGGAGGACTTTCTGACAGTTGGCCAATAGGGAGCCACGTCTCTTCCACAACGAGAGAAAAAGGGGGTGGGTCCAGAGCTGTGGGAGAGGGAGGGGGGAAACTGCCACCGCCTGAGGAATGTCAACTATTCAACATGGAGACGGCGGTTACTACACTAGAGACCATGGTGAGGCTCGGCACCGTGGGCGGGCGGGCGGGCGCTGCCAGGGAAGGCCCCGCCGCGGCCTACCGGGTGCTCGTTGAAGCGACGGGGGGTGGGAAACCGTTATTGAGGGAGAGGTTATGAGGGAATATTCCCCTCCCCCCCGCAACGGACCAAACCATTCCTCACAGAGAGCGCGTTTGGTAGGCAAGAGAACGTTCAGTTGGGCGAGCCCATTCCTTTCTGGGGGGAGAGAAAGAAGACCCAAAGAAAGGGGCGTGTATTGGTCCCGTCCATTTCTTTCTCCAGCCTTGCCGTTGGAGGGCGTGGCTTATTTTTCAGGGAGGCGTGGCCTTAAACGAGACCGCCCCTTCCCGGGAAACCCTGCCGCGAAGGGGGCGTGGCTTACTGGGCTGGTCCATTATTTTAGCCATTGCCTCCATCTACCTTTTCTTCAGGTGTCTTTATTTATTTTCTCTTTTTAAGGATGAACAGGTAGGTGGCTACGAGATAGTAGATACTGTAAAAAGGTTTCTGGTGGGGGCTAGATGGGTCTATTTCTTTTCCTTTCCAGGGGAGGGCGATGAAACTTAAGTGGCTCAAGTGGCAAAGGCGCTGCCTGGGAGGCAGAAGGTCAGCAGTTCGATTCCTGAGTACTGCTGGACTGAGTGAGCTCCCGTCTTTGTCCCAGCTCCTGCCAACCTAGCAGTGCGAAAGCAAGACATTGCAAGTAGATAAATAGGGGCCACTTCAGTGGGAAGGTAACAGCGTTCTGTGCGCTCTAGTCATGCCTGCCACATGACCATGGAAATGTCTGCAGAAGCAGACAACACTGGCTCTTCGGCTTTGAAACAGAGACGAGCACTGAACCCTAGAGTCGGATATGGCTGACTTTCGAGCAAGGGAAACCTTTACCTTTACTTAGTATATATTATGCAGTTGGGATACACAGAGACTCCTCAAAGATTGTGGCGTTTTTGAACCACAATCGGGCACACCCCGGACAGTGGCAACCTCGTGTCGGCTAATCTTTCTCACACCAGGTCCTGTTTTAAAAAGGTTGAGAACTCATGAGTTACAGTAATGTTGGTAACCGGAATCTATACTGTATGCCTCTGACACTGAAACTGTAAGGAGCTGTGGTGGCTCATTCCTTCATTGGTGTAGGTAAATTGTAAGCATTCCAATGACAGAACAATGGAGTCAAAATATTTATAGAACTTGGGTGTGTATCTGGGTAAAAAGTGACAGAGTCCTTCTAAATTAGTCTCCTTCTTTCTATTTGCAGAGGTGGAAGTATTTTTGGGCTGCACTATTTTTATTCCATGTGAGGCATTTGGTGAGATTTGCTGGTGGAGTGTACTGTGACCTACCTTAATTCTCAAAGAGACAATCTAGATCCATGATGGTGAACCTTGGCACTCCAGATGTTCTTGGACTTCAATTCCCAGACGTCCCCTGAATCCACACGAATGGGTTTACTGCGATTCATCTGGCCCACGCCGCCTTTGTCACTCCTGGAAGCGGAAGTAAAACGTGCCCGTACGGTTAAGACTCTTCCGGGTTAACGCTTCCTCCGTACGGGCGCTTTTTACTTCCGCTTCCGGGAGTAACGAGGGTGGCGTGGGCCAGATGAATCGCAGTAAACCCATTTGTGTGGATTCATGGGGGCTTCTCGGAATTGAAGTCCAAGAACATCTGGAGTGCCAAGGTTCACCATCACGGCTATATAGAATGTATTTAGATGCCAAGTCCTGAAATAATTGTAGCTTTTACACTCTTTCAATATCATTAATGTCTTTTTCTATCCTTATTTTAAAAGTCTTTAAATGTTCTTTTTAGCCTAGATGCTTCTACTTACTCTGGATATGAAGAGGTATCTGTCCACTGCCCTTTTTATGTTGTACTACTAGTGAACATGTGCAGAAAGCAGTGCAATGTTAAAAGGGCATTGGCCAGTAATGCTCAGTCAGCACTTGAAGGAGAGTAAGTCATCTTTTATCCTTTAATTTTATTTTTGGTGACACGGCACAGTCTGAAACAGTTGTAGAGAGCTTTTATATCTGGAATTTTAAACTGGCTTGTTCTACGCACTGGACTGTTGTATAGTGGCTTTGTCAAAAAAATTATATGAAAGAATGACCGGATTACACGTAACAATATAATTGATCTCTGGCGCATCAGCCTATAGAGCCACATCTTTCCAGGTGCTCAAAGGATTCCTTCCTTCTCCCTAGAAGGTTGTTTATTTTTGTGATGTGATTCAGGAAAGATCTGAAAACATGGCTGGTGGGGAAGGTGTGGGGTCCTGAAGATGTCGTGACCCCCACCTGCTGGTTGGTTTAATATCAAAGTAATTTTCCTCTTTTTGATATGTGTGGGCGTTTTAGCGGGGTAATTTGTTTTACTGGAGTTGTTCTGGTTTTTAAGATTAGATTGTATGCCGCCCAGAGTCTTCATGAGTTGGGCGGCTATATAAATATGAATATAAATAAATAAATTTGTTCGTCACTAAAATTTTGTTTAGAGTGGCAACTCCATGAAAGCGTGCTATTATTCTTCCAAAAATTTGCAACTAATTATTTGTTTATTTATTTAATTTGACTTGTTTAGCTGCTCCCTCGTCAAGATTAAAAAGTGGCATTCCTCTGACTGCTTTAGAGATCATTTTTTGGTTCAAAACACAGCTACTAACTCCTTGCTCACCCGCTGTCTGTGCCACAGGAGCGCCATCTTCCCGCAAAGTTCCTTGCTGCTGACAGGTGCTCTGACTTCATTGCACTACTGTACTTCCCAGCTAGCAGTGCAATAGTATTGTCAAAGCACTTGCAAGCAGAGCCTGCAGCCGGATGGTCTCTCATGGTTTCTGGGGATTTCTCCAAATGTACTAACCTTACAGTTTCCTGACAAGCATGGTTAAGGATCTCTTTCCATATTCCACTGATCATAGGGTTGGAATGAGATTCAAGCAACTGGCAATTGTCGTCTTCAAAGCTCAGTAGCTTCTGACCTGATGTAGAGCAGATGCACAAAGAAATGTTAAAGCAAGGGTTCCCAACCTTTTCAAGCTGGGGGCTGGGTCACGCTCTCTCAGTCAGCTTCGAGGGCTGGAGGGCCATTTGCCCTGCCTACACAATAGGTGTGTGTGGCCATTTTGTCCCAACAGCTTCAAAGGAGCAGCCATTTTGTTTCTCGAATGCCCTTGGAGGGGTGGGGGTCCACCACATGAAATGGCATTGCAGGCCACATCTGACCCCCGGTCCTTAGGTTGGAACCCTTGTGTTAAATCAATCACACTTACATACCTGCAAGCATTAAAAAGAGTTCGGAAAGTTCCTCTACGAATACAGTTTAGGTGATGACTTGCAATGTGTATATTTTGATTGATCCTTTTGGGTATTTCAGTTCCAGAAAGCTGAGTCAGATCTGGATTACATTCAGGCAATGCTGGAGTTTGAAATGATGAAAGGTCTCCCTGATGAACTGTCTCAAGAGGTACCATACTCTAACTTAACCTTAAAACTCTTGACTGCTTAAGAATTTGTTCTTCAGGCCCTAAAGCGTGAAGTCATTATAGATGTTTGATATGTCTTTAGCCACCTGTATTAAGAAAATGTATGACAGACATACACTTAGGCTTATGTCCTGTGTTGTTTGGTGAAGACTTTTGGAGCACTGTAGTTTGAAAAAGTCCATAGCTCTTTAGACTTGCAGTTATTTTTTTTCTAAGGCTGAAATCTGTTGATCTCCATTAAACTAATACTTTTAATCCTGTTTTCCTGACTACAGGAAAACCCTCTAGTTCTGGTGCAGCAGCTGTCATCGGTGAAGTCTCGCTACAAAACGTTGTGCGAGCAGCTCGAAACGATTTCCAACGAACGGCAGGAGTCGATGCGTTCCATCCGGACCACGCTCGCTAAAACCGTGAAACTGGTCCAGGAAATCCAGCACCACACTGGCATAGAGGTAATGTAGATAAACTTATGTAAGGCAGAGAAATTCTGAGTACTCATTACAATTATGTAACATAACCTGGCCTGAGGGTCCGCCTATAGGAATCTATGGATCACGTGACCTGGTCTGAGGGTCCCAGTCATAGGAATCTATGGATGACATGACTTGGTCTGAGTGTGCCAATAGGAAACTATGGGTCACATGACCTAGTCTGAGGGTGCCCATAAGAATCTATGGGTCACATGACCTGGTCTGAGTGTGCCTATAGGAAATTATGGGTCACATGGCCTGGTCTGAGGGTGCCTATTGGAACCTATAGGCCACATGGCCTGGTCTGAGGGTTCGGACATAGGAAAATATGGGTCACGTAACCTGGTCTGAGGGTCCGGTCATAGGAATCTATGGATCACATGACCTGGTCTGAGCGTGCCAATAGGAAACTATGGGTCACATGACTGATTCTGAGGGTGCCCATAAGAAAATGGGTCACATGACCTGGTCTTAGGGTGCCCCTAGGAAAATAGACTACATTTTCTGTGAGGTTCTTTGTGGGATTGCAAAATATAGTTACTCTCCTCCTTTCTTCTCCCCAGATCTCCCCTTTGTCAGACGAAGAACAGCTTGCTATGCAACACTTAATGCCCCAGGTCCCTGAGATGACAGATTTTCCAGCAAAACAGGTTAATTTGGGCCCTGAGGGACTTGCTTTAACATGTCTTCGTTCTTGAGTTGTTCAGGAAGCAGCCCCTGGTTGCCTGGTTACTGGAGAAGACATATCAGTAAAAACATTTTTTCTTCATTCTTTCTCTTGGTCTGTTGCCAAGATTTTACCCAGATGCCATCCTTTTTAAAATCCTTGCTTTGTATCTTCAGCTGTCCTTTTCTAGTTCTCAACTTTCTTAAATATCCTGTTCACAAACCGAGGTGTAAACTGCTTTGTTTGGAAGGTCAGCTGCCAATGTCCCACGTCATCGTGTCACTGGTTCGTTCAAAATGTTCACTCTGGACCCTTTTGAACTGCCATGGCTGTTCTTGTATGCAATCTCTGATTGATTTTGCAGTTACCGAATGAACAGGAATTCACTGTTTACTCTCTGGACAGGCAGTAAGGCTTGATATCGTATATACTCGAATATAAGCCGACCTGAATACGGCCCGAGGCACCTAATTTTGACCTGAAAATCCAGGAAAATAGATTGACTTGAGTATAAGCCGAGGGTGGGAAATGCAGCAGCTGCTAGTGAGTTTCAATAATCGAAATTCATGAAAATATGGTAAAATTAATTAAATTGTTGGCGCATCTCAATCTGGCGTGGTCTTGGGACCCTCATGGTCATTGACCCGAGTATAAGCTATGATCCCTTTTTGGGGCTAAAAAACTCGGCTCAAACTCAAGTATATACAGCAATTATTCAAATGTTAAGGAAGGTGTTCAGAAAGTTGGCTAAAATTATCCCATACTCTTGCCTTCTGACATTTAGAACAACTTCAAAACCAAAATTTTCCATTTTGATATTTTTTAAAAATTTTGTATTCTTCATCCACAGAATTGCCAGACAGAACCGGAAGTCCACTGATGCCAGGCAGAAAACTCCAAAAAGAACTTGGCAATTGAAGTTGGCAAATGAGACCATAACTAAACATGCAGTTATTTAAATTGTTGTTCACTACTGTTCCTGTTCTTTTGTACATAGGTCCTGTAACAATGAGTTATGTCTGTGACAGGGAATTATGTGCCAGTATTATGTCTTTATTAAGACCTGACATTTTGAAAGATGCTTCCAACACTGTGCTAATGTTTCCACTGAGAGCAATATTTATTGATTTTTTAAATTATAAATAAGTATTTGCATACTGTCCTTATTTTTAAAGAAGTAGAACCAATTTAAATACACAACAGTGTGTTGGATTTTTTAAAACCTACTACAGTGAAATAGATATTAAATTGTGCTGCTCGTTGTAAGCATCTTTATGCTGTGGAATGACTTTAACTTTACATCTTAAGTACTTGAACTAGGGTGAGATTTCCAAACAGGGACACATCCCATGCATTTTAAAATTAGCAACTGCAGCTTGTATGTCACTAGCATTTTGGGGTGCTCTGTTTCTGAAATGCAGGATCAGTGCTGAAATGTGGGAAGATGATAACTGAACATCTATTTTGTGAACCTTCTTCCCCTACCTGCAGATCATGAGCTCAACCTGTTTTACTAAACTCAGCAGCCCTAAGGTCTGGTCTTTTGCAGAACTGGTCCTACAAAGGCAGACCACCCTATAGAATTTTATGGCCACATTTGGTGCTAATCTGGGCTTTTTCTGAAGCAATCCATCCATGGCAATGATGGTGAACCTTGGCACTCCATGTGGTTTTGGATTTCAATTCACAGAAGCCCAAGTCTCTGTGAATCCACACAAATGGGTTTACTGCGCATGTTCTCAGACTTCAATTTCCAGAAGCCCAATTTTCTGTGAATCCATACCAATGGGTTTACTGCACAAACATGCAGTAAACCCATTCATGTAAAATTTGACAGGCTTGGGCTTCTGGAAATTGAAGTCCAAGAACACATAAAATAAACCCATTTGTATGGATTTACAGAGACTTGGGCTTCTGGGAATTGAAGTCCAAGAACAGCTGGAGTGCCAAGGTTCACCATCACGGGTTTATGGGAAGCTTTGTTTTCTTATTGTCTTGTTCAGTTGAATGTGCGGTACTTCTGGTATATTTCAAAGCCATAGGTGAAGCAGTAGCTAAAATGGGAGTACTGTATTCCCTTAATTTTTTTTTAAAAAAGGAAAGAATAAAGTTTTATTAATATTCCTTTCATCTTTTATTGATTGCCCTACCTTATAATGCCCTGTTTACTCCCCAGAATGTTGCTTCTTAAATTGGTAACTCCAGAGACTAGTTTGGTTTGCCTTAAGCCAGCCTACCTTTTTTTTTATTAAAAAAAAAGCAGTTCTTAATGCTTATGAACATGCAAAACACAGCAGTTACGGATTTGCAGCTAACAAACTTGAGATGGCTGCCAAGAAAGTATGAGACCAGGGTGCCTCACGACAGAGTGAGCTCCCATCTCTGTCCCAGTCCCTGCCAACCTAGCAGTTCAAAAGCAAGAAATTGTAAGTAGATAAAGAGGTAATACTTCAGGGGGGGGAAGGTAAACAGCATTCCATGCGCTTTGTCATGCCTGCCACATGTCCATGGAAAGCTCTTAAAAAGGGCCTTTCCCCCAATTAGTGAGAAAGGTGTGATGGAATTCTTCTGAGAGACTGGTATGTTGGGGTGTATGTGAAGTGCAAAATGTGTCTCCAGTGTCATATTATGCAGATTTTTGCAGACTGAAAACAGCTGTAACTGTCTGATGACTTTTAATGCTACTGCTTTATGAATGACTTGAATGCCTAGAGTGTGAATTAGCAGCTTTGGGAGAGTGAGACGTGTCAGTGAGTTTAGCTTTGAGTGTTAATCATGCTTGTACCCTATCTATCTAAAGAGCTCACAGTTTGCAACATGCAAGGTTATGATGCCTGCCAGACAGGTTTAACCAGGGATTCTCAACGTGTGGCCCGTGGCACCATTTCATGTGACCGACCATCACCACCACCAAACCAGGAAGTGCCATGAGGAAGAGGAAGGGCAAAACGGCCATCCTGCCCCTGAAGTTGTCTGAGGGAGTGTGACTTGGCCCCCGGCTTAAAAAGGCTGAGAACTCCTGGGTTTGTTTACTGAGATGTGCCCAAGATTGCATAGTTTGATTTATTGAACTGCAGAAACCCTTTGTGTTCAGGGTATGCTTTTTTCTGAGGATTATTAACTGGTATCCTGATTTCAAGCGTGCCTGCATGGAATCCAGTCCCGTCGACAAAGGTGTTTATTTTCACATCAATGGCCTTTGGAAGAGTGTAATCTTTTCCTGTCAATGATTGCTCGGGGATGAACCCCGTTTATTTAAGTGTAGTTCTGCAAAGATATAGATTAACTTGTAGGACTGTAGCACTGATCCAGCTGCTGAAAGGATCATCTGCAGAGATCTAGACTAAACCTGTAGGATTGTGGCACTGATCCACCAAGCTTTCTTTAGTGCTTCCTAATTTAGGGTAGCTCAAGTAGCTAAAACGCTGACTGGGAAGCGGAAGGTCAGCAATTCGATGCCCGAGTACTGCAGGACGGAATGAGCTCCCGCCTTTGTCCCAGCTCCTGCCAACCTAGCAGTTCGAAAGCAAGAAATTGCAAATTGATTAATAGGGACCACTTCGGTGGGAAAGGTAAACAGCGTTCCGTGCGCTCCGGTGTCTAGTCATGCCTGCCACATGACCACGGAAACGTCTGCAGAAGCAGACAACGCTGACTCTTCGGCTTGGAAACATGAGCACTGCACCCTGGAGACGGACACGGCTGGCTTTTTGAGCAAGGGAAACCTTTACCTAATTTAGGGTAGACTAGCAGAAGAATAGAAGAGTGCTACATGTTCTAGGGCCGTGATGGCCAACCTTGGCACTCCAGATGTTCTCGCACTTCAATTCCCAGAAACCTCTCGCAGCGCATGCGTACTACGGCTCGCCGGCTAGGAATGCGGCAGCCAGCCTGGCCGCGAGGCGCGCGCATGCGCGGTGGGGACCGAAGGTCGCGCGCCGTTCCCTTGGCTCCCCTTTTCTCTCCCCCCCCCTCCTTCTCGCAAGGCGGGAAAAGGAGGAGGAGACTGACAGTGACACCGTTAGTAACGGCCGGGCCGGCTCTTCTCCTCCTAAGTTCCTTCCCTCAGACATTATTACCTCAGGGAGTGAGTGGGGGGGGGGGGGGGACGGCTCGGGCCTGAGAGAAAGAGGGGAGGGCCGTTGAGGGGGAAGCCCAGCCATGATGGGGGCGACTCCCCTCCCCCTCCGGCCTCCCCCCAGCCCCTCCCCCCTCCTCCTCCCCTCTCTCGAAACGACCTATAAAGTCGAATAATGAGTGTTTCCCCCCCTCCTCATCATCATCAGAGGCGCGGTTGCTGAGGAGAGAAGGAAGCGGTGTGTGGAGGACACTCTGCCCCCCCCATATCATTCCCACTCACCCCTCATTTTGTTGTTATTTCACCCCCACACACCAAGCACCCCCCTACCGACCCCGCCTGAGGGGAGCCATTGCTGGAACCATGGACGAACAAAGTGTTGAGGTAAAATAATATAAAATACTTATGAGTGATGATGATAAAAGGAGGGGGGGTCACCTGTTCGGGTGGGGGAGGGGCTGCCCTTGCCTCTATCCTATGGTGGGGAATCAGTGGAAAAGGTCTTAATTTCATTGAGTTTTAATTTCCCTTTTAAAAAAAAAAAACTGTGTGTTTTGTGTTAGGTGTGGATTGTTTTGGAAATCAGGCCTCTCTCTGGTCCCTCTTTCCCTGACAGACAAAACAGGGTGGGTTGGGGTGTGTGTGTGAAAAGGACGAGCAACCCTGCATTAATGAATCAACTGAATCAATTAACCATTCCCTACACTTATGGCATTTTTTTTTTTTAAAAAAAGAGGCTTCCTTGGTTATTATTAGGAAGCCTGGATGCCCTTAGGTAAAGGTCAAGGTTCCATTTGCTGGAAAGCCAGTCGTATCAGACTCTAGGGCGCAGTGCTCATCTCTGTTTCCAAGCCGAAGAGCCAGTGCTGTCTGCTGCTGCAGACGTTTCCGTGGTCATGTGGCAGGCATGACTAGACACCAAAGTGCATGGAACGCTGTTTTACCTTTCCCACCGAAGTGGTCCCTATTTATCTACTTGCACTTTTCTTGCTTTCGAACTGCTAGGTTGGCAGGAGCCGAGGACAAAGATGGGGGAGCTCATTCTGCCCTGCAGTACTTGGGAATCGAACTGCTGACCGTCCGCCTTCCCAGTCAGCGTCTTAGCCACTTGAGCCGCTGCAGTCCTTACAAGGCCCTTAACTTTCCCTATTCCTGAAATAAGAGGACAGCTGGTTGAGATTTTAGGACTTTTGGGGTTCCTTCTTTACATCTCTCATCTCTTCCCCCCACTAGGTCCGTGAGGGCGAACACTTGGCACTAATGTTCTTGGACTTCAAGTCACAGAAGTCCCCGTGAATCCACATGAAGGGGTGGTTTACTGCGATTCATCCAGCCCGTGCTGCCCTCGTCGCTCCCAGAAGCAGAAGTAAAACGCACCCGGACGTTGCTTCCGGGAGCAACAAGGCTGGTTGAATCACAGTGAACCCCTTCGTGTGGATTCACAGGGTGCTTGGACTTCTGGGAATTGAAGTCCAAGAACATTAGTGTGCCAAGGTTTGCCATCGCGGCACTATGTGTTGGGGAGGGATCCCTACTGCTTTGATGTCAAGACACTTCTTGCCCCCCCCCCCCCCCTCAACAGTTTATAGCTGCAGAAAACTAGAAATGCTGGTTGTGATGAGAGGGGGTGGTTTAATATTTGACACATCCCCATAAAAAAAAAGATATTTGAAGAAATCAACCCTGACTGCTCCTTAGAAGGTCAAAGAGTAAAGATGAAGTTAAAGTACTTTGGACATCAAATGAGAAAGAGAGGACTCGCTTGAGAAAGCCTTGGTGCTGGGAAAGGTGGCGGGCGAAAGAAGAAGGGGGCAGCAGAGAATGAGATGGATAGATGGTATCGTAGAAGCAATGGGCACAGAGCTGGGTGGGCTGAGGAGGATGTTGGAGGATAGGGGTGCCTGGCGGGCAATGGTCCATGAGGTCGCAACCACCCCCCCAAAAAAATAGGGATCAGGATAATTTCTGACCTAGTTGTATGAATTTATAATAAGGGTCCCCGGATTATTTTTTGTTTCCTGCCTGCCATCGTTCCTGAGCTTCAGGCCGGCCCTACCATGAGGCGGAGTTAAGGCAGGTGGCTCAGGTGGCAGAGGTTTGGGCAGTGGTGGCAGCAGGATCCTGTGTTTTTTCTGTCGGTGGGGCAATTATTGTCTATTGTATATTATCGTTACTGTATCGCATTGTATTTTATTTTTATTTTTTGTATCATTTGATCTGTGATTTTGTAATGCTTTTGGATACTATGTATTTTTTTGCTCTTATACTTTATATCTGTATTATATTTATTGATTGTAATAGTTATGTATATTGAACTGTTGTAGCCACTCTGAGTTGGCCTTGGCTTGAGTATTAAATAAATAATTTCTGGCCATTTCTCCCCAGCTCACTAAGCGATGCCATGCTGTCACCAGGGTTCAATTAAAATTAACTGGTCAGTGTCGGTTTTCTTTTAGAATGGGTAGACCACCCAGATGGGCAAATGTGTGTGTGTGTGTGTGTGTGTGTGTGTGTGTGTGTGTGTGTGTGTGTGTGTGTGTGTGTGTGTGTGTGTGTGTGTGTGTGTAAATGATTGGATGGATAGATAGATGGGTTATGGATGGATAGATAATTTATGGGGTAAGGAATGTGCAGGTGACATTTGGTCTTATGCCTCAGGCAGGAAAAAACAACAATACAGCCCTGCCTGAATTTTGTTCTAGCTCTTTGTGGAGACTAGTGTTCAAAGCAGTGCTTATCGCATCTGCTTGTCAATGTGTGATTTTTCCTGATGCAGTTGCATTTTTAGGTGTTGTCCATCACTTTTGCTGTAATCTTGCTGTGTTAACTGATTTTTTTTAAAAAAGAGAGTCAATGCAATATAAGCAAAACAGCTAGCACAAATTTTCATAAAACAAGTTAACAAATGTTTTTGGGTTCCCTTCATGGTGATCTTCATGAGGGATGAGCTGAAGAAGATGATGGCATTGAGGGTAGCTATAATCTTCCTTTACGTCCCGGGAAAGAACAAGAGGATGGCAGTTCTAACTGTGCAGGCTGTAAAGGATCAGGGCCTATCCACTCCTGCCAGCCTTCCACAATACCAGAGGTTTCAGGTGTTTTTATGCCTCCCTTCTTGGTGGTTCTCTATATTGGCTGTGGTGTCAAGGGGTTTTGGTTTCCACCTATAGCTTTCCTACTCTCTTTGATGTCTGAATGTGAAGGTGTAAAAGAACCCCTGAGACCCTCTCTTGATGTGTGAAGGTATGGACTAGGCAGCTGCAGGCTTGGATCTATCTATCTATATCTATCTATAAAAGAGAGGTGTTTGTATGTCCCACATCCCTGGACGGAACCCCCTGAAATTTGGCACGCACCTACCTTGGCGCTCCAGGATGGTTTGTGCCAGGGAACCGTGGCTGACGGGGGCCCCTAGGCCCCCAAATGGATCTCTTTCACAAAGATCTGTTGCCCAATGAGCTGGCTGATGTCACCAGGCAGGTGGGATTGTGACATCTGTCACCAGGCAGGTAACATCGCCTGGGATTGTGACATCATTTGCCTTTCCCTCTGAGCACAGCTGTAGTTTTCACAGTAGGTGGAAGGCAAGTGGGCATGCGAGATCAGCACTATGGGAGTCACAAGACACAAAGAGGAGGCGCCGTTGGGAAGGGTGAGGGTGGTAAGTGACCGTCGACGGAGGTGGGTGAGGGGACAGAGGGAGGGAGGAGTGACCCACATACACAACTATATGTACCTGAGTGAAGCCAAGTCATCGGCTAGTGTTGCTATAAAGTTAGTATTGATAGATCTCAGGTATAGAATTTGCACAGTATCCCTTGTCACCTCTATGATGAAGAGGGCTGGTTCTACATTCCTTCTGAAGTGGGTTCAGACTACTATGAGGCCAGGATTTCCATATCCCTCAGTGGGGTAAAAGCATAAAGACTGTGACAGTGCCGCTATAGGATGGTGATCAAAATACAGTTGAACCCCGCATAGCGAAAGAGCTCCGTTCCACGCCGCGGAGCCGCGGCAAGGCACTAACGAGTCTCCCTCTCCAATTACAGGACAGGAAACCAGGGGACAAAGAGAAGGTAGCAAACCCGGTTCCCCCCGCTATGCGGATCCAATGGGAGAATTCCCGCATAACGAAAAAAATGTTCATTATACAGGGTTTCCATTAACCGGGGTATACCCCACTTAGCGGGAACCCCGTATAACAATTTTTTTGTTATGGGGGGGTATTGCCTTTGTATAACGAATGCTTTGCTGTATGAATTTTTCGTTAAACGGAGCATTCATTATGCTGGGTTCCACTGTAACTCCTTTGGCTTGGGCTTATTTATGTTTTTTACAAGTTCAGATACTAAATGTGTATACAGATTCATATTACGGTATTTGATTTAATATAAACAGACAGGGTGTATGTAATGAACAAGCAAAACTGATGGTAGTGTTTTATCTTACCTTTGACTGGAATGCTTTTTTTCTTTTTCTTTTTTGGCAGAGCATTGCTGAAGTGTTCCGATGTTTCATTTGTATGGAGAAGTTGCGCGATGCGCGCCTGTGTCCACATTGCTCAAAGCTGTGTTGTTTTAGTTGCATTCGGGTAAGTGGAGGGTGGAGTTTTGGGTGAAACTACCTATTAGACTTATAGGTATTTGTCTATTTGTATTGTTCTCCATTAAGAAGCCCTAGTAAGCTTCAGAGAAACCACAGTTTAGTGTCTGAAAGCCATGGTTATCTTTCTAAGCTGGAGATATCCTTGACCTTTGTGAATGAAGAAAATAGATGTCAATGCTTGCATTCAGACTTCCTCATGCTTACAGCAGACCTATGAAAATTAGCAGAACAAGGAAGCCTTGAATAACTGAGGTCACACTGAATTCATTGGACTTGTGTCTGTAGGTTTAAATCAGGGGTTCCCAACCTACAGCCCATGGGCCGGCCCCAGCCCAAATTCATCCGGCCCCTGGGCCAGATTGCTACCAATGCTGAATGTGCCCTGACGTCACTGGAAGTGCCTAAATGCAGCGTTTTCACAACGAAACGCTGCAAAAAAAAAAATGGTGCGAAAATGTTCCTCTCTTGCTCCCTCCTCCATGGGAAGCAGTGGAGGTGGGAAAATTACCCAGAAACCTAGCACAAATGTATGTGCCACCACCGGTGGGAAGAACCACATGACCGGCCCCCTCAGCTGATTGAGGGGGCGTGGTCAGGCCCCTGTCAGGAAAAGGTTGGGAACCCCTGGTTTAAATCAAAAGCTCTTCCATTAGTTTTGCAGATGTATAAGTTCTGACAAATGCATCAACATGTGTGCATATAACACACCTGTATCTTCTAATAATTACAAAGTATTTTAGGGTTTTTAATCATATACCTATTTTTGTTTCACAGCGTTGGTTGACGGAACAAAGAGCTCAGTGTCCACATTGTCGGTAAGTATCTCTCAGGCTCCATATATGCATGTTCATGGTTGAATTGTTGTTGAGGGAGGTCTCAGTTGGGTGTTTACACGCTATCCGTAAGGTTGCCCAGCCACACACTTTTGGGAAGAAATTCCACTGGGCAGGGGGCATTGCCGAGAGATGTCTGTACATATTTCGATATTGTTTAATAAAGTACTAGGAATCTGTCCTTCATTATTTAAGATGAATTCTTTGGCTCTAACTTGGAAAGCTCTTTCTTTTAGAGCCCCGCTCCAGCTACGAGAACTGGTCAACTGTCGTTGGGCTGAGGAAGTGACCCAGCAACTTGACACGCTCCAGCTGTGTAACCTGAACAAGCATGAAGAAAACGAAAAGGACAAGTATGTGAGATTAGGTTGCCGTTGTACAGAGAATTTGAAGTGTTTTGGCCAGGGGATTGGCTCAAACTGGGAAACAAATACTGAGTTTTTCCAAGCATTCTGTAAATGAAATGGTAGCCATGATGTCAAGAATTGGATTAACAGTTAAGTGATGTGCCAAGGAGTTTAGGTCCTTGTAATGCTTTTGCTGTCTTATCTCAGTCCAGATTGAATGGCCTTGGTAACCAAGCCAGATGTGTAGCCAGGCTAATTATGCCTATGCTGTTATTCTGAAGAAGTTATAGACAATCTTTTGTTTTCTTATTTAGGTCTACATTTAAAATAAAAGGGTGAGTTTGAGAACTATCCCTGCAGTTCTATTATGATACGGGCATGCTCAGATGGCTGTGACAGACTAGGCACCATGATGGCGGACCTTGGCACTCCAGGTGTTCTTGGACCTCAATTATCAGAACCCCATGTCAGCATTCCTGCTGATCAGAGCTTCTGGGAATTGAAGTTCAAGAACAGCTGGAGTGCCAAGGTTTGCCATCACTGGACTACAGGCTGAAATACCAGGCCTCAGCCTTTTCTCCACCTTAATAGCTGTAGTGAAGAGTTGAGGTTTCTCACCACAGTCTCCAGCGCCACGGGCTATGGGGCAGAGATCAACATCGGGAAATTTGAGGAAAACTTTTGCACACGTTATACGGGGGTATTACTCTATAGTGGGAATCTTTTGCTTGCATATTTGTCTAGTTTTTTGAATCAGTGGAAGGAGCAAAATGGGAATGACTGGGGATGCATTAGTATCTAGTTTGCATCTTGTTTATCATGGTATCCAGAGGTGGAAATATCAATTGAAAGTAAATGTCTCATTGGTGGCACAACCAAGAAGGTGGACTTCTAAAATTTGTTGGTTTGCTTGCCTGCGTTTTGCAAATTGTATTTCTTTTTTTCCTCTCTCTCTGAAAAGGTGTGAAAATCATCATGAAAAGCTCAGCGTATTTTGCTGGACGTGTAAGAAATGTATTTGTCACCAGTGTGCCCTTTGGGGAGGAATGGTGAGTTTCAGCAATTTGCATGTATTTATTTAGCTATTCAAGAGACTACGGTGGCTTACTGGTTGAGACGCTGAACTTGACGGCTGGAAGGTCGGCAGGTCAGCAGTTCAAAATCTTGAGTGCTGCATGAAGGTGTGAACTTCTGTCTCTGATGTCCCTGCTCCTGTCAGCCAAGCAGTTTGAAAGCATAAATAAGCACCATACCACTTTGGTGGTGACCAATGTTCTGTGCACTCTGGTGTTTAAAGTGCCTGCCACATGTCCACACATGTCCCCGCAAACAGCGATGGCTCTTTGACTATGAACAGAGATGAGCACTGAACCCTAGAGTCAGATATGACTGGTTTTCGAGCAAGGGCGACCTATTTAGCTATTCAGTTGTGCTGCCAGTTGCACAGAAGGAATTCAGTAACTTTAAGCGAAGACATAGATATCCTCCTGTGATAGGCAGTTTTGCTTTTTGCATAATATGACTGCTATATTAGAATAACGGGTGAGCAAAATACACCCTGGCTTTCATCTCCGATTTGTCTCTCTAGCAACACAGTCATTCTCATAAATTTAAACTTTTCCAAAAAGTTGGTGAAAGCTAGAATCCCTTGAGATTTGTGCAGAATATTTAGGCACAGTCGGGCAGGTGAACCACCCTACCTGTGATGCTGTGGGTCCATTGCATTCCTTTGCTTCCTTAGGTTCAGAAAAAAAGTCACATGCCTAGTCATGTATTCAGAGGAAAACATAGGAGTCTGGTTGAAGTAATGAGAATTTTGTATATATGGAACAGAAACGAGATGCAAGGCTTGTCAGTAAATGAAATTCAGGGTCTTTGTTCAGGGAATGTACAATGGTTCGAGTGAAGGCGAGGGAAATAACCTTCAGGCTAAAATTGGTTTGTTTGTGTATGCATCTGTTTCTTAACAGCACGGAGGACATACGTTTAAACCATTGGCTGAAATATATGAACAGCACGTCACAAAAGTGAACGAAGAGGTTGCCAAGCTTCGTCGAAGGCTTATGGAATTAATCAGTTTGGTGCAGGAAGTGGTAAGGTCACCTTATCTACTCATTTTATAACATTGATTTCAAAAGCTGGGCATGAGCTGTCTCAATAAAGGTCATAAAGACACTCCCAGTGGGGGCTTGAGATAAGATTTCCATAAAGACAAAAATGGTTTTACCAGTTTAGAATAAATTTCTGTGGTAGGAGCCCTGATAGCGCAGTCGTTAAGCTGCTGTCCTGCAACCAAAAGGTTGTGGGTTCGAGGTTGACTCAGCCTTCCATCCTTCCAAGGTCGGTAAATTGAGTACCCAGCATGTTGCGCACAAAATGCTAATTAACTTATGAACCGCCCAGAGAGTGCGCTAAGTGTGGTTGCATCAGTAGAATTTAAGACCTACTTGTGCATATGTTTGATTTAAAGTAAATTCTTATTAATCTTTTGTCCTTATTTTTAGATTACAAGTGGGTTGTTTTTTGGTTGAACTGGGTTGAACTAAGAGGCAGTGAAGGTTTTTTCACAAAATGGAGAAAAGTGTGTGGTATCTATAAAGTTTGAGAATTGCCGTTTTAAGTCGGCATGGCACGGGATGCATTGATTGTGGAATTATCATGTTGCCTGAAGAGGCAATATATTATTCTGACAGAGGAATGCTTTCTGCATTATAGATCTGTCTGAGTTTTAGCCTGTAGTTTAAGATGGGACTGTGGTGGCTTAGTGGTTAAGATGCTGAACTTGACAACTGGAAGGTCGGCAGGTCAGCAGTTCGAGACTTGAGTGCTGCGTGGCGGAGCTCCCGTCTCTGTCCCAGCTCCTGCCAACCGAGCAGTTGAAAAGCAAGAAATTGCAAGTAAATAAATGGGGACCACTTTGGTGGGAAGGTAAACAGCGTTCCATGTGCTCCTGCCACATGGAAGGTCCGTCCAACCAGAGCGGACCGGAGGGGCTCTCTAATTGTGCCATCGGCCAGGGGGGCACGCCTCTCTGGCACAAGGAGGAGAGCCTTCTCTGTGTCCACACCGGCCCTTTGGAACCTCCTGCCTGTGGAACTGCGTCTCCAGACGGAGTTGTTGCCCTTTAGAAAAGAACTAAAAACCTGGCTGGCGGGCCAAGTTTGGGGTGCAGGTGGAGGGGTGGCTTCCGTTGGGTGGTTAATATAGGGGAGGATGCCTGCCCCACGGTTTCTTCAGTTCCTGCACCCCTCTCTTTTTAGGGGTGGGTTCTTATTGCTGGTTTTTATCTGTTTTTATTTGTTTTTATCTGTTTTTACCCATTGTTGTGAACCGCCTGGAGTCGGCTTTGGCTGAGTGGGCGGTATAGAAATTTGACAATAAATAAATAAATAAATAAATGACCATGGAAACGTCTGCAGAAGCAGACAGCGCTGACTCTTTGGCTTTGAAACAGAGATAAGCACTGAATCCTAGGGTTGGCTACAACCGGCTTTTGACCAAGGGCAACCTTTACCTTATAATAATATTAATTTTGTGTCAGAAATTATTCTGGGTCGAAAGGATTTTTGCTGGAGAAACTCCGCTCAGTGGACATCTGAATGAGGCTCCTTTCATGTACCTGAGAGCTGGGACAGAAATAGGCGCTCAATCCTTCATGCACTACCCGGGTCTTGAACTGCTGGCTTGCCGCCCTTCCAGCCAACAAGGCGAGCTTCTTAACCACCGAGCCACCACCCCAGCCCCTACCTTTACCTTAAGAAGTTATCAGGTCTGCAAGCATGTTATGTTTGATAATCTGTTCATTAAGTCACTAGAGGGCGCTGTACAGAATGCTATAACTGTGCATAATTGGCCAGATTTTCATGATGGCTGTGCTGTGTTAAGATGATCATGTTGCACTAATCCAAAGAACATCTTCACAATAAATTCAGAGAAAATCTTCTGCCTTGGGTGCATTTGACTTTTAATAAGGCCTTTTTCCTTCACAGGTCTTTACATCTTTGGCTGTTGAATTGAGGAATTATGCGCTAGTAGTAAACTAATGCTTTTTTTTTTGGTGATTTGCAGGAGAGGAATGTAGAAGCAGTACGTGGCGCGAAAGATGAGCGTGTCCGGGAAATCAGGAATGCCGTAGAGATGATGATTGCTAGGTTAGATACCCAGCTGAAGAACAAACTTATAACACTAATGGGTAGGCACTCTTAGCAACCTTTTTCTGTTAATTGTATCAGATAGGTTGGACCTGTTAGCTCCAGAGTACATATGAAGGCTAGACTTGAGCTTTTATCAGAGATCTTTAGCTTCTGTCCTCAATTATTTCTACACTATTGCATTGAGACTTTTAAAATGGCAGGGGAAAAAAAGGGAAATCTGTACTAAACCCAGTGAACTGAAATCATAAATTTATTTCAACCTGAATAGAGTCAAGTTGACATCTTGCTAATAACATTTGGCCCATTTGTGAATTCTTTGGGATTTAACTTAAAAGGATGCATATATGTACACATGCATATTGTTTTCTTAATTTTTTTCAAGTGAAGTTTTCTAAATGTCTTATCTTCCATAATATGTTTGTGGACAGTTTTCTTCTCTACAATCTCAAAAAATTCAGATTTTGTTCCCTTGTTTTTCTAAATAGGCCAAAAGACATCTCTCACTCAAGAAACAGAACTTTTGGAGTCTCTGCTACAGGAAGTGGAACACCAGGTGATGGAAACAGATGGTTTTAAGCCTACTGAGGTGGTTTGATTTACTTTAATGCCAACTCTCACTAGCAGATAGTATCGATTGTTTGGCTTCTTGTTTGGCAAACACAAATTCTTTTATCTGTGTCACGTAGCTTTTCTTAGAGTGTGAATATTCCTATTTGGATATAATTATGTTAGACAGTCTTGGTTTTCTGCATCCTCTCTGTGTGTCAGAGTGGAAAGAGCAGCTATGGATTAGATATGGCAGTGGTGGCGAACCTATGGTATATGTGCTAGAGGAGACACTCGGAGCCCTCTGTGGGCACGCATGCTGTCGCTTCAGCACAGAGTTCACCCGCCCTTCTGCTCAGCAGCCCAATGGGAGAACATCCTCCCTCCCCCCAGCACAAAGTTCGTCCCACCCCTCTGCTCAGCAACCCAATGGGAGCGCTTCCCTCCCCCCAGCACAGAGTTTAATATGTTAGACCTAATACTTTGGGGAAATGGGAGTTTTTGGAGGGGGAATAAAAGCTCCCAGAATTTCCTGAGTTGTAGCTGAGGGATTCTGAGAGTATTTATTTATTTATTACACTTTTATATTTCCGATTTAGTGTTTAGTAAGCCAAGTAAGTAACTTTCCCCAGGCTTTGATTAAATGGATGAAGGATGTAATCTTAACACAGGTATGCCTTTGTCCTTTTCTTAAATACAGTTGCGGTCCTGCAGCAAAAGTGAACTGATATCCAAAAGCTCCGAGATCTTGATGATGTTCCAGCAGGTCCACCGGAAGCCCATGGCCTCTTTTGTCACGACCCCTGTCCCTCCAGACTTCACAAGGTACATACAGCAACAGCCTCTGTATAATGGGTAGATTTGTTGCTTAAAGGCTGTTGCAAAGGATGCTAGTTCCCCCCTGCATTTATCTATCCCAAATGTGGCATTTACAACCTCTTAGGCGTATTGTTATGATACCTACTTGTTATTTTTTTTGTGCGTAGGAAGGTAGCTGTGGAAATTTTGACTTAAGTTCATGGAACCCATCCAAACATTACATCCTGCCAACTTTGCCAAGTGGGCAAATTGGACTCCATACCCACAATACATGTGAGGCAGGAGACATTGGGTCCGTGATCCACTCCGGGTTTCTTCTTGGGTACAGTCACACAGAGAAAACATCTGGACAGGTTCCATTTCTGGCATACAACCCAACATTTCAATTTTATATATTTACTGAAATGTTCTTTGTGTTGTTGTCACATTTAAACAGAATGTAGCGTGTAAGGCTGCATCCCTTATGTAAGCTTCCCTCTAGGGCCATGATGGTGAACCTTGGCACTCCAGGTGTTCTTGGACTTCAATTCCCAGAAGCCCAAGTCCCTGTGAATCCACACAAATGGGCTTAAATACAGTAAACCCATTTGTGTGGATCCACAGGGACTTGGGCTTCTGGGAATTGAAGCCCAAGAACACCTGGAGTGCCAAGGTCCGCCATCACTGCTCTAGGCCATAGTAAACACAATTTTCCTTCTGTGTGGCTAGGAGTGTGGACACAGAACTGGGACAATCTGCATTTATACTACAGGTAGTTAGATGTTTCTGATAAATGCCAGATAGAACGCCTCTCACATCACTATCTGAGCTAAAGCCATTATTGCAGTGATGGCCAACCTTGGCACTCCAGGTGTTCTTGGACTTCAATTCCCAGAAGCCCTGAGCACCAGGAATGCTGACTTGGGCTTTTGGGAATTGAAGTCCAAGAACAGCTGGAGTGCCAAGGTTGGCCACCAGGGCACTAGTGCGATCATTCTGGCCCCTAAGAAGCCATACCATGTGACTATCCTTTTAAAAAATGTCACAAATGGTCTTTGGAATTTCCCATGGCACATGATGGCTACTCGTAGGGTGCCACTTCTGTAGTCACTCACATTTTAAGTAAATGATTCCGAGACATGAGACCCACCATAATTCTCCTGCTGTTTTTTTCTCCCTGCAGTGAATTAGTACCTGCGTATGATTCAACTACCTTTGTTTTGGAGAACTTCAGGTAGGAATGTGGCATCTGAAAAGTTGTTTTGTTTTGTTTTGCTTTTGGGCTGTGTGGTTCTGAAGCTAAATCTGAGGAAGGCCTAAGCCCTAGAAAATGTTTGCAGGTGATTCAGTTCCAGAACATGCAAAGTGCTACCGTACCTTATGCACATGCTAGCATTTCCCACTCTGGTTGCTATTCCTGTGATAGGGGCACGTTGAACTAAAGAACAGAATCCACCAGTGCAACAGATTGTTCACTCAGAAGCATAATATACATCTTCCTACAAATAGGGTTGTGCAATCAGCCCCTCTCCAGGCTAAAACAAATAAATTCAGCCCAAAGACTACATTGATAATATGGGTTTGAAAATCTTTTCCAAAATCCAGTGGCAGACTAACGTCTGGTGTCAAAGTTGCTACTTGTTCTCCTGCCTTCGTGCCCTTTGCCAAATTTGATGCATGGCCATTGTAAATCCCCAGTAAGATTCTGGGTAATGTTTTATAGGGATGGGATGGATGTTAAAAGGGCGTTGGTTGAAAAGAGTACTAATTCAAATAGATAATTAATTCACACTTATTTGGAAATGTACTTTAAGAAGCACTCGTTGCTTTTGCAGAGGAAGAACAAGCTGTTTGTTGTGAAGGGTTTGCTTCAATCTCTGTACTAAATATTTTTTTTCCACATGTCTCAACAGCACTTTACGCCAGCGGGCAGACCCAGTTTATAGTCCACCTCTTCAAGTTTCTGGACTATGCTGGAGGCTCAAGGTTTATCCGGTGAGTATGATGGGGTTAAACAAAGGTCTGTTAAAATTTTGGTTGTGATTCTGGGCACATTGTGATGGTCTTTGACCCAACAGTGTTTCATTCATATGAATAGTCTTGGGACACAACTTAAATTAAACGTAAACTAAAGGGTCCTCTTGTTTTCTTACTGCTGGTGTGTTAAAATAAATTTCACAGGACTCCAGTTTCCTTTTGATGGGAAAATAGTTAGAATTTCAGTCTCTTGGAGTAAATCAGTATGACAAATTTGCCTTGTAAACTACAATTAGAATACAGGTAGTTGTATCAAAACTTGACGATTGGGTTTCCCACAGCTCTGTGGTTTCTGTCAACTTTAAACAACATGGCTTTAGTTTTCAAACATAGACACAAAGTTTACAAAGAGACCATTCCTCCTCAATTTGGACTTCTCAAAACTCTGCAATATGTAAAATTCCGCTCATGCTACGTTTCGAGTCATTGTAGGAAACTGTAATACAGATACGAATTTTCTGGCAGTACATTCTAAAAATCTAATTAGCATTTTATTTTATTTATTTTTAAAAAATTGAAGGATGGGAATGGAGTGGTGCGGGGCTACTACTTGTCTGTGTTCCTCGAACTCTCTGCTGGATTGCCAGAAACATCCAAGTAAGGACAATTGCTCTCTCTCCCCACTATACCCCACCCCGCTTGTAAGGATTAAAGTTACATTTCCCGCCCTAAATGTAATGTTGAGAACAATGTGACAGAGACGCGAATTTCGACCTGTTTGAACGGATCCGTGATCAGACATGTGTCTTCGCTCCAGGAGCAAGAGACTAACACACTGGTGCTGAACTGGTGTATTCTCCAACTATTCTTGAACTTGAATTCCCAAAAGCCCATGTCTCTGTGAATCCACATGAATGGATTCATAGAGACTTGGGCTTCTGGGAATTGAAGTCCAAGGACATCTGGAGTGCCAAGGTTCACCATCACTGGTCTAAGTGATATGTCTTACTCAATAGTTTCATGCTAGTCTTCAGAAACTGCAGACTTGCGCTATTATCTCCCTGCTTTGCACAAAGAAAAAACTTTTGTAAATGAAGGTAGTTAAGAGGCATGTTTTGCTGATTCCCGTACAGCTCGCTTCCTTTTGGGGAAAACGAAGGCTGGTTCGTAGGGCAGAACTTGGAAGAGTTCATTCTTTTAAGGGCTGTAGCACCAGGAAGCCATGCTTCTGGGAGTTAAAATCCACAAGTATAACTTTCTCAATTTCTGCCTACCTGAATTTCTATACAGTAAATCCTTTAAATAATGAGGAGATATAAAGTGGGAAATGTTTAGGTCTAGGTTTGAATATTAAATAGATTTTGTATCTTGTTCTTTTCCCCATTTTAAGATACGAATATCGCGTAGAAATGGTTCACCAGTCCACAAATGACCCTGCAAAAAATATCATCCGCGAGTTTGCTTCTGATTTTGAAGTTGGGGAGTGTTGGGGCTACAACCGGTTCTTTCGGCTAGACTTGCTGGCTAACGAAGGCTACCTGAACAGGCAGAATGACACGGTGGTATTAAGGTAAAGGTGAAGATGGCCGTTCCGGTGTTAGGAAGGAAATACGATCATAGGCTAGGCCAGTCATTGCAAACCTTGGCACTCCAGGTTTTCTTGGACTTTACTTCCCAAAATCCCAAGTCTCAGTAAACCCATTTGTGTGGATTCACAAAGACTTGGGCTTCTGGGAATTGAAGTTAAAGAACTCTGGGAGTGCCAAGGTTCGCCATCCCAGGGCCAGGCTCTACAAAATGGCGTGAAAACACAAAAGCGACGGCTTTGTGCTGCGTCTCCAGTGCTGTGCTCTCCTCCAGCTGTCATGCAGTGTTGTGATGATGGGAATTATGTCGTGAGAGGTATTTGCCTCCATTTCAGGTGGGCCTCCTGTTGCATTTAATTTCCCTGGGGATTCCCACATACAGTATTGGCTGAGGAGAATGGAAGTTGAGAAACCCTGCTTTTAAATTGCTTTCTTTTTAATAAGTTACAATATTTAAATGCATTAATCTGCCATGAGTGCAAATGTCTCATATTAAGTTGCCTTTCATGGGGGATGATCTTATGAGGGCTTGTAGCTTATTTGATGGTCCATATGTCATACTGTTAGAAGGCTAGTAGTACAGTAAAACCCCGACTTACAAATGCCTCAAGTTACATAAAATTTGACTTACATAATGATTTTGTGCTAAAACCATGCCCCGATTTACACGATTTCCTATGGGTTTACTTCGAGTTACATAAAGATTCTTTTTCCTATGGATTTGCTTTGAGTTACATAAAAAACCGATTTAAGCAAAAGCCTACGGAACAGACTTTTTTTTTCGTAAGGGGTTTTACTGTATTGTTAGAAGGATAGGCCATCTTTCAAATGTTTTTGCATCAAAATGAAGACGCCCCAAGAGTCCAAGGTAGAACCTTTTCCCTTTAGCTGATTAAATTTCCTGAATTAAAACTATAGCATTAATTGTCGAGAGTCAATTGAGATGGATTGCTTTATCCTTAATTTCCTAGCATAGGATTCCCTTTTAACTGCAGGGTGGCCTGTAAGTCCCTATCTGGCCCGTAAGAGAGTAGGGCTCTGCTTGGGGGGGGGGGGGGAGGAAGCGCTCCCATTGGGCCGCTCGGCCGAGGGGCGGAGTGAACTGTGTGCTGGGAGGAGGGAGGGAGCACTCCCATTGGACTGCTGGGCCGAGGGGTGGGGTGAATCCTGGGGAGATGGTGCGCGTGACCATGGAGAGGACGGGAAGGGACTTATGGGCCACCCTATACTGTGACAGGTGGAGAGAGGAATTCATCAGCACTGTGCCGTCCTTGACTTGGTGCTCCCTCTCCCGGCAGGTTCCAGGTGCGCTCTCCTACCTTCTTCCAGAAATGTCGGGATCAGCACTGGTACATTTCTCAGCTGGAAGTTGCCCAGACAAGTTACCTCCAACAAATTAACAACCTTAAAGAAGTAAGACACCTTTTACATTGAACGTGAGATATAGTGAAGTGTTGGCTATCGGGTTGCTGTCGTCCTGAGATAGGTTGGAACTATCGGGGAGCAGGTTTGCAATGAAACGTGAGGCATGGGGAACTTGTGATCCTCCAGCTCTCATTCAACTGTAGCTGCCACCATCCTTTTGCATTAGGAGTGAGCTCCTGTCTCTGTCCCTGCTCCTGCCAGCCTCGCAGTTTGAAAGCAATCTCATTGTTCTGTGAAGGACAAAGACAATAAAGATTTATGTATTTAACACATGAGAGGCTGATGAGAGGCAAGGAATTAATGGCAGAGCAAAGGGAAACAGCCACTTTCTTGAAGCTGAGTCTGGGGTATTGGTAAAGTTCCCTCCCAGGATTGTGCTAGCATCTCTCCTGCGCACATTTCACCAGTTCCCAGTTTGAGAATAAGTGGTGCAGAATGAAAGCGATGACTACTTTATAACAATGTCTCTTTTCCTTTCTTCTTTTAAAAAAACACAAGAGGCTGGCAATTGAGCTTTCCCGTACCCAGAAATCCCACGGCGTGTCTCCTCCAGATATCCACCTCAGCCCGCAGAGCGACGACGGCCTGGAAGCAAGACCGAAAAAGCCAGGACTGAACTCAGAAATGCTTTTGGAGTCTGTGGCCAGCACGGCTTCCCCCAGGAACGCAAAGGACGAAGAAGAGGAGAAAGTCCAATATGAAGACTTCAATGTAAACTCGGGAGTGATTTACTGAGAGCCCCCCGGGGGTGGGTAGAGGGCGGGGGGCGGTCGGGCCAGAGCGAGGCATCTTGACAAATTCCACCCAGTTTTGAGCAGACATCAATGAGTTGGCAAAGTAATCACACTTACGGTATATATGGCCGCATAATGCTTAATGGGTGGTTCACAAATAAATTAGCATTCTCCCCCCCCCCCCCCCCCACATGCTGGGCACACATCTTGCCGACCTCAGAAGGATGGAAGGCTGGTCAGGATTGAACTTACAACCTTTTGGTTGCAGTGTAGTCTTCTGAGTTACAAAGTGGGCACCTCTTGCTGGTGAGCTTATCCGAGGAAGAGCAGGTTTGGGACTCTTTAAATGTGCCAAAAATAGGAGTGTCTCCCCAGCTACAAAGCCCTAGTTCTGTTGAAACTCTAAGCCCTGGCCCTGATTTCCTCCTCTTAGATAGTCCGGACTTAGCTGTGGTTTAGCAGACATGAGAGTCCATTTGCCGGCCACCCCTTTTCGGAAGAGGATTGCTCAATTTTCTTTCTCAGCCCCCCCCCCCAACCCCACCCCCACCTATTTCCTGTGAAAGCAAATAATTTAATCTTATATTTCATTTTACAACCTAAAAATTTGGGAGGTATGTAGGTATACTTTTTTTTGTTTGTTTACCTGGTTTTTATTTTCTTCTTAGTTTATTCACTGGAAGTCGGAGCTATATACATTTCTGTATACGCTGTAAACACTGCAGTGGCTCAAGTGGCTAAAATGCTGACTGGGAGGCAGAAGGTCAGCAGTTCGATTCCCAAGTGCTGCAGGACGGAATGAGCTCCCATCTTCGTCCCAGCTCCTGCCAACCTAGCAGTTCGAAAGCAAGAAATTGCAAGTAGATAAATAGGGACCACTTCAGTGGGAAGGTAAACAGTGTTCCGTGTGCTCTGGTGTCTAGTCATGCCTGCCACATGACCACGGAAACGTCTGCAGAAGCAGACAGCGCTGGCTCTTTGGCTTTGATGAGCACTGAACCCTAGAGTCGGATACGACTGGCTTTCGAGCAAGAGAAACCTTAACATTTACCTTTGTCCACAGTAGATAAATGTATATTTTATTTTAAAGCCTATTTGTGTTCTCTTACTCTAGCATGAGCTGTCCGATGGCGATCTTGATGTCGACCTTGTTGGGGAGGAGGAGGAGGTGGCGAATCACCTCGAGGCGAGCAGCTCTTCCGCCAGTTCCACAGCGACCAGCAACACGGAAGAAAACGATATAGATGAAGAGACCATGTAAGTGGACCCAAACACTCCCTTGTGTCATCTTGTTGTGTCATCTTCCCGTTGGAAGGGATACTCAAATATCAAATAATCCAACCTTCTTGCGGATGCAGAAAATAAGATACTATAGCATCCTTGATGGTGATCATCCAACCTCTAGTATAAATAAAGGTTTTAAAATAAGATTTCCTCCTTTTCTGCTTAAGGAGATGCAGTCTGTTCTATTATCTGTGGACCCTATGGTGACATTTGGCAGCATCAAGAGACCATGGTTCACAGGCAGATACCATATTTGCCAGTGTATAAGATGCACTCCCCCCCCTTAAAATACACCAGAAAAACGGAGTGCCTCTTATACCCCGATGTGTCTTATACGCTGGCAAATACGGTAATTCAGCGCTGTACTTACATGTTGGATTTTGCCAATAATAATCATAATAATTTCGTGTAGGAAATTATTCTGGGTTGAAAGGATTTTTGCTGGAGAAACTCCGCTCAGGGGACGCCCGAATGAGGCTCCTTTTATGTCCCCAAGATCTTTTCCCACCGAAGTGGCCCCTATTTATCTACTTGCAATTTCTTGCTTTCAAACTGCTAAGTTGGCAGTTGCTGG
Organism: Bradypodion ventrale; assembly: GCA_035047345.1. NCBI lineage: Eukaryota > Metazoa > Chordata > Lepidosauria > Squamata > Chamaeleonidae > Bradypodion > Bradypodion ventrale. The sequence continues at coordinate 12,569,024 of JAWDJE010000012.1, forward strand.
TACATAGATGGGTGCTCAATCCATCATGCAGTACCCGGGTCTCAAACTGCTGGCTTGCCGGCCTTCCAATAGCAACAAAGTTGTTGGCCTGTGCAGTTTAAATTCTACAAAGTAATTTGGATTTTAATCAAACCAGCCACCTAAGAAGAGCCGTGTGGTCTTTTCTTTTATTTTGTTCTTAAGGTCTGGAGAGAACGACGTGGAATATAATCACAACATGGAGTTGGAGGAAGGAGATCTTGTCGAAGAAGCTGCAGCTGCTTCAGCAGGCGCCGCAGGTAGAGGATCCGGTCTCTTGTACAGCTGCATCTTTGCCTAGAGAGCTGGTCCTCTCTCTCCTTGCTTTTCCTTCCTGCTTCAGAGGCAACGCTTCTGGGCTTTTCTATTTTTGGAACTGCTGCATCATGTCCTGTGTGTGTGTGTAGAGATTATCGCAATGTAGGGCAGCTTTCCCATTTGCTCACAGAGACCGGAGATTTGCCGTCGGTATTTTTATAAAAGGGTAATAACCGCTTCAGTGTTGGACTACTAGCATTCGCCAGCTTTGAACGTATCGAACGTGTTGGCTGTTGTGAATGAGTCTCTGTGTCCCAGTGATAAAGAAAACGGAGTACGTGAAGTTCTTAAGCCTCGAGTGGAAAGGAATTGGGAGGGGAGCTTTTAGTGTGTGTGTGTGTTATAAACTTGTCTAATTTAGATAGAGACTCTTCATTGACAACTGGGGTTTTGTTTAATCGCAGAAGGCTTATTGAATGCCTCAAATGCTATTTTAAATTCTGCTGGAAGCGTTGCGACAAGGATCCGTCAGTTGCCGTGTTGGGACAGGAGGGGGGGGGGAGAGAGAGTTGATGGTGTTGCACTGCAATTCTCGTTATAACTGTCTAAATCCTTTTGTGGCTCAGATAACAATCACTAACACACGACAGGCAAATTATACCTCTGATGGAATGAATGCCTTCTGAGCCAGCAAATTAATTCATATTTAGCTGATTAATACCATCCTTCTACAGGCAGAGAGGGAGAGAAGTCTGATGTCTACTAAACTAAGTGATTGATTGTATTTGCTAGCTTTTCCCCCTCCTTTTCCAAGTCTTCGCTGTCTGTAAAAACCTCCGTCAATGACGTCTGCCTCGAGCCCACTCAGTTGAGAGGAATCTCCTGTGAAATGCTGCTTCTTAGTCACCTGCTTTGACAGAATCGCTTAAAGAGCTTTAACAGAGAGTTTGACATTCAGATTAAATTAACCCGTCGCATGTGATGGTTTACGTCCTTGGCAGTCAAAGATTATTATTGTTATTATTAAAGATGGAGAAGCTCTATACTAGTGGTGGCGAACCTGTGGCACGCATGCCATATGGGGCACTCACAGCCTTCTGTGTGGGCACATGCGCTGTCGCCCCAGCACAGAGTTCTCCCCGCCCCTCTGTCTAGCAGCCCAATAGGAGCACTTCCTCCCTCCCCCCAGCACAGAGTTCGCCCCGCCCCTCTGTTCACCATCACTGCTCTATACAGTCAGTAAAAAAGAGACGTGGCGCTGACGGTGGCTCAGATCAGGTTGCAAAATTCAGGCTTGGAATGAAGGGCCGCCATTGGACAGTGTGAGACCGGAAGATCTCAAATTGAGCCTGACATCAAATTGTGGGAATTGCTCTACCTGTACAACTCTTGGAAGAGGTCTCAAGCCCCTTCCCTGAACCTTTTTTAAACTTCTCTAAACCTTGTGGTTTTCAAAGGAATTGGGATACCCTCCCGTCACCCTTGATTTGGGTCGGGTTCTGTTTGGGCTACGACATTCCCCAGTTGAGTTTCACTGTCAAAGGGAATAGCAGCAAAGCCGTCGTTGTTTCACAAAGCAGTTCTACGGCTGCTCAGCGCCTGCTGTTGTCTTCCAGGGGGGAGCCACAACTGTCTCACCGCAGGCTGCCGCATGTCAAGGCGCGGAGGGAGCACCCTGGGCTCTTCGGCCAGCAACAGCTTGCTTGACATTGACCCCTTGATTTTAATACACCTGCTGGACTTGAAAGACAGGAGTGGGATGGAGAACCTGTGGTGCCTCCAGCCACACCCTCCGACTTCCCTTCTACAGAACAGAGGTGAGTGGATGGCGGTGTTGGAGAAGGGTGGGGTGGGATGGGGTGATAATTCTGTCCAGTTGGGTAATAACTGCAGTATGTCCAGTTATTACCTGCGTTCAGTTATTATGCTTTTGAATGAAGTAGCTTCCCTTAGTAGAGATGTTCTTGAACTTCAATTCCCAGAAGCCCACGTTCCTATGAACCCACACGAATGGGTTCACTATGCGTACAACTTTGGCACTCCAGGTATTCTTGGACTTCAAATCCCAGAAGCCCAAGTCCCTGTGAACCCACACGAATGGGTTTACTGCACATATGCGTGGACATGTGGCAGGCATGACTAGACATCAGAGTGCATGGCATGCTGTTTACCTTACCACCGAAGTGGTACCTATTTACCCACTTGCAATTTATTCAAACTGCTAGATTGGTAGGAGCGGGGACAGAGACTCTGCATTTATGGCAGCGTTTTGCACACATGCAGGGGCCTTTTACTTCCGCTTTCTGGCCTGTGGGCTGTAGTTTGGGAATCCCTGCACGAGATGTATCCCAGCCTTAAGTTGCTGTGCGTCAAAGAAAATGTGCCTAAAATGTCAACATCCTTATGTTGCTGAACAGCAAAGTAAATCTGACGGTACTCTTGATTGGAAATAATCAGCAGAAATCCGGTGGTGTAACTTGGCAGGGTTATTGTTTGGGTTTGGGGCAGATTGATCTTTCTAGAGCTACCAGTAGCTTGTTTCTGGTCACCTTTGAAGCAAGCGTGGTGTTAACTTAATAGAGCAGAAGAAAGGCTGATCACCCACCTGGCGCATGCATGTACTATTCTGCTCTTCTCTCAGTGTGCGTTCTGTCGCCTGGAAAGATAATCTGGAAGGAACAGAGCTTGGTTGATTCAGTCTCACACAAAACAACGCCAGCTTCCCCTTGCCAGGAGGTTAGAGAGGTGGTGAAGGGACTTGCCGAAATAGCCAAATTGCCAAAGAAAGGGCTGTTGGGCGCATTCCCTGCTGCCAGGATTCCTACAGCTCCATTAGGAGAGTGATGACGAGAGACAAACCCTGTTGCTGATGCCGTCACACTATATTTTGTGACATTTCTTATTCTCCAGGTGGGCAAAACAGGCAGTTTCTTAATTTTATCATGACACATGATGTTGCCAGGAGAATGCAGAGCTTGGTTTTCTGTTCCTCTTGGACATTATAAACCCAGAAATTACCTGTTATGAGTTACAGTGCTGGAAAAAAGTAATGTGTTATGTTCCCCCTTGTATTGTACTAAATAAAAGTAATGCCAAGTTAAGTACATAAAGGTGTGTAACTTGCGAATTCCAAGCAAGCTCTGTAAAAAAATACAGGAGGGTGAAGTCCAGAGTTAAGTTACAACTAGAGTAGGCCCATTGAATCAGTGGGGATTTGGTGAGTCAGCTTCTCTGCATGTTCAACTTCTCTATATGTTCCAGTTAGGGGGCTCAGTGGTTAAGAAGCTTGTCTTGTTAGCTGGAAGGTCGGCAAGTTGGCAGTTCGAGACTCGGGTACTGTACTGCATGACGGGTTGAGAGCCCGTCGTCTGTCCCAGCTCCTGCCAACCTAGTAGTTCTAAAGCAAGAAATTGCAAGTAGATCAATAGGGACCGTGTATGTGCAGTAAAGCCATCCGTGTGGATTCACAAGGCCAACGGGCTGCAGGTTGAGAATCCCTGGTCTGCTCCTTTCCCTAGAGAGGATCCAGTTCACTCTCTGACCGGCGCTTCTCTCTTTTCAGCATCTTATGCTCTCAAAGACCGGGACCAGCGGAGGCACCAGGCTATGTGGCGCATTCCCCCAGACCTGAAGATGCTGAAGAGATTGAAAAGCCAAATGGCCGAAGTCCGCAACAAAATGTCAGATGTCAAGAACCAGTTGTCAGAGGCCAGGAGCAGCAGCAGCAGCAATGCTCCCTCTGCGGACGGGCAGGCGGCTTACGTCTTCCCTGGCGAACAGGCAGCGCTGGCCCCTTGCGGGCCGGAGAGCTACAGCAAGCTGCAGGAGCTCGGGAGAGAACTGCTGACCAAATCCTCTCTCTCCAGCTGCTACGTGCGTCACGGTAAGTCCCGCATTTGTGATTGAGCTGTGGTGTCTTCCGCGCGGAGAGGTCTCGCTTGCCGAGAATAGCCATGTGTGTGGCGTTTTAATAGCCAAGACGCGCGAGTGTGTCCTTGGAAGGGTGGGCCAGATGAAATGGCACCGTGGGCTGGATCTGGCCTGCAGGTTGAGAACCCCTGCACTAACGAGTAGTCCGTTGAGCCTGCCTTAATGCATAAGGCTATAAAGCTTGGTTTTAAGGGTTATCTCGAAGAATGTGGTAGAGGAAAACGGGTCTACTTTTCAAGTGAGAAGAATACATGTGTGTCTCTCTTTTTTTTAATGCTGAATGTATTTAAAGTTTGGGTCCTCTCCTCTCTTCCCCTCCCCGCACATATCACAGCCACACATAAGAAGAGCCATTCGACAAAAGCTAGTCGAGCCGGCATGGCCGGCAGCCTCTCTCTGCGAAGAGCCATGGACTGTGGGGATGGAAGTCTTCGCTTGAAGGGCGACTGTCCGCTCTCCTCTGAAGGTAGAGACAGGGCAAACCCAGTAGCCCTTCTTTCTTCTTCTGCTGTATCCGAATCCGAATATTGGCCATCCTCATGGCGATCAGCCACGAAGACTGTCCTGAGAATATAATGCCGTGGCCTTTCATCTTGCCTTCCACATCGCAGCATGACACCCATAGTTCCACTGGTCCAGTTCCTTTGAGTCACTTTCTGGTGGTCCTGAGCCCTTTTGGCATACAAAGTCCTCATCATCAGCCCTAGGCCAGGAGGGATGAAACTGCTGCCCTCCATCAGGCGGCTAGGTTAGTTAATCGCCGCCTGACACTCGGCGCTGAGTTGCTGGCAGTAGGGTCTACTCTCTATATCCCCATAGCAGGACCACCCTGCCAGGCTGGAGGTCTTTATGTGCCTATGTGTACATAAATGTTCTGCCTTGCTGTGGACAGATCCTGATGCAGCAGGAGAGAACTTCTATCCCAAACCCCTTATTACCGAATCTCATGCTCATCCTGAGCGATCCGCCCGGCAATAAGGTGTTTGCTGCAGTATTTCTCCCCCCTCCCCTTTCTGGAAATCCCATCAAGGTAGAGGTTTGTGCCTTGAGTCACAAGGTTTGCTTTCTTTCCCCACAGCTTGCTTGGTAGGCTCAAAATCCAGCAGCAGGCACGGCTCCGCCCGATGCTTGATGAACGGCAACGCTTCAGAGCCGCTGTCGAACCCCGAAGAGAGGCAGTGCGACATCTCTGAGGCTGACACGGGGGCTTCTGGTTTAAATGGCAGAACCCCCGGGGAAAAGGCCAAGAAAGTCATTGCTGCTGGGTAAGTTGTTTTGCTGTTACCCCGTGCAACCCCGAGAGCATATTTTTCACTTTCATCCTGTGGCTTTCTATGGCCTTTCCTTGTGACTCTTATGGCTACTCACCCCACTTCCCACTCTCAGAAACGCTCATAACGCAGCATCACAAAATAAGTATTGTCCTCTATACTTATACTAAAGATGAGTAGACGCAGCTGTGTTAAGAAACCAGACAACCGCGTTTGTATGCGTAAGTAGCGTAAGAAAGCTGCGTTGAGAAACTGGACAATTTTTTTGCCACATTTGTGGCAGATATACCCCCGCACGATCAAGGCAAGACCCCTAACCAAGAGGGTTAGGTTTGCTAACTTAAGATCCTAGGCAGAATCGGACTTCAGATTTGGATTCAGCGCACTTGATTTAGTATAGGACACATGAATTAGACCCAATAGCAGACAATGCTTATTTTTTATTTTTGTGTCATGAAATGCTACCAGAGCAGATTCTTGACGGCCTCGTTCGTTTAGCTCTGAGTAACAGAGGGTGGGCAGTCCTTGGGTACCTTTTGTCACAGCCACACTTTGACCCTCCTTTTCTAGGCCCAATTCAAACCGGTGCCACGTGGAAGCAACAGAACCAGCCGACGTAGAAAGTGGCACTGAAACTGGGAAACTGCCCGTAATCCTGTCGGATGGGGCGGCCTCTGCTCGGCTGGATGAAGGTAATTTAATTTAATTTAATTTAATATTCACATTTATACGCCACCCACTCAGGCGAACCCCACACTGCAAAACAGAGTCTCTTCTGGTTTCTGCAGGAAAACAGACTTTAGATTCCAGTTATTGGGGGCTGAACCCTTGCCCATGGTCTTAAGGAGTCCATGATGTTCCGGAGTGAAGCTTTTGGTGCTTAGTCATGCTCTACAAGGCGGAGGGAGGGCATGAAGAGAGAAGGGTTGCCTTTACGAACCCATAACATGGCGCTTTCCAGCTTAGGTAAAGGGCGCCCTTGTTCAAAAGCCAGTCGTATCTGACTCTAGGGTTCAGTGCTCATCTCTGTTTACAACCAAAGAGCCAGCGCTGTCTGCGTCTACATGGACGTGCGGCAGGCATGACTAGACACCAGAGCACACCGAACACTTTACCTTTCCACCAAGGTGGTCCCTATTTATATAGTTCCAATGGAAGAGAAATGACGAGCCCTCTTGGCTACGTGATAGAGGGGATCCTTTGTGGGGATCCATCCTCCTAAGAGATCTCTTCTCCTCCTCTTCCTCGCTGCGTGTAGCTGGGCTGTGCCAGAAATACGCTCTCCATCTCCTGCCAGGCATGAGCAGCGACAGCGACATCGAGTGCGACACGGAGAATGAAGAGCAAGAGGAAGCCGACGCCGCCAGGGCCACGCCGGACGCCTTCCACGAGACTTTTGAAGCCCAGCCTTCAAGCGACGGTAAGGGCCGTGGCGCGGGAGGATCCCCTTGGCTAGACTTCCCAACTCTGGCTTCCCACGACCCACTACTGGCTTCACAGGAGCCCAATTCCCTGTGAATCCACACGCATGGGTTTACTGTTCATCTTCTTGGATTTCAATTCCCAGAAGCCCAAGTCCCTGTGAATCTACACAAATGGGTATACTGCGCATCTGCGCAGTATACCCATTCGTGTGGATTCACAGAGACTTGGGCTTCTGGGAATTGAAGTCCAAGAACAGCTGGAGTGCCATCATGGGGTGGAGCCCTCAATTTCGTGGTGTGCTTGTTTCAAAAGCTCTGACCTCTCGTTGTCTGTAGCGGTGGGAACTCTGGAAGAAGTTGATGGAAATGCTCTCGGCTAAGCTTTTTGTATGCTAACTGTGGCATCCTAACCTTGGCGGCGTGGTGCCCATGCCTTGGCAACCGCACCAGCTGATGTGTTGGTGTGTGGAGGGAGTGGGGGTCCTCTCCTTTCACTGAAATGGACTGCCATGCTATGGTTGTGTAGCCTGAATGGACAGAATAGGGGCGGTGGGGTGTGCATGTGTGCGCATATTTATCCCAGGCAACTTCTCCCAATGGTGCGTGTGTCTCCGTGTTAAGACAAACATGCCTCCCTGTATTGCACAGGTAGGGCCTCTGGACATGGAGCAACCATCACGTCGTGTTTCTCCCTCTGTTCTGAGAAGCAAAGTGCAGCCCAGCCTCCGTTTTGTGGCACATTTTGTATCAAAAGCCAACTTGGTGCAGCTTAATTTTTGTTTTGCTGCGTTTTCAATTGATGTTTAGCGATTTATTGCTTGGATGTTTAGGTAATTAACATTATGGGCGCAGTGGTTAAACTGCTGTACTGCAGCCAGAATATTGTGAGTTTGATCCTGACCAGAGATCAAGGTTGACTCAGCCTCTTCCATCCTTCTGAGGTTGGTAAAACAAATACCCAGGATTGTTGGGGGCAAAATGCTTATTAATTTGTGAACCACCCAGATAGTGCGCTATGCGCCATGGGGCGGTTTAGAAGCAGTGTGATTGCTTTGCTTTGTTAGTACAGTTGTCATTTTCTGTATCCCATTTCACTCTGAAATGCGGTGGCTCAGGGGTGAAGAAGCTTGCCTTGTTAGACGGAAGGCCGGCAAGTCGGCAGTTCGAGACCCGGGTACTGCATGACGGATTGAGCGCCCGTCGTCTGTCCCAACTCCTGCCAGCCTAGCAGATCAAAAGCAAGAAATTGCAAGTAGATAAACAGGGACTACTTCTGTGGGAAAGAGATCACGGGGGTTATGAAAGGAGTTTCTCCAGCAAAAAATCCCCTTTCAACCCAGAATAATTTCTGATGTGAAGTTATTACTCCTGTTCCCACCCTCACAGTCATCCATGCTTTGTGTATCAACCTATGGCTTGAATAGCGCCCTCCAACATCTGAAGTCGACTAATCTACAACAGCTCAGGACAAAACGCGTTGTTTCCACTCCCAGTAGTGTTTGTTTTGCTCCTAAACACCTGGAATGTTTTGTTGTGTTTCAGCCTCGGAGCTTTGCTCGGCCTTTCCTGACGGCGACCCGCTGGGGCCTGGCGACCTCTCCTTTGCCGCCACCGGAAAGGACGGCATGAGGTAATGCTCCCAAACAAGCTCCTGTTGGGTTGGGCTTCCCAAGTGACTCGGTCTCACTGTGGCACCAGTCTCCATGTGCGCCGCTGAACATTTCTAGGGGTTGCGTTCCTGTGAACTGTCAGAAGGAACTCTGCCCTGTTCCCGCTCTGTTGGCGTTCTGGGAGAGCTGGAGGGGCACATGTGGGGCTTGAGTGGCTGCTCTTTCTTTGTCTTAGACCTCAGTGGGGCAACCCTGGCCCCAGAAGTCCCCAGAGTATCTTTGGGGGTTTCCTTCTGTCTGTGTACTAATAACCCCTCGCTTCGTAGCCAGAGAGAGGATGGCGTTGGTGAATCAATGCAATCCACATGTTCTGCCATATGTATCATCAGGGGCCTTTTCTTTTTGCTGCTGCCGGAATAATCCAGTTATGCTGGTTCGTCACCTGCTTTCTCCTCCTTTCCTCCCTCTTTAACACACCACCAAATCTTTGGCTTTATGGCTCTAGATCCGTGACGGCGCCCCTCAGCACGCCAGGGGTTCTTAGACTTTGATTCCCAGAAGCCCAAGTCCCTGTGAAGCCACGCAGCAAACCCATTTGTGTGGATTCACAGGGACTTGGGCCTTCTGGGAATCGAAGTCCAAGAACCCCTGGAGTGCCGAGGGGCGCTGTCATGGATCTAGCTCAATTTGCCTGCCCTGCGCATGTGTGTGATGTTGAGCTGGGTTAATGTTAGCTAAGAAATGCCTTCCCATGAAAAATGCTTTTTCTTTTCTTTGGCCCAGGTAAAAAAAAAGCATGTGGCCGCCGGATTAGCCTTTGCTCGCGTCTCTCTGGAAGTGGGGGCGTCACGGCGGCACACTGTGTCCTGCTTAATCCGTCTGCATTGTTTCTGGTCATGCCTGCCTTAAGACCCACCCTCCCCCCTCCTCTTTCTGAACCATCCAGCTGTGATGCTCCTCTGAACCCCCTGTGTTGTATAACCTGCAACCCCTGCCCCAATGCTTCCGAAAGGTGCTTTTCTGAGCATTAACTGTGCGTCCCAGTGGCTGAAGCATTTGAAGACGGGAAACCTCTTTGCAAGAGTATGGATTGACACTAAAGCCGTTATGCTCCCGAGTCCTGAGCTCACTTCCTACGGAGAGGAGTGATGAGTTTCTTCCTCCCCTCTCGTTAGCCGACATCTGGGCCAGGTGGAAACCCCTCGTTTGCCAAACTAATTATTATTTTTTAATTAAAATGTATATTTTGCCACTGTGCATTGCATTTTGGAGCTGCTGCTAAAGTGTTTGGTGAAGCTTTTGCTGAATGGGCTGTCTCCTTGAAAACGCAGCTTACTGTACACATGTTTCATGTGCCGTCTCCCCCCCCCCCTCTTTTTGTGTCTTATCCGGAATGTTCTGCTTTAAAAGGAAGATCCAGTCTTAAACGTTAAGGGTTAAACTGCTGTAGAAATCCCACAGATGGAAATGGTTTGCACTCTTTTAATTAATAAAAAAATGAACCTGGACAGGACTCTGCTTCCCTCACGTAGGCCGGTCTCGGCCTGAAGAGGAACGTTGGTGCCTCTCTACACAAGAGGGGTGGGTAGAGCGCTCCACACATGCGCATTGCCGAGCATTCTCTTTAAATGTTAAAGCCGGAGTTCTCAAACTTTTTAAGCCGGGGGCCGGGTGGCACTTCCCCTCACTTAATTTTAAAACCCTGGGGGGTTCAGAGAGAGAGAGAGAATTTGATCGCTTTAGCGTGGAGGCGGCCTTTTGTCTTGAAATAATAAGCGTGCAAGAAGAGGTGAACGTTTGCTGTGTTTTATTAAGATGTTGGTAAAAGTTGAACATAGTCCTTATGTTTGTGAGCAGCTTGAATAAATAAAAATATGGCTAATAACACGATTCCTACCGAAGGTTTTAAGCTCTAGGAAACAAAGGTGTCAAGAAGAGGCCCCAGCACAGAAGTCACGGCTATGAAACTGACCCACACCCACCCACACCTCCCCACACCTCCCCAGTTGTGAGTTTCACGACAGTCCTAAGGACGAGCGACTCTTGGCTGGTTCCCTTTAAGCCGGCCTTTTTCTGGCGCTCGGCTGTCAAGAGAATAAACGCTACAGCCAAGAGTGAGCAAGACAAGTGAGTTCGTAGTGTTTTATGCCAAGCTTCGTGTGCGATATTGGTACGACGCTTGTGTGTCTTAATACTGGTAGCAAGAGAAGATGGGTGGGGTTGTTAGGCAAGACCGGCATTATGGTTCACGCTTAGTCTGTCACTCACACGTGCGCCTTGATGTGGTTTGCACATGGGAAATCTTAAATGTGCCCTCTTAGGAATTTATGCTAAGGAAAAGAGGCAACAACCTACGGCACAATGGCAAGCCCTTGGCACTCCGGGTGTTCTTGGACTTCCAACTCCCAGAAGCCCAAGTCTGTGAATCCACACAAATAGGTTTACTGCACATACAGTAAACCCATTCATGTGGATTCACATAGACTCGGGCTTCTGAGAACCAAGAACAGCTGGAGTGTCAAGATTCACCATCACAGTCCTTAAGAGGTTAGAATTTATAGTCCATCGATGGCGAACCTTAGCACTCCAGGTGTTCTTGAACTTCAGTTCCCAGAAGCCCTGACCAGCAGGAGTGCTGACTTGGGCCTTCTGGGAATTGAAGTCCAAGAACACCTGGAGTGCCCAAGGTTGGCCATCACTGCTCTATATAGAATTAGTGCAATTAAAATGGGAACGATGGCTTTCCTACCTACTCACCATTGTACATCTGGGGGGGGGGGGAAGAAGAAGGGTGAAAGATGAAACCCCCGTGGAAACTCACAGTGTATAAACTCTTGCGCATACCAAAAGGAAGGCGCAGCGCAATAAAGCCTCTGGCGCCCACCAGCCGCCTCTCTCCCATCCTGGCGCTCCTGCGTCAGCTCTTTATTGGAAAGGGTTCGTTCGGCAAAGGTCACCACTCTTTTAAACACACAGATTTACAAAAACACTTTTACAGACAACATTAAGTTAATAAATACAATCAGAATACCTATTTGTTTGTACATTCTCAGGGATCAAAGTACAAGATATCTACAGCACATTAAGATATCGTTAATTTAAGGGGGGGGGAGAGAGCTTATTGCTTACGGTCAGCAAGCAGCAAATAAGGGCACGGGAGGGAGATCGAACGGAAGAGAAACGACTTCCTGTTAATGATGATGTGGGGGGGAACCAGCAGGTCACAAAGCATTGCGCATTATTATTGTTTTGCTTTGCCTAAGTGTGTAGAATCGAGCAGCATAATTTGGACCAAGGACAATTCCACTGAACACGTCGTATCCTGTCTTGGGCTCAAAAGATGGCTTCGCAAATGAACCTTGCACACGCGAGCATGATGCGGGCGGGAGAGGGAACGAGCCCTTTTGCGCACTTGCAGCCAGAGTTCATTACTGGGCCATGTTTGGGACACATTTCCTCCAGGGAAAAGGGTCACTAGATGAGTAGCAGATAAGTCCAGGTACTAATTAATATGCAAGGAGTTTTATACCCCCACCCCACCCCGCAAGTAAAAAGCATAACTGGGAGGCCAGTACTTTACAACCATCCCGGCACTATTGATACCTCTAAGAATGTCAGAGTCTCGTAACTGATTAAAAGAGGGGTGCCCATACTACATGTGGGCCAGAACCGGCTCGCCACACCAATTCATCCAGCCCGCGAAGCCCTCGTTGCTCCCGGAAGCGGAAGTAAAACGTGCCCGTACGGGCACGTTTTACTTCCGCTTCCGGGAGCAACGAGGGCTTCGCGGGCTGGATGAATTGGTGTGGCGAGCCCACAGGTTGTAGTGACCGCCCCATCGGACCACACCAAAAAACCCCTCCATGCTATTGAAATGTGAGTGTCGCTTGTCTCCCCCTCCATATATATGGCTTTTAAATTACCTGCAGCGTCCCAATCTCCACATACACAAACACACAACCCTCACCTTAAAAGTAAACCCCTCTCCCCTACAAACTGGATTACTCCCTCCCTCTCTTCCTACCCCTCTTTTTTGAAAATATTGCTCCACATACTCACTTCAGACAAACTTTGCATTTTCAAATTATTATAATTTTTTTGCAATCTCTATTTAAAAATAGCACTTTCATATCCACTTGTCCCCATGAGCAAATGAGCTACACATAAGTGCAACGTTTGTTTGTTTTCTGTGTGTGTGTGTGTGTTTTCGAGTGTGAGGAAGAAGAGGGAGGGGCGGGATTGCGCTTTGTGACGTTGCTTAGTGAAGCGATGGCGGACCTTGGCAACGACGGGTGTTCTTGGACTCCAATTCCCAGAAGGCCACAAGTCCCTGTGAACCCATGGCGGATGGGTCCATTGTGCGGACGGACGCCTAGTAAACCCATCCGCGTGGGTTCACAGAGACGTGGCCTTCTGGGAATTGGAGTCCAAGAACACCAAGGTTCGCCGCCACGGGATTACTGATTTGGCACGCCAGCCCTTCATTTTACATTTTCAAGACGGAAACACTGGTTTTTAATTCCTGGAATCTATTTACAACGGGACGAGCGCTCAACAACCCCCCCGGGTCGTTCTTTTAACGGCTTCCCTTTCTGTAAGTGACTATCCTAACTATTGGGGAAGATGGGAGAGAGAGTATCGAAAGGGGCCGGCTATTTTGGACAGCCCCAGAGCAGCCACGGGTCTGGTATACAGGGCCCGTGCCTTACCGTGAAGAGAAGACTTGCACTGTGGCTCTGGCCGCAACTCACGGGAGCTGGCCAGAGGCGGCGGCTCATCCACTTATTTCTCCGACCGTTTAGACTGGCGGCAGGCGGGCACGGGGAAAGCGGCCGGTGGGCCAAGAGAAGCGCGCGGAGCTTGGGCTTGAGTCTGGCCGGGCGCTGCCACCGCTTCGCGTCGCAGAAGTGAGCAGAAAGGGAGGCTTGTCTCCCCCACGAGGCGAAGCATTGGCCTTTGAGGCCGGCAGAAGGGGAAGATTGGCTGGCCGCATTGCATGCGTGGTGGGTGGCAGGGCCCAAGCTAAGAGAGGAGGCCTGGAGACCGCTTGGCTCGTGGCTGGCAGAGGCGGATTCTGCCACTCTTTCCCTCTTGGCGGACAGACCAGGGCCCAACGTTGCTCTCTTGGGTACTCCAGCGCTAATCTCTTGATCCGGGGGGCAGAGGCGTTTGGCACTCTGGGCTTTGCTGGCTTCCGTTTTCCGCGGGTCTAGCCTGGCTGGCTCTTCCAAGACGTTGATCCTGGCCTCGGGGTTCAAGGTAGTTCTGTCTGTGAAAGAATCCACCCTCCCGTCGTACCCCAGATCGGCCGGCGCCGAGACCTGGTGCTGAGGCCACGGCCTCTTGCAATCCCCGTGGTCTTCTTTGTCGTCGCCGTTGTCCTCCTGCCCACCTTGGAAGGAGTTCTCCGTCCACTCAGACTCCTCGCTGACGCAGACGGAGGCGTTCAAGTCCCTGAGGAAGACCACAATGACGGTGATGTTGTCACTGGAGCCGGCGTCGCGGGCCGAAGCCACCAGCTTGTGGGCCACCATGCTGCTGTCGCCGTTGTTCTCCTTCAGGTGGTCCGCTACCACCTTCACGGCTTCGTCCGGATTCATGGTGTCAAAGAAACCGTCGCAGGCGAGGAGGAGGTAGTCTTCGGACCCGTCCAGCTCTGTGGAACCCGAATCGGCATCGCCACAGATGTAGGGCTTGTGTTCGGCATCCCCTAAAGCCGAAGAGAAAACCAAGCCAAAGAAGGCACTTATAGCAAGCAAAGGGAAATCAGCACCATGCATGGGCAAGGATTCTCAACCTGCAGCCCACGGTGCCATTTCATGTGCCCCCCCTCCCCAAACCACCTCTCCCCGCCATGTGCGGAGGAAGGGCAAAATGGCTGTCTGGCTTCCAAAGCTGTCTGAGGGAACGTGACTTGGCCCCCGGCTTAAAAAGGTTGAAAACTCCTGAATTTATGGCCTCAGAACAACCAAACTCCCAGAATTGAATGAAACCCATCGAGCTCCAAACCTTCAGCGGCATAAAAGCCGACTTGTACACACCAGAAGTGAAGCCGTTAAAAGCCTCGGTTTAAAAGGCCCAAATCTAGAAGCCACTTGCGCGAGTGGAAACCCTGTAACTTCTGAATTCTTGGCTTATGGCCTTTTAGGACCCATTTTTCCTCTCCTAACACAAGAGATCTGTGTGATTTCCAAGGACCAAACAGGTCTCCCAGATGGAAAATCGATTATTTATTCAGTTTATATCCTGCTTTTCTCCCACAGATGGGACTCAAGGTAGCTTACAGCAGGAGTTCTCAACCTTTGAAAGTGAAACTGTACAAGTGTCGTAGAGACATGAAAATGAATAAGCACATCCGATGTTTCACATGCAACTGAATAAAACGGACGGGCAAAATAAAAACCACGGCATTTCCCTGTGGCAAGCGAGGTCCGTTGCCCCAGGCCGGCCCGAAGGAAATGCCTGTCGGTGAGAAGATGAGGGAGAAAAGACAGATTGACCGGAGGTATTTTTATGGCTATATGATTGCCTGTTGTCTTGGTTCTGTCTGGTATTTGCACCGTGTGCTGCCCACACCTGCCACGTAGACAGCTGCCACTGAAATGCACATCTCTTGAAGCTGAGAAACCTTGGCAAAGGAAGAGTTCAGGGAAGCATGAAACAAAAAACAAACACAACTGAATTTCTCACCAATTGCTCTGGAGACCGAGAGGCTCCCGTTCACTCTCCAAGCCCCAAACCAGACCACGCAACCTCCCAGGGCCTCGATGCGCTTCTTCTCATCCTGGACCAGAAAGCAACGCACAAGGAAGGGGCATGAAACTTCACATGCGTGGCTCTGAGCAGTTCTCTCAATGACTTTTGTGCTCGTTTATACGTGTGTGTATCTACAGCTGATGTATCACATTAACTTCTGTGGCCACTTCCCCTTTCCCCCTGCCAGTCATCAAGTCCAGCGTCTTGACCACTAAGCTACCACAGTCCCTGGGCTGGCAAGAGCACCCCACAAGTAACAGGGCAGGTGAGAGCGTCTCACCTCTCGGTCCGGCTTGTGGGGCTTCATGAGTTCTACCGCTTGACCTTTTCTCACCAGCATCACCTGAGAGTCTCCCAGCCAGGCCACGTACAACATGTTCCCTCGGATGAAAGTCACCACGCCTGTGGTCCCGCACCGGAGACACTAGGGAGAAAACAAACCCCTCGTCTTGGGACAGGCAGAAAAAGCTAAACGTTTTCAACACACCCCGACGAAACAGGCTGTTGGAAATGGTGGGAGTTGTTTTTTACCCACAAAAAGCAACGTGTGCAATTGCTGTGGTGTGTGTTTTTAAAAGTGCCATCTGCCCTTGCTTTTAAAACTGAACATTCTGCACATGCTTGCAGTATTTAATTTAATAGATTATATACCGCCCTAACATAAGTTAAGACCAATATAAAGTTTCCTGAACTTTGGCTCTTGGACTTCAACTCTCAGAAGCCCAAGTCTCTGTGAATCCACATGAATGGTTTTACTGGCACACATCAGTGGGCAAAACCTGAGGCTGTTTCCTGCTTCTATAGTGTATCAAAGGGGGACCTCATCAGCCCCTGATCCAGAGGAAGGCACACCACTTATGTGAATCAGCTCCATAGCCCATCGTGCGCTCCCTGCCTAACTCTGCGGTCCGTGACCCCAACACTCACATACCTCTCGGGCCGCCTTCTGCACAAAGCGTTCGTCCGTCACGCGGAAGGCCTTGCAGAGGGCCTCGGCGGGATCCCGCTGGAACATCTCCTGGTGGACCAGGTTCACGTGGAGGTGAATGGAAGCATAGATGGCGGCATCCACTCCTCCGTGGCCATCAAAGACGGCAAAATAAGCTTGCTCCTCTTGATCCTGCCATGCAAAGCCAACAATGTAATCAATTTTACCATATTGTCATGTATTTTGATTATTGAAACTCACTAGCAGCTGCTGCGTTTCCCACCCTCGGCTTATTCTCGGGTCAATCTATTTTCCTGGGTTTTCAGGTCAACATTAGGTACCTCGGCCTATGTTAGGGTCAGCTTATATTTAAGTATATGCGGGTATTTGCAATTTGTTGCTTTCAATTTGCTAGGTTGGCAGGAGCTGGGAGAGACGGGAGCTCACTCGGGTCTCAAACTGCTGACCTGCCAACCTTCCAGTCATCAAGCTCAACATCTTAACCACTGAGCCACTGCAGTCCCTTAACTGTATTAGTAGGTAGGCACAAAAAATATTACATTTTCCTCCTCTTCAGACACGCCATGCTTCCCCCCTCGGTGCCAGTCCTGTCTAAGGTCCACCCAGGGTGACCCAGCCACCTGCTCTGAGTTCTCGCATCTTCAGAAGGGCCGTTGTTACCTCCAGGTTGAAAAGCGTGTTGAAGTCCGGAATGCAGACGTGCTTGTCTTCCATCTTCCGCCGCATGTTCTTGATGGCGTGGATCGATGTCTCGTAGTAACGGCGGGGCTTTGGATGGAGAGGGAAGTCCTTCACCCAGCTGCTGCAGACTTCGTGGAGTTTGGTGAATACCGTGCGGGCCAACTTTTCCGTCTCTATTTCTGTAAAGGGGGGAAGATTTAAAAGCTTGCCGTAATCTTATATATTGAAACAGGGTCTCACGTTTCTGAGGCTCACTCTAGGTGCCACGCAGGTGTGATATTTTGCTCCAGCACAGAGAAGAAATAATTATATGTCTTTCTGCTCAATTCGCTAGAGGCCCAGTGCTCTAAAACAGGGATCCTCAACCAGCGGCCCACAGGCTGGATGCAGCCCACGGCACCATTTCATTTTGAATGTCTAGATCAGGGATGGCACGCCTTGGCACTCCAGGTGTTCTTGGACTTCAATTCCCAGAAGCCCAAGTCTCTGTGCATCCACACGAATGGGTTTGCTGCGCATATGCGCAGCAAACCCATTCGTGTGGATTCACAGAGACTTGGGCTTCTGGGAATTGAAGTCCAAGAACACCTGGAGTGCCAGGGTTTCTCCATCACTGGCCTAGGACCAGCACTACATCGCCTAGTTTGCTCTGCTGACCGGACAGAAATGTACCGAACGCTGCTTCCCAGCATCTGCCAGGCCTGGAGCAAAGGGTGTTTTTTCTGGGCACGCACTGGGAATGTGCTCTTTCCTGGCAACTTCCCAGCCTAAGGCACGGCTTAAAAGGGTCACCGCTGAGGAGCCAGTTGCTGGTTTCCGCTCTCCTCACTTTTCTGACACCAGACCCAACAGGTCTCCTCACTGGCACCAGGCAGCAGTGAGCAATTCGACATCAGTCTCTGTAGGGCAGCGGCGGCGGCAGCGTGTGGGTTAAGGCCCAAAGCACTGAACTGATCCGCCAGTGTACTAATAATATTTTCATGTCTGAAATTATTCCTGGTTGAAAGGGTTTTTGCGAGAGAAGCTCCTTTCATGTCCCCAAGAGCCGGGACAGAGACAGGTGCTCAAACCTTTATGCAGTACCCGGGTCTCGAACTGCTGACTTGCCGGCCTTCCAGCTAACAAGGCGAGCTTCTGTGCCACTGCGGCCCCTTCCACCGCAGCTAGTGTACTGGACAGGGGCTTCTGGGAATTGAAGTCTCCCTGTGGGGCCAAGGCCCCAATACTTTAAATGCTGCCACCCCTGAAGCCAGAGATAGAGCTCTCAGCATTCGCACCCTCAAAAACTGCTGCTTCAGGCGTGTGTTTTTAAAGCCTCTCCACCCCCCACGTAGCTGCAAATTACTCATCAATCGTTAATGTTGGCGGTGCTGCACTAGGGCTAGTCAGCCGTCATCCTGCTGACGCCATGTGCCATTTCGTCGCTGCCCCCCACCTGCCCAGAAAGCACAGGGGGGAAATGTGCAGTTTAATTGCGTCAGTTACAGTAAGAGCCTCTGCCCAGCCAATTCCACCTCGCAGTAGGGGCTTCGGATAGCTGTCATTTGCCGTAAAGGAAGCAAAGCCGATTCCTGGCCAATCGTGTGTCTAGTGCAGGAGTGCCCAAACTATGGCCTGGGGGCCAGATACGGCCCCTGATGCCTATTCATATGGCCCGCAAAGCAATCATTGCTCCTGGAAGTGCAAGTAAAACGGGCACGTTTTACTTCCGCTTCCAGGAGTGACAAGGGCTTTGGGCCAGATGAATTGGCATCGAGGGCCGCATCCGGGCCTTGGGCCGTAGTGACCGGCTCCCTGAACCACGTGACCGGCCGCGGCCTGAAAAGCTTGGGCATCCCTGGTCTAGTAGATTGACACAGTCTCTCTGTGCCCAATTCCTAGGCTTGGAGGGAGTAATTTTTCAGTAGGTGTTAACTGAAAGCACTGGTCTTGAAGCGAATGCAATTAACCTCATGATATAATGCAGGGGTGCCCAATCTTTTTGGGCCGTGGGCCGGCCGCATGGTTCAGTGGGCCATCCACGTGGTTCCTCCCACCGGAAGTAAAACGCACCTTGCAATCTGTTTTGCAACAGGATGAGATACAATTTGAGGCTGTCATTTTCTCTGCTTAAACCAGGGGTACCCAAACTACAGCCTGTGGGCTGCATCTGGCCCCTGATGCCAATTCATCCGACCTGTGCTGCCCTCATCACTCCCGGAAGCAAAACGTGCCTGCTTCCGGGAGCGATGAGGGTGGTGCAGGCCGGATGAATTGGTGTTGGGAGGGCAGGATCCTGCCCACTGGCCGTAGTTTGGGCACCCCTGATATGTGTGTTATATAACATGCTGTGTTATATAACATGCAGCCTCTCACCTTAGCCACTTGGGGGAACTGACTTAGAATACCGCACCACCACCACCACCACCACCACCACCACCACCGCAGGACCCACTAGGAAGGTGAAGACGCTGATCTACGTTCTCATCTAACAATTCTCTCATTGGCACGTTTTGGCTCACTGAAGGCAGCCTTGGGAAAGGAACTTCCCGCTTCCTCAAATATCCCATGTCGATGATTAGTCTGAAAGATGTCAACATTTCCTTGGAGACTGTCAAATATTTGTGTGAGTTTTATAAGAGATCTCAATTTGGAGCTAATGAGAACCGCTCAGCCAGAACAATGACAAATCGTCTTTCTTTCACCTGCAAAGGATGTGAAAGGCAGCGACGCCTACAAAGAAGGAAAGCGTTGTAGAGGCTGCGAGCTTCCTCTGCATCACCCCTAGCAAATACTACAAGAACTCTTTATCCGGCCCACAGTGCAAAAAAGTTGGGAACCCCTGGCTTAAACTATATATAGTGGCGAACCTTGGCACTCCAGCTGTTGTGGAAATTCAGTTCCCAGAAGCCCAGGTCCCTGTGAATCCACATGAATGGATTTACCGCACGGCCCTAGGAAATACTTTTGTTTATGGTACTGAGATGAGAGCAAAGGCTGGGGAGTTGAGTCAGCAGAAGCCTGCATAAACTATTCTTGTGGCCTTGAGCATTTTTGCTGCATCATAACACACAAATACACTGGAGAGGGAAGTGAAGTCTTCTTTTTGCTGTTTAATATCTGGCCTCAAAAAGGGAGGGACGGGGGGGGGGAGCTACAAGTGAGTGATAAAACGATGCAAGGATCTTGTGAAGGGGCTCATCAAACCCAGCAGCCCTCCAGATGTTGGACTACATCTGTGCCACCCTCTCGGATGTGCTTGGCTAGTGTGGACAGGAGTCGTCGTCCAAGAAGCTCTTAACTTCTCAATCCCTTGTTTCATGGAATCCTAGTTACTCCCTCCCAGTGGTGGGCTGGTCCACCGGGCAACTGGGACTCAGCCTGGGGTGCCCCCCAGTACCATGTCCCCCCCCCCCCGGTGCCAATCCAAAGAGCCAAGCTGAGCTGCGATGTCGGGAACGATTGAGCAAAGGAGTCGGGCTCCGTGTTCCTCTGCTTTCCTTCCTCCTCCTGTGCTGCCAAAGATAAGATTACAAAAGCAGCTCCATTGACAGTGGGACCCGGCGTGACTTAAGAGGTTGAAATTTTGCCTTGGAAGCAGGAGGTTGTTGGTTCGAATCCCCAGAGGGGAGTTGAAATTAGAAGGCGAATGTGGAAACGTATATATTTTGTTAGAGTTAGACTCCCTGTCCATCGCCCTTTTAGCTTAGCCAGCACACCCCTGGTGACTCCCCAGACGAGACCAGAGTCCCATTATGTGCTCAAAATGAAGTGTCTGGCAAATGCTTTAAAAAAGGGTTCCCCACCTTTTCAAGGGTTATGCTCTCTCACTCAGCTTTGAGGGCCGGATGGCCATTTTGCCCTGCCTGCACAATTTGGGGGGGGGGGGGGGGATTTTGTCCCAACAGCTTCAAAGGGGTAGCCATTATGTTTCTCGAATGTCCTTGGAGTGGGGCCCCCACATGAAATAGCACTGTGGGCCAGATCCGGCCCACGGGCCTTAGGTTGGGAAAGGCTACTGTTCTAGGGGACTTGCTGGCTGTCACAAGTCAGGCCCAAGTTAAGAGCAGCACTTACGTATGATCCCGTCTGGACTATCTGCATGCTTGGGCAAGTGGTGTGCTGACAGATCTCCTCGAAGCACTTCGTCTGCTGTGGCCCGGGCCAGAGCGGCAGCCAGGAAGGAAGGGCAGTTGCTGGGAGAGAAAAAGAAAAGAGAAAACCAGATTTTTCAGCTGATAAGGTAACCAAAGGACAGTATAATACAGGATGGTAATAGCTGGACTCTACAGGTAGATCCTGCTCCAGAACATCAAACAAAAGACTCTATTATCCAATAGGCCTGGATCAAACGTGGATGAGAGCTCAGTAGATTGTGGTGGCCACAAAGTCAAGCTGTGAGCCAGAAAGTGCCTATTGCAAATTCACCTGGGGGCCATTTGGCAAGTGACTTCTGGCCCGTATGGATCTGAAGCTTTGTAGCTATGTAGTCTCCTTTAAAAGTAATAAAGAATCAATACTGTAGCAGCATGAAGTCCTACGCATTAAACATGACCTGACTGACCCTCACCCTTTCTATCCCAGGGCAGCTTTGAGAGATACATATACAGTAAGTCTGTAGCATCCACGGTTTCAGTTATCCATGACAAAACAAATCACTAGAAAAATCCAGGAAATATGTAATAATTATATATACATTTTCAAGACACATTACCAAAAAAGCCACTAGAGGCCACTATATATATGTGCCACCCTATATATATATAATGTAATCTATAGTCACTGTTATTTCCTGCAGTGCCAGACAGTCATAGTAAGTCTTGGATAGATAAGGAAGGGCTACTGTAAAATTTCTTCTTCCGTGCACTTCCGGGAGTGATGAGGATAGAGCGGGCCGGATGAATTGGCATCGGGGGCAGATCCGGACCACGAGCCGTAGTTTGGGCACCCCTGGTTTTAAGCAGAGAAAATGGCAGCTTAAATTATGGAGTTGCTTTCTTTAGGCCAGTTCTCGGTTCAGCGCGCTCCCTCCCCCTTTTGACACAGTGCGTGTGCCATGCTCTTACGCAAGAGACTTAAAACCGAAGTGCCCCTGTTAAACCTCTTGGCGGTTTTTAATTTCTGGTGTTTTGTGTTTATGTAAGGTACTTAAAAACGTGGTGTTAAAAATAACATGGAAAACCACACCCAGTAAGTAATATCCTGTTGAGAGTAACGTTCCAGCACTTTAAATGAAACGCATGTTAGCGCAAGTCACCTTTCAACAGGCAGCCGTTGGGCAGCCTGGAAAAAATCTCAGCACATGGGCACACCCATTAAACTCCCCCAGGAGGGGGCCGTGTTGCCTTAGCGGTTAAGACGCTGAGCTTGGCGACTGAAGAGTCAGAACACAGGCAGTTCGAGACCCGAGTGCAGCGCGACGGAGTGAGCTCCTGTCGTCTGTCCCAGGCAAATGCCAGCCTAGCAGTTGGCAAGAAACTGCAAGCACCACTTCGGTGGGAAAGGTAACAGTGTTCCGTGAGCTTTGTCATGCCTGCCATGTGACCACGGAAATGTCTGCAAGATAAAGACAGCACTGACTCTTTGGCTATAAGCAGAGGTGAGCGCCGGCCACTAGAGTCAGACACTTCTGGGTTTCGAGCAAGGAAGACCTTGACATTTATCAGGAACATCTGCATTCCTGGAACGTGGCAGGACTAATACGTGGCAGCTTGAAACTTTGGGACTGGAGGTGTTTTAGCCTAAACTTAAAGCGCCCTTCTGTCCTCCGTGGAGGTGTTACAGAAGTGGCCAAGAGGCCGTCGTCTCTTTAGGCCTCTTTGCAAGCATGTGTTGTGACCAAGAAGCGTTTGCTTTGGCTGCATCCATGGCTTAAGAGGTGCTGAGGAAGGGAGTCACGCTTCAAATTAAACAATAAAATTCAGGAGAAGCACCTTTAGGGAGACGAGAGGGATTGAGCGCATGCCTGTCTCTGTCCCATCGCTTGGGTACATGAACAGAGTTTCTTCCGCCAAAAATCCTTTCAACCCAGAATAACTTCCTGACATGAAATTATCATTACGCGAAAAGGACGCTGGGAAGCACAACAGCCGGTCCGTCCCATTTCTCGAACCTTCTCATGGGAGATGCCAAAGGCTGGACCTCTGCCCCTGCGCACTGATCCTTCCCCCCTGGCCATCATCTCTGCATCGTTGTTCTACATAAATGCAGCGGGTGAGAAATGCCCTTTCCGGCTGTTAAGGCAAGTGTTGGCCCCTGAAACCAGGCAGCCTCCATCCATTAACTCCAGAGCGGGGGAAAGGGTCTGAAGCCGGCTCACGTCACCTCATCACATCTCCTGGCGCTAATGGCTCTGCGCCTATGAGCCAGGCATGGAGCACATGGGCAGAGATTTCTCACCGCTTCCCCCACATTGTTCTATTTCTGTCCTAAAACCGATAGAAGATCCACCATGCTGGGGTATATTTAACCTTGTGCCAGACTTAAAAGGCAGTCATTTCCCCCGTCTTGATGGGCAAAATCTGCAGCGAGGAGCCCAAAGAAAGCCCCCCGCCGCCCCCCCTCCCGGGTCCAGACCGTCTCTCTTCTAATAATAATACAAACAGACGGCCACGGAATTAATTGCCTTTGACATCTGTATGTTGCAAATCTACTTAGAAGGGAGGCTTTCCAGGGACTGCCAAGCAAACGAGAATGCGCTCAGTGCGGGCCCGGCTCTCTCTCTCTCCTCCCTGGCAAGAACAGTAGTCAAAACCTCTTCCCAGTGGCTTTTGTGGAAGGACTCTAACTGGATTGCGCCATGTGCCATCAGACCAGGCTAGACGAGAATTTGTCTGCGAAACAATGGAGCTGCGTTTAATGCATTCCGCGGGAACATGTGCACACAAAATTCAGTACCTCTAGTACAGATTCTCAACCTGTGGGCCAGATGGAGCCCATGTCACCATTTCATGTGGCCTGCCACCGCCTCCACCACACCAGGAAGTGCCATGCGGTGGAGGAAGGGCAAAATGTCCATCCGCCCCCCCAAAGCTGTTTGTGGGAGTGTGACCCAATGGCCAAAGGTTGAGAACCCCTGGGTTAAGTACCGTACATGGCAAATCAGCAGACAACTGTTGATTCAACACATTCCTGGTGCGCCCGCTAGAGCTGGGATAGAAGTTTCTTTATCAAAGAGGCAAAGAAACAGCAAAGAGGAGGCGTCTTTCCATAAAAATGCTGAGAAATTGCTTTATCCCAAGTTGCTTGGCTCAGGGACAGCTGGACAATGGTGCGCGCATCCTTCATAAGCTGCCTGTGGCGCACCAAATGGGCAATTGGCATCACTCAAGCACACCAAGGGAGTCCAGTTCTTGGCTGGCTTGTCACTTCAGATTCTCCCATCCTCTGTCTGAAAACATAACCTTCACTGTCTTGCCAGCCCATTCATCCGGTCTCATCTAACCTAGGCTGGCTTGTGATTTCTCCACAGCAGGTGAAAGCGCTGGTGCGCTTATTTTAAGGCAGCTGGTAAAATTTCCTGACACACACACAGGAATCGGAACTGCATCTGCAGGCACCCACAAGAGACCAACGTCCAATAACCCCTGTCAGGCTAAACAAGCTTTAGAGCATCACTGATACCTTGGCACTCCAGATGGTCTTGGACTTCAATTCCCAGAAGCCCAAGCACCCTACAAAGCCCCCACCCCAACACTGCTCCCCTGTTTACCAGCTTGGAGGAGGTACGTCACGTGGGTGAAGGAAACGCGCCTACCGGAAACATGGCCGCTTCCACTGCCTCCACCTCAATCCTTGTCCTCTCCGCTTGGGATGTCCCTAACGGCACTCCGTAGCAGGGCAGATGTTGTATCTGCCCTGCTACGGAGTGCCATTAGGGAGATCCCAAGCTAAGCGGAGGAGACAAGGATTGAGCTGGTGGCAGTGGCAGGAGCAGTGGCTGGAGCGAGGACATGAACTGGATGATTTGGTGCTGTGGGCCGGATCTGGCCCACAGGCCGTAGTTTAAGAATCCCTGGTTTAAAGCAACAGAAAACTTATGTGACTTTGAGGCTGGCTTTTCCTCACCTGCTCAGCACCCTGGACAACCTTTTCCACCCAATCAATGGTTTGCTATGTGTTTCTGGACACAGCTTGGCAAAGGCTACATTTTGTAGTACTGCTCTAATGGCTGTAGCGAGTAGGGCATTCTGGGAATTGTAGTCCAAAAAAAGGTAACAAACCAAGCAGGGAAAGGAGAAAAAGAGACACCCTGGTTACCATAAAACAGATGGCAGAGACAATGTCTCATCAATACATCCTTCAAGGGTTGAAGTCTCTTTCAAGCAGAACACAAATGTTTATTCCTTGGAATGACTTCTTTTTTTGGTCCGATTCGCACGTATGCATGTACTTTTTTTTTGTTTAGAAAGAGCTGGGAAAACTGGGCCAAGAATGAGTGGAACTGGAGTCTGTGATAATGCAAATGTCAGCCCACGCAGGTGCTTCACACGTGTGTGTTTCTGGTGCAGACTGGCTTAGCCGGTTTAATTCCCAGACAAGGACAGCGTGTGCCATACAGTGTGACTCCGTGGCACCAAGAAATTACACACACATACACATTCAGAAGGTAGCCTATTCTTTCAGATGTTTTGGGTTTTGAAAAAAAGTGAATCCTAGATGATGAGGATAGGACACTTCTAACATTGTGTGGAACGTGTTCAGTGACTGCGGTGGAGGGAAAAAATCCACAGCTGAACAGTGTGCATCCAACTGTGGCAAAGAATGTGTTTTGTTTTCTGTCCTCAGGATCTTTTCTTTGTTTGACATGATGTTCATAGAGGCTGGCGATTTGGGAAGATAGTCTAATGACACTGCAGTTAAATGTAGTGAATAAAAAAAATGGTCTTTGTACAGGAAAAGGATGTCCTTCGCAAGATGCCGGGAGATCTTCATTTCATTTTCTTCTTTCCCTTGGTGAGACATGAGAAGAGTTGTAAAATCCGAGGTAATCAAAGAGGAAAGTGAAGGGTTTTAAATATTGTAAAGCATGTGTAGCTATTAGCTTCCAGGCACTGCGGTAGCTTGATGGTTAAGATGCTGAACTTGACGCCTGGAAGTTTGGCAGTTTTGAGACCTGAGTGCTGCATGACGGACTGAGCTCCTGTCTCTGTCCCAGCTCCTGCCAACATAGCAGTTTGAAAGCACGTAATTGCAAACAGATAAAGAGGTACCACTTCGGCGGGAAAGGTAAACAGCGTTCCATGCACTCTAGTGTCTAGAAATGCCTGCTACATGACCATGGAAACATCTGTAGATGCAGACAGCGCTGGCGCTTTGGCTGTAAACTGAGATGAGCACCAAACCTTAGAGTTGGATACAACTGGCTTTCGAGCAAGGGCAACCTTTACCTTATCAAAACACTGATAGAGACTCTTTTATGTCCACACGAAGAGTAGGAAAGTTGCTTGTTCTCCCGAAATTTTGGTTTTTGGCCTCCATCAGCCATAGCTGATGTGGCCAAAGGGAAAGGAAAACAAAAAACTGTAAGAAACAAGGAATTTAAACCAAACAAATAGAAAGGTGTTGTTTTTTTTAAACCACAAATCCCAGAATACCTTCAGCCACCATGGACTTGGCTGGCCGTTTGGCTCTCAAGAGATTTCTCGGAAGAAAGGAATAATATAATTATTTGCTTTTCCTGAGTTAAGGCCTCGGGTTTAAAATCCTGCATGTGAGACTATATTACAGTGCCATGAACATGGAAGAAATAATGAAGATAACAATGACAATTAATTACAAAGTGAATGCAGGCGCAATTAATAAGGCTGAGAACCTCAACCTGCTTCTCCCCAGGCGTCACGTGTGGCTAAGAAACAGATGTTCTAGAAAGCCTGTTCTTGGAAGTGAAAACATGATAATCTTGGTGAAAGGACTGAGGTACCTTAGTACTTTAGGGTTTGCAGAATCAAATTTCTAAAGCAGGTCATGTGGTCGGTCACTATGTCCCAGGGGCCAGATCTGGCCTCCAATGGCAATTCATCCGGCCCACAAAGCCCTCATCACTCGCAGGAGCGACAAGGGCTTTCTCTTCTAATCATGGACTATTAACATCTGTTTTTGCCCTTTGTTCATTTCCGTGTCAGAGATTACTCTGGGTTGAAAGGATTTTTGCAGGGGATGCCCGAATGAGGCTCCTTTCATGTCCCCCATCATGCAGCTCTTGGGAATCGAACCTGTCTTTCCAAGTCAGCAGTGTGAGAGCCGGGTACTGCATGTCAGACTGAGCACCTGTCTCTGGGGACAAGAAAGGAGCCTCATTTGGGTGTTCCCTGAGCGGAGTTTCTTCCGCAAAAATCATTTCAACCCAGAGTAATTTCTGACACGAAATTTATTGTTAACAAGCTCATTCGGTCAACTGCTGAATCTCATTTCTAGACCCTTTGATGCCATACCTCCTGCAAGCATTGTTAAAGACATCTATCGCCTTCACCCCACAAACAATGGAAAGAACCTAACTCTGCATGTGCAGGAAGACGTGTGGTACACTCGGCAGAACTTGCTACCCCAAAAGAGACCTGTGCAAGTGCCTGGCCAACATTTGGGCCTCCACAGGGCCAAGTGTACTTCTAGCCTCTCTGAATCTGCGATATGGCAGCTGAGACATTACTGAATGATTTATGCTGGTGTGCTGCAAACTGTAAATAAGTGAAGAAACATGGGACAGAACCTGGTTCTGAAAGGCACACACTCTTGGTGGCTCTTGGGGGTTGTTTGCTCCTCCTCGTCCGGTTGCGGGTCTGAGAGCAGATCAACTTGAAAGAATCAGCACTGGAAGCCATGCGAAAATGAGATCTAAACCACCGTCTTGGGAAAATAGAAGCAAACCAGAGAATGTGGGGTTAATCTTGAGGACTCAGTGATGTCCACCCATTTTTATATTTATGGGATGACAGAAACAGCGGTCCCCCACTGTGGCATGAACCCAATTCAGATTCAGCAGCATCTCCTTACAGAGGGGACAATCTTGGCTTCACATTGATCTGCACCACACTGCTACTATGGCAATTCCTCACCGTAGCTAGGATTTGCAGTCCAATAACGTTGAGTGGGTTACACCCAAATCTAAGCCATGGAGATGCCACCCCCTCCTACATACCTGCCGGGACTCCTCTTGTCTGCATGACTCACAGACCAAGAAAGAACATGCTGCCTATTCTCTTCTGTTCAAGTAATGACTGTCCCAAGACATATGGGTGTTTGAGGCAAAGGACAAAACAACAACTTCCTCCCTCTGCACAGAAGCTACCTAGGCGCTCCAACTTGAATCATCAGTGCACATGCTGCTAGATCTCGTAAGAGAAAAGGAACAGCTGGGGACTTTCGGAGGAATAGCCAAGTGCTCTGGTAGTGTAACTGTTGCCTAGGGCACTTGTCTCCCTCTGCCTAATGGCAGGGCTGGTCTAATAAGAGTGGTGTTAGCTCTTATTGTGCTGCTATGGCAACAAAGATGGAAAAGTATAGGAAATGGTGAAGGTTTGCCTGAGCACCAACATCCTTTCATTTTCAAATGCTCCGTTTCATGATGTGTTCTATTTGATGGGGATTATTTGGGCGGGCGGGGGTGCGGGGGAATGATTCTTTTCTGTTTTGGTTCTCAGTCAGTCTGAAAACCAGCACGATTTCAATTCCTTGCTAACAGGCCCATTAGTAAACAAAAAGAAGTGTCCCTCAATCTCAGCTCCTCTGTAATAAAAAAAAGGAAAGGTAGATTAACTCGATTTTATATTTGAATGAAACTCAGCACCAAGTATTATTTACATTGCGCGATGTTCATTTTGCTGTACTAAGCTGGTCTTGAACCGTAATAAAGATTAATTGACATTGCGTAATGGTTTTATTTAACAACACTGACCTCCCTCCTGCCAGAATAATGCAGTGTTCTGAAAATAGAGGGAGGAATTTTCCTATACTACCATCACAAAATAGCCAATATGGAAAAAGGTAACCATTGCATTTTATTGTGTTTGATGACAATGTCGTTTCCTCTGTTCTCCTTCCTGGCCACCTTCCCTTCCTCCCATGTTCCTCAAATGGCTGGTTATTGAATGATAATCGGTCAGGGGGAGGCCCCATGTGTGCCTGCCACAGCTGCACAAATAATGTAAGCCAAGCAAAAGCCGATGAGCATCATTTGCTACGTTCAAGGACAAAAGAGCACTCAGGAACTCTATGATTATTGGAAGAATGTGCTATATAAACTGTGTGCTCTTCATTCATTTAGCTCAAGGGTGCCCAAAGTTCTCAGGCTGTGGGCCGGTCGGTCACATGGTTCCTGAAGCGGAAGTAAAACGCGCCTTTTGCAACAGGATGAGATAGATTTTTAGACTGCCATTTTCTTTGCTTAAACCAGAGGTGCCCAAACTACGGCTGGTCAGCCAGATCTGGCCTCCGACACCAATTCATCCGTCCCACACCACCCTTGTCGCTCACAGAAGCGGAAGTACTGATTTAGCATTTCAGCCTGCTCCGTCCCCGAAGGCACATTTCATCATTTACCTGTTAAAGAATTCATTAAAATAACACAAACCACTTCTTTACAAAGTGCGAATCCACCCTTCATAGAATGCAACCCTGCATGAATCAACAATAAGAAAGATATGAAAGGGAATAACTCGACAGTAGTTCCACTTAGCAGGGCTATTCTCCTGGGTAAAAGAATGGTTTTCCTTTCTCCTTCTGCTGTGATTATTTTTAGCCATGCAAAGTAGGATAGTCAAAGTTACTGGCAGTAAACATTCCTATTAAAGGTAATAATGCATTAAGTTCTCTCTGCTTGGGATACATTGCATTTTGGACAAATGGTGACATTTTTGTAGAGGAACCCACAAGTGTGAGTTTAATATCACAATTACCGCTTGCCAGAAGACATGCGCTTGTGATCTGTGGAAATATGAAACGGTACGATGAATGCCCACATGGGATCCAACGGTGCAGTCATGCAAACCACGTAAAAGTTTCAACACCCTTCTCTTACTATGACACGCGTTTCACACAGTCAGCAACCACTCTGGTGCTGTCAACAAAAAGATATACTCTAGCTCGGGGAAAAACATCACCGGCACTTCATCGCTCAGGTATTTAAGATGTGACGGTGAATGTGAGCAATCTGGTTTTCACAGCTCTGACCTCAGTAAAACAGTTGCTGCTCGTTTGGTTCAGAAGAGTTGCACTGAATTCTGCAAAAACAAACAGCAACATTTTCAGAAGGCTATTATGGTTAAGTTCTTTTAAATTTATTACTATTTGTTCCATTTTCATCCCAGTAGCATAATAATAATTTTGTGTCAGAAATTATTCTGGGTTGAAAGGATTTTGGCTGGAGAAACCCCACTCAGAGGATGCCTGAATGAGGCTCCTTTCATGTCCCCAAGAGCTGGGACAGAGATGGGCGCTCAATCCGTCATGCAGTACCCGAGGCTCAAACTGCTGACTTGCCAGCCTTCCAGGTAACAAGGTGAGCTTCTTAACCACTGCAGCCCCAGTAGCATAATCATCAGATGTTATGGCAAGCAATGGGTCTCTCGAAGGAAAGAACCGGGAATGAGCACTTCCAAGCCCTGGCCTGAATTAAACCGGTTTATCTGGGCCTGTATTTCTGTGCCCAATTGTTGGACGGAACTGGTGCCAGTCTCCCTCATGATTGTGCCCTGCCATGTCATATCTTCCTCAGCCCTCCACCACCAAAAGCAAGTCCTAGTTCTGTGCCACAAGTCCCTGCGCTTTGAGCCAGTGTCACGTTAGGCAGCTTGCATAATGCTGCTTTTGTAATGCTTGACCTGTGATGGCAGTTTGGGTTCACTGGAGGATAAGCAAACCCATGGCATAGGGAGGTTAGGTCGTGAACATCTTCACCGCAGAGGCAAGATTGGAAGCTGAGCGCTCCACACTGATAATCAGGTTCAAGATTCCCTCAAAGAGCAAGGAAGCCACTTTCTTACTTAAGGTACCCCAGAGTTGGTTCTACCTACAAGGCAAGCTGAGGCAGATACCTCTGGCAGCAAGACTGAGATGTCATAAAAAGACACCTGATGGTTGACTTATTTCATTGAATATAGAGCATTGCAGAATCTTGCTTCTACCAGGTCTACTGACCATGCTGGCTAGAAGATACTGGTAAAAGGGAGATCCCCGGGAAGTCATTTTTTCAGACTCTGGCACCGCCAAAGGTGGAGCTCCCAAGTCCTTGCTGGCTTTCCTACCAAAATAACTTGGCTGGATTTAGGTGCCATGTATGGCTTGAGCTGCCACATCCTTATAGAGGAGAGGATATTTGGTGTTTCAATGGCTGGTGTTTCTCAAGATATCCAGGGCTGGCTGATCTTTCATACACATGCAAGGAATTGGGGAAAATAAAACCACCATGATCATGGTTGGACTCCTTAGCATTTGAAGCACATCTCATGACTTTGTCCTGCATGGGAGCACAATGCTTTCTTTGCGAAACTTCATCATTCAGTGGATTGTCCAGGAAAAGAAGCAGCAGCAAAATGAGGCACTTCTGTCTGCGTAGCTCAATGCTTAGAAAGGTCAGCAGAGAGGAGTAAGGTCAGATGCCACATTAAGAACATCAGAACATCAATCCAAAGACTTCAGCAGCATTTTCTTTCTTATGGTGGCCAGCCACTGGGAAGTCCATAAACTGGGTAAAAGCAAGGTGGCCCTCTCTCACCTATTTACTTATTTCTTTATAAGTACAGTATTATATTGCTGCTAGCCATGTGCATCCTGTATCCAGGTGTGTCTCACCTGGTGACATATTCTGAATTCTAGCAGTAACTGAGTCAATTGATTCAATATTTTTTTCTGGGACTAGTGATTGGATGTAGGCTTTTGTGTACAACAATTATGCACACAAGGTCTAAATATGAAGATAAAGCATGCAAAAGAGTCGCAATTGCTAGTTTATCATGGGCTAATCAAAGCTGATCATATAATGATCATGTATTATGTTTCACCCAGGTCCAAGTGCCTTCTGCTTTGAACACTGTGAAGTCTTCCGTTACTTACAACTACCTAAACATATCCAGGCCAAGCGCATTACACCTTCAAGCTGATAGACAAAATGCCGTCCTTATTTGCTTTTAATTTCAGACACCCAAATTTAATAAAAAAAAGCTTCATAACAGCAAGCAAGGGGGAAGCACAGCATATTGCTAACAAAAGGTGCATTATTAATTTCAGGCTTTGCTGGCAATAAGAAGTGAAATAGCAAAATTAATTGGAAAAAGCCAAGGTTTCTCCTGTTTCCATCTGACTGACAGCATTTAAAACTACGGCACTTGGAAAAAAATATACCTCATTTAATCTAAAATACAAACAGAAGGCGGCATTACTGGAATAAAAATGGCATTATTTAAAACAGTCTCTTGGAATGGCACAGCCATCCATGGTAGCACACAAGAATTAATACTATCACAAAGATGGGGTAAAAGAATAATTAGGAGGAGGAGGAGGAGTTCAGAGGACTGGATGCATTGAGAATATAAACTGCCTAGTCAGAATGTGATGGTTAGTGATGGCGAACCTTTTAGAGACCGAGTGTCCAAACTGCAACCAAAATCCCACTCTGTGATGGGGGGAGGGGGGGAGGAAGCGCTCCCATTGGGCTGCTGGGCAGAGAGGTGGGATGAACTCTGTGCTGGGGGAGAAGGAGGGAGTGCTCCCATTGGGCTGCTGGGCAGAGGGGTGGGGCAAACTCTGTGCTGGAGAGAGGGCTTGTGTGCCCACAAAAAGCGCTCTTCATGCCCTGTTTGGCATGCGTGCCATGGGTTTGCCACCACTGGACTAAGTGAACCCTAGTTATGGGAGAAAAGGATGGATTGTCCTGACGTCCTACTTGTGGGCTTCCTTTTAGGCTTGACATTTGGAAGCTTGACCAGAGATGTCTTCCGATTGACCCAACACCTCTCTCCTTATCTTCACTGTTTCAAAATGGGTGCACCTTGCTTACATTTTATTACATTTCTAATACTGGGTCAGGTGAATGCCTTAAGATAGTATAGCATTGGTCACCCAACAAAGCTGTAACAGACAATAGCTTTTCCTGAAGAAAATCCTCAGAATACAGAGCAAGAGGGCCAAACCTTCCTCTGTTTTGTTTTTGGTTAGGAGCACTGCTTAGATGTTTAGGTTTCATTTTCATTTCTGCCCATAAGCACACGTTTCTCTGTACCCATGATGGAAAACCTTGGCACTCCAGGTGTTCTTGGACTTCAGTTTCCAGAAACCCAAGTCTCTGTGGATCCACAAATGGGTTTACAGTGCGTACGCAGTGACTTGGGCTTCTGGGAATGGAAATCCAGGAACACGCGCAGTAACCCCATTCGTGTGGATTCACAGAGACTTTGGCTTCTGGGAATTGAAGTCCAAGAACACCTGGAGTGCCAAGGTTCGCCCTGACTGCTGTATACCCTCCTCTAACTCATAACTGCCCTGCAACTCAGGATTTTCTATCATCCTTTTTCTCTGACACCATCAGTAAAATGTCAGGTGCAGTTATGAACCATGAATAGTTCGGAGCCCCAGGTGGGACGGAAAAGTGGTTGTTCCAAACACACGAGCCGCCCGCTAGACAAAAGAATTCCGTATATGAGACAGTGGAAAGCAGAACTGATGGGTAATTCTGGAAGGTAGAACGCAGAAAGCACAAAATGATCTCCTGGAAGATGTTCGTCTGAAAATATATGCAAGCTTGGACCTGAGATGACCAGAATGGCAATGGTTCAGAAGTAAACATCCTACATGATTGTGGATTCGGCTCTCATTCGCGCCAGACAGATTGTTCCTTACTCTTGCAAGAAGGTCTGCAGATGTCAAATATTGTTATGCCTGAGTGGCTTAACTGGGACCGCTACATTATCTATAATGATGGCAATGCAGATTTAATAGCTGTTTCTCGATTTGAAAACAAGCCTTTTCTTTTCAAAAAGCAATCTGCATTAAATTAATAAAACTGCAGCAAGGTCAAACAAGAGGAAATGTAGAAGCGGTTGCGGCGGCAGCAAATTCTTTGGAGGTTAGAAGGAAATTAAAACAAGTAGCTAACATGCTCGGAAACAAATAACGGACGTACCGCAAAAAGTCACCATTTGAAGCCCAGCCGTGTCGTGTTTTCTGATGCTCAATCTGTTCCTTCTTTATCAAGTTTTGGGTTATGTAATCAGGCCATGCCAAATTTCTCTCAAAGTGACTCATATTCAATGCTGGGTTTTATTAGCGCCAGAGACGATTTCAAAAATCTGTTCCATTTCACTATAACCGACCCAGTGCTCTGAATTTCATCAGTAAGGTCTATGCCGTTACTGTGCTCCCACGTCATCCTCCTCCTCCTATGCTACAATGTGTGGTGTGTAGATTTTATCGCCCAAAGGGCAACTTGACAGAGACGTTGGGGATATCCAATTTATGATATTCAGCACTGCGTTGTCAAGAAATCCTGCAGAACTTTCCTTTTTTCCTCATTAGCATTTGCAGGCATGCAGCGAAATGAGTCATGTGCAATGCATGACTACATCATGAAATGACGTCAGCTTAATTTAAGAGTCCTTGAGGAGCACATTCTATATTTCCTTCAGACCTCTGTTCTTGGAGGGTGAAATCTCTAAAGGTTTCCTACATCAAGGGAAAGTTGCAGAAATCCCATTTATCTTAAAGGGACAAAATTCTTAGCGATCGCCAATTTCAACCTCAGGGGAAAACAGTTGGTTCTGCACAAAATGAAGCAGTCATTCGAAAGTAGGTTATGAAACGGTTTGCAGGAGCCGTGCCGGGCACTGAAAATCTATATAGTATTATCAAAAAGTATAAGATCAAGAAGGCAGAGAAATTAATTGCCTGGATTGATGGGAAATGTAGTCAACATCTGTATAGCCACGTGTTTCTCTCCTCTATATTAACAAATACTCCATAAATGTTGAGATGGACCCCATGTGATTTTAGTTGAACTATAAAGCATTCAGAATAGAGGCAGGTATACGTTTTCTTTGACCCACATTTTAGCCACGTCTAAATGAAGACAAATAACATTTTCCTTGTTGTTCAACTGGTGAAAAAGCCGACCCAATACAAGCTGTGGCGACATCAGACACTAATGTATTTCATAAATTTGCATGAAAAGTAAGCAATGTGCTTAAACATTCTACTGGGTCTTCTTTTTGCTCTACTGTATCACAGTAATAGCCAGTTAACAATGAGTATTTAATGGCTTTGGATTAGGTGCTGGTCAGTTATGACAAGGAGGTAAATAGGCATAAGAATGCAGTGGCTAGAATGGGGTTGAACCTGATGCCCTTCCAACCCAGTCATTCTGTAATTCTACAATTTACAGGGAAAGAGGTTGGTGTGTAGGCTGGCCATTGAAGACTCCTGCTGTAATGTTACAGACTGTTCTTCCACTTAGGCAATGCTCAATTGTCTCACCTTATAAAACATGTAATTGTAGGTTTGGCTTTAGAGCGAGCGGAATAGCAGCTATAGAAACAATGCCAGCCACATCTTAGGGTTGTCTCCAAACCCAGTCAAATTATAAGAATAAGTGAAATAAAATCAGTAAGTCTGCTCCGATTATGATTCAGCATGGAAGCCAACTCCCACTGTACACGTGGGCTGCACTTTCTGGACCACTGCAGAAGGGTGGCATCCGAAACGCAATGTACTTGTTTAAGGTTGCGCAAGAGCTTGACTACAATCCATCACAGATTGATTAATTTCCAGAATCTCAGTCTATGGCTCCAGTATAGTTACTTTGGTCTGTTTAACTCAAAACATCTTCCAAATCTGAACATGGCAACACGGGGTAGTGCATATATTTCTTTTGATCTTAAACCTAGCACACCCTCTATCCAATACCACACTAGATGTCTAGTGGTGTAAACTAGCCATTGAAAGAACATGAGATCCATTCATTGTATTTTGGGATGGCTCAAACTACAAGAATACAATGCCAAACTACATTGTTAAAATGAAAGGGGGGGGTGATGTATCCAGGTTAGCAGAACTAGGTTAATCTGCCTTTTTCCTTCTTGCCAGAATACTGAAATTCAAGGGAAAGCCAAAATAAATGGCATTAGATTTGTGTTTGACATCCATCACCATTGCAGATTCTACAATTTGACTACCTGCCAATCCAAGCTCAGAATTATTATTTTCCCTGAATTAATCTTAGCTGAACATCTGCAGCAGCAATTTCAAAGGCTCAGCAGTGATGAGCTCTCTTTTCAGTTGTAAAGCCATGCCAGATTTCAGATTCTGCATGTGAAATCAGGATTATTTTAGATGATAAGAGGCAAGCACGGCTTTCAGCTCTGCTATGGAAACTCATGGGGGCAAATGGGGGTTTATAATTTGTAAAACTGCTCCTGAAATACCTCACCGACCTTCTGAGCATCATTATAGGAGCCCCGGTGGCACAGTGGTTAAGTGGCTGTCCTGCAACCAAAAGGTTATGAGTTTGATCCTGACCAGGAATTATACGTTTTGACTTGACAGCTCATAAGAACAACAGTGGGGAAGGTTAAAGTTATCTCTTGTGTCCATCATTCTGGTTTGTGTATATATTTAGTAGTATTGATTTTCCCCCATAACCTTATTTTACAGTTAATTTTCACTAGAACTCTTCCCCTTACGAAGATGGTTTCAATCTATAGCTGGATAAGGATATACAGAATTTTGAAGAAATGTGCAAAGATGATATTTACCCCTAGTGCCGAATTTGCCAAACCTATCAACCCAGTGAATACTTTGTTTAAAATACCTTGACTGCTCTGGCTTTCCTGGCAGTGTATAGTGAGTTACCAATCTTGAGTATAATTAAAATGGTTTCTGCAGAGAGCGACTTTGCTAGTCATTCACATCTGCTGCGAAGGGAACAAAATAAAACAAAAGCCTCGATTGAAAGGTGTGATAATTAACTTTTCCCCTTTCATTTCTAATTACTATTTGCTGTGAGGGGGGCATAAGAAAGCTGAGTTTTCTTCAATTTGGAGACCACTTGGGTGAGAATCCTTTATAGATCTGCCCACACCAGGGTATTTGATTTCACAATTACACCCTGAGCAAAACGAGGACATTTTCCTAGTTCTTGAGATCTATTTTGAGAGGGACACAGCATTTTTACTTTACATGACCTTTCTAAGGAACGTGAGCAGCAAATTTTATACTTCATTCTGGTAATGTAAAAGAGAGGTAAAAACCTAGTTTCACTTTGGTCATTTTCATCCATTTTATGTTCCAATTCAAGCTCTGGGATTCTGAGAATATATTTCACCCTGTGCTCTACAGTAATCCCAGTTTCCTTGAAAACAGCCTTCAAAAATATTCTTCTTTAATTTGCTACCCACAGGATTCTGTATCTTCCCACGGATAATTTCAGTGCCTGATACCCCAAATCTACATACTCAATCAGACTTTTCACCAAACATTCACTCACTCATTTGCAAGATGCCTCATCCTTACCAAAAAAAAATGATTCACCTCTTGTCTGTATTTTTACACAAGCATTTTAGTCTACGGGTGAACTCAGCGCAGGAAGGTTTTGCACTAGAACCGCCCCCTTCTCTTTCTGTTTTCTTTCTCTTCCCCCTTCTGCCACTCTTTTGGTTCCTGTACAGCACTTGTCAGTAGAGATCCATCTGTCCTAGTTGTTTCGGCTGGTGGAAGTGTTATGATTGCACTGCAAGAACAATTGTCCTGTGCGCGTTAGAGGATAGCAGTTGAGTCATTTCAGCCTCCCAACACCTGTGTATACCAAGGAGAAGTGTGAGAACAGCAGGGCCAGTGCTGGGCAATGACACAACAGCAGAAAAAACACATCTTGGCAGGTGCTGAAAAACTAAGAGTTCAATGTACCTTCCGCTTGGGATGGCCTCCTTCTGCATTAGAGGTCAGGGTGGGTTAATGCTCCCCTTTACTCCAAAGCCAGTCGTATCCCACTCTAGGGTCTGGTGCTCATCTCCGTTTATAGCCAAAGAGCCAGCGCTGTCTGCATCTTCAGATGTTTCTGTGGACATGTGGCAGGCATGCCTAGACGCTGGAGTGCATGGAACATTGTTTACCTTCCCACTGAAGTGGTCCCTATTTATCTACTTGCCATTTCTTCCTTTGGAACTGCTAAGTTGGAAGGAGCCTGGCCAGAGAGGGAAGCTCAGTCTGTCATGCAGCACTCGGTTCTTGAACTGCTGACCTGCCGTCTTTCCAGTCGTTAAGTTCAGCATCTTAACCACTAAGCCACCGCAGTCCCTAGCGCTCTGGATATTATGGGACTCCAATTCCAAAGAGCCCTTGATAAGCTTCCCAATAGGCCAGGGGTGGGGAACCTATGGCACACGCACCAGAGGTGGCACTCGGAGCCCTCTTTGTGGGCACCTGTGCAGTCACCCCAGCACAGAGTTTGCCCTTCCCCTCCACCCAGCAGCCCAATGGGAGAACTTCCTCCTTCCCCCCAGCAGTTTTCACCCTGCCCCTCTGCCCAGCAGCCCAATGGGAGCATTTCTTTCCTCCCCTGTTGCTATGTTGGGTGGGTTTTGGGTTGTAGTTTAGGCACTCGGTCTCTAAAAGGTTCGCCATCACTGCAATAGGCCCTATGGTGCCTCTGGTTTTCACACGTTGGGTACAAAACAGAACCTGGAAGTATTTCATTGCATTTTAGATGTAACAATGAAGTCACATTTCAAGAGAATGTAAAGGTATTTTAAGAAGAATTTTGGTTTATGCACAATCAGAATTGTCCACTATAGGGAACCCAAGAGGATTGCTCTGGATTTCTCTAGCCTACAGGTAGTGAAGACATTGAACATTAATAAAATACAATTACTCATATGATCAAAGCAACAACGGTAGCATAGTACTCTGTAACAACCAACTTGTTTATCTGCAGCTAAATATATACCCCTTCCAGTGCCCTTGCATC
This sequence comes from Bradypodion ventrale, assembly GCA_035047345.1. NCBI lineage: Eukaryota > Metazoa > Chordata > Lepidosauria > Squamata > Chamaeleonidae > Bradypodion > Bradypodion ventrale. Next base: position 12,607,846 of record JAWDJE010000012.1, read on the forward strand.
ATTCAAAAGAGCTTATGATAAAACATCAAAGCATACATCCCATAAGAGATGCCACAAAATCCCACTGCCCACCTTGGTAGTTTTTAATTGCTGCCAACCTAAAAATCCTACTAGACTGTGCAGTCCAATAAAACAAACCAAGACAAAATACAGATCCAATACATACCAGTTGACCACTGATCCCATCAAGAAATCAGACTTGGCTATATAAAGAGCTGGTGCCCCTTTCAATAAGAGACATAAAACATTCTTGATCTTGAAGTTCTACAGTACTGACATTTTTTTCCCTCAGTTGCTATAACAACATGTTTAAAAAAGTATTTTATTGCCAAGGACAGCTCCAGCTATTTTTAATCTCAACAGCTGGATTTGTACGCCTAAATTTTACTCCTAAAATGATAAAAGTAGCTTATTCCTGCCCTTCTCTTAATATTACAGCATTAATGTCAGCAGCTGCAAGACATGGTGAATTCAACGAGCAGGAGGAATAACTTCCAGCCTTGAAGCAAAAATATGTTTAAATGTATACATGCAGAATTTCTGCAGGATGATAGCTCTTAAAAGAAGTTGACCAGAACGTTAACATGAACATTGTAAGATTTTTACAAAGGCAACGGTGTTAGCAGCATAACATGTTCTCCACTCCATTTTCATGTTGTTCTTTCTGCTACTTTTTAGGGATTCCACAATACCTAAAAAGAATGTGGTACTCCCACCCAACCCTGAAAAATACCATATGGCCCATATTTGAAGAAGAGTGAGAGACACAGCACTCCCTTTACAGGGAGGCATTATTCATGCCAGAGAGCACTTGCCGTGTATACTTGAGTATAAATCGATCAGAATATAAGTCTAGGTACCGAATTTGGACCTCTAAAACTAGGAAAATAGATTGATCTGAGTATAAGTCGGGGGTGGAAAATGCAGCAGCTGCTAGTGAGTTTCAATAATAAAAAAACATGAAAATACAGTAAAATTAATTAATTTGAACATTTGTGTAGGCATGTTTTTAAGTGTTTACGGTAGTTACTTCTTTTTTTAAAAACTGTATTTGCACCACCAACCAGTGGTGGCACTGCAGGGGAAATGGGCGGGCAAGCCAATTGCACTGAGGCAGGAAGAGATGCTCTAGCCTAGCCTCTTGCTCTCCCTGTAACCAGGAAGCATGGCTTCCCCCTCCATTTTGACCACATGGAGCAGGGACAAAGGCAAGAAAGGTAAATGAAACAGTACAAGAAATTGATTTCCAATGCATTTAAATGGGAAATCACGATTTGCACCCTCTTCTGGCCACCTGTGGTAATGGCCCGCTGAACATGTTTTTCTTTCCCCTCTCCTGAAGCCATACTGCACCGAATCCAGCACGGTTTTGGACTCTCGTGGTTGTTGACCCGTGTATAAGCGGAGTCCCCTTTTTGGACCTCATTTTGGGGGCTAAAAAACTCGACTTATACTCAAGTATATACGGTATAAATCTGAAACACACATTCTTTGTTTGAAAACTTCATACTAAGTAGCCAGAAGACCAATAGATTTTTTTAGAGGTAGAACTAAGTAATTTCATCTGTGTGTCTTAACCCTTTAGTCTCCCAGGGGTAGCTTCTGCTTAATGGGAGTTATAATAATAATAATTTTGTATCAAAAATGATTCTGGGTTGAAAGGATTTAGGTGGAAGAAACTCTGCTCAGGAAATGCCCAAATGAGGCTCCTTTCATGTCCCCAAGAGCTGGGGCAGACAGATGCTAAATTCATCATGCAGTACTCAGCTCTTGAACTGCCGACTTGCCAGTCTTCCAGCTAACAAGGCGAGATTCTTAACCACCGAGCCTCCGCAGCCAGATGGGAATTTACAACACGCTTCTCCTTTCTAGCACCAAGGATAGCTCTGTCACCTTAAAGCCTGCTAATTATAACAGGATGTCCTGCGTGAATTTAGGATTGCTTTAGGGGTATGTAGATTAGCATTCGGGACTACAATTCCCAGAATTCCCCAGGTGTCAGAGCTGACATGTTTCATTTCTGAGCTCCCCGGTGGCTCAGTGGGTTAAAGCACTGGGCTTGGAGACTGAAAGGATGGGGTTTGATTCCCGAGAGCTACACGATAGGGGACATGAAAGGAGCCTCATTTAGGCATCCCCTGAAAAAATCCTTTCAACCCAGAGTAATCTCTGACACGAAAACACATATACATTTCTGTTTGATTTTAAGAGCTTGGAACTTTTTGGGGGAAACATGAGATTTTTCAACAATGCAGATGAGCAAGAAAGGCGAACTGACAATTTGTCAAAAACATGGCTACCTAGAACTTTTGTGGCATTAGTTTTTCCTTACTGAACACGTATTCATAATCTTCAACTATGAAACAAAAACCACATATGCATACACACACACATTCGATGCCGTCTATGATTGCACACAAGCACCATTTGCCAGAATTATTCACAATTCTGGCTTGCCAGGGGTGAGCCTTGTTTACTTCAATATTTGCAAGTACCAATCTGGCTTGTCTCTCTCCCCAAACAAATCAGAGAAACAAACAAACAACAAACCTGTGAGTTATTTATTCCTCAAGCTTACCAGGGAGAGATGCACCAGTATGCCAACTTTTGGTGCCATACGGAAACCACTGGAAGATTTGTGGTTTGGTTAGCTCTTCCACGGGAAGGGTGACTAGTGATACGATCACATAGGCCACCCTAAAGAACAATAATACTTTAAAATTATGAATAATTAAAAGGAGAAGCATTATTGGGCAAACAATATTCTATTTTTGTTCTTGTACTGCAGTAAATATCCACCATTACAATAAAAGCATCTCACACCCACATTATTTTTAAATTTTTCCTGCTGATCAATAATTACTGATCCGACGCAGAAGATAGAGAAATTGCCAGGGCTTTTGACAGAGAGCACTTCAAAGCTGCAGGGACATAAAAAGAAAAAGGAAGGCAAAAGAACACTCACAATTATACTAAATCTTTAATACAGTACAGTGGTACCTCGCTTAAAGAGCATAATGTGTTCCATGGGATTGCTCTTTAAGCGAGTTTGCTCTTAAAGTGAAATACCTTTGTAAGTGACCCATTGTGATTTCTGGCGGTGACGGGGGGATTGCAAACCCCGATTTAGTTGTTAAGCAGGTTTTTGGTTGGTTTTAGTTGTTAAGCGAGGCGACCATTCAAGGAAAATGCTGCTCTTTAAGTGAGTTAGTCTCTAAGAATGGTGCTCTTTATGTGAGGTTTTACTGTACTCTGTATCTGACTCTTTAGTGTTTTAGGACACTGGAGGGGATTGTGTGACCTTCAGGTGGTATCCATGTGGAGTGCCCACCATCACATGCCCCGCTGCCACTGTCAAACTCGCAAGAGAATACAAAGGATGAGAAACTGAAAAATAGGATTTGAAATACCTGCAAAATAAACCTCAAAGCAAGAGACTAAGTAAGGTGTGCCCAAGTGTATTGTGGAAGCCATGCGTTGGGGTTGAGCATCCTAAGTGGCTAGAGCCTAAATGGTTGCTGTGCTTTTCTTGTTTCCTTTTTATTTTGAACAAATTAAAGAGGTTGGGAATGACCTCTATTTTAATCACCTTAGCAGGCCCTAGAGAGCGGAATGGAAATCTCCTTAATTATTAAGCTCTGTCTTGATTTTTTACAGATAGCAGGGCCATAATTACCGCAAGTAAAGCATTGGTGCAACCTTTGGCAGAGGTATTTAAAAATCTCCCACTGAACAAAACATAAGAAAGCAGCAAATATTTGAAAATGAAGGATGTAAAAAGTATGATTTACTAAATAAGGTAAAGGTCACCCTTGCTTGAAAGCCAGTCATATCCGACTCTAGGGTTCAGTGCTCATCTGTTTCAAAGCCAAAGAGCCAGCGCTGTCTGCTTCTGCAGACATTTCCGTGGTCATGTGGCAGTGCACGGAACGCTGTTACCTTCCCACCAAAGTGGTCCCTATTTCTCTACTTGCAATTTCTTGCTTGGCAGGACCTGGGACAAAGACAGGAGCTCATTCTGTCCTGCAGTATTCAGGTATCGAACTGTTGACCTCTCACCTTCGTGTCAGCGTGTTAGCCACTTGGGTTTAATTGTAAGATTCAGGAAGAACTGGAGCAGGAGAGAAGATCAATTAGCAACAGACACATATTGGATAGTGGTGGTAACTTGTAACAGTGGAAGGTCTTTGGCAAACATGTCCCTGGAATGCTACTTAGCCAAAGGCATCTTGGTTGAAAGAGGCTATCAGACAATTATCACACTACTTGTACTCATTATCTTACTAAGTGTGAAGTTATTTGAGTTGTCAGCAATCATTCTGTGAATTCACAATGTTAATCATGCAATCACTGCTAACAATATTTTGTGAATTTAAGCATTACAGCCTGCTCCGCTCAACACAAAATCCTTCTACATGGATTCACAAGACATTAGAGCCTTTCTTACCCTTTTTGACCATAAAAGCCACTGGTGGTGACAAGATTAGTTAAAGGCCTATATTTGGTTCACTGAGTGATTCCAAAATAAGTGAAACAAGCAGCCATGTTTCAGACAAAAGTGGTGCCTCTTTTTAAATGGTCTTGGGCTGTTTATTAGAACATAAAATAGAGCAGAATAATTTGATTTTAATGCTGAGCTGCAGATGGATCCAAAAGCGATTATACCTGCCAGTGGTGAGATTTTGTGCATGTAAGGAAGGTGTACCATCTGACTCTTTATTTCAGGCAGCAAAATACCTTCAGCCAATTTAAGCATCCCAGCCTGCCTTGCTCTATGAGAATCTTGGATAAATGTCTTGCACCACAAGCAAGTATTTACTTCTTTCTGTGGAAGAAACATGAAGTCCTTCCAGGGTAAAAAAACAAACAGTCTCATTGCTGCTGTTTAAAGGCACCACGAAACAAGCCATACAAAAAAAAAACCTTGTAGCTTGCAGGTTACATTTCTTACATAATTAAATATTGGCAAAGGAGGCAGCAGTCCGTTCGCCATCATTCTGCTTTATTGCCATGAGCCAACCAAGCATGACGTCCACCTGTTTCAGATATGATGTATATGATCATCCTACACAACTTGATTCTGCCTCTTAAGGATACTGCTTTGAAGTGGCACGTTTTCCTTAAAATGTCATACAGTTTTCACTGAACGCGGGTTGATGTTCAAACAAGCTACTCACAATGGGAGATTGGGTAAAGCTTTCCTAAACTTTTCTCTCTTTCTCTCTCTTTAGTAGCTTTCCACCGATGAATTATACCACTTAGCAAAATGTATGCAGTATAGTACACATTGGCTCATCCCCTAAGGGCTTTTCTCTCAATTAAATCAACACCTGGCCTAAAAGAATCCCTGGCTCATGGCAAAAACCTTGTCCCCATTTCTGTAAATCTCTGAACCCGCTGTCTGCAACATGGTACCATTTCATCTGCCCCCACACACACCCTCCAAAGGCATTCAAGAAACAAAATGGCAACCCCCTTTGAAGCTGTTGGGACAAAATGCCCCCCCTCCATCGTGCAGGCAGGGCAAAATGGCTATCTTGGCCCTCAAAGCTGACCCAGCCCCCGGCTTGAAAAGGTTGGGAATCCGATTGAAACTATAATTTCTACCCAGTTAGCAAATCATGACTTATACACAGAAATGGAATTATGCAGCACCGCAAGGCAGATTTTCACAAACGACACTAAAACACTGCAGGTTGTTCAGTTCTGAGATGATTCCCTGGCCTGTTGAAGCAACAGCATGGGTCTCTACCTAGCTAGACACTGCCCACCTAGGAATCTGTTTCAGCACCATCAGAAACATGCAAGTGTCTCTACAGCCGTCCAGCTTAAAGGCAACAGGAAGAAGAACGCTGGGCTTCAGATCCACTCCAGTTGGAACCCTTTGGAAAACAAAATCAAACACAGGAAGGATGAGAAAGCCAAAATGGACTATGGGGTGGATGAGATTTTACTAAAGGAAACTTTATGCTGTTTTTTCCCTGTTGCTGTTGTTATGGAAACCTTGAAAGCAAAGGCCATGGAAGAGAAGGGGGTGAACAATGGAGCTGTTGAAATACAAGCCAGGGAGGGCTCTTGCCTCTACCAATACTAATTTGAGTGTTTCAGAAAAAGGCCATCTCTCCTCCCATTTGGAAAGGGTTGAACTGCTGTTGCGCAACCCGGTAAGAATCTTCCACCTCCTGCAAGGCTGAGCCAGGAACAGAACTATGAGCTCAAAGTGTTTTGAGAAGCCACCGGGTTGCCTTTCCAAACTGAGCGTCTAAGAGAAAAATGCTCTTTAAAATGTCAAGTGTATATATATATATATATATATATATATATATATATATATATATATATATATATATATATATATATATATATATATATATATATATATATATATATATATATATATATATATATATATATATATATATATATATATATATATATATATATATATATATATATATATATATATATATATATATATATATATATATATATATATATATATGTTTCCTATTGTCTTTTGACTCATAAGTTCTTTAATATTCAATTAAGAGGTAGAGGTAGTAGGTGTAATGAATACTTTTTGAGCTCAGAGTGTACAGAATTACTTTATACTTCACCACATCTCAAATGTCACATGGGACATAAAAATCATATTTACTGATATTTTAAACCAGGGATGGGGAAAACTGTGGCCCTCTGCAATTTAGTATTACAAACCCAACTATCCCTGATCACTGTTACTGTATGCTGATAGGCTCTTCAGCCTAAGCATCTGTTAGGCCAAAGGTTCTCAACCTTTTCAAGCTGTGGGCCGGACCATGCCCCCTCAGACAGCTGAGCGGGCCAGACTGGTGGTTCTCTCACCATAAAATGTGTCCACGGCTGACGTGATTGTGTTTACGACAGCTACAGGAGCATTTATGGCTGTCGTAAATGTGTCTGCTTCTGTTGGCGGCAACATGGGCCACATGTCTGGCCCATGGCCCGTAGGTTGAGAACCCCTGTCTTAGGCCCACGTTTCCCCCTTCCAGTTTTAAACTCTCTTCTGATGTCCCACATCAAACTTAAGCTATTTTTGTCCTTGTGCGGGCCTTGTCTCAAATTATAACCAGCCTATTTTCATAGTTCATCTCTTTCAAAGCATTAGGAAATCTGACTTGTCTTTTTTCTTTTACTTCAGAGAGGATGGTTTTATATATACAATTTCATCACAAACCAAAATGGATTACGGTGAAGCAATAGAGTTAAGACAGAGAGTGCTGAAGGATGAAAGTACTTTTTAAATGACTTGATTAATGGTGCTGCCTTTTGCTTCCACAGCTTTGCTTAAATTATGCAGCACTGATTCTATATGAAGCTCCATAGGTTCATACATTTTTGGTGGGGTGAATGATCCACTGTGCAGATACCTTTACGGTAAACAATCTTCTTCTTCTTTCACAGAAGTAATGGACCCCCAGATTAGGGACTAGTGAAGGTAAAGATCTCTCTTACTCAAAAGTGAGTCGCATCTGACTCTAAAGTGCAGTGCTCATATCCATTTACAGCCAAAGAGCCAGCACTATCGGAGTCTGCAGATGTTTCTGTGGTCATGTGGCAGGCAACACAGAATGCTGTTACCTTTCCCATCAAAGCGGTACCTATTTATCCACTTGCAATTTCTTGCTTTCAAACTGCTAGGTCTAACAACCTGCAAGTTATGATTTTAGCCATCCATCACTTCAGCCAACTTGCTAGGGCCACAATCCTTTCAGGGTATGCTCTTCATCCACGGACTGAATTTATATTGCAATTGAGAACACAGCTCTTTTTTTCTTAAAAATAAGTTCCCCCTTAGACTATTAGGCAGGACCAAGCAGCAAGCTAAAGCAGCAGATTTAGGGTAGAATGAAAGAACAGGCAAGGGTTAGCTATTGATTTTGCCATTGTGGTATTTACTAGGGATGGGTAAGCTGGGAATCATCCACCAACTGAAAGACAGGAAGAGCTGTACTTCTGCCACAGAGCACTGATTCTGCATACAGAGAGTGCCAAGTTCAGTCCCTGGCATTTCCATTAAAAGGATCAGGAAACTGGCCATTGGCATTCCCACGGAGAGTCTTTGCCAGTCGGTGTGGACAATACTGGATTTGAAGGACAAACAGCCCGACCTAATTTAAGGCAGCTTCCTGCACTGTTCATTGCCAAAGCCTCTTGCAACTGGTCCAAGAGTAAAGAACAAGTATAGCCAATACTGAAGGGAGGAGAGCGGACAACCAGTAGAAGACTAGGAAAGACCTTTTGTATAGCTTTCTTCACTGTTACCCACGCTTTAGCACAGGTATTTGGAACAGTGTTGGGAATTAGTCCCTCGACACCATATAGGGTATGAGAGGAAGCAAAGATGAAGAAGTTTGGGAGTTAGAGTAGGTTATAATTAATAATCACTGTAATTACATACGATGTCCCCTTCCCTAACCAGGACAATTTTCTACACACACACAGCAATACTGATGAAGCACTTCTTAATAAGAACTTCACTATTTGCGTTAGAGCTGCTACATTAGGAAATGACAAACAGAACATACTTGACGGTATTTAGGGGAAGTTAGCAACAGTCTTTATGAAGTGTGTGATGGTATGGCGTGCCTTTTTTGTTTTTCAGAACAGCAGCTAGAAGAAGCTAGATGTTTTAGAAAATGTTTTGGAGTAGTGCATGCAGGTTTCTCTGAAAGATACAGATGCTGGGAAAAGTGGAAGGAAGGGGGGAAAAGATGGATTATTCCCTAAAGGAATAAACCCATGCACTTGAATAAGCAGCATTGATTGCTGTTTGCTTTAAACTTCCATGCTGCACCTTAGATTTTGAATGAAGAGGATAGACTAAATGTTCTCAAAGCCGCGTAAGGGGTTGTGTGTTTCTGTACCTCTGAAAGGATGAACTATGTTCCAAAGAGGTGGCGTGTACTGTTGCTATGGTAATTGTTATTTTTTCCCCCTGAGCAAGTGTACACTCAGTGCTGATTTCTACTTACCACAGAGTAATTATACCAATTCCAATGTGTATAGAATTGACTGATTTTTCTTTTCGGAAATGTTCTGCTTTTAACTTCCATGCTGCACCTTTTTATTTTCACACACATGAAAAATTCACAGTGGCAAGGCTAAAGAAGTAAAAAGACTGGTGTTTATTTGCAGGTTCTACCAATAAAATAAAAGGGATTCTCCTGGCCCTCACGGTCTTTTCATCTATTACATTATAATGTTATATAATACATTTCTATTATTTTATTTTACACAGCATATCTTTTTCAGTCAGGTCCCAGTTTCTGCTCTTCTAAATCCAGTGAGTCTGTGCTACAGATCTAACCATCTCCTTTCCCCACCAGTGCTCTGAAACACACTGAGAGTCAAAATCTTGAAGGTTTAAGAGTAAATTTAGATTTATTGAGCTCTGCGACAACCAAAAATGCAGCACAGAAAAAGGGCAAGACTACAAAACACAACAGATTGAAAAGCCTGGAATTTTTATACCTATAGAAAAACATGATTATCCCTCTTTTTTAAAAAAAAATGAGGAAAACATAGCTGGTCACAGTGAAACAGTGGTTTGTTCAGACCATGATTTGAGAAAGAGGCCAGTCCTGAAGCTACAGTTTGACCCTGGTTTGTGTGGAAACCATAATGAAAACAAGGCATAACTCCCATGTTGCAGATACTGTATCATAGGAAACTGTGTTTAGAGGAATTTTTAAATGGATTCTTTTTATCTTCCCCTCTGATACATGAAAGGAAAGAAGTAGTAATACAGTTATCATAGTTTATTCAGTTGGAAAAAAATACTGTATCCAATTCCATCTGACCCCAGCCTTAAGATACAAAAGAAAATGAATCCTGTACTAGTGAATAGACAACTCTAATGTCCAAATGAAACACCAGCACTTTGCCACGAATGAGCACTTCGGAGTTTCTCCAGCAAAAATCCTTTCAAGCCAAAATAATTTCTGACACAAAATTATTATTTCTATCAAAAAAAGTATCTAGAAACTGATGTAAGTAACATGTAATTGCTCATGAATGGAAACAGTTTTCACTATAATAATAATAATAATAATAATAATAATAATAATAATAATAATAATAATAATAATAATAATAATAATAATAATAATAATAATAATAATAATAATAATAATTTTGTGTCAGAAATTATTCTGGGTTGAAAGGATTTTTTGCTAGAGAAACTCCATTCAGGGGACACCTGAATGAGGCTCCTTTCACGTCCCCAAGAGCTGGGACAGAGACGGGTGCTCAATCTGTCATGCAGTACCTGGGTCTCGAACTGCTGACTTGCCAGCCTTCCAGCTAACAAGGCGAAGTTCTTAACCTCTGGGCCACTGCAGCCCTAGTTTTCACAATGATCAGGGCTCTGGACATCAATTTAATATACAGTACTGTGCTAAAAACTGCCTGTGGAGAGAAATCTATGAACCAGCCACAAATGCTACCTATGGCAAAGTCTGTCACATCCCTTTAACCTCTTTTGCACTCTGCTTTTGGTCCATTTCCCTGGTTCCATATCCCCAAAAGAAATAAAAACACGGCACATTTCGCACATACTGTCATTCACTCTCCCTAAAAGCATTTCAACTGAGATCTATAGCTGCACAGAATGCGTGAACTTAAAACATGGGTGTACAAATCCTAACACATACTATTAAAGGCACAATGAAGTTGTGCCACTTGATTAGACTTAAAATCAATTTCCTCCTTTTTCATTATGTGGGTTGGAGGTTTATTAGCTAAGGAATAGATGCTTTGTAAAAGCCAATTTTAGAAAATGTGACTGTGTAAATATATACAAATAAGAAACACAAAACCCCTCGCATCTTGGTAAAAATAGCCATTTTCTTGGATACAAGAAAATGTTGCCTTGTAAGAGGTCCTTGCCAGTCTGGCCAGGTTATCCTGCTATGGTAATAGAGTAGACCATACTGCCAGTGACTCAACGCCAAGTGTCAGGCTGCGGTTAACTAGCCTGACCACCCTGAGGCCTAACGGCCTTTGCGTGCCAAAAGGGCTTTGGACCAGAAAGTGACTTGCGGAGCTGGACCAGTGGTACGGGTGTCATGCTGCGATGCAGAAGGCAGATGAAAGGCCACAGCATTATATTCGCAGGACAGTCTTCACGGGCTGATCACCATGATGATCGCCAACATTCAGAATTGGATACAGTACAAGAAGAGATCCCTCCCCTCTAAATGGTAACTATCTGTCATGCATCCAGTTTATACAGACCTCATAAAATGTGAAATGTTTCAGCTTTTGTCATAACCAGAAACCATGTTGTCTGTGTAAGAGAAAAGCTACCGTAACTCTGGCAGTACAGTATAGTAATTTTAGTTCACATGCAGTTTTACACCTCCTCAACAGAGTGCTGAAGATATCCATAATTTTTTTAAAAGAACTGTCAGATCATATATAAACATTGATCCCACAGTAGGAGGAGAGCATAGTGATGGAACAAACAACGTATTTTGCACACTGAGCTCCTGGCATTGTACAGTAGCACCCTGACAACATAGAGCCAAAAATAACTGGCATATTATCAAGAATTCCAACCTTGGAAGCATCAAAGCAGCATACTGTACATCAATGGCTTAATGGTATTTGTACAACATATAGTCCTTGAAAACTATTACCTAACATAAATTCTTGTGCAATACAGTAGCTACTGAAGGTTGCAATCCTGTATGAACTTACCCAACAATTAAATGTCAGTAGCCTAAACCAAACAGCTGGTCCCGAACAGATCTCAGACCCAAAGAATCAATGGGTCTGCTATAAGTGGATCTGTGTAAGTGTTGATCCACCCCATTTAGCAATTGATTCAGTGGGATTGCTCTTCTTGAGTCTGGATTCTGGCTAATGAGTTTTATAGGTCCTATTTCTAGGTTAAACTGCTGTCCTGCAACCAAAAGGTTGTGAGTTCAATCCTGACCAGGACTCAAGGATGACTCAGCCTTCCATCCTTCCAAGGTTGGTAAAATGAGTACCCAGCATGTTAGAGGCAAAATGCTAATTAACTTGTGAACCGTCCAAAGAGTGCACTCAGCGCTAGGGAGTGGTACATAAGTGTGATTGCTCTGTTTTGTGATACTAATGCAGAGGACAGAACAGCATTAATACTTTATTTACTAGTCTTTCCCCTCAATCTATGGGAGCTGGTCTTAACAGAGAAAATACCAGTTGTTTATTTATTTATTAGTTCAAATTTATATTTATATTCAAATTTATATTAGTTCAAATTTATATCGGTTGTTGCTGATAATTTAATCATAGGCAACAAACTTCAAGTCAGGCCTGGGAAAACGCTGGTCTCCTGGTGTTGGGGACTCTAACTCCCATCAGCCCCAATGATATAATGGGATGATGGCAGCAGCAGTTGTTTACCAACAAGTTCCCCAGATTTTCAGCGAATGCTAGGTGGCCCCTGTGGTTATCTAGCCAGGATCAAATCCAGTATCACAAAAAAAAATCTCTGTTCCAGGAACTGAAGAATAGGCTCATAAAATCATATTTGCTTTTAATTTGTTTCTTTTAATTTAGCTGTTCTAACTCTGGCAACTCAACTCAACACAAGTTTATTGCTTTGGTTCAGTGGCCTTTGCAAATTACATAAGAGAAAAGCACACACTTATTCAATAAAATACATTATCCTGGAAAAGGGCTTATTCATATCTTGACTTAAGTCCAGATACAATTATTTGAATGTGGTCACTGAATTGTGGTCACTGAATCACACTCACTAGAAAATTCAGTATTTTTTTTATCTATCTATCTAAAAAGTTATAATTTGCCTGCAAGTTATATTTTCTGAAGCTCCAGCACGTACTGAAGAGGACATTGGCACTAGAAGAATATGCAACTAAAAGCTTATGAATTATAAATAGCCTTCTTCTAGCTTATTTCTTGTAATCTTTACACTTCACCACTCATGACAAAAATTATTAATTAGAACTAAAAGATTTCATCGATTAGCCAGGGTGATGAATCAAATCAATTAGTTAATAGTAGATTAAAATGCGGAGTTCTAATTAGGGCTTATTAAGATCTGCCTTCTTGCTAACAGACTGTGCATTTTAAATCTGGTTTGAGCTATTTTTCCATAGCCAGGAGGTGCCAAAAATACCTGGCAGCGATACTGATAAAATAATAATTGCATGCTATCAAGTCAGTCCTGATGTATGGCAGCCTTTTCCAGAGTTTTCTAGGTAGAGGATACACAGAAATGGCTTACTATTCCCTTCTTCTGGGGGTACACCCAGGTTGCTTTTAATGTATCTGCCTTTTTAACTTACCACTACTATCTTTAATACAGTCAAACCTCTACATACAAATTTAATTCGTTCCTCTAGGTTGGTTTCTCGAAAAATTCTTATCTTGGATTTCCCATAGGAATGCATTGAATGCAATTCCCCATAGGAATGAATCAAATTTTGTACCTAAAAAAAATCCTATTATTTTTTTTAATCTTGAACCTGATTTTTTTCTGAGATTTCCAGATGTATCTCAAGTTTTTCAACTTTCATCTCTACAACCTACATCTGGTTCATACACTAAATCACCAAATACCTCCATGTGTTTGACCACTCAAGGACATGACCGTGTGAGAAACAGGTTAAGTTTGCACAGTAGCAGAGCAACAGACGTTGATCACAGATATTCATTGTGAGATTCCATACAAAAATACTGAAAGAGAAAACACAGGATGCTGTGTTGACCTTGCCAACAAGCCATCTCTGACAACGTGGTTGTCAGGACAGAAATTCACAGGAGCCACGCTAATCTTGTCTCTGTTCCCCTCTCTGCCTCCTCAGATGGTAGTATGCATTGCTTACCTGCTACATTTGAAGTCCTTACTGCTCATTCAACTGAACAAGAGCCTTGGACATCTGCCCCGTATCCTACTGATAGTACCATAGTACTCTATATCCTACTCATTGTATTGGGGTTGTCCCAATGCAAAAAGCAACAGCTCTTACTCTGGTTCTGTGGAACAGAAACAACAGACTCACTAATCATTAGAAGTGATTATTTGGACCCTGGCTGGAGGCCCCTTGCCTGGATGTTTGCAAAGGCCTGCTTCGAAGTCCCTTTTGGAGAAACTGTCCATCCTCCCACTGTGGAATTTTTGCCTGCATGTCATCAGACATCACCATCTGTCTCTGGCAACTGTTCTGTAAGCAGATGTCATTCTGCCAGAGAACAATTATTCTTCCCAAGCTTGGCTGTGAGCACAACAAGAATCCCACCAAATTATGCTAATCTGTGCGTCCTACCTCTCAAGGAGAAACAGTTCTCTCCGAAAGAAACTCCTCAGCGTGGAAATTAATTTCAGCTTCCTAACAGAGATACGATGTTCTTTGGGAATTATCCAAATGGCTTAAGTGTCTGGATTTTCTTGAAGCCATTGTTATCTAACTCTGGGCTAGCCTTCTGCAGAACATTGCAAGCTATCTGAAGACTGCTTTCAAACCAAAAAATACAAATGGTATCGTTAAAAATTGTATTATATTTATTTCTTGTAAATATCCCTGAAATATTCTGGGCACAGTACAGTTATCAAAAATGACAGAGGCTTTGCCCTTAAGCTTAAAATCTAAAAGGTGTGACACAAAAACCAAGAGAAATATGTGAAGAGAGGAAACTGAGCAACGTGAGTCACCAAATCTTAGAATCATAGAATCACTGAGTTGGAAGGTCCCTTTTAGGCTCAATAAAACCTTCCTAGTTATAACATAACCAACTAGAATGGCTATGGAGAAATAGTTTCAGCAACAGAAAAATCAGGCGGCAGTTGAATACAAGCCTGATGACATAGGGAGCTGTGAATGAAAGGCAAGCTAGGATTTTCTGGAGTACTGAGTACCTGTTCTAGGTAGCACAGTTTTACTGCGTACGTACAGTAAACCCATTCGTCTGGATTCACAGAGACTTGGGCTTCTGGGAATTGAAGTCCAAGAATAGCTGGAGTGCCAAGGTTCGCAATCACTGAGCTACGATATCTCCAGAGAAGAGCAGCCAAGATGGTGAAAGGCCTGGAAACCCGTGCCCATACAGAGGAAACCCGCGCATGTACGCCCACACAGAGGAAGGGTTAACCCGGAAGAGCCTTAACCATATGGGCGCATTTTACTTCCGCTTCCAGGAGTGACAAGGACAGTGCAGGCTGGGTGAATCACAGTAAACCCATTTGTGTGGATTCACAGGGTGCTTGGGCTTCTGGGAATTGAAGTCCAAGAACATCTGGAGTGCCAAGGTTCACCATCACTGGTATAATTCAGGCACATACTTTGCGTGAAGAAAGCTGTGGTGCAAATTCTTGATGTTTCCAATGAAGATGCTCTCAGCAACCAAATACTGGGAAAGACTTCTGCTGCCATCTTGGAAAACTAACACTATGACTTAAAGAGTTTCAAGAAGGTTAAATAGACTGAGATGTAACAATTAAAGCAATGAATTTTTAAATTAGTTGAAAATTTTAACATTTAGCAAAATTAATTTTTAATCATTCCCCACCCACACCCACACCCAAGCACTGTTACTAAATATTTTACGACCGGCAATGCCAGGAAACCTCAATTTTCTAGAGGGCAAAACATACACCACTGTTTATATCAAAAGATATATTCCATAGCACAGCTGTGGATAAACTGAGAGTATGTTTGTCTTTTATGGAAGCCCCAAGAACTAAATAGGACACCTTGGCTAAATGGTAATAACCCAAACTTCTTTTCTAGTTTATATATTTATATCTGAAGATGAAGGAAGGGAGAGACATGGCATGATGAGCTTTGTAACAACTAAAAGTTTGTGCTTTTGAACACAATTTCTACCACAGAAGCCAAGGAAGAAGCATTGCCACTCCCAAATATGAAAACTAAGAAATAATCGTTTTGCTGGTTTTTCCATTACCCTTAGCTGTACAGCCATGTCAACACAATCTAATGAGACTGGCTAATAACATTCCAGCTATATCCTCAGCCCGGCCACACAAGAAAAACATTCTTTTGTTACTCTATTTCAGGCAAGGAAGATCCTTGTCAGCTTCATTTTTCTCACTTCCAGGGGTTCCTCGGAGTGTTAATTGGTGCTCTTGGCATTGCATGTATCAAGTCAGAGGAAACAGCCCCCCCCCCCTCTGGATAATCCAATTTGCTACAGAAATGATTCTATTACTTCTATGTTTCAAAGGGGACCCCCCACACACACACACATTTGTTAAGAAAAGATCTTCAGTTACACAGTGAGGACAGATAAAATGGGAGTTCTCTCTCTTCTGGGGAGGATAAAAGAAGGCTCTCCTCAGCTTTCCTGGGAACATGTTTCATTCATAAAAGACAGTTACTTCTTCCTTTCATAATAGCCTGATGTACTAGGAGCACTCATTAAAAAATCCCAACATGGTACCAGTGCTGTTTTTTCTTTCATTCCACATTTCTGTTCTTAGAGTCAATTCTTTCAATATAACACATTCAGATGAAAGGAGTTAAGAAGCTGGTAGCACAGCCATAAATGTCTAATGCCAAAGCATCCCATTCAGACATGCTGAACCAATTCCAATTGCTCTGTATCAATGGTAAAGAGATTCTCAACATTTTGTATTCCTGGCTTGAGGCTTTCTTTCTTTCTATGGATGAATGAATGAATGAAGGAAGGAAGGAAGGAAGGAAGGATTTATTTATCTATTTTGGGGACCCCACCATACATTCCAGCTTTGCAAGTGGCCCTCCCAATTTTTTGTAACTACAATTAACAGAATCCTTTACCATAAGGAATGGTTCCCTGGGACTCCTTCCTAGAACTGATGTCCAATCCATGTAGGGAGCTGAAGATACCCCAACGTCCTTCAAATAATGGCTGGAGAGCCACACTTTCCTTACAACCCTATTTAAATACAGTATTTACATCTTGCTCTGTAGTTACCAATTCAGGATAGGATGTAGACAATAGACACTTGTGCCTAGAATAAAACACAGGACACCCAAGAAGGCAGTTCTTTGGCAGCAAAATGAGCCCAATGTCAATCATGATTTCAATCTGGCAGGTTGCTGGAAAGATAGGAGAATAATGTTCACTGCCTTGAACTCTCCGCAGGAAACTATTAAAGGAGCCATCTTCTCACCTGCTCTGTCTGCAGAACTGGCTCATCTTCTGTCTGCTCCAAGCCTCACTATCTGCTACTTGTCTCCCAAATCCCTTTCCTTTGGGGAAAGCCTTATGGCCGTAATGGCGAACCTTGGCACTCCAGATGTTCTTGGAGTTCAATTCCCAGAAGCCCAAGCATCCTGTGAATCCACACAAATGGATTTACTGCGATTCATCCGGCCCACGCTGCCTTCATCGCTCCTGGAAGCGGAAGTAAAACGTGCCCATATGGCATCATAGAATTACCCCAATCCACTGTGCTGGGAACACGGCTCATGGGAGTTGTTGGACAAAACATGTGGTCAAGGAAAAGTCCTTGTCCCAACTCCAAGCCTCCCCATCATCTTTCAAGCAAATCTGAAGTGCCACTATCTTTAGACGCTTTTCCTTCAATGAAACAATGTCTTTTCCCTGCAACCCATTCAATTTCCTTCCATCAACAGCCAAGGGGCCTTGCACCCACATTCGAAAAGAGCAGCTTTTTAAAGAACAAACCAAACAGAACACAGTGTTTAGGCAACAACTGATTTACCACCTCTAGAACAATTACTCTCTTCTCAGCTTGCAATCCTTCCAGTTTACATCACTGAAAGGGTTTTTTTGTGCTTGTATCTATGGCTGGCAGAGCATTGGGGACATTTCTACTCAGTATTGATGCCAAAGCAGCCTCTTTCCTCCAAGTCTCAGGGTTGTTTTCTTCTACTGAGGCCTGTGTGTTTTCTACTGAACCTCAATAAACAATCCCAAATCATATGACTCAGTGATCCCACTGGGTATTTTTGTTTTTTGGCTCATCCATCTGTTGAAAAGATTGGGAATGTTTTATGTTAGTGTTGTTTTGTGCATTGTAAACCACCTGGAGTCGCCTTGGTGAGGGGGCGGTTAAATAAGTTGAAATTAAAGAAAATTCTTCTAGGAGGGAGTCGAGCTCTCAGTTAGTTACCTGGGATAGGCTTCAGGCATGCAAAACCTTCCGCAGGAGTAAGTATAAATTAATGATGAACACAAGGATAGGAAGACACAAATTGGAATTTTATCATGAGGTGCTTCAGTTTTCTTGTAGGAACAACCTTTTAAGAAAGACACCTCATGGCAAAGATTTTCAAACTAATGGATATCCCTAAACTAATAACATGGAGTGATGAACAGCATATTTGGGGCCACTGCTACCAAGAAAAGTTTTATCTAATCCTTCTGCTCAGACAGAAAAAGACCTGGGACTTAATCTTCTACGTGGAACATTTGACTTGCAGTCTAACACAAAAGAAAAAGGTATGAATTTTATAATCTTCATCCAACTCCTAATTTTGGTTAAAACAAGCACTGCATGACGGAACAATAAACCAACACTTCTGTAAATCCCATGTATTCAATAAGACCACTCTGATTAGGACTTGTTGTTCAATTGCCCAGTCGAGTTCGACCATCTGTGTCCCCCATGGACCACCACATGCCAGGCTCCTCTGCCATGCTCCGCAGTCTGATCAGATCTACGCTCATTGCATCAATGATTCCATCCATCCACCTCATCCTCTGCCGCCTCTGTCTCCTTTTGCCTTCAATCTTTCACAGCATCAGAGCCTTCTCCAGTGAGTCCTCTCTTCTCATTTGGTGGCTAAAGTAATGAGCTTTATGTTCAGTATTTGTCCTTCCAATGAACAGCCAAGGTTGATTTCCTTCAGGACTGACTCATTTGACTAGCAAAACAATTTAGGACAAACAGACTTTGTGGGGTCCATGACAGATGAAGTGGAGAAGTAAAAATTCCACAGGGAAAAAAAGAGGAACAGCCAGAAAACATTCAAGCGGTAAGGCACTTCTGAGCAACCTTGGATTTATGAAAACATCTACAAATAGCTGTTTAGGAAGAAAGTTGTACCTTCTCTGGAAGGCCCTCTGTCTCATGCAGAGAATTTGATGACATTTAAAGAAATAACTACACCCACATATCATTATTATTATGAAGAGATACATCTGCTTGTCAAACCCTCAAATTTTAATTTTCTTGGTTTCTCTGACTTTCCAACTATAATTATTGCAGACAGGCAGCTATGTGCAATGATGTATTGCATTCTAAATAAAAAACAAACCAGGAATTCCGCTTGGGAGCTTCCGTACCCAGCTCTTCATTCTCAACATGACACATTAACAGAAGCTGGTTGAAGAAAACAACAGCATATAATACATTTCAAGATGGTGGGAAAAATCTACAAATAAGCAAAAGGTCCACCATAAAATGTATCATACATATCCTTCCCAACTTTGTGAGTCAATAGCAATAAAGCAACAATATTGCATTAGGAGATAAATATTATAATATAAAGGTTTTCTATTTAATGCATGACTAAGACGTTACTAAAAATGTGATTCCCACAATACAAAAAAAATGGGGCAGCCTTATCAAATTGATTTTTACAATTACAATATTTGCCAGCTACCTTGACTAGTCAGAACCTGCTACTAATAATAATATAAATAATACAGATATTGGCTGAAATCCATTAATGTAAAATTATGCTGCATAAATCTGATGTTGTCACCAGATGCAGTTGTATTTTGGTAATAAAAAGTTTCCTTTTCGCCCTGTCCTCCAACGCGCTTAGGCTCCCTTAGGATTCCTTTGTTTTGGGGAATAAAGTAATACTTCTACTTTATTTTCTGGAATAAAGTAGAAGCAAAGACAGTTGTATCACCTTGAGTTTATCATAAATGGGCTTGAGACACAAATGTAACTGACCAAATAAAGAAATACATACAATCCTATTTATGGCTTCTCACTCCCAAGTTTACAAATAAGTGTGGCTTAAGTTGATTAAGTTTTGCCACACTATATAGTCAGGGAAACTACCACAGAAAGAAAATTTCCATTCTGAATAGATGGCAGATGTATAATCTACTTAAACTGATCACTTGTTACACTCACAAATCACAAACAGATCTGGAAACATATTGATCAGTTCCATTCCTAGTTGCCTAAGGCTATATTTTCCATCAAATACAAATATAAGCTGAACTAATACACAATCTAATTAATTCATGCAACTTCTGTATTAATTATTGAAATACCCAAGGGCACTGTTTTCTTTATATAGCCTGCATGTAACACGGCTGTCTGTTTCTTTCAAAAGTGGCCTATTAAAAACTGTTTTAATAAGAGCATTTTTCCCCCTTTGCAATGAAGAGAGCAAAAATATTTTATCTAATTAGTGAAGACATTTGTAAGGTTTATTACATGGACCTTTTTATCTGTGTAGCAGATTTTTAGGCAAAGGTTTAAGAAAGCCAGAAGAAACTAGAGCTACTGTTAATAAATCAAACTGTGATCACTGTAAA
This sequence comes from Bradypodion ventrale, assembly GCA_035047345.1. Classification (NCBI taxonomy): domain Eukaryota; kingdom Metazoa; phylum Chordata; class Lepidosauria; order Squamata; family Chamaeleonidae; genus Bradypodion; species Bradypodion ventrale. The sequence continues at coordinate 12,628,369 of JAWDJE010000012.1, forward strand.
ACAGGAATTCTCAACCTTTCTAAGCCGGTGGCCGGATAGCCATTTTGCCCTTCCTCCACCACATGGCACTTCCTGGTGTGGTGGAGACAAGGGGGGGGGGGGGACACATGAAATGGCGCCATAGGCCACATCTGGCCCACAGGCTGCAGGTTGAGAATCCCTGCTGTAAGATGTTAGTACTTTATCAAAGTCAAAGGAAGTACATTGGAAGATAAGGCCAGCCTACTGGGATACTGCTGTCTCTGATTACTTTCATAATGTAAACGAACTGTATCTAGCTCTCTTTTATCCAAAATACAATTGTATTATCTGTGTCCAGATCTCTAAAATATTTTATTATGATTTTTAAGAGGGATTGTGTTGATTATGTAAGTCCCCTGGCCTCACAATATTACTACTTTTCTTGTCAGTAATATCCAAAAGACAGCTGTGTGGCAAGGGAGGAAAATCTCCACCCCGTGGAACTACTTCTGCCTTTATCACTAATCAGCGCTAAAGACAAGAGTTTATTTAAAGACCAGGAAGGCTTAACATGGAAATGAGCTCTGATTTGCAATCCGAGAAGATTCTGCACAGCATAAGAGCTCTGATTTGCAGGCCTGACAAGTTTTGTACACCTGTAAGTTACTGAACAGGAGCAAAGTGACAAGGTTTACAACTGGTTCCTTTCTTTTGCTTTGGCCTTATTCTCTTGATCTTGTCATGTCGGAACGTATTCTTCCACTCCCAACAAAGGAACTGCCCCAAATTGAAATTTATCTTTCAAGCTAATAAAATTTCCCCATTCAGTTGTTTAGGAGCGTTTCAGAGAAGAAGTACTTGACCTTTTATTGAGATGGAAGCCTAGATCTTCTGGGATAAATAAATTTTCTGATATTCGAAGTAATTCCTTCTATATAATACTACTGCAAGCTTTGCATAAAATGTTAAAGAAGGTTTGCTTTATTTATTAGAAGTATACAACATTTTCATTTGCACACATCTTGAACTGGGTTACAGAGAAGGGGAGAACCATTTCCCCCCAGATTTGCACAGAGTCAGAGGGGTCATGCTCTCAAGGGAGTAGGGATAAATGTGGAAATAAATGCCACCAAAAAGTCTAATTTGCACACTTCATTTTACATTTGTTAAATTTCAATGCAATGGTTATGTACTGTAAAGGTTGGTACAATGGGGCTTTCTAAGTTGAATGATCAGTTTAATTAAAATGTTTCTTAACTGAAAGAAAACTCTTGTACCCTCGAATGGGCTTTTGTTGCCAAAAACAATAAAATGGGCTAACGAGACCTCAGCAGGGTACTTCTTGAGCTAACAAACTTTCACTTTTAATTTAAAAAAGTAGGGGATTGTGGGTGGGGGAACAAAGATGTGGAGAGCCTACAAAATGTATACTGTGATATGCATGAAACCCATCCTGTAGATTCACAGAGACTTGGGCTTCTGTGAATTGAAGTTCAAGAACAGCTGGAGTGCCAAGGTTCGCCATCACTGTCCTAGGTAATCATATGCAACCTACAGGCTGTATGTTGTCCAGCCTGCTTTACAGTAACACCATAAAACATCCCAGCAGAAAAACATGTGGATCTTTTAAGCATTTATTAACTAAATAAAAGCCCTGAGGGAAGTGAAGGAATTACATTTTCAATAAACAACTAGACAAGCAAATCAACACTGTGGCCTGATGTGTTTGAAATCACACAGTACTTTTTCATTGAATACACTGTACTGTACTTTTAATATACCAATTGTGATAATTTTGTGCCAGATCAAATTGCACATAGTCATATTTCATGTTCCTAAAGCAACAGTGACATTCAATCTATGAAAAAATGTGCTAATGTTGCATTTTTTTCCAATTTCCCCCCAAAATTTTCATTTCCAAATTTCCAAAACTTCCCAGAAAAAACAGGTTTCCCACCCCATAACTTCAAAATTTCCAGAAATTTTACATCTTAAACAAGCAACTTCTTTGCTCTGCAATTTATGTCAGTACATTTAGCATGAGAGAAGTAATCCTCCAAAATGGTTTCATCATTCCTTTAAGTACTGAATAGCTCTCAACTGCAGCTATAAAGCCAAGATGGCATAAAAGGAGTTTGAATGAACTGGAGGATTAATGTAGAGAAACACCTCCCAGCATTCTCAGGAGTACTGTGACAGCAGGCGGGTGAACACACTTTTTTTTAAAAAAACCAAGTACAATTTGTTTTTACAAGCTGCCAGGTGAAGACTCTGTGATGCTCTCACCAACCTGAATAGTCAAGTAATTTATTGTAAAACTTGCAAGTATTTGGATATATACAGTACTGCAAATAAGGAAAGATGTAACACAGATCACTCTTGGTGCAATATTTTATATTCATAATTTCACTCACTCAGCTCCTCTCCACATGACTATGTACCTTTTAGGGGAAATAGGCTCAATCCTTTCCAGCAATAAGGAAGATACCAACTCCTATGCAGTTTAAGTACCTATTCAACTTAAAAGTGATGCTAAAAGTATCCCGTCCCTTTTAAAGCCATCAATGCATGCTTGGAAGATAAATCCAATACAGTACCAGCTGCTCCTGTAATGATAAATCTCCCTTCCTCTCTTTTTTTGTCAAGGGAGTAACATGTTTTATTACATTTATCAGCTCAGTGATAAAGCATTCCCTTGCACCGCTGTGCATATTTTCACAGGTTCAGTTCTCTCCTTTAGCAGTATCAGTCGAAATAGGCCATCAGCAACCACTCTTATTTCCAGTTTGACAAGTTTTTTTAAAAAATTCACACGGACACAATTGATGCAAGGCAGAAAGCCTGGGTAACTGATCTTAAAGGCTTTAGCTAGCAGTCTTTTCATGCTTGGGAATAGATCTCATCTGCCTCCTGCTTTGGTGCTCTTAACTCTTTCAGTGAAACAACTTTGTCCTCCCAGCCATGTGTATAGCTAGGATTCTGGACAATACTTCGTGGGTCTAATGAAGAAGGAAGGCTACACTGGTACTCAAAGCATATCTCAAGCCTTATCCACCACCACCACCCCTAGTCTTTCAAGGTGACTCAGAAAATCAGAGTCTCACCTCACTCCTACTGTTGCATAATCTCTTCTAGTTGTATCCCCACCTTCTGCAATATCTCCCACGGTGTTATCACATACTATCCTCCAGATTCTATCAGCTCTTCTGTTTAGTCTCGTTGCTTCCTCTAACAGAAGCTCAGAGACTGGAAAATGGCATATGGGGGAAAGAGCTAAATGTTCAGTTTCTGCAGTTCTGTTCATATTTAGAGCCCCCAACCTTTTTTTTTTTGAAGTGTGGTGGTTTTAAAAAAAAAGAGAAAAGTAAAGTGACAAAGCATGCCCCATGTTCTCACCGCCACGTTTTGGGCCAACTCCCTTGCCTGCCCAACTCAAGTCTTCTCCTAGAAACGCCCATCTCCATGTATGTAGTCCAGTTCTCAACCTTTTAAAGCCAGGTCATGCTCCCTCAGACAGCTTTGGGGGCCACACGACCATTTTGCCCTTCCTCCACCACATGGCACTTCCTGGTGTGGTAGAGGCCCACATGAAATGGTGCCGCGGGCCGCATCCGGGCCGCAGGTTGAGAATTCCTGATGTGGTCACTTGTTTCTCAATCTCCATCTGTCCCTGACCATGTCAAATCAATTCCTCTTGTTTCTCTGTGTATTTTCCTTGACTTCTGAGATTAAAAACTACAGTTAGGGTTGTCTATAAGGCTCCCCTCCAACGCAAAAAGGAGTGGGGGGCATGCTTGTAGCTGCTTTAAAATCAATCTGTAAATCTCAGAGTTGAGGAGGGGAGGTCACTATCTTTGAAATGAAAGATTCCATTGGAAACTGATCAATGCCAGCCCTATACAGACAACAGAGGTGAAGACTGGAGAGGTGTAAATTCTGCACACCATATCTTGAATTGCTGAAGCTAGTTTGTCCCCAGCTACCTCCCACCCATCCACCCACCCACAGAGAGAGAGAGGCAGAGATGCTGAGAAATAAGATTCTGAGACTCTGAACTCTGGGTAAAATTACGCATAGCACATGAAAATCCTTGATTTCTAAAACATGCACTCCCTGAGAATAACCAACAACCACTTTGACACAGTTCTTTTTCTTGAACTCCATAGACTAAGGGAGAGAAAATGAGAGGGGAGGAAAAAGAAAGGATGGGAAAAGCTGACTGTGAACCCATCCAGAAACACCCTCTCTTTTGTTAGTCAAAACTGGATAAGAAGCTAGTTATCATACATGCCTAGGGATACTTTTTCTCCACTGTATACTCCTACATTGAGCCCAGAGAGTCTATTAAAAGGAAAAAGTTCTATAAGATTGCAATGCGGTGGATAAACCTTATGTGATTAAAGTATCTTTCCCCCTTTATCTGAACACGCAGGAGCTGAACAAGGAAGAAGGTGGTATCTCTTCTCCTTTGTATTTTCTCTGAAATTCAGACGCTCCTGTCTTTTATGTACGACCTACAGGACTGAAGACTGGGCAGAGAATGGTCTTGGTTGGATTTACCTTATTGAATAGACAACCCTAAGGCTTTCAGGCCTGAGCTGGATGTTTAATGATATATTAATCAAGTTCCAGAGATAACGAGAGCAGGGGGAGGAGGAGAGTTTTTTTTAAAAAAGTTTGTCAACATCACTATTTTTAAATAGCCTTTCTTTAAATGGCTTTTTTATTAGGCACCAGAGCACACGTGAACCCTATTAAACTATTTCAGAAAAGAAGCTGGAAGCATGGGACATAAATAAACACACACACACACCTCTGGTTTCCCATTTCACCACATAGAAACTGGCCCGACGGGCAAATACTATATTTGACCAGACAAACAACTTGAGGGTTACCAAAGGTCCACAACACCATTCCCCAAACAGAACTTACTGGGCCAGTGATGGTGAACCTTGGCATCCCAGCTGTTCTTGAACTTCAATTCCCAGAAGCCCAAGTCTCTGTGAATCCACACGAATGGGTTCATGTGGATTCAGACTTGGGCTTCTGGGAATAGAAGTCCAAGAACACCTGGAGTGCTAAGGTTCGCCATCATGGTGTAACTAGGCTTTTAAGAGGCTTTATGGCTTTTGCTGCAACCAACTTATCACACATAGGGCTTTCCACCAACCCATTACCACCACCAGCACACACACGGGAGTGGGGAGGGGAGAGAGATGGGCAATTCTCATGTCTTATCTAAGGCTTAGTGGTTAAGAAGCTTGCCTTGATAGCTGGAAGGTCGGCAAGTTGGCAGTTCAAGACCCGAGTGCTGTATGACGTAGTGAGCGCCTGTCTCTGTCCCAGCTCCTGCCAACCTAGCAGTCTGAAAGCCAGAAATTGCAAGATCCATAGGGACCACTTTGGCGGGGGGAAAAGATCTTGGGGACATGAAAGGAGCTTCATTCAGGTGTCCCCAGAAAGCACCTTTGTGTATGCTTCTGACACGACTAAAAAACAAACCCAGTTGTAACGTTATTGATCTTATGTGCTAATTTTTACTACTCCTTAACCCTGAGCAGAAATGCTCCTTTTTAAGCACTTTATTTTTAACTTTTGTCTCTCTCTCTCTCTTAATATATATATTAAGTACACTCATTTTAACTTCTGTTCCTTTTGCTAGTCTCGGACCTGTAATATTTGATTGATTGATTGGAGAAAAAAAGCACCCTAAGAACTGTTAACAAGCATAGGTAGCAACGCCAAGGACGATGACAATTCAGCAAGCTAAAATTATTACTCTTGTTACTCTGATTGTTTTAAGATCCCCCAATGCACCCGATGTATTGTTGATATTGTATTATTTATTTTCTTTTTGTATGACTGTATTGTGTACCTACTGTATTGCTTTTGCTATTGTTTGTCGCTTCGAGACCCCTTCGGGGTGAGGAAAGTGGGATACAAATTAAAGATATGATATGATATGATGTAGTCAGGGCTTAGTTCCCCATTTTGATAGGAGCAGGGGGGTGCCCAAACTCTTTGGGTCACGCGGTTCAGGGGGATGGTCACTATGGCCCTGGGGGCTGGATCCGGCCCCCATGCCAATTCATCCAGCCCCGCGAAGCCCTCGTCGCTCCCGGAAGCGGGAGTGAAACGCGCCCGTACGGGCGCGTTTCACTTCCGCTTCCGGGAGCGACGAGGGCTTCGCGGGGCTGGATGAATTGGCATGGGGGGTGGGTCAGATCCGGCCCCCAGGGCCATAGTTTGGGCACCCTGCCTGGATCAAAGAGTCTGCAACCCATTTCCCTCCCTCTCCCCAGGTGTGAATCCCCTTCCCTCCCCCGACTCAGTCTTAATCTCTACTCACTACTTGTAGAGCTGCTGGAGGCAAAGGTCCAGGCACTCGCCCTCCACGTCCTCCTCCGTGATGGGCTCCGTCAGCGGCCGTGGCAGCGAAGGCAAGGGCGGCAGGAGAGGCGCCGGTGGTGGTGGTGCGGCCAAGACCGGGGCGGCTTCCTCTGAGGGCTCTTCTTGAGGCTGGGCTTCTTCGGCATGGCTCCCACCTCCGTCTCCCTCCTCCTGAGGGGCGCCAGCATCCTCCTCTCCATCCTCCTCAGGCGCTTCTCCTTCTTCATCCTCATCCTCCTCCTCTTCTTCTTCCTCAGCCCCTTCTCCTCCTCCTGAGGGGAGCGACGCTTCTGCCCCGAAAGGCCCTCGGAACTCGCCCAGGAAGAGCTCCAGGAACCGCCGGTAGCTCCGCTCCTCAAGGCTGCAGGGGCCGCCCGCGGCCATCGTCGCTCCGGCGAGGAAGGAGGAGAATGAAAGGAAGAAGAAGGGAGAAAGAAAGAAAGAGCGCTCCTTCTTCTTCCCTCAGTGCCCGCCCGCCTGCCCGCCTTTCCCGCCCGTTCGCCTCACAGTCACAACCTCCCTCCCCCCTCTGTCAGCCACACACACACTCACACACACACCGCGCGCGCGGCCAACTGCCCCACTCCGGGCATGCGCAGAAGGGGCAGGCGCTGAGGGCTGAGGCGCCCCTGCCCCCCCCCCCCCGGCGCTCGCCACTCTCTTTCGTGGTTCCTGCCTTTTTTTAATTACCTGAGGGGTTTTTTCGTGGTTCCCGCCTTTTTTTTAATTACCTGAGGGGTTTTTTCGTGGTTCCTGCCTCTCTTTTTTAAATTACCTGAGGGATTTTTTTTGTGGTTCCCACCTCTTTTTTTAAAATTACCTGAGGTTTTTTTTCGTGGTTCCCGCCTTTTTTTTTAATTACCTGAGGGGTTTTTTCGTGGTTCCTGCCTCTCTTTTTTAAATTACCTGAGGGATTTTTTTTGTGGTTCCCACCTCTTTTTTTAAAATTACCTGAGGGTTTTTTTGTGGTTCCCACCTCTTTTTTTTAAATTACCTGAGGGTTTTTTTCGTGGTTCCCACCTCTTTTTTTTAATTACCTGAGGGGTTTTTTCGTGGTTCCCGCCTTTTTTTAATTACCTAAGGGGGGTCTTTTTTAAATCCCTTAACCACCCCTTTCTCCCCTCTCACACATATAGGTGAAACTTGGAAAAATCAGAATATCATGCCAATGTCCATCCATTTCACTTCAAAGGTGTGAAAAAAATCTATAAGACTCGCTCCATGCAAAGCAAGCAAGAGATGTCATGCCTTAATGTGTTATAATAGATTAGCGTACATGAGATTATGTGATGATTATGGGGTACATGAGATTGGGGGGTTGGGGTTTTCATAAAGTCCTGGACCGGGATTCCTTGCTTACGGTCACCCATGCTCTCTGGTCACTTCCAGATTGGACTACTGTAATGCGTTCTACATGGGGCTGCCCTTGATAACCATCCGGAAGCTACAGCTGGTCCAGAATGCGGCTGCCCAGGTGGGGATGGGGTGTGGGCGCCATGCCCGTGCCTTGCCACTGCTACGGGAGCTGCACTAGCTGCCAGTGTGCTTCCAGGTGCTGGTTTTGACCTTTAAAGCCCTACATGGCAGTGGGCCAGGATACCTAAGAGAACGCATCGTCCCAAAGTGTTCGACCCGTCCTACAAGGGTGGACCATAGGGGCTCGCTGGTGGTACCATCAGCTAGGGACGCACATCTTACCGGGACCAGGAGAGCCTTCTCGGTGTTGGCCCCGAGTCTCTTTGGAACCTCCTGCCACCAGAGCTGCGTCTCCAGGCAGAACTGCATCCCTTCAGGAAGGCTCTGAACACCTGGCTCTGCCAGCAGGCATGGGATGCATCTGGCAGCACATCTCAGCCTTGCTGGCTCATTTAGCCCTGTGGGGTTTTAATTAAGGAGTTATGTTTTTTTTACATATTTTAATTTTTTATCAGTGGGTTTTTAATTGTAAAAGTTGTTTTATTTGATGTAAACCGCCTTGGGTTTCTGAGGCGAGGAAGGCAGGCTATAAATTGAGTAAAATAAATAAATAAACTGTAAGCCATAAGCATCAATATTATAACAATGGCTTGAACTATCTCGCTTAGCATGTAATATGAGTCTATCTCATATATTTGTTTCACTTTTTAAGTTGCATTACTGGACTGAATGAACAATTGCATGATATTCTGATTTCCCGAGTTTCACCTGTACATACACGCAAACCCCTTTGGACGGGAGTGCGCATGGAGCGTAGGACGTCCAGGTGTTCAAATAGCCGCGAATAGGGGGGAAGCAGTTGAGGGGATGAAAATTTTACCTCAGGAAAGGAATTAAGGTCAGAGAGAAAACGAAGAAAGGGGATGAAAATGTACCTGTGGAAAATAATTAGGGTATGCAATGGCTCAGTGGTTAAGAAGCTCACCTTGTTACCTGGAAGGCCAGCAAGTTGGCAGTTCGAGACCCGTGACGGATTGAGTGCCTGTCTCTGTCCCAGCTCTTGGGGACGCGAAAGGAGCCTCATTTGGGGGGTCCCCTGAGTGGAGTTTCTCCCGCAATCAAAAATAATTGTTTCAATCCGATATTATCATTAGGAAAGGAATTAAGGGCAGAAGATAAAAGGAGAAGGGGGAGTGATTATAGTTCTCCAGGCCTAAGCAAGGGGTTTTCTTTTGCTATTAAATTCAATAATACTAATTATAAGCAGGATCCTTGAGATTCATGCCACTGGCAATTCAATAAGCAATTCCAAATGATTGGACATTTAACTTCCATGTAGACGTGACAAAATCAGACAGTTAAGCATCTTATTGTGTGCAATTATAAAAAATTTCAAATCTGTTGCATTTATACTTCCCCCAAAATACTATTACAATTAAAATGTTTTTAGAAATAATTATTGTCTTTTAATTACGTAATTAAATTTTTACTCACACACACACACACATTCTGCAATGAGAATACTTTTGCACATTAATCATGTATTATCAGAGATCAAACTGCATTTCAGAATAAGTAGTTAAGAAGAAACACAAGGGCTTTTAAGCAGATTGGCCAGGTGCCATCCATACTGAACACATTGATTAATTTCTATTAAAAGCTTATATTGAGGTTCAAATCAATTGCACAGGATAGCATTCGAAGATAAATAATTTTGGTGCATGATGTTGGTGAGCACAGGAACTTGACCCCTGTGAAAGGATTGTATCATCTTAGGGATATCATAAATTGAGAATATTACAGCACTTTTATATACTGTAGTATGCTTGAGTGGTTGTGCTCATGCTGTCAATCAAAGGGCAGCATGGAAATAAATGTGCAGCCTGACCCTGCCCTCCCCTCAATCCCGCTGACCTGAAATATCTGGATTTATGGGATTTCTGTCCTATTCAAAACAAAGAGGGGGCTAAATCACATGCTGTCTGAATGCCTCTGGGTCCAGCTAGGACATAAATCAGAGAGAAATGCTAGAATTAATTTTGCACAGTAAGATACTCTGTCTGAAATAAGACCCTTGAGGATGCAGCCAGTAAAATTCTCTTTCAGTTCTATGGACAGATAATTTGTTTTGTCCTGAAGACAGTTCCAGGAACAGTGCTGTCAGGCTGCCAAGGTTTCACTGATCCAGCACAGTATCCTATAGGTACTCAGTCTAGTCCTGTGATGGCGAACCTTGGGCACTCCAGGTGTTTTTGGACTTCAATTACCAGAAACCCAAGTCAGCAGTCTTGGTGATCAGGGCTTCTGGGAATTGAAGTTCCAGAACACCTAGAGTGCCAAGGTTCACCATCACTGGATCTAAATACACTAATATGTGTATATACATATTTGTTCATTATATTTATATACCACCCATCTGGTAAATATACAAAAACACAAAAACAAACAATATAACTAATGTCAACAAATTAATAAACATTAAACAGTCTGATACCGTGGTTCCCAACGGGCACATGCCCTACGAGGGGACAATTTGATTTGTTAAAGAGGGCAATTTGAGAATGAGTTATTAACAATGAATGGTCTTTTAGGCTTCTGCCACTTTTTGAACATTAAGAATCATAATTCACAGCAGGAGCATCAGGACTTTAGAAATGCTTAGGTGAGGCATGGCCAAAATAAAAAAGGTTGGGAACCACTGGTCTAATAAGACTAACCAGTGATATGGCGAGAGTAAAGGTTTAGGAATGAAAAAGACCCAACCAAGGGTCATGGTTCTCATTAGTGGAGTAGCTCTCCATAAGCTTTCTCTGAATAGCTTGATTTTTAGGAGCTTTTTAAAGATCTAAACCAGTTCTCAACCTTGTTAAGACAGGGGCCGGGTCACGCTCCCTCAGACAGCTTTGAGGACTGGACAGCCATTTTGCTCTTCCTCCACCACATGGCGCTTTCTGGTGTGGTAGAGGCAGTGGGGGACCACATGCATCTGGCCCCCGGGCCACATCTAGACAAACATTTCCCAACCTTTGGTTCTTGAGCTTCAATTCCCAGAAGCCTAAGTCAATTCCCCAAAGCACTGATCAGCCAATGTAGTGATTTAGGCTTCTGGGAATTGAAGTCACCATGTGGGGCGGTGTGCTCTATGTTGGGAACCACTGGTCCACAGATGGTATATGTGGCTCCCTTCTTCTAGATAGTATAGCTATGGGGCCACAATTGACAAGTAAAGGCCCTGTTTCTAGCTGTCATCTTGTTAGCATCTTCTTAGGCACTTCGACACCTAATGCAGTTTCAACCTGCTCAGGGCTTTATATGTTAATATCAGCACCTTGAACATCGCCAGAAACAAGCAGGGAGCCAGGGCAGGTGAGCCAGGATTAGGGCGATATGATCAAATTTATTTACCCCAATCACTAACCTGGATGCTGCATTCTGGACCCACCGAAATTTCTCTTCTTTTTACGTCCTGGCCTTCCTCTGGTGAGGTCAAGACATTACATGTGGCTCTGATCCACCGCCACTTCATAACCCTGTGAAGCAAGACGGGATGACCATGCGATCGGCCAAGTTGAAATTTTAACCCATGTTGTTGCTGTTGTTTATTTTATTTATTTATAGTTAAATTTCTATACCGCTTTTATGTTCGACTTTTATGCCGCCCCACTCGCAAAGTGACTCTGGGCGGCTAACGAAGAAACAAAATACTGTATCACAATTACATGGTATCACATTACAAAAAACATTTTTAAAAATCATAATTACAAAATATCAAATTATCATAATACAAAAAAATTAAAAAAATCATACATGTCCTTGCACCTGATTGATGGCACCATTCCATCATGCGAAGGACGCCAGGGATGGGGACGATGCTTATGGGATTTGTATTGCCTCTTTTAAAAAGTTTTTTTAAAGCATTTTAAAAGATGTTGCACCTCCTTCTACAGAAGGTTTCTATTTTAAAGGGAATGCCGTTTTTCCGACACAACCATCAAAACTGGGCCGATATAAGGGTTTGGGTTTTTTTTTTTGGTATCTGAACATATGCTGCATGACATTCCATCAAGACATGCTAAAACCTTTTGAACCGTGTGAAGTTTCAAACTGTCTAGCAAAGAGTGACATGGAAAGCAATATCAGAAACAAGCAGGAACAACCAAAAAATGCAAAAATCCCCACAAACCCAGACTAGTTTCCCTTCTCTTACCTAACAGCAAATAAACAGATTTCTATCAAAGGAAACATTCCCTCCTCACACCATCCTTCGGAAGCTGCACATGAATTTTTTTTGGAAACAACGAGAAAGATCTAATAGTAAAGACTAATAAATATATAATGGGATCGATTTTATGTGTGAATTTAGATGCATATTTTATTCTTGTTTGGCTGGTGTATAAGAGAGATGACACACAAAAAAAGGTCAAAACAGATTGTTGTTGTTCAGTTGCACAGTCGATTCCGACCCTTTGCAGATTGTTGTTGTTCAGTTGCACACTCGATTCCGACCCTTTGCAACTCCATGGACCATTTCCCACCAGGCACCTCTGTCCTCCACTATCCTCCTCAACCCACCCATTTGCATCTACAATACCATCTATCCATCTCATTTTTGGCCACCCAATTCTTCTTTTGCCCTCCACCTTTCCCAGCATCAAGGCTTTCTCAAGTGAATCCTCCCTTCTCATTTGGTGTCCAAAGTACTTCATCTTCACTATTTGACCTTCCAAGGAGCAGTCAGGATTGATTTCTTCTAAGATCGACCTATTTGTTCTCCTCGCTCTCCACAGGACTCTCAAAACTCTCCTCCAACTCCACACTTCAAAGGCGTCTATTCTTCTGCGCTCAGCTTTCTTTATGGTCCAGCTCTCACAACCATACATTGCTACCGGGAATACCATTGCTTTGATTATGCGGTCTTTTGTTTGCAAGGTGATGTCTCTACTTTTAACGATGTTCCCAAGGTTTCTCATAGCTTGTCTCCCAAGCATCATGGCTTCAATCTCCATCTGCAATGATCTTAGATCCTAAGGAAGTAAAATCTGTCACTGCTTCTACTTCTTCCCCATCTATTTCCCAGGGACTGATGTGGCCTGTGGCCATTATCTTGGTTTTCTTGATGTTGAGTCTCAAGCCAGCTTTTGCACTCTCTTCTTTCAATCTAAGCAGGAGCTTCTTTAGGTCTTCCTCACTTTCTGCTATTAGGGTGGTATCATCTGCATATCTCAAATTGTTGATGTTTCTCCCAGCAATTTTGATTCCAACTTGTGATTCGTCCAGCCCCGCATTGCACATTATGTGCTCTGTAGAGAAGTTAAATAAACAGGGTGACAAAATGCAGCCTTGTCTGACTCCTTTTCCCATTCCAAACCAAGACATATTATCTTTACCAAACATCTATCCATGCTAATGGTAAAAGATCCTGGAAATTAAGACTACTTGCTTCTGTGACATCCCCTAGCCTAGACATCTACTTCACATTGTGAGGCTAGTCATGAATGAGTAATGGACTGTATGCAAGACGTTCCCACATGGCAAATCAGGGGCTGCGGTGGCTCAATGGTTAAGCTCGCCTTCTTAGCCAGAAGGCTGGCAAGTTGGCAGTTTGAGACCCAGGTATTGCAAGACAGATTGAGCGCCCGTCTCTGTCCCAACTCGAGGGCATGAAAAGAGCCTCATTTGGGCGTTCCTGAGCAGTTTCGTCCACAAAAATCCTTTCAACCCAGAATAATTTCTGACACATTATATTATAGCACATCTGTTTTCCACTCATTTGTGGTGATGGCAAGTGGGATGTCACTGATGAATGTGTATCAGGGTGATTAGTCATTGAGGGAACTTCCTGGCTGGGAACAAACAAAAGACTGTGTCTTATTCTGAAACCCTGCTTTGCCATCTCATTCTATCCTAGAGCTCTCCGTTTCCATTATGTCTTGTATAAGCTTTATCCTGGCCCGCTGCCCATTTATACAATGTAAGATAACAGCACTTGATTTATTTTCTTTCACGGAGTCCCGTTGCCTTAGGAAGCAATCAGCCTCAGACAATTCTTCATAACCCTATGAAAATAAATTACAAATATAATTACTGTACACCGGGGCAGAATAATAGTAGCTAATTAGGCCTGCCACGCAATTCATACTCGGCGTATCCAACCTCTGCTAGCTAGCAGTGAAATGTATGTGGCCCATCAGAAACAAATTTCTATTCTAGGGAACTGTTATTTTCCTTCATTTACTGTGCAAATGTCATAGAAGGTGACTTACAAGTAACACAAGTCCTTTAAAGGAGGGCAATTCATTAATTAAAGTAGCTTAAAAGTGGGGCCTCATTACTAATTCAAATCCACATTCCAGAACAATGAAACGTATTTAAAAGATTTATACCCTGCCTTTTGTTCAAACAAGCTCCATATTGGTTTAAGATGGAACCACAGGATCTTCTTTATCACTGAACTATCTTCAGGTAAAGGTAAAGGTCACCCTTGCTCAAAAGCCAGCTGTATCTGACTCTAGGGTTCAGTGCTCATCTGTTTCATAGCCAATGAGCCGGTGCTATCTGCTTCTGCAGACATCTCCATGGTCATGTGGCAGGCATGACTACTAGACAGCGGAGCGCACGAAATGCTGTTTACCTTCCCACTGAAGTGGTCCCTATTTATCGACTTGTAATTTCTTGCTTTCGAACTGCTAGGTTGGCAGGAGCGGGGACAGAGATGGGAGCTCATTCCGTTGTGCAGTATTCGGATATCGAACTGCTGACCTGCTGCCTCCTAGTCAGCGACTTAGCCACTTCAGTCCATCTTCAAAAGTACAGTAAAACCCTGACTTACATATGCCTCGAGTTACATAAAATTAGACTTATATAATGATTTTTGCACTAAAACCGTGTCCCGATTTACATAAGACAATTTCCTATGGGTTTGCTCCAAGATACGTAAACAAGCGTTTTTCCTATGTGGCTGCTTTGATTTACATAAATATAATTTTCCTATGAGCATTGCTTCGAGTTAAGTAACAAATTCATTTTTCCTATGGGTTTGCTTCGAGTTAAGTAAAAAACCGATTTACATAAAAGCCTACGGAACAGACTTTTTACGTAAGTAGGGGTTTTTACTGTATCCTTAATTTTCCCTTTCCCCAACCTATCCAGATAGAAACATTTTCTCCTTCCTATCATTGAAGCCAAAGGAGGAAAGACTGAAAGAACTGGGCATGTTTAGCCTTGAGAAAAGGAAGGGGGGGGGAGAGATATGAAAGCATTCTTCAAATACCTGAAAGAGACGGTAATCATAAAGAGGAAAGAAAAGATGTTTTCCATCATCCCAGAGTGCAGGGCACATAATAACAGGCTCAAAATGTGGCCATGTTGTCCCAACAGCTTCAAAGGGGTGTCCATTGTTTCTTGAGTGCCCTTGGAGGGGTGGGCTGGGGCCACATGAAATGGTGCTGTGGGCCAGATCTGGTCTGCAGGCCTTAGGTTGGGAACCCCTTGCTCTAGAGAGTCCTCTGATCCAGAAGCCTGTCGTCAGTTCATTAACCAAAATTAATAATCAGTAGGAAAATTGCAAGCCAGGAGAATAAGGATGGGGAAAATCTCTTTAAGTTGTACGATCTCTCGCGGCTTGAAATCTGTCAAAATTCTAATGAAGACAGCAAAACGGAAACCAAGTGCCAAGTCGTCTGTAATAAGCAATGTCCAAAAATATATTTCGGGCCTTTTCCTCCTCCTAGTGATATTTTAAGATGCGGATGTCTGTGCGGCTAGTGTCAAGTCGTGAAAACGTGTGGAGAAAACCTGAATCCTGGATCTACGTCGACTTTCTGCTGCTAGAAGCACAATTTCTGGATTCCTTATGTGAATTCTGCCTTGTTTCCTACATAAGGGTGGTAGAAAAGGATCCGTTATTTCCCTCCACGCAGAGAATTCCTGTAACAAAGAATTAATGGGATTTTTTTCCTAGAAACATAGAATTTCAAAGCTTTTGAAATCTCAACACAGGCTACGACGAGACAGAAACCTTTCTGCAAATTTCTATGGCTTGTCAAGAGGAGTGATTATGTTCTCCAGGCCTAAGCAAGGGGTTTTCTTTTGCTACTAAATTCAATTAATACTAATTATAAGCAGGATCCTTGAGATGCATGCCACTGGCAATTCAATTAACAATTCCAAATGATTGGACATTTAACTTCCATGTCGACGTGACAGAATCAGACAGTTAAAGCATCTTATTGTGTACAATTATAAAATTATGACCTGTCCCAACATTTAGATCAGGGGTTCCCAAACATTTCAAAGCCTGGGGGCCAGGTCATGCTTTCTCAGTCAGCTTCGAGGACCGGATGGCCATTCTGTCCCAGCAGCTTCAAAGGAGCAGCCATTTTATTTCTCGAATGCCCTTGGGAGGGGTAAGGGGCCACATGAAATTGCACCACAGGCCAGATCAAGCCTTAGGTTGGGAACCCCTGATTTAGATGTGCTATTTCCCCCTTCAGGAGCATTCAGGGACACTTTATTTATTTATGCCTCAGTTTGAAGGACTGCAGTGGCTCAAGTGGATAAGACGCTGACTGGGAGGCGGAAGGTCAACAGTTCAATTCCCGAGTACTGCAGGATGGATTGAGCTCCTGTCTTTGTCCCAGGCTCCTGCCAACCTCGCAGTTCAAAAGCAAGAAATGGCAAGTAGATAAATAGGGACCACTTTGGTGGAAAGGTAACAGCGTTCCATGCACTCCGGTGTCTAGTCATGCCTGCCACATGACCATGGAAACGTCTGCAGAAGCAGACAACGCTGGCTCTTCGGCTTTGAAACAGAGATGAGCACTGCACCCTAGAGTCGGATACGACTGGCTTTCGAGCAAGGGAAACCTTTACCTTTACTTTGAGGAAGGAAATATGATTACATTGGGTAATGACGTGCTCTCCTTTGTGGAGGAATATCAGTAGACTCAGTAGAGGTTGGAGTAGACACGGACACATTTACAACAGCCGTAAATGCGGACGTAGCTGTTTCCGCCTATTCCAGTGGCGACAGGAGCGATGGGCCACATGAAATGGTGCCATGGGCCAGATTCAGCCCGCAGGCTATAGGTTGAGAACCCATACTTTAAATAAAACACTCCTCCTTGGCAGGGGGGGGGGAGAAAGGGGGCTTTAAAAATGGTAACTGTGACATACCAAAACATACTCAACTGAAGCAATGACAGAAAACTACAGCATGACAGAAAAAGCAGCAATCAATGCTTCAACCCGCAGCAATCAAAAGCTATTTTAAAGAACACCGCGTCTACGAAACCCCTCCAAATCATCATGCCATTTTTCCGTGTGGCTGAGCCGGCGTGCTCAATATGTCAACCACCCCACTCAGCCGGCACTGCTAAGACGTAAGCAACTATTATTCCCAAATGAAGCATTCGCTTGTCGACATCAGCCGTGGCAGGATCCTTTTGTTTTACTGTGTCTCCTGCACCGAAACGCCTGTCTGAGTCACCGCAAAAGCTCCCCGCTCTCCCACGCACCCACAACCTGTGTGCCGTCTCCCCGCTTTTTTTGTCTCATCTTGGCAGGAAAGCTCGGCCTGACTCACGGAGTCTGAAATCCGACAGTCTTCCCAAAATGGAACCCCTTGAATCGTTTCTTTGCCGGGGAGACCTTGACTGTCCCAGCGTTCCCAAAAAATGTCAGCGCCGACTCTGGAAAATGAATAAATCCTCTGCAATTAATGCCCACGACCCCCAGTTTATCCTGCTATGGTAACAGAGTAGACCCTACTGCCAGCGACTCAATGCGGAGTGTCAGGCAGCGGTTAACTAACCTGACCACCCTGAGGACTAATGGTCTTGGGTGGCGAAGTCCACAGGGAAGGGTGAGGGTCCCTAAATGGATTAAATCCCACTTGAATCCCTCTTGATGGAGGGCAGCAGTTTCATCCATCCTGGCCTGGGGATGATGATGATGACTTTGCGTGCCAACAGGGCTCAGGACGAGATAGTGAGTTGTGGAACTAGATCAGTGGTACTATGGGTGTCACGCCATGATACGGAAGGCAGATGAAAGGCCACGGCATTATATTCCCAGGACAGTCTTCATGGCTGATCGCCAAGATACGGATTCAGATGCGGCAGAAGAAGGATTAATGCCCCTCCTAAGTGCTATCATTGATCACGAAGTAAAAGCAATGTTGAAAAACATGTGTTTTCCCCAAATAAAAAAGAACCGGAGACCTCTGGGCTCACACTTTCTTCTGCTGCCTCCTCCACGTCTTCCATGCCTGAGTGTTGCAAAAGCTGCAGACTTTATGCACATGTACCCTGGAGTTGCATAACATCCCTTTTAACGGCGCAGATGTAGAGAAACAAAACAGCAGTACATCCGCCTCTCCCTTTTCACTGGGGGGGGGGGGGGGGGGGAAGGGTCTACAACATACATTTTAAAACAATGAGAATGTATTCCTTTAGAGCAGGGGTTCCCAACCTACGGCCTGTGGGCCAGATCTGGCCCACCACACCATTCCATTTGAAGCTGAGAGAACGTGACCTGGTTGGGAACCCCTGATTGAGAGCAAAGGTCTCCTTTGCTCTAAAGCCAGTCATATCCAACTCTAGGGGATGGTAGTCATCTCTGTTTATAGCCAAAGAGCCAGCACTGTCTGCATTTAGACATTTCCGTGGTCATGTGGCAAGCATGACTAGATGCCAAAGTGCACGAAACGTTGTTACTTTCCTGCCAAAGCAGTACCTATTTACAGTATGTTCCACATTCGCTTTCAAGCTGAATTACACTGCATCACACAAAAAATGTCCTATACTAAATCGAGTGCACTGAATCCAAATCTGAAGTCCGATTCTGCCTAGGACGTCAGGATCTTAAGTTATCAAACCTCACCCTCTTAGTTAGGTTCTTGTGTTGATCATGCGGGGTGTATTTGTCACAAATGTAGCAAAAATTATCCGTTTTATTAACACTGCTGTGTCTACTCATCTTTAGCTCAAAACAGACTCACTATGGCCTAGCTGTACTATCCAAGAAGACGGTTTCACACTAGAGACAAGCCCTTGGTCCATCTAGCCTTAGATACCTATTTCTGATGTCAGCTCCCTGAGTTGCTGCTGGAACATGCATGCCACCAAGGGACGTGATTCAGCTGAGATGGCAGCAGGCATAGTGCAACTGTTATGTTCCCATGTAAAAATACATTGCCCAATACCATTTGAACAGCTATAGCATGCCTATAACTTAAAATCTGTACGTGATAGGCAAATTCTAAATTCAGATTTGGAATCAGCACACTCGATATCATGTACATCGTATGCGTTATTCCCAGTAGCAAATTCGTTGTTGTGCAGTGTTTGTAAGTCTCCTTTTTTGGGAAGTTGAGATCTGCTGTCCCATGTTGTGAGAACGCATGGCGCAGCATTGGCCAGACTTGAGCTATATCCTGAAGGACTCAATCTATTCGATGTGAAATTCCCTGGGATGATCCTGGGCCAGCCATTACCTCTCAGCATCATGGCAACAAAAGAGAGGTACTGTCAAGGGTTTTGCCTGCCGCCTAGCCTTCCTCAAGAAACTATGCAATATTGTGCTACAACTAAATTGCCTATTTAGATGTCTGGTTGCTCAGTTGTGTCTGAATGAGACAAAGAAATAAAATTGTGAGAATAGCCGAAGCATAGCACAGTCACCTGCCGTTGCCTGTTTATTTATGTGCATATATTCACTTTCTTTATAAATACATTTCTACAGGTGGAATGTGCAGATTACTCAATTTTTTTGTCTCCATTCGCTTTTCACTTCCGTTTAGGCTTAATCGGGAATGTGAAGCTATAGGCCAAAGCTTAAAACATTTCTGAAAGAAACTCACTGCATTATTCATTACCCTACGGCAGTCAGACGGCTGGTTATCCTTTATCTGTTTATTATAGGTTTATAGGAATAATTTGTTCTGTTGTGCCTTATTAATGCTCTGCTGTCATTTATCGGTCGAGTTGGGTAGATTACCAGCATGCCAGGAAAACACAGGGAATATTATTTTCCCCCTCTCTAGTGGCCAATTCTGATGCTATATTTTCAAAATGTTTTAACAAAAGCAAAAATACTTCCCTTGCCATTTAGGACTGATGAGACAATTTGATTTGATTTTGAAGTTTAATATATATACCGCTTTTTTCGACCCTCATGGGTGACTCAATGGCGTATAGCTAGAGATATTCCTGTCAAAAACAATCCAAGGATTCTTCGTTTACAATTATTATTATTATTATTATTATTATTATTATTATTATTATTATTATTATTATTATTATTATATTTGAACTTATATACCACTTTCCTTTGTCAACGACAAACTCAATGTTTCGAAAGCAACTAGAAAACGATATTCATGACACCAAAACAAAACAAAACTAACAACTTTGTAACTACAGATCTTAAATTACCACTGAAGTATAATTTACTGCTCTTGAGGAAGTCCCTATTATAGCAAAGCAAAGCAATGCGCAGTGAAATGGACTGCGGTGGTTAAGACGCTCAACGTAATGACTGGAAGGTTGGTCAGCAGTTCGAGCCCCGAGTGCTGTGTGACGGAGTGAGCTTCCATCTCTGTCCCAGCTTTTGCAACCTAGCAGTTCCAAAGCAAGAAATTGCAAGTAGATAAATAGGTACCACTTCGGCGGGAAAGCAACGGTGCTCAGTCAGCACTGGCTCTTTGGCTATAAAGAGAGATGAACACTGAACCCTAGAATTGGATACAACTGGCTTTTGACCTTTACCTTTACCTAGAGTTCTCACTTTTCATCCTAAAAAACTCAGAGAAGATATACAAACATTTACAATTTTTATTCCGGGGGGGGAGGGGGGGAGTTATATAGGAAAAGTGTGACAAAAGAATGAGAAAGTTTAAATTATAGTCTGGATTAATAGGAAATGTGCTTTTAATCCATTTCTTGAGAACCCCAAAGTCCATCTTCAGTGCAAACAACTTCAAACAGAGGCACAGTTGGATATTTATTACCCTGAATCACTCTCCTTTTGTCTGTTCTATCCGGGGCCTTTTACGGGGATTTGCTTCATTTTCTGCCACAGCCTGTGACTGTGGAAGCTGAACATCTCTGAATCCATGAGACTGAAAGACAAATATATATATACACACACACACACACACAATTAGAATAATAAAATGGTCATAAATCTGATAAAAATAGGCAATGAATTAAAATAACAGGACACCAGAAGAACCATTATCACTACAGTGGGAGAATATCGCAGGTGGGTAGGATGTAAATATTATAAATAAATGAAAATACATTACAAGAGTCAAGGTTAGGGATTAATATGGGGAAGTGATATTCTTGAGATCATTCTATTTAAGTCATGCAAGAAATAGTCACATTTTGTTCATGTCATGCAATATTCTACTTACTGTATCTCAATTGAGCTTTATGCTCTACTGTGCACTGACCGTACATGGGTCCTTTTCTTAACAAGTTACTTTTTGGGGGGGGGGGCAAAAGCGCTGAGAATCCTCACTGGCTATGTTGCTGTAGGATTTCTTGTTAGAAAAAGTAACTGTTTCTCCACTTTCCTATTTTCTGTCCCGCACAATTTCCCCTGACTTTCAAAATAATCAGTGAGCATCCTATCTTCTTCCGTGTCTAGGCTAGATGCGAAACTGGCAAACAGGTCTGATGAGGTGGACTCGATCCACGAAAGCTCATGTTGAAATATGACAGTTAGGGCATCCGAGAAACAGAAATAGCCACCCTTTGAAGCTGTTGGGACAAAATGGCCGCCCCCATCATGAAGGCAGGGGAAAATGGCCGTCCGGCCCTCGAAGCTGACCGAGAAAGCGTGACCTGGTCCCTGGCCTGAAAAGGTTGAGAACGCCTGGTTTAAAAGGACAGAAGAAACTGTACAAAAGTATGGGAGAGAAACAAAACTTTGCATTTGATGAAGGCCATGAAACTCAGCTGTAACCAAACTGCAAATCTTGAAAGTCTTTGGTTGGAGAGAGTAACGGCATTTTGGCACCCGTTAAAGCAGAGAACAGTGTCTTCTAGACAAAAGCATAATGTTGATGAGACGGGGCACCATAAAAAGTCTTATCTGGATCCGAAGCTACAGAACCGGGAGCAGCAAAATCGATAAAACGACAACGGATAAAAACTAATTAGATCTTGGAGAGCTTCCAATAAGAAGATGGGCTGGGAAAATTCAATGGACATCTTTCAGATTTAATGAGCTTCTGCCAGAGTGATTTGTTAGGTCAAAAGATGGAGAAACATCCATCCGCTGAAACATTTATTCCTAGAACAGAACTTAGCACTTAAAAGGGGTGTTTTTAAAAAAACGAAGAACAGCTCTTAGCCTGCATCCTGTGTTTCAAAATCCTAATTATAATGGTACCCCGAACTAACGAGGCGACCAAATGGTTTCCGAAGAAACAAAGGAGAGGTGGCTTCCCATAAAAGTTTACAAGTCTGCAGAAACCTGTCCTGATCTGTACGGCAGTTACAACCACTGTGTTAGGTGGTACTATGTGACAGACCTGGCCAAAAGATGGGGGGAAACTAGACATCTTAAGAGCCACTAAGCATGGGAAGAGGGCTTCCAGAAGCCTTTTTAGATGTTTTCCAGGTTTTTATAGATGAATCCATAAACAAGTGAAAGGACACAAGAACTAACTTCTTGCTTTGCCGTATCCAAATCTGGATATTGGCAGGGTGAACTCTGTGCTGGGGCGAGGGAGGAAACGCTCCCATTGGACTGCTGGGCACATGAGTGGGGTGAACCCTGTACTGGGAGGAGGGAGGAAGCATTCCCATTGGACTGCTGGGCACATGAGTGGGGTGAACCCTGTACTGGGAGGAGGGAGGAAGCATTCCCATTGGACTGCTGGGCGCATGAGTGGGGTGAACCCTGTACTGGGAGGAGGGAGGAAGCATTCCCATTGGACTGCTGGGCACATGAGTGGGGTGAACCCTGTACTGGGAGGGAGGAAGCATTCCCATTGGGCTGCTGGGCACATGAGTGGGGTGAACCCTGTACTGGGAGGAGGGAGGAAGCATTCCCATTGGACTGCTGGGCGCATGAGTGGGGTGAACCCTGTACTGGGAGGAGGGAGGAAGCATTCCCATTGGGCTGCTGGGCAGAGAGGTGGGGTGAACTCTATGCTGGGGGAGCAAGGAAGTGTTTCCATCATACCTGTCAAGTTTTGGATTTGGAAATAAGGGAAATTTCCCGGCAAATAAGGGATACTTGACAGCTATGCTTATCCTGTGCTGCCCTCCAATGGTGGCAATAGGGCATTGCAGTCTAATTAATAAGGGATGACGGCGGGAAAGAGGGAAAAATAAGGTTTTCCTGGCCAATAAGGGATACTTGACAGCTATGGTTTCCATTAGGCTGCTGGGAAGAGAAGCGGGGTGAACTCTGTGCTGGGGGGAGGGAGGAAGCGCTCCCATTGGACTACTGGGCAGAGGGGCGTGGCAAACAATGCTGGGGTGACGGCTTGCCCACCCACAGAGAAGGCTCTGAGTGCCTCTTCTGGCATGCATAAGTTCACCACCACTGCTCTATAGGAACTTGAAGCTCAACCACGGCGTGGCGCTGACCCAAGCTGCTACTACAACGTCCCGGGCTTCCTCCGGCTGACTGGCCTGTTTTATGCTTGCAATAAAACCAGAGTCGGGACTTTTCTCTCCACCCTCCCAGTCCCCGTCATTTAAAAAATAAAAAAAATCCGCTTTAGGAAATCTGTAAGAAATGCTATGGCAACATGTAACCGAGAGCGCATATGGCAGTGTGGTAAGCTTTACTCCTGACATTTGAAGAGCAGTTTAAAATTGGTTTTCTCTGGGCTCCCTTCTTCGGCAGAAGCTGTCCATAAAATGCGGCTATCACACTATTTATCTCTGGTTTTATTCTAGGGCAGTTCAGGCTCCCGGGGAGGGAAGGGAAGAAGGAGGCGGCAGCAGCTGCCAGGCCTCTGGGATTGAATCTGCTCTCAGGATTTAGGAGTTCACAGCTGGAGCCGGCCTGCCAAAAGAACCGCTGAGCGGTGAATCGACACGCGCATAATTACACTGGGCTTCTCTAGCCACGATGCGTGAGGGGATTCAAGGAGGTTCTTCCACAATTTTTTGGCCTGCACCCATCTGACCTTACGAGCCGTACTGCCTGGGCATTGTTAGCTCCATGAAACCTAATGGTCTGTAATCGTCAGAACGTGTGCCAGGAAGATTGTGTAGAACCACCCTTGGATTACTGATTAATTTAATTCTTAGTTGCGCTTGCGGATGGATAATGAACACCCAGTGTATGCTCCAAGATGAAGAATTAGTACATGTAGCCTTTTAGGTCAGCCCGATCCTCCTCTGATTTCCCAGCCTTGCTTTCCCATACCTGAAGCTACGTAGGGTTAGGTAAAAGTCACCCTTGCTCAAAAGCCAGTTGTATCCGATTCTAGGGCTTGGTGCTCATCTTCTGCCGACCTTAACCACCAAGCCGCCGCAGTCCCTCCCAGGTATGCTTACCGTAACGCAAAACGGCACAGTGGATTCCTTTTGACTGGGCGACTTGTACAACGTTGCCAACCTGGAATGGATAAGAAGCATGACAATTCAGCGCCACTGCTCGTATTTGGTTCAGACAGTCTCCTTGCAAATATTTCACAGGGTTCATACGTACCCCCTCCACAGGAACGCACAATCATAAGAAAGCAAGAGAGGACCAAACAGTGGCTCAAACAGAGTGGCTGATCCTAAATTTACACGCCACAGGATTTGTCGTGGATAGTATCTCTAAAGTTTATAACCAAAGGTACAAAGAAGTGGTCGATTATTTCCTTTCTCCTAGGCCCGCAATGGCGAACCTTGGCACTCCAGATGTTCTTGGACTTCATTTCCAGAAGCCCAAGCACCTTGTGAATCCACACGAATGGGTTTACTGAGATTCATCCGGCCCGCGCTGCCCTCGTCGCTCCTGGAAGCGGAAGTAAAACGCGCCCGTACGGTTAAGGCTCTTCTGGGTTAAACCTTCCTCCGTATGGGTGCGTTTTGCTTCCGCTTCCGGGAGCGACGAGGGCTGCGCAGGCTGGATGAATTGGCGCTGGGGGTCCGGATCTGGCCCACGGGCCGTAGTTTGGGCACCCGTGGTTTAGACTCCTCCTCCTCCTCCACAGCCCCATTCTCTTAGGATGCAAGTAATTACTGCCTGGAGAAGGTTCCCATTTTGCATTCACAGCAGAAGGAATTCCTCAGAACATTTAAATTGGTGGGTTGTGCTTTACAGAACAGCCTTAATCTTGAAACACCTTAAGCCATATTTTGAAAGAAGCTCTCGGATTTAATTTCTAGCTGAATGATTTGGGGGGGGTTGTGTGCTGGTTCTCATGGCAACAGAAACCTCCCCTCACAGCCACTGTAATAATTAGGTAGTGACATATTTTCAGCACTGGAAGGGGAGAAGAAAAGCTGGTATTGGATTAAATAAAAATGTTCCCCCCCAGAAGTTGTAATGGTCTAGATCAGGGATTCTCAACCTGCAGCCCACGGGCCAGATGCAACCCATGGCACCATTTCATGTGGCCCCCCCCCACCACCTCCACCACATCTTCCCAATGAAGTGGTCCCTATTTATCTCCTTGCAATTTCTTGCTTTCGAAATGCTAGGTTGGCAGGACCTGGGACAGAGATGGGAGCTCGTTCCGTCTTGCAGTACTCGGGTCTCAAACTGCTGACCTGGCGACCTTCCAGTCAAGTCCAGCGCCTTAACCACTTGAGCCGCCACCACGACGGCAATCCTTGACGGCATTCTCTGGTCTGCTCTTGCATAAATAAGACTAATCCAGAATCAATACTGGCCTCTCTCACACAATCTCTCTCTTGGCTTTTTACCGCCTGAATCATTACCTGGTTGCTAAACAATTAAAAGCGACGCCTTCTCTGCCTGATGATAGCAGCTTAATCAAAAGAGGCAACTGGGAATCCCAGGCACAAAAGGTGCATCTATGTCGGAAAATTAAGAGACACACAACGCTTCACCCTAATGTGGTTTTTCTACCTCCTATTTTCTTTAACTTAATCAATCTTCTGTATTTTACCTACATTTTCTTTTTTCAGTGTCTGCACCTCTGACTCTTTTGCTTGTCTCTAGGGACAGTTAGGCCCATTTCCTCGACTCCGAATGTTATTTTCTAGAGTGCCGTTTCGCTGCAGTTCTCTGTCCATGACCTGAGTTCAATCCAGACAGGCTCAAGGGCAATGCTGCCTTTCAAGGTTACTAAAATGAGCAGCCAGCATGTTGAAAGCAAAATGCTGGTTTTTACCTTATGAATGGGACAGAGAGCGCTCTAAGCCTTGAGTAGGCAGCATATAAGTTTTATTAGTTATATGAGTTCCATTGGTTGTGCATAGATTTGAACCCAAGGCCTTTGAGCTTAATTATTGATGAGCTTGAAGCTAAAACATGTGATTTTTTTCCCTGGTCCCCTCATAGCTTAACCATCAGGAACGCATGCCCCCTTCCCAAATATCCCTAGTTCTCAGGTGATCTCGATTCTTTAGGATCACGTATTTTGGAAGTGATATCTTCTCAGCCAAGATGAATCCCAAAACAAGAGACCTCCATTGGCTTGTTCCACACATTTAAACTCACCTCTGCTTGTTTTCCCAGTGCAGAATTAAACGGACAGTCGCGGCATGACCCCAGCTTTCCCCTAAAGGTACACAAAACTCGCAGAAGTTAGGAGAGTTTACCCATTGTAATCTCTTTGCATCAAGATAGGGAGGCTGCGTAGGAAGGAAGGCTCTCTTCCTGCCTAATAAAAATTGGATTTGGGGATACAATTCAACATGGCATATGACCATATTGTTTCACCATGCAGCAATCCATATCGCACGAAGACTAGCAGCTGCATTTAGACCAGTGTTTCCCAATGCTTGGTTTTTGACTTCGACTCGCAGAAGCCTAAGTCAATTCCCCAAAGCGCTGATCAGCCAATGTATTGATCAGCCACGTTGGGAACCACTAGTTTAGACTCTAACCTGTGAACAGCAGATTTGTGAGGTTTTCTGGACTTTCATGCCTCTATTAACGTTTAACTTTTTATTTCTCTAAGTGAATCCAACTACTGCACGATGCTGCTAAGTTCACGATCCTTTGATAGGAAACTAAGCCCTGGTAGGTATGCTATCTTATCACCTTGGGAAGTAAATACATTTAATAAATACATTTAAAGCAATTTGCGGTGTGTGTGCAGGACTACCCGTCCTTTGGGGAAACGTTTAATTGTTAGCACTCTTTTCTAAACTGAAGAGACGACGCCATAGACAACATGTGTACATTAAAGGCAACGCCATACAGAAAAAGACTAAAAGCAAGGCAAGGAGATATAAAGGGAAACATAAGTACTCAAAGACCTCTGTTCTCTGTAAAATTTGAGAAACTGATGGGGCTTTTGAAGGGAGGTAATCTTGTTATTTTAGCTCATGTCTGACCGTGGCATTGGATTCCCAGACAGATTTATTGAGCCCATCTCTCAACCCAATCTAGGCCTTGCTCTGCATTCAGAAGATGGATTGCATTTCTAAAACAGCTATTTAAAGGGGAAAACACAGCAAGCACCGGTTCGTCTCCAGACGGCTCCAAAATTAGCACATCTGCCGGGGCCTCCGACAGATGCAGAAGCAGCTCCACCCCATCACGTCTTCATTAGCACACAATGCGCAAGGGATCAGCACCGTCTTTGTATGATGGAAGAATCCTCAAAAGTAAATGACTAGACACGGGTGCGTGCGCGCGCCTGCACCCATCACGGCTGTATACATAACAGCTGGAATTGGAGATCAGAGCATGAATTTATACAGCGGAAGCTATTTCCATTTCAAGCCCGATTTCCCTGCAGGCGGGGAGAGGAAAACGGGGTTTGTACTCCGTGGCAGAAAGCTTTGCTTCTAAATTAAACTGGTGGGAGATTAATATTTGACCTCATTATGAAGCATACCAAATATAAGGCATCTCTAGGATTAGCCAGGCTGTCTAAGACATTCCCCACCACCAAAGCCCCCCGCTAACTTGATTCCTCCGTTTTCTAATAGCCTGCTCTCTTCACCACCACAGGGCGTTCCAGAAATGAAAACAGAACAAGAGGAGTAAGGCAAGATTTCCAGAAATAATGAGCAATCTTTGACGCAGACTCATTCGAAGGCCCACTAATTATTGGAATAAACAATGGGGAACAACTCTAATTAAAGAATCCTGATGGACGCAAAGTCCCATTTCTTTGATCAGGGAATAACTTTTTGCTAATGGTTCCACTGCAAGAATTGGTGGAAGTTACCTTTCTGGACATAAAGAACATGTTTAAGAGGAACCAAGTAATCAGATCCAGCCAAGAAAGCCTGGATGGACTTTGCTCCAAGGACTTATTAACAAAAGATGATTACCTACTGGCTGGCCTACAATTACCTAGGGCAGGTGTCAGCAAAGTTGGCTCTCCAGGTGTTCTTGGACTTCAATTCCCAGAAGCCCCTCACTACATCGACCGATCAGGGCTTCTGGGAATTGAAGTCCATGAACATTTGGAGAGCCAAGTTTGCTGACCCCTGGTCAAGGCTGTTAGAATACTACTAAGGCTTTTCTTTTTTCAGCAATGGTCTTATACGTCTTAATTCCTTTTAGAGACGCGAGAGCAAAATCCTCTCATAAAGCAGCATTCACAAGCTGAACTCAACATTTCCTATCAATCATGGCGAGTACAGACAAGCCCTCAGCTTTGTTGGGTTTTGGGTATCCGAAGTTAGGGGAGATTCGGGTATCCCAAATTAGGGGGGGATTTGGGTATCCCAGATTTAAGAAATTATTGTATGGATAATCAGATTAAAGGGATAACTAAGATTTTTCATGTCAAAGATTACTCTGGGTTGAAAGGTTTTTTTGCTGGAAAAACTCCACTCAGGGAACGCCCGAATGAGGCTCCTTTCACATCTCCTTTCACGTCCCTCACTCAGCTTTGAGGGCCGGACGGCCATTTTGCCCTGCTTGCACAATGGGGCAGCCATTTTGTCCCAACAACGTCAAAGGGGTGGCCATTTTGTTTCTCGAATGTCCTTGGATTGGGGGTGGGGGACATGAAATGGCACTGCGGGCCAGATCCAGCCTTAGGCTGGGAACTCCTGTTCCAGCCCGAAGCACAGAGTACAGCAAAGCACAGCAAAGACACTTGCAATCGAAATACTTACCTAAGGCGGGTACCAAAGAGGAACGGCTTTGTTCAAATCTGGTTGTCATCTGATTGGTCAACACCACCTGTGTGGGGGAAAGAAGACCCAAGTGTGACAAAGGTATCCAACTGTGGATGAAACAGAGATCTGAAAGAACAGGAACAAATATCTGCTTGGCACTGAAAGATCGCTTAAAGAGCAATCCTGTGGAACGCATTATGCTCTTTAAGCAAGTTACTACTGTACTTGTTACAAGACAGGTTTCACTGTGTCTGGGGAAAACAATAATGCAAGTAGCCTGGGAACAGAGACTATTCCTCTACAAGGAAAGAGCCCAACAGTTGTCTAGCACAGCAGTTCCCAAACCAGTTTGATACCTGGGTACTGCATGACGGATTGAGCGCCCGTCTCTGTTCCAGCTCTTGAGGACACGAAAGGAGCCTCATTCGGGCATCCCCTGAGCAGAGTTTCTTCTGCAAAATATTCCTTTCAACCCAGAATAATTTTTGACACCAAATTATTATTATTAGTAGCACATTTTAACTACATTTTGAGTATTTAAATTATTGGTTTTTTAAATCTTTTGTTACACTGTGCTGGTCGTGGACCGTAATAAATTGACTGATTGATTAAATCTGAGCAGAGGTTGTTGGGGGATCAATAGAAGATGGCAATCTCATTCATGTCCAGCTTTGTAGGCTACGTATAAGATAATGGATGAAAGGAACATCAAAGCCATTCGGTAGGTTCCAGTGGGAACCCCCCCCCCCTTTTTTTTTTCTCTCTTAAAAAGCTTCCAAACGAAAAACTCATGGATAGGTTTTATTTTTAGTGGCATGGCAATAAAAAAGATATCCAAGCATGCACACAGAATTGCCGCTTAGGAGGCGTCGAGTTACCTGGAAACAGAGGACAGACAAGCGCCATGCCAGCACTTGCGTAAGCTCAACAAATACACGCGCACACACACACACAGTGGCTGGAATAGAAAAGCCTGACTATATTTAGCTGCAGCTCAAACGCGCCCTCCACTGGCACGGAGCTGATCCTGTTGGCAACACCTCCAATGCAGAAGTCACAGCGTAGGCCAGGGGTTTCCAACCTTTACAAGCCGGGAGCCAGGTCACACTTGTTCAGGCAGCTTCAAGGGCCAGACGGCCATTTTGCCCTGCCTGCACGATGGGCTGGCCATTTTGTCCCAACAGCTTCAAAGGGGGGGCATTTTGTTTCTTGAATGCCCTTGGACAGGGTGTGGGGCCCACATGAAATGGACAAGGGGGCCTCGGGCCTTAGGTTGGGAACCACTGGTATAGACGGGGTGGGGTGGGGTGGGGGAGAGAAGCAAATTTCAAGGGAGGATATTGAGGAAATCTCCCAGGCAAAGTGGCTTTTCTGCTGATGACCTCCTGGCCTCTTTTGCGAAGGGCAGGGATTAGTGTTCTAAAAATCAACTGCTGATAGGAAACTCTTAAACAATTAAAATATATGCGTGGGTGTTTATAATAGGGAATGAATCATCCTACACATTTATTAAGGAATTACGGTGGCTTAGTGGTGAAGATGCTACGCTTGACGACTAAAAGGTCAGCAGGTCAGCAGTTTGAGGGCTGAGTGGCAGTTCGAAAGCAAGACATTGCAAGAGGATAAACAGGTAGGCGGGAAAGGTAACAGCGTTCTCGGTGCTCCGTCTAGTCATGCCTGCCACATGACCACGGAAACAACTGCAGACGCAGACAGCAAGCCAAGACTGCAAGAAGCATTTTGTCTTGCTAGCAGTCTGCATTTCAAGAGCAACGGGCATTACATCTGGCCAGTTTTGGATAATTGGATTTAAAACCTTCAAGTTATTTCATTGTTTTCATGGTTAGCTTCTAGCTTTGACTAAGATCTACCTCTAGGAGAGAGTAGAAATTCTTCAAAGCGGTTGTGCCTGTCAAATCTAGGACCAAATGTATCACCTCCCTCAAACTAAGGCTTTTCGACCTCTCCAGACAATTATCTTCTCTCCTGCTTGTTTGGCCGAAGTGAAAAACCGAGGCAACTTTAAATACCAAAATAACAATTTAAGTAACTTATTTCAACCCCATGGAACTTCTCAGACAGTAACATTTCTTGCTCAGTTCACGATTATGTGGATTTCCAAAGACTGTTATTCACACAGAGAATATTGTTTTTAGAATTTAGCATTATTCTGTAGATCTCACTGTTAATTTGAAATCAACTTTTTCCTGTATTGTATTCTGCAGTAGCAGCCGGACCGTTTTTTGGTAAGCTGAAGTCCTGCAAAGCTACGTATATACTCGTCATTTATTCCTGCCCCAAGCTTCCCCTTTCTCCCTAGAAGTAAATTAACGAAGAACCACTCCAAACTCACGGCCAATGTGTGATCATTTGCAATGCTGATCAATTGTTGGGCCAATCCGTTCAGAAGCCGTGTTCGGAGTGAGAGATCTTCAAAGCCATGGCGGAAAGGAAAGGCAATCCCATCAATCACAATTAAGCGTACCTAAATGACAGGAGGACAAAAATGGAGGGGTGTAATTTCTCTAAAAATCGATGCCACAAAAGTTTAGGGGGATTAGCTCAAAGTGTAAGGACACGTGTATGGGTGATTTACCCCCTCTTCAACGTAACCAATAATAGTTAAGCCACCATACCTGGGGTTCCCAATCTTTTCAAGCTGGGGGGCCCGGGTCATGCTCTCTCAGTCAATTTCGAGGGCCATTTTGCCTTGCCTGCAGGATGGGGGTGACCATTTTGTTCCAACAGCTTAAAAAGGGTGGCCGTTTTGTTTCTCAAATGCCCTTGGAGAGGTGGGGGGGCACATGAAATGGTGCCGGGGCGGGGTGAATCCAGCCCACGGGCCTTAGGTTGGGAACCCCTACACCATATCAACCTAAACATAACCTGGTCTCATGATTTTTGAAGTTCATGACCTAACAAACTCTGCTCAAACTAGTGTGGCAATTGTAACTAATCCAAAGGACAAGTTTTTCAGAACCCCAAATGCTGATCTGTTCCCAGTTGCACTGGTTTCCCTTTTCTCCCCATAATCATGCAAATCTGTTGCATCAAAAGGCTCTGAAAGGCTTCCATAGATATCTCTGAGTTGATCTAATAAAGTATTAGCCAAAGCTGCCCTTAAGAAGCAACTCATTTCCGTTTCTTGTCCTGTTACCTCTAAATAGGAGAGTTCATTGTTATTCTTCATCTGGTGTGTGTGTGTGTGTGTGGAGGGGGGGGGGGGATTTGTTGCACAGCTTATTGCATCACATAGTTTTTGTATTGTTTTCCATTGATTATAAAGAAAACACATCAGGATTGTTTGTACAGAGCCTTCTGAGAATGAGAGTTTCCTGCAAAATAGAGGAGCAGGGACGTAAGAGTGTGAAAATGTTGCAGAGAAACTCCTTTATTTATCACGGCTGAGATCCCCGGCACATTCCAGCGCCAGGATGTAGGAATGACTTCACATCTAACCGGAGCATCACATGCTGCAGGCCTGACACATTTCAACCCCTGAGCTATTTTCCACTCGTGTGCAGAGTCAATCACAGGCTCCGTGATATCCTTTTTATAGCTGCCGCTATAAATGCTGCAAGTTGGTCCACTCTACAGAGAGATTTAAAAGTGCACAAAACCCTGCCATAAAATGTGGGAAACTTGGGCTCCCACAGATAGGGAAATGTAACAGGCCGTGGAGCTGATGGGAGTATAGAGATGGCATCAAAGAAAGTTGTGCACAACCTTTCTGGAAGACTACTCTGGGTATCTCACACCGTACATCATCAACAATTACAAGAGGCTATTCCAAGCTCGTGACGTGATGGAAAGAACCAGAAAACATATAAACAGCAGATGTTAAGTTGTCCGGAAATATCTATCCAGACAATAAAGGACAAACAGCTATTTTAATGTGAATAATAAATACCGATTCATGATAGCTAAAAAGTTGGTGCCTTACAATGCCTATAGCAATATGAGGCAAACTGAACTATTATTATTTTTTTTGCAGGGAGATTTCAAAACAGACCCAGACATTTGCAGAATAATCCTCAGATGGTTTTGCAAAACAATCAGTCTATACCGCCCCATAATGCTTAGTGCATCATCATCAACATCCTCTCAAAAAAAAAAAAAAACCACCCCACAGCTCTACTGGGGACTGCATATATACTCAGACATTATCTTAACAGCTCTTAGGTCCTTTGTTAGGGCTTGAACTGTTAATTTTATTCCAGTCCTCGACTGTGAACCAAATAGTTGATTTGTATAATAATACCTCTGAGTGTCCAGAGAGAAAGTCTGGGAGAAGGTAAACTTGTGCCAGCAGCTCCACATAGTCGTGGCAACGGAAGTAATAGATACGCGACAGGATCTTTTCCAGGGAGAAGGTCTCCAGAGCAGGTTGATGGTCTGGAAGGGAAAACATTCCACATGAACATTTTGTTCGTAGTCATCCAATCTGTCTCCTAGGCCCAGAGAAGTCAGTGCAGGACAAGGGCTATGAAACAGCTTCATTCTTGGCTGTGAGTCACATAGAACACTTTACCCAGTTTCAAGGTAAAGAGACACCCTTCCAAAATTATAATGTAAAAGGCTGATGGAAATCTTGCCAAGGATTTTCACAGGTTCTGAAGAATTCATGGCTCAAGTAAAGAGATGGAATTAAGAATATGAGCTAAGAAGGAAAGCCAATTTTAGAGGCCAAACCTTCATTTGTAAGGAGTAAATTTGTTTCGGAGATGCATGGAAACTTAACTCATGGAGAACTGACACTCATAGAAGATTAATACTAGGCCAGATCCATTACTTCTGCCTCATAGCTCATCACCGTGAGAATCTCCTAACATCACCAGTTGAAGTCTAAGTTTCCTTGCCTTCTGCTGCCCCCTCTATTCCTTTCTTCTTTTGTCATATTCTTCTCCAAGATTATAAATCTGATGTTAGGTACTATTTCATTTTATTGGTCGGTATGTCATTCTGTACAGCCTAACCAGGTTATCCTGCTATGGTAATAGAGTAGTTCGTACTGCCAGGGACTCAACAGCGAGTGTCAGGTGGTGGTTAACTAACCTGACCACCCTGAGGACTAGCGGCCTTGGGTGCCAAAATCCACAGGGAAGGGTGACGGTCCCCAAGTGAATTAAATTCCACTTGAATCCATCTTGAAGGAGGGCAGCAGCTTCATCCATCCTGGCCTGGGGCCGATGAGGATTTTGCGTGCCAAAAGGGTTCAGGGCCAGAAAGTGAACTGGATCACCGGTACGGATGCCATGCTGTGATGTGGAAGGCCACTGCATTATATTCTCACCATGAGGATCACCAATATTTGGATTTGGATACGGCAGAAGAAAAAAGCCATTCTGAGAGCCCTTAAAACTAAAGAATGGGGCAAAAAGGCTTCAGATAAACAATTAAATAGGCTAATAGCCTGGCCTTGTGCAAGAAAGCTTCGTGTGTTTAAAATTGGAAAATATGGCCTGATAACTAACCTTCTTCTGGTTGCATCTGGGTAATAAGCTGGCAATGTTGGATGCAGGCGGTTGCCATATCAACTAATCGTTCTACCATAAAGCTCCCTTCGGTATCTATGAAAATAGCTTCTCCGGCTAGTCCTCCAAAGCTTTCTGGAATCTGGACATCCACTGCCAGCTGCATACTGGTAAAGAAGATAGAGAGATTATCACTGGCAAAGACATACCTTGATAGCAATAGCAGTAACACTTCTATATCGCCCCATATAAGCGCTTAATGCACTCTCTGGACGGTTCACAAGTTAATTAGCATTTTTCCCCCAACACGCTGGGTCCTCATTTTACCGAGCTTGGAAGGATGGAAGGCTGAGTCAACCTTGATCAGGATTGAACTCACAACATTTTGACTGCAGTACAGCAGTTGAAACCCTGCGCCCCCAGGGCTCTTATTACAAGAGGTCATTAGAAGCCAACCCGTGGCTCATCTCTGGGGAAATCAATTGTTCTTCTGTAAGTGGAAATTACATTACAGAGGTTTCTGAAAAGTGGAATGGACAATCTAACATTATACCAAGGTCACTCTCATGGTCACAGAACAGTTTACAAAATCTATAATGATTTAAACAAACACACACACACATATTTCCTATATTAAGGTACAAAGCACTAAACATTACAGAACCTGAAAATCTATATAAATTGAAAGCAAATGGATTCAGAATTGCAGGAATAGCTTTTGTACAGACAAACCCAGGACAAGTACTTTAAATGTGGCAATTATCACAATTTAAATTGAGGGGTGGACTCAGGACCTTCCAAATGCAGAGGACATGTTGTTCTTCTTTACGATGGTCCTTTGCCCTCAAGACTGGCTTGGTACCGACAAACAACAATTAACTGGTTCTTTGGGGATTATGACAAACACAGAAAAACCTGTTTGAAATCTAGGCACAAATCTGGATCATCATAATAATAATTATTATTACCACAACTGTGTTTTGCCAACCCCTGGCGCGCCACAGATCTCCGTTATTTTGGTCAGCTGTATACCTCCACCCAAGATTTCATCCAGCGCAGAGCAAAACGTTATGACACAACCTTGAGCCTGTTCTTTTTCCAAAAGTTCAAATGCTGTGTACTTCCTGATGGAGGCCACTTCATCTGACAACTTGGTTCCATCACTCGGTTGCTTCCCTTTAATTACTTGTAAAATGTCTAATGCCTCCTCTTTAGAAATCCCAGCTTCTGAAAAACCAAAACAGAGTTGATTTTAATTTATTTTTAAGAGAAGCAGCTTGCTAGCAAACTTTCTCTGCATATCGTCATTTCCAGGAATTGCTGCGGCAAAAGTGAAGTAAGTAAACTAAAATGGGTTTCCTCATTTTCCTAATTAAAATCACTTAATAGAATGCTTAGATGTGCATTTTTAAAAAATATATTTTTGCCCTAAATGGCCATTTGCCTCACAGCTTCGTTTCTAATCTTTATCCTTAGTTTCTAGGTAAAGGTCACTCTTGCTCGAAAGCCAGCTGTATCTGACTCTAGGGTTCAGTGCTCATCTGTTTATAGCCAAAGAGCCAGCACTGTCTGCGCCTCAAGACATTTCCGTGGACATGTGGCAGGCCTGCCTAGACAACCGAAGTGCACAGAACAGTGTTTACCTTCCCACCAAAGTGGTACCTATTTATCTACTTGCAATTTCTTGCTTTCAAACTGCTAGGTTGGCAGGAGCTGGGACAGAGACGGGTGCTCAGTACTCGGTTTTTGAACTGCTGACCTTCTGCCTCCCAGTCAGTGTCTTAACCACTTGAGCCACTGCAGTTTCTAACAGTGCTGTAATTAATTGTAAATGAATTTCCAAATCCCTTTTTGCACAAGACTACAAAAAAGAAGAGACATTGCAATATGAATCCGACTCTTTCTACTATATTTTTTATATCGATTGCATGCTTTCCTCCCTCTATTTTAATCCTTGACCATATGGTTTATTTACTTTTCTTCATATGGTAAATACAATGCATCAAAGATTTAAAAAAAATAGAACCAAATTTGTCTGAAGTGCAATGCCATAGTGACACCCAGTGGCTATACTTTCCAAATACTGTAATAAAAAATACCAACCTAATCCCTATCCATGTCTCTTCACAATCAAGTCCCTGAGTATTTTCATTTTTCCTCTTGCTACCTTCAGAATTTTTAATGTATTTTCTCTTTGCTTTCAATTGGCAGAAGCTGCCCTGAGAAAGGGTGGAACATAAAGTTTGTCTCTAAGTGAAGTCAAATTCTTTCCTTTGTTGTTCTTAGTGTTAGTATGCATTGTGTTATTCAGATTAATTTATAGTCTGGGTGTATATAGCTTTGGTTAATTCACTTTTGTATTATTGTTTTCCTTTTTATCTTTTTGTTTCATCAATAAAAGAATAACATTTAAATTCTTTTTTAAAAAAAATCTGGTTTAGTTCCTGAAATGCTAAAATCAGTGATTTTGCAAACATGGCACCTCATCTGGATTTTTTTAAAAGGATCATCATCATCATCATCATCACAGGGGCTGAAGTGACTCAGGGGTTAAGAAGCTCGCCTTGTTAGCTGGAAGGCTGGCAAGTTAGCAGTCTGAAACCCGGGTGCTGCATGTCAGATTGAGTGCCCGTCTCTGTCCCAGCTCTTGGGGACATGAAAGTCGCCGGTGCACAGTTTCTCCCACAAAAATCCTGACACGAAATTATCATCATCATCATCATCTCAACCATGAAAGGTGTTCATGAACCAGAATTATGAAATCCCACTGCTCAAGTTCCCCTCCTCCTCTAGTCCTCCAGGGAAGCGCCCACCTCCTCCCAGGAGAGCGACGACGGCCAGAGCGGCGGCTGCTGCTGCTGCCTCCTTAATAGGCGCCGGTGCCGCTCGCGGGGTGGCAGCGCGTGCGCGCGCCTGGGGGAAAGGGCGGGGGAGCTGACGTCACGCGCGGCGCCACCCAGAGCAGCTCGGAGACCCGCCCCCGCTCCGCCTCCTCTTCCCTAGCAGCAGCAGCAGCAGCAACTTTCGCGATGCCTGGAGCTACTCCTGCAGGAAGAGTACTTCCATCCTTCTGTCTGTTTGACAGACAGCCATCATGCTGCCTGGACACCTCTCGCAATGCCCAGAGTCAGTCAGTCAGTCAGACAGACAGACAGACATCCTGCAGGGTGGAAGTTCCCTTCCTGCAGGACTACTACCGTAGCTCCAGGCATCGCGAACGTGAGCCGATGCCGTCGAAAGAGGGGGCGTCACCAGCCAGGTCTGCTACCGGTCCGGCTGATGCCCAGCACTGATTATGATGGAACACACACGCATACACACGCACACGTGATGCCCCCCCTCCCCTGTCTCAGCCCTTGCCCTTTCGTCTCCATTTCCCTCAGCGGTTTTTCGCGCCTCCTTTTTTGGCGGGAAACTCCCTTCCCCCTTCCCTCCCGCTTTTCTCCCCTCATACCCACCCACCCACCCACCCACCCCCCGGCCGACGACGGGCACCTCGACTGAGCTGGCAGGGCCGGAGCTCGGCCACCTCCTGGGCCGTCTGGAAGCCCCCGGCGGCTAACTTGGCCCGGAGCGCCGGGGCCAAAGGCAAGGCGCCCAACTCCCGCGCCTCCATGACAGGAGCCTGAAGAGGAGGAGAGGATTGGAGGAAGAAGAAGGCGGCACTGTGACTCTCCCCGCCCCCCTCAGCTCTTCTCGTCCTCTTTTTTCCCCGCCCTCTTTTCCCGGGAGTAAGCCCTCATGAAAGGTGCGCGCTTTCCTCTCGAGGAGACCCGCCTCACTTTTCCTGGGATCAATGCCATCTTGCGCGCTGACTCCTGAGGAAAATCACCTCAGCCGGCGCTGCCCTAGGCTAAAGCACATTGAAGGGCGTGCGTTTTGCTCCCCGAGGAGACCCACCGACCTCACGCCACTTTCCCTAGGGTAGAAGTCTATTGCGCGCTGACTTCTGAGGAAAATCACCTCAGCCCCTAGGCCACGATACTATACCTCCTCCGAGTAATAAAAGCTGGCCTCAGGCGGACCAACGCCCTGGACGAGGGCCCCTTTCCAAACACACACACACACACACACTTTTCAAGAATGTGCAAATCTCCAACCTCCCTCCAAAGTCGGCTCACAACGCCCATTTGCCACTGATGTGGGGGCTGGGGCTGATGGGAGCTGGAGTCCTCCCCACCCCCACGGACCTCTTGAGGGCGAAACGTTCTCCTTTGCTTTCAAGAAACTTTAAAGCCAAGTAGTTAAATATAACGCCCGCCCTATAATAAAAAGGTCCTTTTGTGAGGGGAGGAAAGGCGGGTTTTCGCACACTATTTTTGGCCCCTAAGATGTTTTAAAATGGCAAGAAATGAGGCGCTGATGCACCACCAACTAAACAAAAAAAGCAAAAACCTCCCCGGTGCGTGCAGTCTTTTTTCTAGGACAGTTCCCACCCAGGGTGCAAATATGTATAATAATAATAAATATAAATATATAAATAATACACGCGTAACAAACACAAAACCCTTTGGATTGTGTTGTGCGAGAAATCCAGGATGCAAGGTGGGCTGTTTTATTTAACGGTCGCTTTTCCTGCTCCGACGGTTGGTGGGGAAATAGGCAGGTGGGTTTCCTCATGGCCTGGGAAAAGAAGGAGTAAATTTGGGATTTTTAGTGTATTTTTATTTATTTATGTGGAGGAAGAAGTGGGGA
Organism: Bradypodion ventrale; assembly: GCA_035047345.1. Classification (NCBI taxonomy): domain Eukaryota; kingdom Metazoa; phylum Chordata; class Lepidosauria; order Squamata; family Chamaeleonidae; genus Bradypodion; species Bradypodion ventrale. The sequence continues at coordinate 12,667,544 of JAWDJE010000012.1, forward strand.
ATCTTTGGTTAAAAAGAAGGGTTTGAAGGCTGAGTGACCAGTTTTCTGTGAGGAGGAGGAGGCCGAATTAAGCCTCTGGGGGGAAAGTGAAAATATGAGGGAAATTTAATTTATAGGAATAAATAGTATATATATATATAAAATAAGAAATTTGAACTTCCAGAACAATTGGGAGGGAGGGAAAGGCTGGGGTGGTGGTGACATAGGCCTGAGGGTAAAATGTTATAAAAGAAGGAGAAATTATATAGGAATAGATTTATTTATTTTAGAAAAAGGGGGAAATCAAGTTCTGGAACAATTGGGAGAATTTATACCCCCCTCCCCCAAACTTTTTTATTCCCTTATACTGTATAGGGCAAAACTACCCTGGTTAATTGCTTAGGCTTCAATAAAGCAAATCCATTTTTTTGACTCCAAAGGCAGCAAGTTCCTTATTCAAAGGCCAAATCAACAATAAATGTCTAGATTTGACATAGTTTTTAAAAAATTCAATTTTTAAAAATCAAATTTCAATCTGATTTTAAAAAATGAAAAGAGTGGGATATTAAATATGTGTGCACATATATTTTAAATAAATAAATGCAATTAATTTAATTGAACTGGCCTCAAAATACTGAGCCTACAAGAAAGGAGCTGAAGGAACTTTCCCTACAGTTTAAAACCTTATGCATTATGTCCTGCTTTATTAATATAATTTAGATTTAAATTCCATGCCTTTTTCCCTATAGACTAGAGCAGGGGTTTCTAACCTACGGCCCAAGGGCCGGCCCCGGCCCACGGCACTACTTTATGTGGCTTAAGTTGCGGCACCGGAAACAGAAGCAGACACATTTGTGACTGCCGTAAATGCCCTGCAGCTATCGTAAATGTGTTTATGACAGCCACAGGCATGTTTTATGGCAGCGTTTACACTGGCGGAAACCACCAGTTTGGCCTGCTCAGCTGTCCGGGCGGGGGGGGGGGGGGCATAGTTCGCATAAAAATGTTGGGAACTCCTGGATTAGAGGTTCCCAACAGTAGGGCACATGCACCCACTTGGGGAGGGGGGGGGGGCTTCAATTCCCAGAAGCTTAATTCAATATATTGGCTGATCAGTGCTTTCGGGAATTGACTCAGGCTTCTGGGAACTGAAGTCCCAAAACTAAAGATTGGGAAACACTGGACTCGAGGAGTCAAGGCAGTTGAGTAGGGGACACTCCATGAAACTTTTGGGTACTAGTTCTCAAACAAATAAGAGAAAGTACTTTTTCACCCAGAGGATTACTGGTCTATGGAACTCCCTGCCAGAAGAAGTGGTGACAGCTGTCAGTCTTGACAGCTTTAAGAAAGGATTAGACAAGTTCATGGAGGACAAGGGTATCAATGGCTATAATTATGGATACTTAAGGACAACCTCGGGGTTGGAGAGACAGGCAGGATATGTCTCAATGCCATTTCCAGGGAATCCTAAGCAGGTGAAGGCATCTGCTTGGGAATACCCTGAAGGAAATGGTGAGCCACTGTGTGAGACAGAATGCTGGACTGGATGGGCTGTGGCCTGTTCCAGCAAGGCTGTTCTTATGTTCTTATGTTCTTATGAGGGTTTGATCCATGGGTTGGATGTGTGTGTGTGTGTGTGTGTGTGAGAGAGAGAGAGATACTGATTTCCCAAACACACCCTTGTATTATCCTAACCTCCCAAAAATCTGATATTTCCCTCCCTTTTCTCATTAGTTGAGGATTATGGCTCGGCCTGTCCCCATCCCGTGTCCGGTGGAGCTCGGAAGTTTAAAAAACGATTCACTTGAAGCCCGTTTGCATGAATACATCAGGCAAGGGAATCATGTGAAAGTGAAGAAGCTTCTGAAAAAGGGTAAGGGGGTCCCCTTGCAGGGAGTCTGTAACGTATTTGTGGTGTTGATGGTGAGAAACGCACCGGCCAAGCGTGATTCTTGCCCTAAGTATATTGCTGAGGTGCAAAAGGTCGGTTATTAAGTAGCCAAGGGGTGGAATCAGAGGTGTTTTCTTATGTCTTTTATGAAGGCATGTTGCGTGCATTGGGGAATCTCAAAAGAGAGTGGAGGCGTCATTCGATTTATGTATCAGCTTTGGAGAGCCTCCATGTATACGGGCAGAAAAAGCCCAGTCAAAATGGAAATTTGACATTGCATTTAATAGCAAAAACAAATGGATCCTTTTTTCCTGTCTGTGCAATGTCACTGCCATTAAAAATAAAAGTACATTGCATGGGACATTTAGAAAAACCGAATACTGTACCTGCAATAATACATGGTAAATTATCAGAGAGCAAACAAAAGAAAACAAAGACAAGGAACGCTGTGGCACCTTAAAGACTAACCCCTGTATTTTAATGTTAGCTTTCTTGGATCATCCAATGAAGTGGACTTGATCCACGAAAGCTAACATTAAAATACAGGGGTTAGTCTTTAAGGTGCCACAGCGTTCCTTGATTTTGTTTTCTTTTGTTATCTCTCTGATATGCTTGAAGGCTACCACTTCAAAAATTTCTGTGCAAAATTGACATTTCTTATCTAGCTGGATTGACTCTTGCAAGTGCGGACGCAGGGGCGCATGCGCGCGCTTGTTGCTGCGATTATCACGGGGGAGTGGGCGGTGGCTATGCAGATTAGGGGGCGGGTCCGGCGGGGCTTTTGTTCGGCAACGGGTCCATGGCTTGTCAATTTCCCCCTGGGGGGTCCGCCGTTGTGGGGGGTCGTGGGGGCTCCAAGGAGGGGGCGTGGTTTGGCTCCCAGGCTGTGCGGGTGCTCCTCCGAGTCGGCGCTCACTCTCACCTAGAAAGCCACGGGCGCCGCTCGGGTCTCCCCGGCGCGGAGCCTTCCGTTAAGACTATACTTTCAGGGATCATTTCTATAGTCCGCAACTAGAGAAGTGCATCCGAAAGTGTCCGGCAGAGCGAACCACGAGGAGGAGTGCAAGTGTTCTCTTCTGAGCGCGAAGCCCGCCGGCGGTGCCGCTCTCGAGTGGCTGCCGCTCGCGATTGATGACCGCTCCGCCTCCTCCTCGCGAGGAGGCCGGAGGGAGAGAACACCGGCTGAGTGGGTCGCTCTCGCCACCCCCCCCCCCCCTTTTTAATAGTGGTTTAAAAACAGTGGTTTTCCTTTCTAATGCTGCATAGCACAGTACTGTGTAACACGCCGCCATTGGTGGGATTTTCCCTTTCGTTCGAAAGCATGTTTTCCTTTTTGGTTTGTTGCAAAAAATAAAATACAATTACTGCTTATAAAAAGGAAAGGAAACTCCTCCTGGCCCTGGTGTAAACAGCGGCGGCCTCTCCTGGTAGCGACACGCCAAGAGTGTTGTGGATTTATTGTAACATCCCCGCATCTTGGCTGCCTGCCCGCCCAAGGATGGATGATGACTCTTGGGGTTATTAGGGGTTACGAGAGGCAGCGCCATCAATGGAGAGAGAGGGAATTACAGCAGGGGGGAGGGGAACTGGGAACTCCCTCTTTGGGGCTTGAGGCAGCAGATCTACTACACGGGGTGTGTGTTTCAGGCACTGTTATTTAATACAACAATACGTTAAAAAATAAAATTCCTTTTAAGACACCCAGCGTGCCATTGCTATTGGCCTTGGCTGCTGTATAGGTGTGGATGATTCTTGTCGTGGTAATACTGGGTTGGCATATATGGACCTGCCTTGTGGATGCTATGACTCCTTGATAGGGAATTCGGTTGGTGGCGGGGTTTTTAAATATTTAGTTCTATAACCAGCAGGGTCTGAGCGAAATGGCTTAGTGGTTAAGACGCTGAATTTGACCAGTGGCTGGAAGGTTGGCAGGTCAAGACCCGAGTACTGCACAATGGAGTGAACTCCCATAGTCTGCCCCAGCTAATGCCAACCCAGCATTTTGAAAGCAAGAAATTGCGGGTAGATCATAAATAGGTACCACTTCGGTGAGAAAAGTAACAGCGTTCCGTGCTCTTTGGTAGTCATGCCTGCCACATGACCATGGAGACGTTTGTCGACACAGACAGTGCTGGCTCTGGCAGTCAATGGAGAGATGAGCTTCGCCTTCCAGAGTGGGGTGGGGGTGGGGGGGCCCCCTCCCCCGCAATCAAGCGAGCCTTTCCTCTTCAGGTGGGGCTCTGGGGTGGGAGGGGGCGTATGCTTAGGGGCGTGGCCATGCAAAACACCCTCCGATTAACCCCCGCCCCTCCCTCTGGGTTTTTCGGATTCTGGTCCAAAAAGCTGCCTCGGGAGCGCCTTGGCCGGCGGAGGAGCTTCTCCCGGTCCGGCCGCTTCTCCGCAGGCAGGGCGAAGGAGGGGGGCCGGTGGGATCCGGGGGTGGCTGTGAGCTTAGGAGACGTGGGAGAGGAGGAGGCCGGGAGGCCGAAGTCCGTCTGGTTAAGACTATACTTTCAGGGATCATTTCTATAGTCCGCAACTAGAGAAGTGCATCCGAAAGTGTCCGGCAGAGCGAACCACGAGGAGGAGCAAAAGTGTTCTCTTCTGAGCGCGAAGCCCGCCGGCGGTGCCGCTCCCCAGTGGCTGCCGCTCGCGATTGATGACCGCTCCGCCTTCTCCTCCTCGCGAGGAGGCCGGAGGGAGAGAACACCGGCTGAGTGGGTCGCTCTCGCCACAACCCCCCCCACCCTTTTTTTATAGTGGTTTAAAAACAAGATGCGATTTTCTTTCTGATACATGATAAACCCTAGTAAACGTCAAGGCCCTTGTTCTAAAAGTCTGTCGTGTCATTAAGCACAAATTCAAAATACAGTATATATTGTATTAATAAAGATAAACCATATGGGCTCTTGTCAAATCTGCAACAGCCACTCTGTTTAAATACTAAAGCATTTTCTATTTTTATTGCTTCTTGTAGGAATTCATGCCGACACTGTGAATTCCTTAGGCCAGACACCTTTATTCATAGCCTGCTTGCTTGGTCTGGGGAAAGTTGTTGATATCCTCCTGGATTATGGTTCAGACCCAAACCAGTAAGTATAACACTGCATGTTTGTTTCTTTAAGGCTTCTAGACCCATGGGCAGCATTCAAAGCCAGACTTACATGGTTCATTTCCTACAAATCTGGTAAGTCAGAGAGGAGGCTGAAGAACAATAAACAGTTGTATATTTCTAAGATGTTACTTTGTATCTTTTGATGACTCTTAATTGTTTTAAGTCGTTTTTTAGCACCAGTCTGGTTTGCAAAGTGGGATATAAATGAACTTACTGAGAAAGGAAATACAGTACATTCTGGAAAAGTATAAATTGCGACCCACCCACTGTCAGGGTCCCCCAACACCCTTTACCTGAGCATATGTGAGAGTGTTTACCTAGCCTTTCCCTGACTATGCTGTAACCCCTTGCCAAACAGGACTTCTTGCCTGGGCCCTCCTATGACCTGGCCAGCTCCCACTTAGACTTTATTTAAAATTAGACAAATGTTCCTTATACTGGTTTAAACAGTTACAAAAGTTCACAATACATTCTATAAAGCTCATTCTCCTCCCAGGAACTTACAGGAACTTGGTTCAGCCCAAACATAAATAGAACCTACTGTAACTGTTCTAAGTCTTGGCAATTTACATACATTTGCTCTTTGTTGTAGAGAATCTCTGCTTTTCCTATCACCTTTATTCCCTCTCTTTTCATTCCTTCCTGTCTTACACACTAATTTATTCAAGCATCAGAATATGACATTTTGAACCATTTTAAAACCGTTTTAACTTTTAGGAAATCTGGTTTCAGTAATGGTATGCTCATGGGAATGGCATTTCCATGACACCCATCCCGGTCTTATCCTTATTTTCTCAGCCGCTGTTATGATGGGAGTACTCCTGTTCACGCCGCAGCCTTCTCTGGTGACCAGTTGATTCTCAGCAAATTGTTGAACGCAGGTGGAGACCTCAGGGTCCATGATCAGAATGGGAAGAATCCACAGAGTTGGGCCATGACAGCTGGAACGGACATCGGTTCTCAGGTGCTTTTTGGGTGACTTTGGCTGAAAATTGGCCCCAGGGAAACTTGCATGTGCGGATGACGTTCCAATAATCAGTGGCAAATTCATTTTGTAACAATCACGCACAACATTCACTTTTCTTCTCAGGAACAGTACAATATATTGGTGCCCATGGCATTCCCCACCTAAAATTGTGATAACTCTATTAATTTTTAATGAAATTATACCTTCCGCTTCAAACTTCTGCAACCTGAGGCTTGCTCTCAAATTTAGAATCACTCCCAACTCCATTTTGTCTGACTGTTTCATCTGTTTCAGATGCTGGAGTTTATTCAACGCTGCACGACACACATGCAAGCTGCAATTTGGGGTAACTCCTTAGAGCTGCTGAGGACGGTGGACTCGCCAAGAAATCTGGTCTGTGGCCAGTCAAAGTTTGGAAGCATCACCCAAGGGTAAGGCTGCTTTTGGTTAAGGACGGAGGCACAGAAAACGTCCCCTTCCATAATATGACCAGTTTCCCAAGACATACCAATGCTAGTCTACTCCCATGATAGTGAACCTCAGTACTCCAGGTGTTCTTGGACTTCAATTCCCAGAAGCCCAAGTCTCTGTGAATCCAAACAATGGGTTTACTGCGCGTAGTATCTAATATCTCCCCCTGAGATATTCTGCATCTACATTGTGAGAGAAACCCCACCCACCCACCCCCACCCCCACTTGCTTCGTTTTCTGCTTGCCCTTCAGGACAGCCGGCAGCCCACTCAAAAGGCTTCTGATGCGTGGGAGCAGCCCGCCTGCAAACATTTTCAGCTTTGGCTTTGGAAAGGTAAGTCCGTGGAATCCTGCCAAAGTGGTACCTATTTATCTTACTTGCAATTTCTTGCTTTTGAACTGATAGGCTGGCAGGAACTAGGGTAGATGACAGGAGCTCACTCTGTTGTGCAGGACTCGGGTCTCAAATTGCTGATCTGCCAACCTTCCAGTTGTCAAGTTCAGTGTCTTAATCACTAAGCCACCACAATCCCTTATAGAGATGTATAAATTAGAGGTGATTAGAGAAAGATGAGTCATTAGTGCTGTTAGGTAAATCTGAAAGGCAGAGACTAGCAGCTGGCGCAGGTAAGCCTGTAGAAGGAAGGTCACCTGCCTGGTCTAGATGGGAGTCTCTGACCCCAGCGGGAAGATATTGTGGAGGTCCTAAATGCACTAACGCTAATCCTGATAGAAGGAGCCTTTGAATCAGAAACAAGTGAACCAGAAATCCCAGCAGGAAATGCCTCCTGCGAGCCCGTTTCCCCCCAAGTTCTTTAGCATGTCCCTTGCCTTTGCCCTTTATGCTTATCAAATGGGAGAAAGAAACCGTTTGAGGCAGGAGTATCTTTCAAGTCTCTTTTACTGCAAGAACGCGAAGGAGTGAAGAAATAAAAGGTATCATCAAAACTGTTCTAGTATTGCCAGTTTTTAAAAGAATTTTTCTTCACCAGGATATAATCTAAAGTATTTTTTCTGTAGACAATAAAATGAAAACAATAAACTCTGACAACACATCTTAGTTTGGCTGTGAGCCTTAAACCAAGATATCTAAACATAACACACACCAAGAGGGCTGTTTTTACGCATATACTAGCTTCAGGGAGGAAAACATCCTATCGTGACGAGCTTAAAGACGTTAAAACATATGGCACAGTGTTTCCAATATATATCTTGTGTGTCGAGTGATGTATTCATGGGAAATAGTTTTCTTTTTCTGTTAAAGCTGCAGTAAGGAGGCAGAAATAGCTCTGTGCCAGGTTATCTTTCCCTTTTAAGGCCCTCCTTTCCGGTGGTGACAGCTGGGACCAGGAGGGATAAAAGGCCTTAGTAGAAAGACCTACAAACCCCATCTTCCCCGGGGGTGTCCAGACCCCTGAGTTTTCCAGCCTCTCTTTCCTCTCAGCCTTTGCTACTGCCACATAATCTGTTAAGCAGAAACAAACGAGGAGGATTTTGTCCTCTCCTGTGCTTTTTCCCCCCAGTTCTACCTCACAGCCAACAAGCAGCTGGGCTTCCTCGGATCGCTGCCAATCATAGCGGAGAAAGAAGTGACACAGGCAGATGATGAACCGACCATCACTTTTTCCGCGGGACCGTACATGACCTTGACCAAGTGAGTGAAAGCCAGTCGTATCCAACTCTAGGGTTTGGTGCTCATCTTCATTTACAGCCAGCGCTCTCTGCGTCTGCAGATATTTCTGTGGTCATGTGCCAAGCATGATGGTATTGGAGTGCAAGGAAAGCTGTTGCCTTCCCACCAAAGCAGTACCTATTGATCTACTTGCAATGTCTTGCTTTCAAACCCCTCGCTTGGCAGGAGCTGGGACAGAGATGGGAGCTCACTCTGTCATGCAGCACTCAGATCTTGAACTGCCAACCTTTCCATTCGTCAAGTTTAGCATCTTAACCGCTTAGCCGCCGCAGTCAGGGGGAGGTTAATGAAACAGTGAGGTTGGAAAATAAAATGTGTTTGAGGGGCTGTTTTAATTTTACAAAGAAGTTATTATGCAAAAAGGAAAAGGAAATAAGTTGTGGCCAATTGCTGGTAAGTCAAGCTCTTTCTTCTCACAGCCTGATGTGGCGTGGAAGCCAAGTTACCGTGAAGGAGCTGAATGTGAAGCCCCACGTGCATTGCAGCAAGCTGCGTTACTCTGATTTGATCCTTGCAGAGCAACAACACTGCAGGTATGGAAGTTTATTCAGCCACATTAAAAAGCCAGGAGACTTTCTTTGTGCTAGAAATGCAGAGGTTCCAGGGCCACTGGCACATCTGCAGTAATGCTGCATTTCATCCCGTCACCAGCATTGGTTGAAAAGAGAAGTAAAGTTTTCAGAATGATTTCTGTCCTCCCTCACATAGAAATTCTTCCCCCGTGGGTCGCTCCTCTTACTTGCTTCAGAGGGGGAGGCTTTATAAAGTCCAGGAGTTCCCAACCTTTTCAAGCTGGGGGCCGAGTCACACTCTCTCAGTCAACTTTGAGGGCTGGATGGCCATTTTACCCTGCCCACATGTCGGGGATGGCCATTTTGTCCAAACAGCTTCAAAGGGGCCAGCCATTTTGTTTCTCAAATGCCCTTGGAGGGGGTGGGGATCCAGCCCACAGACCTTAGGTTGGGAACCCTCCTTTAGTCCTGTTCCATGAAACCACCCACCCTTGCCTGACATTTCCATTCATGCCTCTTTTGAAGTAAAAGCAGTGCCCGTGCAAACGACTGAAGTAGAACCGAGGTGCCGAAGATCTAGGTTAGAGCTAAAATAGCCTCTTCTTCCTCTGTCACAATGCCAGGTCACCCCCAAATACTCCTTTGGGGGCCTGGGCTTGAGCTGCTTAGGCAGTATAGATGTGGAAATACTGGCATGCCACAATACTCTTGTCAGTATTCTAGGACAGTAATGGGAAACCTTGGCACATTCCAGGCATTCTTGGACTTCAATTCCCAGAAGCCCAAGTCAGCACTCAGGGCTTCTGGGAATTGAAGTTCAAGGACATCTGGGGTGCCAAGGTTTGCCATCAATGCCCTCTAGGAAATGTACAGGTTTTCTCTCTTTTCTGCTGGTGTGGATGTTGATTGATAATACGGTTGCAGAACTTCCCATTAGAGACTTGCTGACCCATGAAAACCAGGGCTTGAGGCACATTCTCTAGTTTTGTTTGGGCTCGAAACCTCCTTCCAGTCTCATCCCACTTCCCTTCCACTGACCAGCTTTTCTTTCCCTTGCAGGAAACTCCAGCACCCTCGCCTGCTGCAACTGATGGCCATCAGCTTATCCAATGACTTGGAGACAACGCGGTCCGTGTTTGAGAGGGTTAACGTTGGTTCACTTTACAGCCTCCTTCACGAAAGGGTAAAAGGGACTCTGCTATCTCTTGCCAGTATTTACATATCTCTGGATAGAGGGTGTGTGGAAAATGTTTCTTAGTGCTTCTCCTTTACACATATGTACTCCTTGGTGTACAAAAAAAGCACATTCTGCTTTTTTGTGGCTGATTGTGGAGCCGAAGCGTGATTCTTTGCTTTTGGTTTTCCTTCCACTCATCCCTGCAGCGTTCCGAGTTCCCAATTTTGCGCACCGAGACACTTGTGAACCTGCTGCTCCAGGTGAGCGATGCCCTGTGGTTCCTGCATTCCTTTGGCTTTGTCCACCGCGCGGTCAGCTCGTACGCCGTGGTCCTTGTTTTGGCTGGGGAAGCAAAGCTGACCAACCTGGAGTACATGATTGAAAGGTGAGGAGCCCCCTTACACACACACACACACACACACACACACACACACACACACACACCCTACAGGGACAGTTTAATTCCTTTTGATCCACCACTCATTTCTTCTAATAACAAAACTCTTGCTACCATTAATCGAAAACAACCTCGTCTTTATTTCGCTCTCTTGTGCCTGAAGTCTGTTTTTCAACGGGATGCTTCCTAGCTTTCCGGTGCTTGGTATGGGACTGAAGGCAAGATAACCTATAGCCGTGATGGTGAACTTTGGTACTCCAGGTGTTTCTGGACTTCAATTCCCAAAAGCCCAAGTATCTATGGATCCACACGAATGGGTTTGCTGCACGCACACGCAGTAAACCCATTTGTGTGGATCCACAGAGACTTGGGCTTCTGGGAATTGAAGTCCAAAAACACCTGGAGTGCCAAGGTTGGCCATCACTGGCCTATAGCATCCCTAGGCCCTAGATACTGTCTCAGCCGCCATGCCCACCACCCACTAAGAGTTCCTCACCTTCCTTTGGCAGCAAGGATGGGGGAGAGCACAGCGACCTGACCCGGCTGCCCATTCCTTCCCAGTTGTACAACTGGTGCGCTCCAGAATTGATCCTTGAGAAGGCGGCAACAACGAAGTCTGACATCTACAGCTTCTGTGCCATGCTGCAGGAGGCACTCACGGGTATGGCTTCTTCTCCCACATCTAGGCCAGATGTGAAACTGTCAAAACAAAGGCACCTTTGGGTGAGTTCATTCTGCAGTATGGCTGCTGGAAGAGGAACGTCAATTTGGGAAGACTTATTTGAAACAACCACAATTCTTCTTCTTCTTCTTCTTCTTGCTTCCTTCCTCTTCTCCTACTCTTCCCACTTCTTTTCTATAAGTACTTCCTGCTCCTTCTTCCTGGGAGAAATCCTTTGTTGAGAAATAATTCCTCCCCCAACTATATGATTTCCTTTGTTCTCTGTGTCTCCAAAATTGGATGCTCAAAAGAATCCCTTCAATCCCTTCAAGATATTATAACTCCACATTTTTACCACTTCCTTCTAAAGGTAAAGGTAAAGGTTTTCCTTGCTCGAAAGCCAGTCGTATCCGACTCTAGGGTGCAGTGCTCATCTCTGTTTCTAAGCCGAAGAGCCAGCGCTGTCTGCTTCTGCAGACGTTTCCGTGGTCATGTGGCAGGCATGACTAGACACCGGAGCGCACGGAACGCTGTTACCTTCCCACCGAAGTGGTCCCTATTTATCTACTTGCAATTTCTTGCTTTCGAACTGCTAGGTTGGCAGTTGTACTACTACTCTATTTCATTCTCTCCCATACCAGCTTCACTGAATTCCCTTAATTAAAAAAAAACACATAGGTTATTTTGAGGTCTGTTTTGGAATTACACACTCACTCACTCACTCACTCACTCTGAGGATATTTGTTTCCCAGAAACCATCCCCTGGAGTGGACTTGAGGGGTCTGAAGTGAAAGATCTCGTCATCTCGGGGAAGTGGTTGGAAACTGATCCCCGGTTGCCCCAACCGTATTATGACATTGTGAAGACCGGCCTGGAGTCCAGGCAAAAGCACCGCACTATGAACCTACAAGATATCCGTTACCGCCTAAGGATGGACCTAAAGGTGAGCTAAAACATCCCAAAATCCCCTCCGTATGGACTTCTAGGTACCTGTTCTGTTTGTCCCTGGCACACAGTAAACCCCATCCGTGTGGATTCACAGGGACTTGGGCTTATGGGAATTGAAGTCCAAGGACACCCAGAATGCAAAGGTTCGCATCATAGCCCTAACCTATGTGCTTCCTTGTTAAAGGGTTTGGCAGAGGATCAAAGTACTCGCACCAGTGAGAGATCTGGACTCCCCAAGACTGAAACCCGTCCTGACATAAACATCTGCTTTCTCTCGGCCTCCGCCATCCCATCTAATCTGCCAGAGCAACAAGAGAAAATACCTGACGAGGGTTTGTGTCTTTTTTATATGTTGAACCCAGCTCTGCATGGAGTCCCCTGGCACATCCAGAGGGTGCTAGGCAGGATACTTGCTTTTCTGAGGAAAGAGGGAGTGGAATTTCCCACTGGAAACACTCTGTAGAAAGGAAGGGTTAGTCATTACTTAACCTTGGGTGCTGGTGGAACCGAACTCCCAGCCTCTGGCTCCACAGCCCTCTATCTAAACCAATGAACTGTCCAGCGAGACTCAGCTATTGTGAAAAAAAGAACTGAACAGATGTAATTATGAGTAATATTTATATGTAACAGGTTAGTGTCATGATCTGAAACTAGATCCTCCAGTGAAGTGGATTCTGAACTCAGCATCTAGAAATACCTAGTTCCAGGTGTCCTTCATGGGGATTTTACAGCCATGATGGTCTTGGTATGAGGAGTATTTTTAGAGACTGCAGTGGCTTAATGGTTAAGATGCTGAACTTGACAACTGGAAGGTCAGCAGTTTGAGACCCGAGTGCTGCATGATGGAGTGAGCTCCCATCTTTGTCCCAACTTCTGCCAACCTAGCAGTTTGAAAGCAAGAAAGTGAAAGTAGATAAATAGGTAGTGCTTCAGCAGGAAAGGTAACAGCCTTCCATGCACTCTGGGGTCTAGTTAGATGCAGACAGCGCTAGCTCTTTGGCTGTAAACGGGGATGAGCACCCCCACCGCTAGAGTTGAACACGGCTGGCTTTTGAGCTAGGGTGATCAATGAGGGGCATTTAGAGTCAGGCGACAGCCAGAGAGATGCAGATTCGCCACCTCTGCAGCAAAAACGCACCTTTGCCAATGATGTTCTTATCTCTTGATTTGTGCCTGCTTCCTCAGTCCGGAGTATGACCGCCTCAAGGTGTGCCGCTTCTACTTCCGAAGCCAAAGCCATCCTCACCACCTACGACATTGAGCCCGTCATCCGCATGGCTAAGTCAAGCCTGACTATGGAAGCTGTTCCCCACCAAGCCCAGGGAGACGCCAGCGACGCAGACGAGAGCCTTCGTAGCTTTGAGATCAATGAGATCTATACCTGCTACCCAGACATGGGCGAGGAAGAGAAAGGCAGGGAGAAGGCGACGATAAGCTCGGACGGCCGAGCCGAAGCCCGTCGAGAGTCTCGGACCGTTTCAGTGGGCAGAGCTGAAACCCCATCGCCCCAGCCCAACCACATCTGGAACCGGCAGATGAGCAGCAGCGAGGAAGAAGACTTGTCCTCGGACGCCAAAGCGGACGACAGCAAAGAGGAGGCAAGCCCCACACCTGAACCCCACTCAGTGGACCAGGGAGTCCCGAAGGGTGCCAGTCCTCCAAGCGGGATCTTCCAGCCCTCGTTTGAACAGACGTATGGGAAGTGCGTCCTCACGATGACCATTTGCCAGAAGAAGTTGCAAGATGTGATGGACTCCCTTGATAGGACGGGGAAAAAGCTGGAGAAGGTGGAGGCCAAGAGAAAACAGCGCCAGCCACATCCGGGGACCTACGGAGAGCAGGATCACCTCTCTGGACCCCTCCGGGAGCATGCGGCAAAGGTGGAGCCCATTCTGAGAAGTATCAGAGTGCCCTACAGTGGAGACCGGGTGCTCCTGTGGAAGCCGGTTGGGCCTCGCACATTGACTTACATTCCTCCTCCGATGCGACTCCCAGGCACATACCAGCCTCTGGTCTTTCCTTCTTTCCAAGCTCCGGAAAATGAGAACAAGAATGACAACAGGAGCCAAGACACCGCATACTGGAGCAACTTTGTGTCAGAAGCGGCCGCTACCCCTGAAAACAGTGGAACAGAACCGGACCGTCAGGTAAGAGGGGAAGGAACCCCTTTCTTAAATCAGTTTCAGGCTTTATAAATTCACTGCATAACACACACAAAAAATTAATAAATTGTCTGCTACTTGGTCTAATCCATATGCCCTACACTAAATCAAGTGCACTGAATCCAAATCTGAAGTCCGATTCTGCCTAGGACATCAAGATCTTAACTTAGCAAATCTCACCCTCTTGGTTAGATTCTTGTGTTGATCACGCAGGATATATTTGCCACAAATGTAGCAAAAATTGTCCGGTTTATTAACACAGCTGTGCCTACTCATCTTTAGCTCAAAACAGACTCACTATGGCCTAGCTGTACTATTCCAATAGGATGGTTTCTCACTAGAGACAAGCCCTTGGTCCATCTCGCCTTATAATACCTATTTCTGACGTCAGCTCACTGACTTGCCCAGACGTGCCCGGCCACTGCTGGAACATGCATGATACCGGGGGCCGTGATTCAGCTGAGGCGGCAGCAGGCATAGTGGTAGCTGCAACTGTTATAATGTTCCTATGTAAAAATACCCAATTACCGATCATTTGAACAGCTGTAGCATGCCTTAAAATCTGTACGTGATAGGCAGATTCTGAATTCAGATTTGGAATCAGCACACTCGATATCATGTAAAGCACATGTGTTATTCCCAGTAGCAGAATCGCTGTTGTGCAGTGTTATGGGTTGGTGCCTGGAGCCCAGCCTTGATGTCTCTGAAGAGAGTTCTGGTTTTGAAGGAACAATAAACCCCAAAATGAGTGCTGCTAGCAGATGTCGGAAGCAATGGGTTGCACCCTTCCCTGTAAACATGACAAGACCGCTGCCTCCTGTTGTGTAATGGAGTTTTGTCTTTTCAGTTTCTGCATCCGGGGGTGTCGATCCGGAGGAAGAAGAACCCGAACGTCCCGTTGCGTCGAGGGAACCCCACGGCGGACGGAGTCGATGCACCTGAAGGGTGAGTGCCACGTTTCCCAGCCACGACAGGCGCAGTTGGAAGGGGAAGTTAGTTTTATCTAAGCTCAGTAGGAATACTTGAGTCTCAGTCCCTGAAATAGTGAGTGGTATCTTGAAGATGCAGAGATCAACCTTTTTAAGCCGGGGGCCGGGGGCCAGTTGTCCATTTTGCCCTTCCTCCACCACATGGCACTTCCTGGTGTGGTGGAGGTGGTGCCACATGAAATGGTGCCGTGCGCCATGGTACAACAGATTTGCTGAAACTAAACTCCTTTAGGCCTAAACTCTTTGTTTCTAAATCTTGTCGTTTGAAGTGCAAACCCCGTTTCATTCCAGTTGTACAACGCTTGTGTTGCAGGTTCATTTCGAAGTCAGCGCCAGAGGTTTATGACATAGGTGTGAGAAGCGAGGAGAGGAGGATGGTTCAAGCCGAGTGGACCAGTGAGTGTTGATGTGTATATTACATTTGAGTTGGAAAGGGACTTTTAGACCACCAAGCTCAACCCCCTGCTCAATGCATGTCCTTCCATGCTTTTCTTCCACGTTGATGAGGGTAGTTGCTTTTATATATGGTCTGGGCTTATTACCTGACTGTATCATCTGTCTGGTAGGTTATACTGAGCACAAACAACCACCTTGGGTTTATCAGGCCACTTCTGGGCTGAGTCAGGATTCAGATTCATATTTTCCTGGTCAAAAATGGTCAGTGTCTTCTCTAGCGGTGGCTTCTAAATTTCCTGCTGTAAAGAAAATTGTTTCCTTGTGGGTTTTCCATAATGCAATTCCCTTTAGGACACTGGAGTGATGATTCTTGGACATCCAAATGTTGGATGAGCCCCATGGGATGGTGAGAGCTTTCACTCATAACAGAGTGACAGCTGTCGAAAGGTTAAGCGGTTAAAGAGGGGGGTTCCCAACCTCACGCTGAGTCAGCTTTGAGGGCTATTTTTGCCCTGTCTGCATGGTGGGGGCAGCCCTTTCGTCCCAACAGCTTCAAAGGGGTGGCCATTTTATTTCTGAAATGTCCTTGGAGGGGTGGGGTGGGGGGTCATATGAAATGGTGCCATGGGCCAGATCCAGCCCACAGGACCTTAGGTTGGGAACCCCTGAGTTAAAGGAAGAGCCCGAACCCTGGAAGCAGAACACTCCAAATCCAATACTGCATTAGCCTCTCCTGGAAGGGTCAAGAAAGACCTTTATCTAAGACTTCTGCTGTTGTGTTCTAAGGGTTTTACCTTCCACATGGATTACAATGTATCCGAACCAATGTAACCTTGCCTATAGCAACAATGTAACCTTCAGCTGTATCATATGAACCCTGCAATAGGACGCGAGCTAATGACCACCAGCTGGCAGCAGCGAGCGTCCAAGCTCTCTTGGTCCGAACTCATCAAAGGCAACAGCGCGGGAAGCTTTCCCGCCACCACCTACACCTGGACAAGAAGGGCGTGACTCGCAATGACGTCACGCAGGCAGTAGCCAATGGGCTACCATGGCACCACGTTCAAATGTATTACTGCAGTATATAAAGAGCTATCGATCCGCCATTACCTCATGTTCCCTCTGTCCACGATGCAATAAACCTGAGTTAACCCAGCCCGAGGCTGTGTCCTGTGTCTTGGTTTTCATACACCAAATTGGCGACGAAGGTGGGATATGGATCCCCAAGGAGCAGCCAGGGCACAGAGCGGGTTCAACATCACCAAACCGCAAGACTGGGAGCTGTTTGAGATGGACTTCCATGCGGCGCTGGTGGAGCTCAAAGTCAAGGAAGACGATGAGGAGACGAAGAGGGCCATCCTCACCAGAATGCTCGGGATGGACACCAAGCGGACGCTGGTGGGCATCATCACCCCGAAGAAGGTGAGCGAATTTAAGGCGGACGACATCATGAAGCTGCTACGGGAGCGCTTCCGACCCGCGAGGGCGATGTTTCCCGCTCGGAGCGCGTTTTGGAGGCGAGTCCAAGCGCCGGACGAGTCGGTTGAGGCATTCGTGGCCGCCATGAGGGTAGCCGCCGTCCCCTGTAAATGGGGCAATATCCAAGAAATGGCCCTCAGGGACGGCGTGCTGTGCGGCCTGAAAGACAAGGAGGTGCAGCGCAGTTTGATGAACAAGGAGCCGCCACCCACGCTGGCAGAGGTCGTTGAGGCCGCAGAAGCCGCAGAGTCCACGAATGCCGGAGTGGACGAGATGCACCAGTGGCGTGAGTGGCGTCCCAGAGCCGGCAAAGCGGAAAAACCGGTGCACGCGACTCGACGGGCCTCAAAATCGTCCTCGGAAGGCAGCGACGGCGAGGAAGTCCAGAAGGTCCGAAAGGGGGGGCGCCGCTGCGATGGCTGCGGAGCGGCCCACGAGCGCGCGAGGTGCCCATTTAGAAAGGCCGAATGTTACACCTGCGGCCGGCGGGGGCACATCGCCAGGGCATGCAGAAAACGGAAGGAGGGCCGGAGGCAGTCATCAGACCGTTCGACCAGGCCGGACCGTCCAGCGAGGCCCAAAGATGGCGTCCAGGCCACGAAGAAGCAGGACGGCGTGGGCCGCGTCTCGGACGGCAGCGAGGACGACGCCCCAGTGTTCAGCGTGTCCGCGGGACAGTCCCATTACTTTGTTGAGGTACAAGTACAAGGGGCCCCTATCAGGATGGAACTTGACTCGGGGTCCTCCTATTCTATAATTCCCCAGAGGGAGTTCTTGAAAATCGACCCCCACGTGCGGCCCAAACTTAAAGCATTGAGGTCCACGCTACGTGATGTACAGGGAAACAGCATTCCGGTGTTGGGGGTCGGGAAATTTCAGGTTAAGTTTAGGAGACATTCTGCGGAACTGCCCCTAGTTGTCCTCAAGGGGGGAAGTTGTAGCCTCCTAGGGACACAGTGGTTTCAGCCCTTGGGCCTGTTCATAGGGGGAGTACATTCAGTGGGGGCGGATCCAATACAGGCGGTGTGCGATGCGCACCCCGCCGTTTTTAAAAAAGGACTGGGGAAATTCAACGGACCCCCTGTAGCCTTCGACTTAGACCCGGAGGTCCGCCCGATAAGACTCAAACCGCGCAGGGTGCCTTTCGCACTAAAGGACAAAATAGAGGCGGAACTGGACAAATTGGTGGGCCAGGGGATTCTTATTCCTGTTGATTCCGCGGAGTGGGAAACTCCAATTGTAACAGCTCTGAAGGCTAACGGGGAGGTGCGCATTTGCGCTGATTATAAGTGTACAATTAACAAGGCGATTCGCCCTAATGCATATCCGGTGCCAGTGGTCAGCCACCTTTTGGCCAGGCTAAATGGGGGAAAGTGTTTCGCTAAGCTCGACCTGGCACAAGCCTATCAGCAACTCCCCGTAACTCCCGCCACGGCCGCGGCACAAACAATAGTCACACATAAAGGAGCGTTCCAGGTGTCGCGTTTACAGTTCGGCGTGAACTCGGCACCCGGCCTTTTTCAGTCGCTTGTGGAACGCCTCCTGAAGGGGCTGGAGGGGGTGTTGCCTTATTTTGATGACGTATTGATAACAGGGGGGAGTGAGGCCGAACTAGCAAGGAGATTGGATAAAGTGCTAACTGTGTTCGAGAAAGCGGGGCTGAGACTGAGGAAGGACAAATGTGTTTTTTTCGAAACCGAGGTCGAGTTTTTAGGGTTTCGGATCACACCCGAGGGTATTAAGCCGTCCAAATCCAAAGTAGCAGCCATCAAGAAGGCCCCTCGCCCCACATCCAAAACCGAACTACAGTCATTCCTGGGGCTCCTCAATTTTTACCATACATTCCTCCCGCGGAAAGCCTCCGTGGCCGAACCGCTTCATCGGTTACTTAAAAAGGAGGAGACATGGATGTGGGGTGACGAGCACGAGAGGGCGTTCAACGAACTCAAGCAACTTTTAACATCGGACGCAATCCTTACGCACTTCGACCCCAAACGGCCGGTGGTCTTAGTCTGTGATGCATCACCGGTGGGGGTGGGGGCGGTGCTTTGCCACGTGTTGGATGACGGTCGGGAGGCCCCAGTTGCGTTTTATTCAAGGTCCCTGTCCCAAGCAGAGCGAAATTACGCACAAACCGACAGGGAGGCATTAGCAATAGTAGCGGGGACCAAAAAGTTTCACGATTTTCTGTATGGCCGCCCGTTCAAAATCGTGACGGATCACAAGCCCCTGTTAGGGATTTTCACGGCAGGCAAGCCCACGCCGCAGATACTATCCCCGAGAATGTTGCGATGGGCCATTTTTCTTAACGCATACCAACACGAGTTGGAGTACCGGCCCGGAAAGGAGATCAGCCATGCTGATGCACTTTCGAGATCCCCTTTGCCCTTGTCGGACGACCAAAAAGCCAGAATAGGGAGAGACCGCCAGGTGTTGCTAATCGAGGTTTTAGACGAACCCCCAATAGTACCAGCCGATATAGCTAGGGCGACAGGCAAGGACAGAACGCTGGAGAAAGTCAGCTCATGGGTGCAGAAAGGGTGGCCAGCATCGTCCCCAAGCAAGGAATTCGACCCATTCTTTCGGAAGAAGCTTGAGTTGTCCCTAGAAAGGGGGTGCCTGTTGTGGGGCCAACGGGTGGTGGTCCCAACACCCATGCGGCCGAGGGTGCTCAAACTGCTGCACGTCAGCCACCCGGGCATCGTTCGCTCCAAAGCGCTGGCCCGCAGCTACTTTTGGTGGCCACAGCTGGACGAGGACATTGAGCACATGGTCGGCACTTGTGAGGCATGCCAGGGGTCCCGACCAGAGGCGGCCCGCCTCCCGCACAGGGAATGGGACACAGCAAGGGGGCCATGGTCCAGAGTGCACGTAGATTTCGCTGGCCCTTTCCGAGGAACCATGTTTCTCCTGGTGGTGGATGCATTCTCAAAGTGGCTGGAGGTCATTCCGGTAAAGAGCACGTCCTCCGCCACTACAATTAGCCAACTACGGAGAGTCTTTTCAACGTTCGGCTTACCCGACACTTTAGTCAGCGATAACGCGAGTTGTTTCACCTCCTCAGAGTTCGGGGCATTCATGGAGGCAAACGCCATTCGGCATGTCACATCCGCGCCGTTTCACCCGGCCACGAATGGCCAAGTGGAACGGTTGGTGCGTACAACAAAGGAGGCGCTCCGGCGCATGGGCCCCGGGGACCTAAATCACCAAGTATGTCAGTTCTTATTAGCGTATAGGGTGACCCCCTTAGCGTCAGGTTACTCGCCGGCAGAGCTATTGATGCGGCGAAAACTGACTACGCTCCTGTCCAGGCTAGACCCCACAAGAATTGAGGATAAAGGGAAAAACGTAGGGTTGGCAGTCTCGAAAGGTTTCGCCGCCGGCGACCCTGTTCATTGCAGGAACTATGCCAGCGCGGGGCCAGCCTGGGTGCCGGGGACAGTTGTAGAACAGACGGGGCCAGTCTCGTACCGGGTCGAAACCCACACCGGTCTCCTCTGGAGGAGGCACGCAGACCAACTGAGGCACCGAGTAAGTGGGCCAGTCAGTGAGGATCAGCAACAAGATTCAGCGTTAGGGCTCTCCCCCAACCGCTTCACCCAAGGGGGAGACAGCAGCGGACAACAGTCCCAAGCATGGGGGGAAGGAAGAAGCAGCGGCCCCGACTCATATCCTTTTGATAAACCAGTCCGATCAGAGGCCGGGGAAGGGGGAGAGGAGTTCGCGACCGCTGCCCCCGAATGGAATTTAGATTTTGATTTAGCGAGCCGGGGGGGTTTTCAGGAGTGTTCCCCCACCCATCCAAGCGAGAAGAGGGGTTTTTCGTTAGCCCCCAGTGCCCCCGGTTCCTCCCTAAGAAAGAGCACACCTCCCAACAACGCCGCGGAGCCGCGGCAAGTCACTAACGAGTCTCCCTCTCAAATTACAGGACAGGAAACCGGGGGACAAAGAGAAGGTAGCAAACCCGGGGAAAGGCAGCCCGCATCGAGACCCCAGCGTGTTCGAAACAAGCCATCTTGGCTGAGAGATTTTGTCTCCTAGGGAGGGGAGTGTTTAGAAGTATGGGCTCGAGACGTTGTCTCGTCCTAGGGGGGAGGAGTGTTGTGTTCTAAGGGTTTTACCTTCCACATGGATTACAATGTATCCGAACCAATGTAACCTTGCCTATAGCAACAATGTAACCTTCAGCTGTATCATATGAACCCTGCAATAGGACGCGAGCTAATGACCACCAGCTGGCAGCAGCGAGCGTCCAAGCTCTCTTGGTCCGAACTCATCAAAGGCAACAGCGCGGGAAGCTTTCCCGCCACCACCTACACCTGGACAAGAAGGGCGTGACTCGCAATGACGTCACGCAGGCAGTAGCCAATGGGCTACCATGGCACCACGTTCAAATGTATTACTGCAGTATATAAAGAGCTATCGATCCGCCATTACCTCATGTTCCCTCTGTCCACGATGCAATAAACCTGAGTTAACCCAGCCCGAGGCTGTGTCCTGTGTCTTGGTTTTCATACACCAAATCTGCTCACCTCTATGAGAACATTTTCTCCTTCACATATTATGGAGCCCCTGCCAGAATGACCAGTGGTAGGAAATTATTGGCATCCTAATCCAAAATAGCCAGAAAGGCATAGGTTCCTATGTTGCGATTGCAGAAATTACTCTCCTTTGAATTCTCATTGTGTCACTTTCCTTGTGTGCTGTCACATCAACCGCCAGGTGGCTGCATAAGGCAAAGCATGGCAAGTGGAAACACTCTGGGTCGGTCCCAGCCAGCACCTGTGGCCTTAAGATGAGACATTGGAAGAAGAAGAGAAAATGCCCAGCTGTAACAGAACCGGAAGCTAGAAAGAGCTGCTGTTCTTAAACCGTATTGTCCGCCCCCCCGCCCCGCCCTCTGATGAAGCAATTTCACCAGTCCTTTGACCTGACCGATTGGACTCAATGTGCACATTAAACAAAGAATACCTGATGTAAGGGTATAAGTCAAGGTGTCACTTGCCTGACTCTTGGGTGTGGTTATCCAGTGCTTTGAGTCTGCAGATGTTTCTGTGGTCATGTGTCAGGTACGGAACACTGTTACCTTTCTCGCCAAAGCGGTACTTATTAAGCTACTTGCAATGTCTTGCTTCCGAACTGCTAGGTTGGCAGGAGCCAGGACAGAGACGGGAGCTCACGCCGTCGTGCAGCACGCTGGTCTCAAACTGCTGACCTCCCACACGTCAAGTTCAGCATCTTAAGTACTAAGCCACTGTAATCCCTCCATATCTAATGTACCTTTATGATGAAGTGCCTTTTCTGAGCTCTCAAAAGATCTCTCTCTCTCTCCTAGAATCATGGCTTCTCTCATCATCAATAACAATAGCAATTACACTTATGCTTGATAGGTTGGTTCACATGAAACTGAGCATTATGCCCCCAACATGCTGGGTGCTCATCAAGTGAAATTTCTTGGGGGGGAAATCAAGTCTGTTGCAGCTGGCTTTGTTTGTTTGTTTGTTTCCCTTGCAGCGGAAGTGCAGCAGATGGCAAAGAAAGCTACTTCCGGCCAGCTTGGCTTTCCCCCTCAGCGCCTTCCTGGCGGATGGAGCTCAGAGGGTAAAACCGAGGGTGTCAAGAGTGCTTTCCAAAGCCGTGCCAATGAGGAGTGCCACCGGTTCCGCCCGAGGGACCTAGAGGCAAGGAAGTTGGAGTACGGCAAGCGAGACGAACCCCCCAAACTAACCTGTAGCGATAAGGAAGAAGGCGACAAACAGGCTGCGCCAAAGAGATCCGCAGGAACCCACAGTCAAAGTAAGGCCCATTAAGGGTCAGGGTGTCTCCATTGGCCTTTGTTCTTTGGACTGGGGAGTTTCATGGGGAAAGCGGCCTCGTAAGGAGGCCCGGTCAAACAGCTGGCCGCCAGATAAGGTTTTTTACTTTTGAACTGCTGGAGCACACGGAATGCTATTACCTTCCCTGTCAATGGAGTACCTATTCACCTACTTGTAATTTTTACGTTCAAACTACTAGGTTGGCAGGAACAGGGAATTGCTTAAAAATTCAGTTTTCTGGTAACCCCAACTAAGCTGTTCTCACCTTGTGGTCTTTGTAAATCAGCTTGGTGCATTTCGCAACTGGTTTTTAGATGCTTTAATGTCGGGCTTTGTTCACCAGTTTCTTAAGACATGAAAGTCTGCCCTGTACCACATCTCTGAAAAAGGAGTGTGATTTCACCGCTAACCACAATGGCCCTCAGACAGACACTGGGTCCCTTTTTGTTCTTCAGCAACAACCCAACAACTGGGAGTATCTCTTTTGGCTCTCAGATGAGGCATCTTTCCCTGCCCTGTCTGGAGAGGGTAGGGTTTGAATCCAGGACTTGCTGAATGTGTCAGCCGGTGTCACAAATATAGAGGGTGAAAGATGTTCCAGTAAGGAAAATTCAGAACAGCTTGAATTATGTTGACATGGCCACGCTTGTCAAGAGAAATAAGATAGTTCCGAGGTCATTAGCTTAGAACAGTGATGACGAACCTTGCCACTCCAGGTGTTCTTGGACTTCAATTCCCAGAAGCCCAAATCTCTGTGAGACTTGGGCTTCTGGGAATTGAAGTCCAAGAACACCTGGAGTGCCAAGGTTCACCACCATGGGCTTAGAACAAAAGGCATGTATAATGGGGGACATGGTAGAACCCAGCTGGGTGATCGGCTGAAGCCAAACGGTGAAATTTTACGTAATGTAATTTATTATCTAGGCAAAAGCTGTCAATTTCCAGAAACCGACACTCTAACCATGCATGGCATAACTTCACCCAAGAGCATCACCTTCCGTTCCTTAGCTGTGGATCCTTGTAAGGTATGTGTTTAAACTTCATGCACAATTGCTTAGTCATATGTTTTTATTTGCGTCAAGTGGCCATTTTCTGACCCCACTGTGAATTCTCATGTCTTGACAATCAGCATTAGAGTTATGGTTTGTACTGTCTCCCTGGGTTGGACAGAAATCAGCCCTGTGAGATGCATTTATGTGATATTTCTTGAAATGTCACGTCTTCGCTCAGCAGGAGCCACAAACATAGATGATAACTGCACATGTCAGCAGGAGCCACAAACATAGACGATAACTGCACATGTCATCATGTACTTTACAGACCCCCTTATGCTAACGGTGGCTAATCAAGGCGATGATAGGCTGAGATGATTGGAAAGGAAGTTTGTGTCACTCCATGCATACCTGAGTAGCATGACACTTATGTCTCAGATTCTGTAGTACAACTTTACATTGTACAGTTGTGTGATAAGGGATGGCAGTTTTCAGGCATTAACAATTTCCCTCTGCCTTCATAAATAAGTATATGGAACTCAGGCAGCTTTCCCTACCTGCCTGCTTGCTCTCTCCTCACCAGGGGACTCCGTATCCCTTGCGCCACAACAGTTCAGTCTATACCTGACATTCGTAAACAGCTAAGGCAGAGAGAAATGGGGAAAACATTGACGTTTGGCATCTGGCCAGGATGTTTTCTCATAAAAGGTTTTAAGGGAACTCCTAAGAGGAACTTTTGAAAAATAATAGGGCAAAAAATCCTGTACAATGTGATCCATCACTTTCACCAGCTGTCCCCCCCCCCCCTTTCCATTGTTTTATAGTCCAGTGATAGCAAACCTTGGCACTCCGGCTGTTCTGGACTTCAATTCCCGGAAGCCCTGATCAGCAGGAGTGGAAGAAGATGGTTTTTAGGAACGGCAGAGGATCAGGGTGTTAAAAACACTATAATAATATTTTCATGTCAGAAATTATTCTGGGTTGAAAGCATTTTTGCTGAAGAAACTCCGCTCAGGGGACGAATGAGGCTCCTTTCATGTCCCCAAGATCTTTTCCCCACCGAAGTGGTCCCTATTTATCTACTTGCAGTTTCTTGCTTCGAACTGCTTGGTTGGCAGGAGCTGGGACAGAGACGGGTGCTCAGACCGTCATGCAGTATCCAGGTTTTGAACTGCTGACTTGCCGGCCTTCCAGCTAAGAGGGCAAGCTTCTTAATCACTGAGCCACTGCAGACCCTATTAAAAATACTAAAAGCAGCAACCAAGGGAAACCCTGTACAGACATACCTATTGTATTTTATTGTGTTCTTTTATCTTTTTATGCTCTAGGGCTCAGTAATGAAGGGCTGTATAAAAGTGTTTAAAGAACTTAGTGTCACTGTGGATGCATCTTTGGTTCTAATTCCTTTGTGTTACTTTTCCAGGGGCGGCAAGAGGAATCGGTTCACTCATTGTCTTCTTCATTGAGTGAATCGGAGTCATTTCTGACGGCTGAATCGGAGTCTTTCTTAGGTTCCCCAGTTCCTCACGTGCAGTCTTTGCTAGAGGTAAGAGGAAAGGAGTGACAGCGTTTAAAAAATGTAGCATGGCACATGGTATTAATCCCACTGGCTTTGGGCCACTCCAGTGTGGGAGGAAAATCTGCTGGCATTTCACTGAACGGAATACCAGGATTGGACCAGGAAGGCTCATGGTTGAAAGAGAAAGTCAAAAGACCGGCCAACGGGCAAAGTACTAGCAAAGAACTCTTCCAAGATATCACTTCCACCTTCATATTCTGCTGCTTGTTGCTGAAAGGGCACAAAATTTCTTTCTCGTCATCACATGACACTGAAAAACGTGGTTTCAGAAGGAGTAAAAAGAAGTGGAAAATCATGGGGTGGGGAGTAAGGTCAGGTAAGAGGAACATCTCATGTGGGGGAAATGCCATAAATCCATGATTCCAAAGTCAGCCAGCTGGTCTTAAAGGTCTTTAATCCTCGAAATGTCCCGTTAAAGCAGGTCCTGGGGATCTTGTGGTCTTCTGGATGTTGGACTCTGACTCCCATCATCCCCAAGCAACATGTTCTGGGGTGGGCAGACAATGTAGTCCAAACATCTTGGAGTCTGCAGATTGGAGAATTTGTATCTAAAAGGCTTGAGGCAAGCCTACTCCTACCATTCTAGGTGAGATGAAACCGCGAGACACAAACACAGACAGGCCATTGAAATCTGAAGTGTCTTGAGATGTTTCTGGGCAGAGCTGGCCCTTGAATATGCAATATTGCCAGAGGCACCGATTTGTGTTATCAGTTTGTCCTTAATGAACAAAAATGAGTTTGAGGTGTTTTGGGGGTTTTTTCCCCCCCTGTGTGTGTGTGTCGCTTCAGAGTTCAGATGCTGAAGAAGAAGACCTGGAGATAACACAATTAATGTGGAAGCAAGGAGATGATTTGCAGGGATCCCAAGAAGTCTTTGGGAAGAAAGAACATCCCACAGAGGCACTGAAAGGCAAGTCAATTATTTTGTTGGCCTTTATATCCATCCAGCTTGTCCCATCTTTACAAGCCTGCTAAATGCTTGTGGTTTGCCCCCAAGTGGGATACACTTGCAGACTTGCCCACGCTGCCCTCATCGCTCCCGGAAGTGGGCCGGATGAATTGCAGCAAACCCATTTGTGTGGATTCATGGGGGGTTGGGCTTCTGGGAATTGAAGTCCAAGAACATCTGGAGTGCCAAGGTTCGCCATGACTGTCCTAGAGTCAGAAATGACTGGCTTTCAAGCAAGGAAGACCTTTACCTTACAGAAAAGACATACAGTATTACTAAATAAATTGTGATCTGCTTTGTCAGAGAAGCACTTGCTACCATAAAGCAGAAAGTAGCCAGTTAAGAACGTATAAGTAATGCTGCCCAAGTAATGTTGGAGAAATTGCTTGGGTGGTGTAGCAAGGGGTTGTGTTGTTGTTGTTTTTTTTGGGGGGAGGATGGTGAACACTGTCCCTCCGAAGGGAGAAAAGTCCGTTTAACATTCTCCCCACACAAGTATTTATTGGGAGGACTTTATTTAGGGTACTTTGATTTCTCACTCGGTGCCTTGGGACTGCCGAGGGGCGAGAAATAGCCTCATGCGTTTTATCAGGTGCAGCTTCTTTCCCCATAGCACTATGGTTTTAAAATCTTATTATCGCTATCAGCACCCGTGACTTCCACATAGGGCTGATTCGGCAGTCCTATGCGCTTGACTACAGAGCCGACAGAGATTGGATTAGATTTTTTCACACTTAACATCTCGATTTCCATCTCCTGCCTCAAAAGGGGGTGGGGTGGGGCTCGATCTCATACATACTGTATGCTCTGAGACAGTGTTTGTTTTCTCTGAGGATTAGCAAATGTTTTTCAGCTTTTGGTAACCCCTTAGGTGTGTTTGGTTTAAAAGAAGAAGAAGAAAATATCTGTACATTTATTTTTGCAAAGTATCAAACGCAATAATCGCTGGGAGTAAAATACACTACAACATCTTCATAATTTCCTCTTCAATTTGGAAAATCCATATCTGCACTGCCCAGCCTAAAGCTCTCCAGGCATAATGGACTACAGTGTCCAATATCCACAACTGCAGATGGGCTACGGCAGAATTGTTCAAAGTGGCCTAGCTGATTTTATGTGGTTTCATTTAATTATTTGATCTTAATTTATTGTTTTATTTTTTTTGGTGCTGCATAGGTATCCTGATTTACTACTGCTACGTTTTGTTTGCTTTTAAGTTACCATTTTATGTGGGTTGGGGTGACAGTAAATTGGATTTCTTATTGTACTATTTATACTGATATGTAGACTGCCGCCCTGAGTGACCTTTAGTCAGTAGAGCGGTATAGAAATAAAAATTTAAAAAACTCGAGATCCATACTTTTCTAGATTTATGAGCACTTGTCTTAAAATGCAGAGCTGTTGCTTTAGGGCAGTGACGGCGGACCTTGGCAGTCCAGGTGTTTTTGGACTTCAATTCCCAGAAGCCCTCATCAGCAGGAGTGCTGACTTGGGCTTCTGGTAACTGATGTCCAAGAACAACTGGAGTGCCAAGGTTAGCCACCTGGGACTTAGGAGATGAGGGGGCCCCTCGCTGCCAGCTGCACACCCTACAGATGTGTTAGATGGCAGATCCCATCGCCCTGAATCTCAAGCCCGTTATCCCCCGAGAGGTGGCTGCATGCGGGATGTCAGTCTGCCCGTCCTCTCTTTCCCTAACAACCCCCAGTAAATGCTCTGCTGTTACTTTCCAGGGGGGAAAAGGCTCTCGCTGGATGCAGGGGCAAAAGGTCACCCCCAGAAAGGCCCAGGACAAGATGCAACCAGGTGGGAAGTTTCCTTCTGTCAGAGAACCCTTTCAGACACGAATTAAGATTTATTTATTTATTTATTGTTTGTTTGTGCTGTAGTAACGTTTGGTGTCTTTTGAGCATTGTAATAAGGTTGTTTCAAGCTAAATCACTATGCTTATAATGCTGGTTAATGTTTGACTTGCATTTATCGATACAGTTCAATTGTTTGAAATATTCAAAGTTCAGCATTGTTTATAAATAAGTGAACTCTTTGTTCTTATAAAGTAGTTCATATTGCTCTGAGTAACTTCAGGTTTAAAGTTATGCATTTTGGTTTGCTGTTATAAATAAATGATTTATAATTGCTTAATAATAATGGCATCTTATACTTATTTGTGGAATATCTACTAATATCAAAAGACTGTGGGTATCCCTCCGGGAAAGGGCTGAGCTTGCTCGTTGTCCATTACTCTGGAGTCACAGAGACCATGAAGAAGGAGGACAGGTTGTTCACCTGTCACTGAACTTCTTCAAGGGGTCATATCTGTGAATGCACACGTTCCCAACCAACCCTCCCCAAAGTCGGCCACACAGTACTTATTTTATTCAGGTGGACAAAGGGGGATGGCTGCGCGGAATTGAGGTTGACCCCATTAGTGTGAACTCTAAGTTTAAACACTCAACAGATGGAGTCCACATTTATGATGCAACAACTCAAGAAACTCCAGTTTCGATTTCTATGGCGATACCTTTAAGACAAAGTAAAACAACGATGGGAAAAACCCATTGTCATCTTCAGCGATCCTCAAGAGAATTAATAATGAAAATAGAAGATGTTCATCTAGACAGGACTACACATCTCAGTAATCATCTTAACAATTATGCCCAAGCTTTATCTAAGCAAAAAAAAATTTAAGTTGCCTTCAAAAACATTAGATGATAAGACAAGAAGTAATCTGTAATTTCACTTTAACATCAAAGGAAGTACATTGGGTTCTTGAATTGGAAATGTTTATTTATGCTTCCTACTTATTATTCAATTCAATTCAGTTTTATTTACAGTCCATGACCAGCACATACCTGTCAAGTATCCCGGATTGGCCGGGAAATCCCATAATCTAGCACGCCTTCCCCCTCCTTCCCGCTGTCATCCTGTAATTTGACCGGCCAGGAAAGGGGTTACTGCGCATGTTCGCAGGGGTTACTGCGCATGTGCAGTAACCCCTTTCCTGGTCAAAGGGGTTACTGCGCGTGTGTGCAGGGGTTACTGCGCATGCCTCTGATGGCCGTGCATGCGCAGTAACCACTTTCTTGCCCAGCACCTGGAAACTTACTGCGCATGCGTGCTGGGCTCCAAGATTTTGAAAACAACGGCTTGACAGGTATGGACCAGCATAACACGAACATGAAAGCATAAACAACACATCCTAAGCTAGACTGGACAGAGGCAATTTTTTAGAAAAACCTATACTACTAAAAACCTACTGAGAATTGACATACAGCAGCAGGCTGCCGATATTAAAACCTTAAACATACTTATTAAGATTGTACATAGACGTTATGCGCTGACATTAGCCCTACAAGCCCGGTACTCAAGGGTTAACTGATTTTAGACCTCTTGGATTTGATGCAACGCTACCAATTCCCAGTTGGTAATTGATCGCAAACCCCTGAGAGAGATACCAGTGAATCCCAGACTGCTGTGTCAACTTCAGTGGTACCCTAGAGCAAGAGAAGTCAGTCTGTTAGACTGGCGCTGACGACGACAGTACATTTTCTACGGCCTGAAGCGGTACTGAGTTAATGGACCCTCCGTAAACGGATGGCAGCTCCTTCTCCAGGTCCTCGAGGGCCCGGGTGTGTGTGTGTGAAGAACAAAGCAAACTCGGACTTCTGGCTTGGTGGTGGTGGTGGTTTTTTTAATTTTACTTTTATGAGCTTAATGTCCTCTAGAGAACCACTCTGGGGTTTCTGCAGCTTTTCCTCCCCATTAAATGCTTTCTGAAGGCTAGTTTTGCAGCTTTCAAAGAGAAATTACTCAGCTGCCTGAGCTCTTACATTTAATTCTCCTTTTCCTCCAGCCCCAGAAGTCTGCAAAGCAGGGAACCTGGCAGGACCCCAGGAGAGTTGAAAGAGAAGGATGAGTAAAGACCCTCTGTTCTGTTTATGTGAGGAAGGGCAGCGCAAACGCTGAACTTGACGACTGGAAGGTCGGCTGGTCAGCAGTTCCAGACCTGAGGACTGAATGCACAATGGAATGAGCGCCTGTCTCTGTCCCAGCTCCTGCCAACCTAGCAGTTCGAAAGAAATTGCAAGTAGAGAAATAGGTACCACACTTTGGTGGGAAGGCAAACAGTGTTCCGTGCACTCCAGTGTCGAGTCATGCCTGCCAGATGTCCATGGAAATGACTCAGGCGGCGATGACTCTTTGGCTGTAAACAAAGATGAGTACTGAACCCTAGAGTTGGATATGACCGACTTACGAGCAAGGGCGACCTTTAACCTTACAGCACAGCAAACTCAGCTCTTGCCTTTGGTCATTGTTGGTGTCAGGGAAGAGGCGACGGCAACGTGTGTGTTTCTGTGTTTGCTGAATATGTTGTCCCAGGCGCAGCATGGTAGTTCACCTGCAGTTTGGGCTTTATTCCCTTTAGGTCGGCAATTGACATCCAGGACATATCCAGTATTCCCGGCGAGGATTCTTGGAAGTTGAAGGCTCCTAAAACTCCCAGGAACCATCATTCGCCAAGCAAAGCCAGCACCCCTGTTAGCCCAGGTAACGGCCATGGATACAAAGAAGTGGGTTTTAAGCAAATAAGCAGTAGCCAAAGGTCCAGGTTAATGGTTAGGATTCTGAACTTGACGACTTGAAGGTCAGCAAGTCAGCAGTTCGAGACCCGAGTGCTGCATGATGGTTTGAGCGCCCAGCTCTGTCCCACCTCCTGCCAGCCTAGCAGTTCGAAAGCAAGAAATTGCAAGTCGATAAATAGGGACCACTTCAGTGGGAAGGTAAACCGCCTTCTGTCACGCGACCACGGAAACGCCTGCAAATGCAGACAGTGCTGGCTCTTTGGCTATAAACAGAGGTGAGCACTGAACCCTAGAGCCAGATACGACTGGCTTTTGAGCAAGGCCGACCTTTACCTAAGGTCCAGGTGCCCAGGGAGAAAAATGACACAGGAAGCAAAGATCAGTCCATTGATTTTCCTTGTTGCATCAACTGAAAGGTCCAGTTGTTTCCGATGTCTGATGGAATCACCCTCTCCAGACAGGGTATTTGCATGTTTTCACTTGTATAAATCCAACCTCGTGGGCTTGCCTGCCTTTCAGACAGGAGACAGGGTAAAGGCTAGTGCAGAAACACGGGGTGGGTAGCCTAAAAAATTGATATTTTGGGGGGAGTCAGGTAGCAAAAAGAGAACTGAAGTGTGTTGTCACGTTGGAAGCAAAGAAGCCGAATAATTTCGAATCAGCCTTTGCATCCTGTGAACAGTAAATAATTTGAATCCATCCGTTTTATGAGCAGAGCAAATCTCACAGAATTGGACTGTGTTGTTGCAACCTCAGTTGCTCATGTCTCTGAATTGACCTGGAGACTGTCAGTATAACCACTGTAGGCAAATAGCCTCGAAAGCTCCTTGCCCAAATAGGGTGCTTTGGGTGTTTTGACACCAGTAAAAAAAAGATCACGGTATCTGGTCACAGCAGGTTTTCCTCTTCATGTTTGCTGTGGCATCCTTTTACAGAAGCCTTGCCAAGGTTTTCCTCAACCATCACAAAATGCAAGGACTACCTGGTAACGACGGTAGACACATCTTTGGCTGGACGCGAGAGCCCCCCGTTGAGATCTCTTACGCTCACGTTCTCCTGTGGGAAAGAGAAGAGCGAGGACGACTCCGCTCCTCGACTGGTGCAGCCTGTAAGTTGGACTTTGGTGGAACACTGGTGGCGCAGGGGCTAAACTGCTGTACTGCAGCCAGAACATTGTGAGTTCAGTCCTCCAGATTGACTCTGCCTTCCATCCTTCTGAGGCCGGTAAAATGAGTACCCCCAGCATGTTGGAGGCAAAATGCTAATTAGCTTTTAAGGGGCTGCGGTGGCTCAGTGGTTAAGAAGCTTGCCTTGTTAGCTGGAAGGCTGGCAAAGTTGGCAGTTCGAGACCCGGGTACTGCATGACAGATTGAGTGCCTATCTCTGTCCCAGCTCTTGAGGACATGAAAGGAGCCTCATTTGGACATTCCCGGAGCGGAGTCTCTTCTGCAAAAATCCTTTCAACCCAGAATAATTTCTGACACAAAATTATTATTAACCACCCAGAGAGAGCACTAATTGCTATTGGACAATATATAAGTGTAATTGCTATTGCTTTCTCTTAATTTCTTGTTTATCTGACCTCTAAAGAGCCTGTTGGAAAATCTATCTGTTCTGAGGCAATCCTTTTGACAAAGTTGAGCATTCCTTTCACTCTTTTCATCTTTATTTCCTTTCTACTCTTGTCTGCACCTGGGCCGTAGTGGCTTAGTAATTAAGACGCTGACCTCGACGACTGAAAGGTTGGCAAAACAAATCAAATCTTTATTATGGTCCAAGACCGGCATAAAAGAGCAAAGGGAACAGAAGTTAAAATGGGGGTACTTAAAATATATCCAGAGACAAAAGTTAAAGTGAGGGTGATTAAAAAGGAGCATCTCTGCTCAGAGTTAAGGAGTACTAAAATTAGTACATTGATCCATAGTGTTACAGATATTACTAAGCCTATGCTGTGGTGCTAGTAGTTTATTTGGCTGAAGCGCCTGCCAGGATTGTTCTTAATCTGATCTCACATGCTGCGGCACAGAACCTGGTAATGTTGTGGGTGAAAGTTCAGCAGGTTTCTGAGACCCAAGTGCTGTGTGACGGAGTGAGTGCCCGTCGTCTGTCTCCTCTCCTGCCAGCCTATCAGTTTGGGAGCTCAGCAGGAAAAGGCCTTTTTTAACTGACCCTGAGTTCCCAAACTATTGGAGACCTTCCAGATTTGACAACTTCAGTGTAGGGATGATGTGTCACCTCTCAAGCTCAGCTGCCTAGACAGGAGAGCCTGCACCGCTGCAGCAACAATGCTGAGAAAGCCATCACTGCCACCCACTCCACAACCCCAAAGAGGGCTTAATTGGCCCATTTCGCAGAGACAAATCGTTTCGAGGCAACACGATCAATTCTGCCGTGTCAAACAGCCTCCGCACGGTTTGCTCAGGGTGCATTTTCCAAGGCAACCTCTGTTGATCTCCCACCTGTTGTCTTTCTTGCCATTTGGGCAAATTCTAAAGATCTATCGTCGCTACCTTTATGTCTCAGCTGTTGCCATTTATTGGCAGGGCGGCTTCTGTCAGGCAAAATTAGAGGCCCTTGAACCAGAACGGTAAGCAAATGGCCTGACCCGTCTGCAAGGACACACCTACCTCCTCTTCAAATTGGCAGAGCAGGTAGTGGTGCTTATTAAAACTCATTAGCGGCCACAGATTCATTTTGGCTGATCCTCGCGTCGTAATGGTCCATCCGACAATTCAGTATGAAAGATAAGCTACTCAAGCGAGTTATCTGTTCAGTCGCCTGTTCCCTCTCTCAGAGTTTAAAAGTTGTGTTTTTTTCAATACATTTTTATTTATTTTTAAAACCTATAGTTCAGAACTTGGAAATGATGTTTTGTAAGTTACCTCTTTGGTGCCAAGAGTATAATGGAGTTACACTTTCAATAACCTTTCAATGAAGTTCCCCTCCAGAATAATTTAAGTGGCAATGAAATTACTTCGTACAGTAAAATTTAAATGACTCTTCTTGTCATCCCCCCACCCCCAAAATAAATAAATAAATAAATTCAAATGTTACTTAAGTTTGTTTTTAGGGCCCATCTCGATAGGACTTTTTCAAACTTTAGTCCATTTTCTTGCCAATCATAAGGTAACAGGTGGTAGTAACGAAGAAGGCCTAGCAGTATAGGATCATGAATATCATAAACAAATGACCATTTTGCAAAGTATAATGAGTAATGGGAACCAATTACTTTTTAAAAAAAATAACATCCCCAGCTGTTCCCTCCCACAGTAAGGGATGAAATTATTTGTTTTGCCAAAATATGGTGGCTCTCTCTCAAGCCAGAATCACATTATTGGACAGCTAGCGTTTCAAAACAAGGGACCATCTTCTCCCTGTGATTCAGGGGAGGAAAAGACGAAATGTTCCTTCGTTGTGTTTTCTGGGCACAAAGAGACCATCTTGACTCAATGTGTACAAATGCCATACGCTAAATAAATTCAGGGGAGGGGAAAAAACTAAATGTCCTTCATTGCACAACACATAAAAGCTTCTGTTCCTGCCCAGAGCTCTGTTCAAAATGTTCTAAAAGTGACAGTTTTGACAGAAGACCTTTCCTTCCATCACAGTATTCACACTTGGAGGGGCGAAGACAACCCACGCACTAGCCTGCGCTGAGTCCCTGTCCAGCCCCATCACAGGAATGTTCTTAGGGTTTGGGGAGAGTTGTGAGCTCTTATCTTCTCAGGAGTTGTTTCGCTCCCCAACTTCCACATTTGGTGCTTTCCAGAAACAGTTCCTAGAAATGAATCCTTGTGTTTATTCAGCCTGAGGATTTGGGGCATTTTTCTCCTTTGCCCCTTGGTCCGTAGGCTCACGCGAGCATTTCAAAGAGTGGAACAGATGCAGCTTGAAATTGTCCTGTTTATAAATAAGCTTGAAGTCTGGCAAGGTTATGGTCATAGAGTAGACCCTACTGCCAGCGACTCAACCCCAAGTGCCAGGTGGCAGTTAAGTAACCAGACAACCCTGAGGACTAGCGGCTTTGGGTGCCAAAGTCCACAGGGAAGGGTGAGGGTCCCCAAGTGGATTAAATCCCACTTGAATCCATCCGGGTGGAGGGTGGCAGCTTCATCCGACCTGGCCTGGGGCTGATAAGGACTTTGTGAGCCCAAAGGGCTCAGGACCAGAAAGGGACTTGCAGAACTGGATCAATGGTACTGTGGGTGTCACACTGCAATGCCGAAGGCAGATGGAAGGTCACTGCATTATATTCTCAGGAAATACAGACTGATCACCATGAGGATCGCCTGTATTCAGATTCAGATATGGCATAAGAAGAAGAAGAAAAATGAGCTATAGCTCAGGAGTAGAGTACTTGCTTTACAGGGGGGGGAAATCCCAGGTATCAGTAATCAGGACTGAGGAAAATCCTTCCCTGCTTCTCTCTGTCCATCTCTCTTTCTTCCCCGTCTCTTGGCCCACCTTCTCTTCCAACTCTTGGGCTTCCTGACACCCCGTTTCCTCTCCTGGCCCCATTAGAGCTGCTCCTGAATCATCAACGCTCTAATTAATCAGAATGCAGTAGACAGATTTTTAACTCCAGGAATTGAACCTTAGCCTGCCCCCCCCCCCCACCCTGTCTGTTTTTCAGGTCTTCTGCTCACAACTTAATTTTCAGTTGGAACCAGCGAAGGACCCAAAAGAATCCAAAGAGGAATCTCCTTCTCCACAGACTGACCTTGAGAAAGGTACAGGCAGACCTCACACATACCTTGGATCAAGGTTGACTCTTCCATCCTTCTATGGTCAGTCAAATGAGTACCCGGCATGTTTGGTAGCAAAATGCTAATTACTCTGTGAACCGCCCAGAGAGTGCACTAAGTAAGCACCAACAGGGCTGGATATAAGTGTAATTGCTGCAATTATCCACTGTCACCGCAAATAGGCTCTGGGGATATTACTCAGATGATGATGTTAAAATGTCTCTGACTTACGACAGCCCTGTCCAGGTGTTTTTTAAACTATAGACCCGTGATGACGAACCTTGGCACTCCAGCTGTTCTTCGACTTCAATTTCTAGAAGCCCAAGACCCTGTGAACCCACACGAAGGGGCTTACTGTGCATACCCATTCATGTGGATTCACAGAGACGTGGGCTTCTGGGAATTAAAGTCCAAGAACAGCTGGTGTCCCAAGGTTCACCACCACGGGTCTAGAGACTGCTCAAAATTGGCCAATCAGTCCCTCCTTCCGGGGCCAAATTGGGTCTTGGTTGCTTGCCCAGTACTACACAAACTCTCTTCAGCAAAGACACTCAACACCTCTAGTTTTTCAGCCAACTTTCCGCACTAAACAGGAGCTCTTGTTAACATTCATACTAAAACTCAGAATATGGAATCTGAGCCTTTGCCACTGTGACCTACGTTAAGCTAAGAGATAATGTGATTGGCCCAATTGGGAGGATTTGAACCCAGAACTGCCATACTAACCCCAGACCCTGTGGTTCTAATCCAGCCTTATGTATGCGCATGGAAACATGGGAGGTTTCCCCTGCAGTAAAGCAGAATTTCCACTTGGATAGAAAGAGGGGGGTTGAAATTAGAAAGGCAAGGTCCTCATCATCACAGCTGATAGGGGCTGGGGTGGCTCAGTGGTTAAGAAGCTCTCCTTGTTAACTGGAAGGCCGGCAAGTCGACAGTTCGAGATCTGGGTGCTGCATGACCGTTTGAGCACCTGTCTCTGTCCCAGCTCTTAGGGACATGAAAGGAGCCTCATCCAGGCATCCACTGAGTGGAGTTTCTCCAGCAAAAATCCTTTCAACCCAAAATAATTTCTAACATGAAATTATAATTATCATCACAGTTGATGCAAATGCTCTGGAATCTCTTTAGCCTCTTGCATTCCCTCCTTGACATTTACAATTGCTCTCTTTATGCCAGTAGTTCCAGAGGAAGGTGATTTGGAAGACGCAACATCAAACAACTTTGGTGCGGATTGCAGCCTCTGGAACAATGAGGCGTCAAGTCCAGGAAATGAGACAGAAAGGTACCAATCTAGGGAGCTGAGAGGGAGAGAGGACAGACAGACCTGAGTCAGCCATTTCCAGACGCAAGAGCCATGATGGTGAACCTTGGCACTCCAGATGTTCTTGGACTTCAATTCCCAGAAGCCCAAGCCCCCGTGAACCCACACGAAAGGGTTTACTGTGATTCATCCACCCACGCCGCCCTTGTCACTCCTGGAAGCGGAAGTAAAACACGCCCATACGGTTAAGGCTCTTCCGGGTTAACCCTTCCTCCATATGGGCGCGTTTTACTTCCGCTTCCGGGAGCGACGAGGGCGGTGCGGGCCGGATGAATCACAGCAAACCCATTTGTGTGGATTCACGGGGGCTTGGGCTTCTGGGAATTGATGTCCAAGATCATTTGGAGTGCCAAGGTTCGCCATCACGGCGCAAGAGTATTTCTTTTGCTGCTAAAGGAAGCTTTACTTCTGCCTGCTGGGACAGAACAGAGAGCCATCTATGCCTAGTGCATAAATGCAGTCCAGAGCAGTTTAAACTCCAGATCAACCCTTCTTCGGCCCGGCACAAGCTGGGGCAGCTGGGGATGATGGGAGTTGGAAGCCACATAGTAGAGAAGGTTCCTCCAAGATGGGGGCCAAGATGCTTTTTTCTAGTCACGGTGCAGCTTCTGGAACTCTTCAGGAAGGGATAATTAACTTCCTAAAAAGGCCACAAAATTCTCCTGCATCAGGCGCCCCCAATTACCAATGACCAAAGTGGACTTCTAGCCACTTGCTCCCCACCATCCTGTATTTTGGGTTGCCTTTGTGGGTCCTGAGGGGATGTGGTGGCTTAGCGGTTAAGATCCTGAATATGACAACTGGAAGGCCAGCAGGTTGGCAGTTCAAGACCCGAGTGCTGCTCAACAGAGTAAGCTCCCTTCATATGTCCCCGCTCCTGCCCACCTACCAGCTTGAAAGCAAGAATTGCAAGTAGATAAATAGGTACAGGAAAGATAAGTTTTATATGCACTCCAGTGTTTAGTCATGCTTGCCACATGACCACAGAAACGTCTGTTAGACATATACAGTGCTGGCTGTTTGTAAATGGAGATGAGTACCAACCCCTAACGTTGGATACGACTGACTTTCAAGCAAGGGCAACTTTTACCTTTACTGTATGGGTAGTGGAAACATAGGATTGCTCTCCAGACCCCAATCCCTGCTCTAGGGTCTTACACTTACAGAAAGGAAAGCAGAATGAAGAACACCAAGGGAATCATTTTTAGCCTCTGAAAGAAAATGGCTTGAAATTTGATTATTATTATTATATATATATTGGTGGGGGACCTGTTCACACTCTTTTTTGTCACTCTCCTTCAGTTCTAATAAGCTTGTGTGGCAGAAAGAAAAATACTGGCATAGAAAACAGTACTCTCTTCCTATGCCGGCCAGACCTCTTAATATTCTGGCGTCTTTTCTCATCACCTTGTTTTCTCAGGGCTCATTCAACTCTTGACTATATTCTGGAAGAAGTCCTCAGGTCAGCCGCCAACAGCTGCGACCTTCATGAAAAGCTGTCTGACCCCATCAAGAGGTGAGCGAGACGGCTGACAATCCTGCTCATAACTCCTTTAAATGCTTTGTCTGTGGCGAATAAATTGAGTTCATGATCGCCAACGATCAAGCCATTGTCCACGCCGGTACTGTATCAGAAAAAGATTAGATACCCCCCACTCCAGGCAGGTTTAGAGGAACCTTTCATAGCAAAAGAGAAAGAGAGAGAGCTTATTTTCCTCTTATGTATCCCTGGGAAAGGACCTGCCCTGACTTACTCAATGTGCCCATGTGCTGCCAGTACAAAACGCAGCTGTGTGGTTTCTCTGATCCCTTCTTGTTAGCAACTGCTTGGAACGTATAACTCCTTCCAAGAGATCCAAGAGATTGGTGGGAAAAAGCTTTATGTAGCACTTACATGTCAAATGTTATGTCTCCTGTGATCCTTTGTTTCATTCTACATAAGGTCGACTGGGTGGATGGGAGGTCGGGGCATAACTCTTGGTAGTGTTGCAGTGGGCTGTGGGCATGGATCAAGTCACAGCAGATTGAGGGCCATTAGGGAGACTGGCACTGAAACAGCTTTGTGTGACCAAAATTAGCCATAAAAGAAGCTGCAAGCCAAGTCACAGCAAAGCCAAGTCACTCCAGTTTGGCTTGTCAGTTGGTTTACACTCTCTTCCATTTCGGTCGGCGGCACAAGCCCTCGCCTTTTGAAGGCCTGTTTTCATTCGGATTCTATGAAAGCTGGATTTAACACAAGCCTCTCTTCTTCTTCTTCTTCTTCTTGAAGGCAACTGAGCTACGCACATCTCAAAAACATCGAGATGAAGGGAGGAGCGGAAGAGAGCTTGAGCGAATCTGAAGCGTCCGCCGAAGAAGGCACAGGTCTTGCCTGATCAATAAAAGAGAGACGTCTGGGCTCTGCTGTTTTAACAGATTGTTGTGTGTTCTTCAAGTGCCGTGTTTGAGATTTGACCAGTACGGTTTTTAAAACCAACAACCTGATGTTCAGGAAGACCCAGGCTTTTGCAGCCTTAATCCAGTTCATATCTTTAGCATGAAGTTAGGCCGGGATCAAGTGGTACAGTTAGTTTCAAGCCTCACGCTGGTGTTATAAAAACAACAGATCCACATGTTACAAGAAGAGCCTTATTGTGGTTTAAATTGCATATTTATTCTGGAGGCTTTTCCCTTTTATTGTTGTCATGGTGTCATTATTACCAAGCTTTGGACCACAGGGGAACCTTTGACTTTTGAACATGTGATCTGCCCCCATCTGGAGCACATGAACGCTGTTTTTGATTGATTGTTAGAGATGTAGGAACTTTAAACCTCTTACCTCCATGAATGAAACTCTAGTAGCAGCCACATAATCCACATTTAGGAAGGTTCTAGATCAGGGGTGCCAATACTACAGCCTATGGGCTGGATCCGGACCCCAAACCACTTCATTCGACCCATGCCACCCTTATTGCTCCCGGAAGCGGAAATAAAACGCACAGGCACAGGTGGTGTGGGCCGGATGAAGGGGTGTCAGGGGCCAGATCCAGCCTGTGGACTGTAGTTTGGGCACGACTGGTTTAAGCAGGGAAAAGGTTGAGACATCCTGTTCTAGATAAAAATGAGCAAATCTCCACTTTTTAGTATAAGCTCTTCTCCTTTGGCTCTGGAGGCCAGGCTGCTGTTGTTCGGTTTTTTCCTTATCTCTTACAGTGTAAGATTCCCTGTGTGTATGAATAAAAATACAGTATTGCATTGACGGTCATGAATTAACGGTTAAAGTTTTGCTCCTGACATGACTTGGGTATGTTTGTATCACTTTTCAACTAGCGTTTGTTCCTTCTTCAGCTAAAGATCCAGAGGTTCAGAATACCAGTCAGTGGCAGCGGCTATGGGGAACTTCTCCATCCAGGTACGGTACAACTATTCTTATTCACTTATTTATTTCCTTTTGAGGCTTTTTGCCGCTAAACACTCTCTGATAACACATGCCTACCTTGCTTCTGCTTTTCATAATTCATAAAGATGTTTTTGTCTCCTTACCCCCTCCATATACCACGTTTCCAAAGGACAAGTCAATGTGTCATGATAAGAGTTGCATGCTTAGCCAAAAAGAAAACACCCCACTTTTTCTCTGCTCTCATGTTTGTGTAAAGCTGAACCAGGGATTTTAATGAAGTTATTGCTTTAAGCTAGTCATGGTGAACTTTGGCACTCCAGCTGTTCTTGGACTTCAATTCCCAGAAGCCCAAGTCCCTGTGAATCCATGTGCAGTAAAACCATTCGTGTGGATTCACAGGGACTTGGGCTTCTGGGAATTGAAGTCCAAGAACAGCTGGAGTGCCAGCAAACCTATCTGTGTGGATTCATAAGAAATTGGGCTTCTGGGAATTGAAGTCCAAGAACAGCTGAAGTGCCAGCAAACCTATCCGTGTGGATTCACAAGGAATTGGGCTTCTGGGAATTGAAGTCCAAGAACAGCCAACGTGCCAGTAAACCCATTCGTATTCAGAGACTTGGGCTTCTGGGAATTGAAGTCCAAGAACAGCTGGAGTGCCAAAGTTCACCATCACCATCTTAAGCAGTCGTTCCAACTTTAGATAGCCAGATGTGGAACGGCAAGCAATAACCCTTAAGATTCATAGGCAGGGAAGGAGAGAAGATACCTGGGTGGGCAAGAGAGGCAAATGTCTGATGTAGAGCAATCCCAAACCTAATACTTATGATGCAAGAGCATTCTGCCCCCCCCCCCCCCCCTGCCCCAAGCCTTCAGACAGTCCTTGCCAGTGCTAATGTGATGAGTCCAAGGGGAAGATGTTGTCCTTCTCTAGTCCCTCTGACTTAGGGATGGTTCTAGGAGGGGTTTGAGGACCGAAGAGGTGGTGTTCAAAATGTGCAGTTTCAGGAGATTTAAATTGTAAAATCCTGTTTTTTCCCTCTCTCTCCTCCAGGGTAATCGTCTTGGATCAGGAAACCGAGCCCCAGTAACCGAAGGTGATGGCAAATAGTAAAAGTTTTCGTTACATTATCCTGTCTCTCTTAGCCTTCTCCTTGTTAAAGGCAGGATTTACAACCCCCATGCCAAAGGTTGTCTTGTGGGTGGATTAGGGTGGCTTTGAAAGCCAAGCAACAGCTCTAGTTTAGGAAGATGTATTTTCCACATCGGCTCTGATGCATTGGGTACGTCCATTTGATATAGGAGGCACTTAGAAAACCCGAGGCTGACCGTCTCATTTGTATTGCAAAACGAGATGGCTTTTCAAAATGCAATCTTTCAGCAAAGCTCTCTGTCCACCCACATCTACCAATTCAATATGTATCAAAACAGCTGGAAGTTAACATATTTCACTCCCCCCCCCCTCTTTTCTGCTGCTGCATATGGTGGAGGGAATGTTAAGAAAATCTTGCTGCCGTTCTTGGGGTTGGGTTGGAATAGCTTACACAGGGGTAAAGGTTAAATTATGAAATTACAGATGCACAATCCTTTTATTCAGACAAGAACTGACACAAGGATACGGCCTTCACACAGGACGGCATAGGCTATTTATTGTGATAATGTTTATCGTGTTTATTAATGTTTATTGTGATAATGTTCAATTTCTGTAGCCGAAGACATCCTAGTCTCCATGAAATAATTGGTTTCACAACCTTGGGCTCCCAGGTGTTCTTGGACTTCAATTCCCAGAAAGGCCAAGTCAGCATATCTACTTATCAGGGCTTCTGGGAATTGAAGTCCAAGAAGTCTAAGAACATGGAGTGAATAGCTACAATGCTGTGGTCAGCCAGCCTACTGGCTAATCTGCAGCCTCAACTATGGCAAACAGCAGATTTTTGAAGAATTCAAAAGTTCAA
Organism: Bradypodion ventrale; assembly: GCA_035047345.1. Classification (NCBI taxonomy): domain Eukaryota; kingdom Metazoa; phylum Chordata; class Lepidosauria; order Squamata; family Chamaeleonidae; genus Bradypodion; species Bradypodion ventrale. The sequence goes on from JAWDJE010000012.1 coordinate 12,709,697, forward strand.
CCTTTATGGCTAGATTTGGTCTTGGGCATCTTGTTTACTGCTAGAGTGCTGTAGCTTTTCCCCCTTCTTTAGCCTTCAAATTCATTCAGAGTAACAGCATCTCATTTTTTCCATTTTAGGAACCAGACCATACACAGTTAAATGTTGGATTTCATTAAATAAATGTTTGATTTTAAAGATTAGATTTTTTTTCTTCCATAGTACAAGTCAGCACATGAACAATGTAATAGGTCACCTCTACTACTGAGTTGATACGGCAGCCCTGTAACTAGGAGTAACTTTTTTAAAAAAGCTGTTTCCTTTCCATGGATTTTGTATTAATGTTCCTTTCTCAGCCACCCTTCATGTTTACTAAATAAAATCCTACAAATAAATATTAATAATAATTTTGTGTCAGAAGTTATTCTGGGTTGAAAAGATTTTTGCGGAAGAAACTCCACTCAGGGAACGCCCAAATGAGGCTCCTTTCATGTCCCCAATAGCTGGGCCAGAGATGGGCACTCAATCTGTCATGCAGTACCCAGGCCTCGAACTACTGACTTGTCAGCCTTCCAGCTAACAAAGCGAGCTTCTTAACCCCTGAGCCACCGAAGCCCCAAATAAATACATCACAGGCACTATTAGCCAATCAGTGCTTTTAACAGCCACTGCATCTATGTTCATACTGATCCACTTTATTCAGTGTGTTGGCCAGTTTTACAGATGTTTCTGTCTTCCCTACACCACATTTCTCAATTCAGCAGGCGAGCAAAGAAGGAAATCTTTTTCTTGGTACCCTCTCGTGATCTCAAGCAGGATGTCTTTGGCTGCTGTTTCAGCCTGGTTTATGTGAACACCTGAACCCAAACAGCCTTGATATTATGTGAGATGGGGAGCTAATTGCGCTGACAGGACCGTGCTGCGCATAATTATTCAAAGAAGAGTTTGTTGCAAATCAATTAATTAAGAGCACAGCAATGCTTTGTATGCCACGGCGCGCACCCGTCTACTCCTGGTCTCATGCCACCGGTCTTTCATTTTCTCCCAATTAAAACGATTCATCCGCTTTTTGTTTACAACCGCCAATACTTAATCCAATTAATTAAGTGTGAAGCATCGCTCAGTTGACTGTCAGTAAAGAGGGAGGGGGTAGGATGAAGGTAAATTTGTAAAGAGCAACAAAAAAATAATTTGCCATTAATTTGCAAAGCCGAGAAATAGGTGTCAGTGGGTGCCTGAGATAAATTGGGTATGGGATTCAGTAGGTAAGCCTCTTCCTTTTAGAACGCCCCCTCCCTCCCAGCCTACCGCCTGAAGACAGGTTGGGAACCCTTTTCTAGAACATTCTTTGATGGCTTAATTAATGGATGGCTTGACACAGAGGGTCCAGCCCCTCCTAGCCTTGTCTTTGAAATGGGGCTAAAGTCTCTTTAAATATCTGCATCAAAACCTAATAGCAAGTTACTTAGTGACATTTCCAAGGGTCTAACTTATCTTTCCCTTTCTTGGGAGAACCTAATATGTATGGATAAATCATCAATTTAGGAAGGTTCCTTCATCTTTAGAGCCAGCAGTTTGCTCGGTAAACCAATTTTTAGCACAGGATCCTCCACTTCTTCGTGGTGGTCACCAGCTGTGAAACTGCCAAAATGAAGGCACCTTTTGGTGAGTTCATTCTGCAATTCCTTTCCCCTGCTATAAATCCCAACCTCCAATGTAAGGCCTGAGACAAGCAGTGATATCCAGAAATCCCAATGGGAGGCAAGAGGAAAAGAACTAGGAGTGCTTCGCTTGCATTAAAATCCATTTTATCACAATTCTGCTCAATAAAGTTAAGTGTTCACTACGTTTTAAAAGCTTTTGCATCATCTTTTATTAACGTGTTGGGTCTGGCTCTTGGGAACAAAGAAGCACTTTCAACTTTAATAAGAAGAAAATCGCATCCTGTTTTTAAACCATTATTAAAAAGGGGGTGGGGGGTGGCGAGAGCGACCCACTCAGCCGGTGTTCTCTCCCTCCGGCCTCCTCGCGAGGAGGAGGCAGCGGAGCGGTCATCAATCGCGAGCGGCAGCCACTGGGGAGCAGCACCGCCGGCGGGCTTCGCGCTCAGAAGAGAACACTTGCACTCCTCCTCGTGGTTCGCTCTGCCGGACACTTTCGGATGCACTTCTCTAGTTGCGGACTATAGAAATGATCCCTGAAAGTATAGTCTTAACCCGACGGCCTTCGGCCTCCCGGCCTCCTCCTCTCCCACGTCTCCTAAACTCACAGCCACCCCCGGATCCCACCGGCCCCCCTCCTTCGCCCTGCCTGCGGAGAAGCGGCCGGACCGGGAGAAGCTCCTCCGCCGGCCAAGGCGCTCCCGAGGCAGCTTTTTGGACCAGAATCAGAAAAACCCAGAGGGAGGGGCGGGGGTTAATCGGAGGGTGTTTTGCATGGCCACGCCCCTAAGCACACGCCCCCTCCCACCCCAGAGCCCCACATGAAGAGGAAAGGCTTGCTTGATTGCGGGGGAGGGGTGAGGGGGACCCCCACCCCCACCCCACTCTGGAAGGCGAAGCTCATCTCTCCATTGACTGCCAGAGCCAGCACTGTCTGTGTCTACAAACGTCTCCATGGTCATGTGGCAGGCATGACTATTTACCCGCAATTTCTTGCTTTCAAACGGCAGGGTTGGCAGGAGCTGGGGCAGACTCCATTGTGCAGCACTCGGTTCTTGACCTGCTAACCTTCCAGTCGTCAAATTCAACGTCTTAACCACTAAGCCACCTCAGTCCCTGGTTATAGAACTAAATATTTTTTTTAAAAAAAACCGCCACCAACCGAATTCCCTATCAAGGAGTCATAGCATCCACAAGGCAGGTCCATATATGCCAAGCCAGTATTACCAGACAAGAATCATCCACACCTATACAGCAGCCAAGGCCAATAGCAATGGCACGCTGGGTACCTTAAAAGGAATTTTATTTTTAACGTATTGTTGTATTAAATAACAGTGCCTGAAACACACACCCCGTGTAGTAGATCTGCTGCCTCAAGCCCCAAAGAGGGAGTTCCCAGTGGGGGAGGCATGCAAGATCGCCTTTCTCTCTCTCTCTCTCTCTCTCGCCCCCCTCTGCTGTAATTCCCTCTCTCTCCATTGATGGCGCTGCCTCTCGTAACCCCTAATAACCCCAAGAGTCATCATCCATCCTTGGTCGGGCAGGCAGCCAAGATGCGGGGATGTTAAAATAAATCCACAACACTCTTGGCGTGTCGCTACTAGGTTACCAGGAGAGGCCGCCGCTGTTTACACCAGGCCAGGGGGAGTTTCCTTTCCTTTTTTTAAGCAGTAATTGTATTTTATTTTTGCAACAAACCAAAAAGGAAAGCATGCTTTCGAACAAAAGGGAAAATCCCACCAATGGCAGCGTGTTACACAGTACTGTACTATGCAGCATTAGAAAGGAAAACCACTGTTTTTAAAACACTATTAAAAAGGGGGGGTGGCGAGAGCGAACCACTCAGCCGGTGTTCTCTCCCTCCGGCCTCCTCGCGAGGAGGAGGCGGAGCGGTCATCAATCGCGAGCGGCAGCCACTCGAGAGCGGCACCGCCGGCGGGCTTCGCGCTCAGAAGAGAACACTTGCACTCCTCCTCGTGGTTCGCTCTGCCGGACACTTTCGGATGCACTTCTCTAGTTGCGGACTATAGAAATGATCCCTGAAAGTATAGTCTTAACGGAAGGCTCCGCGCCGGGGAGACCCGAGCGGCGCCCGTGGCTTTCTAGGTGAGAGTGAGCGCCGACTCGGAGGAGCACCCGCACAGCCTGGGAGCCAAACCACGCCCCCTCCTTGGAGCCCCCACGACCCCCCACAACGGCGGGCCCCCCACGGGGAAATTGACAAGCCATGGACCCGTTGCCGAACAAAAGCCCCGCCGGACCCGCCCCCTAATCTGCATAGCCACCGCCCACTCCCCCGTGATAATCGCAGCAACAAGCGCGCGCATGCGCCCCTGCGTCCGCACTTGCAAGAGTCAATCCAGCTAGATTAGAATGTCACTCAATTTTGCATGTATTATTGCAGCTTTTCGGTTTTATCCACAGAAAGAGCCTCCTGGAAGATTGTGGTAATTTTTTGAACCACAATCGGGTGTACCCTGGTAACAGCCACCTTGTGTTGCCAGCTCATCTTTCCTACACTAGGCCAGGCAAAAGGCACTGCAAAACGAAGTCACCACAACGTGCCTTCATTTTGGCTCGTTTCATGTCTGGCCAAGACACAGAGGAAGAACCTTTTACAATGCCCCATGCAATGTACTTTTTTTTATTTTTTACTGACACTGACAATGCACCCCATCAAATTTTTCTTGTGTGCTATTAAACACAACCCAGATTTCCATTTTAACTGGGTATAAAGGGTTTTTTCTGCCCCTATACATGGAGGCTCTCCTAAGCCGATATGTAAATCGAACAACATCTCCACTCTCTTTTGTGATTTCCACAATGCACGTACTATGCCTTCATAAAAGGCATTAAAAAACCTCTGCACCGGTTTGCAAAGCGGGGGGTGGGGTGGGGACACAAAAAAGCAGCTTCATAGCTATGGGTGGCCAGGTTTTTGCACCTCAGCAATATTCGTAGGGCAAGAATCACACTCAAGAGCTGTCCAGCCAGGATATCCTGGTATGGTAAGAGTAGCCCCTACTGCCAGCGACTCTACGCCGAGTTTCAAGCGGTAGTTAACTAACCTGACCACCCTGAGGACTAGTGGCTTGGGTGCTGAAGTCCACAAGGAAGAGTGAGGTCCCCCAAATGGATTAAACCCCACTTGAACCCATCTTGATGGAGGGCAGCAGCTTCACCCATCCTGAGGCTGATGATGAGATTTTGCAAGTCAAAAGGGCTCAGGAAATCCAGAAAGTGACTGGTGGAACTGAATCAGTGGTACACTAAAACCCCTACTTACAAATGCTCCGAGTTACATAAAATTTGACTTACATAATGATTTTGTGCTAAAACCATGTCTCAATTTATACCATTTCCTAGGTTTGCTTCGAGTTACATAAAGATTCTTTTTCCTATGGGTTTGCTTCGAGTTACATAAAAATTTCATTTTTTCCTATGGGTTTGCTTCGAGTTATATAAAAATTTCATTTCCCCCCCTATGGATTTGCTTTGAGTTACATAAAAAACTGATTTAAGCAAAAGCCTATGGAGCTGACTTTTTTTCGTAAGTAGGGGTTTTACTGTATTATGGGGGTCATGCTATGATGCGGAAGGCAGATGAAAGGCCAGTCTCAGGACAGTCTTCATGGCTGATCACCATGAGGATTGCCAATATTCGGATTCGGCAGAACAAAACACCCCTTTCCTGATGGGATTCCTTGCCATCAAAGCTGCAAAAATGTTACAGACCCACTTACTTTGTTTCAGTATCCTCTTCGCTGTGATTCCTTTATCTGGTGCATTCATGGAAGCAGACTTCTTGGCCATTAATCCCCAACTGATGAGAAAGAGGGGGAAATCAGATTTTTGTAAATTTAGGATAATTCCTTCCTTTGGAAACAACAAGCACTTGTATGTGTGTGAAATTATCCCCCCTCCCTCCATATTCAACCCATGGATCAATTTGCAAACCCTCAACTCCTTGGATCTGATAGGGGGGAAAAAGCAGGGAACATAAATGTTTTCAGTACATACACAATTGTCAATGTATGTGTTGGTCTTTTATGTTTTATTGTACTGTTACATTTTATTGTATTGTTATATTTTATTGCATTGTTACATTTTATTTTACAGTATTGTTATATTTTATTGTAATGTTTGATATGTTGTGATTTCTGTGAGCCGCTCCGAGTCGGTGTATGCTGAGTGTGCGGCATACAAATCAAATAAATCAATCAATAAATCAATTTACCCATCGATACATATTGTACATAATAGATTAATTGGTACAGTGGTTAAACTGCTATCCTGAAACCAAAAGGTTGTGAGTTCAATCCTGATCAGGGCACAAGGTTGACTAAGCTATCCATGCTTCCTGAGATCAGTAAAATGAGTCCACAGCATGTTGGGGGCATGTGAACTGCCCAGATAGGCTCAGTATATCCAGGCCAGTGAATTAATTATATTTATTTAAATTATTTTTGCATACATAGAGAGCTTTTTTCCTATGAAGAACCCAAGGCAGTTCCCATCTAAAACAAATTGATAATAGGAACAGTAGAAACATTTATCACAATTAATCAAGTGGGTCCCCAAAACTTATACAGTACTGAGTTACATAAAAATTCATTTCCCTATGGGTTTGCTTCGATTTAATTAAAAAATCATTTTTTCTATGTGTGTGTGTATGTGTGTGTAAGTATATATATATATATATATACTTGCAATTTCTTGCTTTCGAACTGCTAGGCTGGCAGGAGTAAAGTACTGTATATAAATTATAAAACTTTGTTGAAGCCTAAATACAGTATTTAATCAAGGTAGTTTTGCCATATATAAGGGAATAAAAATGTCAAGTGGGAATTTAAATTTTCCCAATTGTTCCAGAAGTTCAAATGTCTTCCTTTTTTAAAAAAATGACCTATTTCTATATATTCATTTCTCATTTATTTATTTGCCTTTTAGGACGTTTTCCCCTGAGGCCTAACCCCCCCTTCTATCTTTCCCTCCCTCCCAATTGTTCTAAAAATTCAAATTTATTTATATATAAAATAAATTTGAATTTCTATAACAAATTGGGAAGGAGGGAAAGATGGGGTGGCGGATTTTATATACAGTATATGTAATAAATATTCCTATTATATATTTAATTTCTCCTCATGCTTTCACCTTTTCCCTTGAGGCCTCAAGTCATCCCACCGCCTTTCCACCTGTTGTCCAAACCTGCTCCCTCAGGCTTCAAAGCACTTTTTAATAATAATTTAAAAAAAAACACTTTTTTCCGGCTTCTCACAACAACAACAAAAAATTTAAACCCCCCCAAAACAACAACAACAACAACCCAACACCAAAATTACTCATAACCTCCTTTCTTTTCCCAAAGCGGTGAAGACCCACCTGCCTAGAGACCAGCTTTTACAGTATTATTAATAGGACCGTGGCCTAGGGTAGCGCCAGCTGAGGTAATTTCCCTCAGGAGTCAGTGCGCAATAAGGGCTTAAATATCAAGGGAAATGCTTGTGGCGTGAGGCGGGTCTCCTCGGGAGGAAAGTGCGCACTTTTCAATGTGTTTTACTCCCGGGAAAGCCTAGAGCAGCGCTGCCTGAGGTAATTCTCCTCAGGGGAGTTAGCGCGCGATAAGGTTTCAATCCCAAGGAAAGTGCTTGTGTGAGGCGGGTCTCCTCGGGAGGAAGGCGTGCACCTTTCAATAGGGCTTACTCCCGGGAAAAGAGGCCGGGGAAGAGGGATGAAAAGGGAGTTTCCCGCCCAAAAAAAATGGCGCGAAGGACTGGGTCCATTAAGAGGGGGGAGGGGAAAGCTTGGACGAATTGTAACTTAAACTGAGTAACGCGAATAAAAGAATATCAATAAAGGAAATAATTTAATCTAATTTACAGGCAAACTTTTATGTCCCAGTCCCACCCTTTCTAGGGCTTACACAGAGCTCAGGCCAGCCACTGCCCAATTAAAGGTAAAGCTAGTCGTATCCGACTCTAGGGTTCAGTGCTCATCTCTGTTTCAAAGCCGAAGAGCCAGCGCTGTCTGCTTCTGCAGACGTTTCCGTGGTCATGTGGCAGGCATGACTAGACACCGGGGCGTACGGAACGCTGTTTACCTTTCCCACTGAAGTGGTCCCTATTTATCTACTTGCAATTTCTTGCTTTCGAACTGTTAGGTTGGCAGGAGCTGGGACAGAGGACGGGAGCTCATTCCGTCCTGCAGTACTCGGGAATCGAACTGCTGGCCTCCCGCCTCCCAGTCCGCCAATTAAAAGCAATGACATTAAAATTCTGAAGAAAAGCAACAGGAGAAATTAAAATCCTCTGGATGGATATAATTTTTGTTACAGTATATATATATATATGTGGAAAGTGTAGCCACTGGGTGTCACTATGTCATTGCACTTCAGCCAATTTTGTTTCTATTTGTTGATCTTTATTTATGAGGGAAAAAGTGTAAATAAACCACATTATGATCAAGGATTAAAACAGAGGGAAAAGGGAATATATGACCATATAGAAAAATAAAGTTAAGAGTAGAATTCATATTGCAATAATGTCCCCCTCTCTTTTTTATTTTGTAGTCTTGTGCAAAAACCTGGATCTGGAAATTCAATTACAATTAATTACAGCACTGTTAGAAACTAAAGCTAGAAATTAGAAAACCAAGCCGTGAGGCCGATGGCCATTTACAGCAAAAAAATGTGTGTTTTTTTTAATTTTTAAAAAATGCACATCAAAGCATTATTTTAAGTTATTTTAATTAGGAAAAGAAGGAAACCCATTTTAGTTTGCTTACCTTCGTTTAGCCACAGTAATTGCAAGGAAATGGTGATATGTAAGGAAAGTTTGCCAGAAGGCTGCTGCTTTCTCTTAAATAAATTAATTAAAATCAATTCTGTGTTTTGGCTTTTCAGAAGCTCAGAAGGAGGCATTAGGCCAGGGATTCCCAACCTTTTCAAATGGGGAGGCCGGATCATGCTCTCTCAGTCAGCTTTGGAGGGCCAGATGGCCATTTTGCCCTGCCTGCACGATGGGGTGGCCATTTTGTCCCAACAGCTTCAAAGGGGGGTAGCCATTTTGTTTCTTGAATGTCCTTGTGAGGGGTGGGGGGACCACATGAAATGGCACCATGGGCCGGATCCAGCCTGTGGGCCTTAGATTGGGGACCCCTGCATTAGACATTTTACAAATAATTAAAGGAGAAAAGCCATTTTTACCGCATCAGAAACACACTCAAAGGTGCTTTCTGGGTTGAAAGAAATTTTTGCAGGAGAAACTCCACTCAGGGGACACCTGAATGCGGCTCCTTTCATGTCCCCAAGATCCTTTTCCCACCAAAGTGGTCCCTATTGATCTACTTGCAATTTTTTGCTTTCGATCTGCTAAGTTGGCAGGAGCTGGGACAGAGACGGGTACTCATGCAGTACCCGGGTCTCGAACTACCAACTTGCTGGCCTTCCAGCTAACAAGGCGAGCGTCTTAACCACTGAGCCACCGCAGTCCCTAAGCAATGGAACCAAGTCTTTGGATGAAGTGGCCTCCGTCAGGAAGTAGACAGCGCTTGAACAGCTTTGAAGAAAATGTGAGAGAAAATGCAAATAACAGAGACTGCTGTCGAAATTGAGTTCAGGACTTCTGGCCCCCAGGTCTCCTGGCCGGGAAAAAGAAATCAAAGAGGACACGTACAGAACGGTTGTGAAATCAAGGAGGGCAACTGAGTGTCACGAAAACCTTTGCGCTGGTTTTAGCAAAAATAAAATAAAATAAAAGGACAAGGTTCCTCGGCTTGAAATCTTCTTTTCGTTGCTTCTTGACCCAAAAATTGGGGTGCTGGTTTTTGTTATTCTGCATTTTAGGACAGGGGTTCCCAACCTTTTCAAACTGGGGGGCGGGTCACGCTCTCTCAGTCAGTTTCGAGGGCCAGATGGCCATTTTGCCCTGCCTGCACAATGGGGGTGGCCATTTTGTCCCAACAGCTTCAAAGGGGGTGGCCATTTTGTTTCTCAAATGCCCTTGAAGGGGTGGGGTGGGGGCCACATGAAATGGCACCATGGGCTGGATCCAGCCCACAGGCCTTAGATTGGGAACCCCTGATTTAGGATGTGATGAGAAGGCTGACCAAATTGTGATACACTTACGCATAGAATCACTCTCTTAGAATTGGGGCCCACAGTTTAACACCTTCCCTAGATACACTGGACTCATAATCCCCAGCCACTATGTTGGCAGGAACGATGGGACTCTATTCCGACAGCTCAGGTTGGGGAAAAATCACCTTAAATGAATAGGAGTATCTTTTTTTTCTACACCCCCCCCCCCCCATTGCGACTCCCCAAAAACAAATTTGTTTTTCTGCAGCAATTTTATTCTGATTTCACTGTTTTTAGTTTGCTTCCTTTCAACATAGGATCGATTTTTGTCTTGGGTGGCAAGATGGAGTAAGGCCTCCCTTGGATTCACAAGTTCTTCGCCCGGCACCCTGCAATGCGGATCGACAGCAGGTGCTGCAACAGCAACATTGCCATAAAATAGAAGTGCCAAAGGGAAAGGTCGCCCCTTGCTCGAAAGCCAGTCGTATCCGACTCTAGGGTTCGGTGCTCATCTCTGTTTATAGCCAAAGAGCCAGCGCTGTCTGCATTTGCAGATGTTTCCATGGGCATGTGGCAGGCATGACTAGACGCCGGAGTGCATGGAACGCTGTTTACCTTCCCACCAAAGTAGTACCTATTCATCTACTTGCAATTCCTTGCTTTCGAACTGCTAGGTTGGCAGGAGCTGGGACAGACGATGGAAACTCACTCCGTCACGCGGCACTCAGGTCTTGACCTGCCATCCTTCCAGTCGTCGAGTTCAGCGTCTTAACCACTAAGCCACGGCCGTCCTATGGGAAGATTGTACAATGGAAGAAAATCAGCCTGATTTCTAAGGTCCATCCTAAGAGATGGGCATAATTTTCTGCCAAGAGGGTCAGATGTCCCCAAAGTAAGACAGAAAGAAAGAAAGGAGGAAAGGAGAGAAAGAGAAATGAAAGAGTCATGAGAAGAACTGCAGACACCACAACTCCGAAGACAAACTTCCGAACCCCTTTTCCCCCTCTGCTTTTCAAAATTTATTTGCGATTCTATTTATAAAGATTAAACAAACCCGACAAAAAAGGACACAATAATAATACTGAGATACAAAAAATTTATCTGTGGGAATGCAGCTCAGGGCCGTCCTCTGCAGCCGTCACGTGGTAGCAAAACATTAGTATCAAACATTGAACAGGTCTTTTTGCATGACAACCACTAACTGGCATGCAATAGTTTTTTTTCCCTCTTAAATATATATATTTATATTTATATGTCATATAAGTTTATATACACAGTCCCAGTAAAAAAAGGCTTTGATACAAAAAAAATGAAAGAATCCACATGGATCGCGTAGGCAGGAGAACAGGCAAAAGGGTAGCGGAGAATAACACTGAAAATAAAAAATAATTGGGGTGTGTGTGGGGCATGTTTCGCTTCCCTATATAACAATGTTGTCCTTTGTAGTGAAAAGAATATTTTATGATCTTGTGTGCGGTCGATTTCTTCTACCCCAAGCATAAGTCGAAATACTGATGCGTGCAGAGGAAGCTATCCTGAAAATAGTGGCAGGTACTTTTAGGTGAGAGAAGCTAAAATATTCTCCCTAAACCCATTTTTCAGCAGAGTTTGTGATACATGTATTGAATCTACAGAGTTTGTGATGTTGTGATATTGAATCTACAGTGGGCGCCTCTCCTGCTATCTCATTGATGTTTAAGAAACGATCAGAAACCAGAAAGCAATACCCAAAAAGGTTTTATGTGAGCCGTATGGGTGGCAGTGCGCTCGGTATCAAAATGTACCAGTGACGCAAAAATCTTCCTCCTCAAAGATAAAGAAGTATTTCATGTGCCACCTTTGTGGGAACAGGAAGCTAACATGGCTGCCCCTCTGGAAGTAACTAATAATAATTCTGGGTTGAAAGGTTTTTTGCTGGAGGAACTCCACTCAGGGGACGCCCGCATGAGGCTCCTTTCATGTCCCCAAGATCTTTTCCCCACAGAAGTAGTCCCTATTGATCTACTTGCAATTTTTTGCTTTCGAACTGCTAGGTTGGCAGGAGGTGAGACAGAGACGGGCGCTCAAACTGTCATGCAGTACCTGGGTCTCGAACTGTCAACCTGCCAGCCTTCCAGCTAACAAGACGAGCTTCTTAACCACTTAGCCACTGCAGTCCCACCTGGAAGTCACTACATTTCCAGAACTACTACAAGTAACTAACTACCTCTCCTCCCGAAGTAACTACATGTCTGCATCTACTACCAGCTTCAAGTAAGAGTAACGACATACTACCCATTGAAGCATGTTTTCGAATGGTTTTGTTACTATGATTGTTACTTGTACAGTTTTATTTGTGCCAAAATAAAATCCACAGAGTTACTGACTAATGAGGAAAGTTTTTCAGCAACATGTTTTCCTCTGGGAAATGCACGATATATATGGCCGTATTTTTCTCCTTTTTCTGAGCAAAGGTAGCAACAATTTTTGTGATTTCCAGTCTCTACACTGCCCTCGCCAGTTGGGCCAACTTGTGGGCAATGGTTTGTGGATACGTATCCAAAATTACCTCTCATAGTTGCTGGAAAAATGTGGAGGAAACATTTAATAGGACCCAAGAGAAGAGAAACAAACACCGCACATTGCTGTTCAGTCTGCAGTGATTTTGGACGGCAAATATAGCATGTTTCTGAAAGAACAGAGTTAATGCGGAGGAGAACTATGCGGCCCTTCTTTACAGAGTATAAAGGTAAAGGTCACTCTTTTTCAAAAGCCAGTTATGTCTGACTCTAGGGCTCGGTGCTCATTTCTGTTTACAGACAAAGAGACAGTGCTGTCTGCGTCTGCAGACATTTCTGTGGTCATGTGGCAGGCATGACTAGACACCAGAGCGCAAGGAACACAGTTACTTTTCCTGCTAGAGCAGTACCTATTTATCCACTTGCAATTTCTTGTTTTTGAACTCCTAGGTTGGCAGGCAATGGGAGCTCATTCCGTCATGCAAGTGCTGACCTGCCAACCTTCCAGTCATCAAGGTCAGCATCTTTATTTATTTATTTATTTATTTTATATTCAAATTTATAAATAAATTTATAAACAAATAAATAAATAAATCTTAACCGCTAAACCACCACAGTCCTTTAAAGAGTATACCTTGTGCTGTTAAGATTTTTTTTTGTTATTTTGCAAATAAGCCAAATTATTTTTGCATTAAAAAAAAAAAAAACATCCTGTGCGTTAGCCATAAAGGATCAATTTTGATGTGTAACCTGGTGGGCAGGCTCTCCCTAGGGCCGTGATGGCGAACCCTGGCACTCCAGCTGGTCTTGGACTTCAGTTCCCAGAAGCCTAGGTCTCTGTGAATCCACACGAATGGGTTTACTGCAGGTGTTCTTGGACTTCAATTCCTAGAAGCCAGTCTCTGTGAATCCACACAAATGGGTTTACTGGGCATATACGCGCTGTAAACCCATTTGTGTGAGGTCACAGGGACTTGGGCTTCTGGGAACTGAAGTCCAAGAACAGCTGGAGTGCCAAGGTGCGCCATCCCGGCCCTAGGGGGTTTATTTTAACTCTAGTGTACTGAGTTAGACAAAGGTTTGCTGTAAGTGAGAGGGTGGGGAGGAAGAGTGGAGTGGAGAGTTGTCAAGAGTTGTTCCTGAACAAAGAAGGCTGGTGGCTCTTGCCAAGGGTTAGCTGCTCGGAGTAGAAAGTGAGGTCTCTTGGACATTTCCCACCCAGGCAGGGGGACCTCTGACCTCAGGTCACAGGCACGGATTTGTAAACCAGTCGGTCATAGGCCTTTCCCAGTTTGCTGAATGGGAAAGAGAGGGGTGGGGTGGGGGAGAAGGAACATGGAAGGAACAGTCACCTTGGGTAGTTAACGAAGCCCTTTGACACATTTTTATGTTTTGCACAGATTGTCAAAAAAGTGGACAACTGCAGGGTTGGGGGGGGGGGGTTACGAAAATGCAAAGCAAAGCCCCTCCACTTTCACACGCACACCGAGGACATCACGACAGGGAACGGAACGTGTAGAAAATGCCTCTAAACCCCAAACGACAGTTTTGAGATTCAATCCATGCTTTGTATTAGCTGTAGATCCCAAACAAGAAAGACCTCCCCCCAAACCCCATAGATGTATATATATATTTATATATACGTATTTATAGATATATATATATTGTGCATTCGTGTTAATCACCGCATTCACAAGGCAGCAAGAACTGACTTCAGGATCAAGTAAGTCGTGGTTCTAAATACATGCAGGCTGGTGGACTCCCCCTCCCCTTTACCCACTTACACACACGCGCACGCGCACGCACACACACACACACACACACGCAAACATCCATTATATAACTTGCTGTGAGAGAGTCATGGCATGGCATCTGGAAGAAACCCCTAGAAGTAAAGCTTGTCCAACAACACAAAACACGGGCGTTGTTTGGGAAGGTCAAGGGGTTCCCTGCAAGTTTGACGGGAGGGTGGGGGCCGCCGACTTGAGACCCTTCTCCTCTGGCCGCGCTGGGATCTGTCCCACAGAACCAGGCAGACATGCAATCCAAAGGTTGAGGGTGGTTCCTTCCCCACCAGGTGGGGGGGGCGCTAGTTTTCCCCAGGGTACCGTCCATGGGGTCAGTCGCTCAGGATGGCCCCCGGCAGCTCGTTGGTCAGGGTATGCCAGCGCTCGATCTTCTTGTCCTTGTTCTTCAAGCAGTCGAACCAATGCTTCAGCCGCTCCCCTTTGGCGTTGATGCCGAGCACCACCCCACCTAAGGACAAAGGGGACGGAGTCAGATGATGGGGAGGAGAAGGTTGGCCAGACTTGGATTGGACTCTTGGATTGGCCTGGAAAAGCTCACGCCAAGCAAAACCTGGCCAGGTTATCCTGCTATGGTAATAGAGCAGACCAGTGATGGTGAACCTTGGCACTCCAGGTGTTCTTGGACTTCAATTCCCAAAAGCCCTGATCAGCAGGAGGGCTGACTTGGGATATTGGGAGTTGAAGTCCAAGAACATCTGGAGTGCCAAGGTTCACCATTACGGGAGAAGACCCTACTGCCAGCGACTCAATGCCGAGTGTCAGGCGGCAGTTAACTAACCTGACCACCCTGATGACTAACGAACTTGGGTGGTGAAGTCTACAAGGAAGGGAGGGTGACGGTCCTCAAGTGGATTAAATCCCACTTGGATCCCTCTTGATGGAGGCCAGCAGCTTCATCCATCCTGGCCTGGAGATGATGATGATGATAATGACTTTGCGTGTCAAAAGGGTTCAGGACCAGAAAGTGACTCGCGGAATTGGATCAGTTGGCTCAATGAGCAACTAAGATAAGATAATAATAGGGTAAAGGTCGCCCTTGCTCGAAAGCCTGTTGTATCTGACTCTAGCGTTCAGTACTCATCTGCATTTACAGTCAAAAAGCCAGCACTGTCTGCATCTGCAGATGTTTCCATGGTTATGTGGCAGGCATGCCTAGACTCCGGAGTGCATGGAAAGCACCAAAGTGGCCCCCTATTTATCTACTTGCAATGTCTTGCTTCCGAACTGCTAGGTTGGCAGGAGCTGGGAGAGATGACAGGAGCTCATTCCATCATGCAACACTCGGGTCTCGAACTGCTGACCTGCCGACCTTCCAGTCATCGAGTTCAGCATCCAGTTGCCAAGTTCAGTGTAGCCCTGAATTAAATCAATGGGCTCCACGCTTTGTTCTTGGCTGCCAAATCAAGATTGACCCCCGTGCTTTTCTAAAAACGCAACCAAGGACCAGAACACTTTGCGGAGGATCCGATGCGCCGCCTGATCCTCAGACTTACCGATAAAATCATTGGATTTGCCAATGTCATAATCCCAGACGGTGACTTCTAAACATTTCTTGGCCAAGTCCCCGTGCTTGATCTCGTAAGAGAATTCCTGCAGGGAAAAGAGAACGCTGCTTTTAGGAAGTAAAGGTAAAGGTCACCCTTGCTTAAAAGCCAGTCGTATCTGACTCTAGGGTTCAGTGCTCATCTCTGTGTTTAGCCAAAGAGTCAGCGCTGTCTGCATCTGCAGACACTTCCATGGGTATGTGGCAGGCATGCCTAGACGTGGAACACTGTTACCAACCTATCCCACCAAAGTAGTCCCTATTTATCTACTTGCAATGTCTTGCTTTCGAACTGCTAGGTGGGCAGGAGCAAGGACAAAGACGGGAGCTCACTCCGTCATGCAATATTTATTTATTTTTATATATTTATTTATAACTCACATTTCTATGCCGCCCAATCAGGCGAACCCGACTCAGGGCAGCTCACAACAGAATTAAAACATATTCAGGTCTCGAACTGCTGACCTGCCAACCTTCCAGCAGTCAAGTTCAGCATCTTAACCACTAGAGCCACGGCAGCCCCTTCATTTAGGAAGTGCCGAGTTCATGACGAGCAACCAGGGATAAGTAAGGATCGCAGGTGATCAGCTCTTAAGGAATTCGGGCTCAGCTATCTACAGTTTTGTCAGAATTTGGTCCGGCTCATCTTAGGCAGTTTTAGCGCTGGTTCAGTTGATCCCTCAGTTTGTTTAAGGTCCTCTTCACTTCCCTCTTACTCAAAGCAATATCCAACCCTCGCCAGTAACAGAGCAAAGGTACCTCGTTGAATTCCGGATTAAGGGTTTTCTTCTTGACGGCGGTCTTGTGCTTGGATTTCTTGTCCTCGTCGGGTTTCAAGTATCTATAAAGAGGCCAAAATCCATGTCAACAGCTGGAACATAATGAACATTTTAGGGGCAGAGTAACCGGCATCTCTCACTTAACATTCACTGCAAATGTGTCGCTTTGGGTTCCCCTCGGCTTCTCCACACTTGGATCCGGTTCAACCTATTTCCACATCCTTTTGCATTACTTTCAGCCATCCTTGTATCTTCCACCCATCAATAAGTAAAGGCATCCCTTGCGCGAAAGCCAGTCGTATCCGACTCTAGGGTTCAGTCCTCATCTCTGTTTAAAGCCAAAGAGCCAACGCTTGTCTGCGTTCGCAGACATTTCCGTGGACATGTGGCAGGCATGACGAGGCACCGGAGTGTAACAGAACGCTGCTACCTTTCCTGCCAAAGTAGTACCTATTTATCTACTTGCAATGTCTTGCATTCAAACTGCTAGGTCAGCAGGCGCTGGGACAGATGACGGGAGCTCATCAATACATCAGGTTATATCTGAACTTCTAATCACAGTGGAGGCTCGGTTAACAAACGGTTCGGTTAACATAAAAATCGCATAACAAAAGGGAATCCATAGAAAATAGTGGCTCGGTTTATGGAATTTCCCCCCCAGAACAGATTAAATGGTTTTCAATGCATTCCTATGGGAAACCACATTTCAGTTAAAGTATTTTGGTTTTCAATGCATTCCTATGGGAAATTGCATTTCCTATGGGAAATTCAGTTAAAGTAATTTTCATTGGAGAACGCATTAATTACGTTAACGGAGGTTCCACTGCACATGCATTTTTCCACGTGTTATTAGGCTAAGAGGTCTGAGCTCTGAGCTCCCGGGAGCTTGTTACTGTTCTCTAAACCTGGCCTACCTCACAGGATTATTGTGCTAGTGCAAGAGGGAAAGGAGAACAGCCATGGATGAAGAAAGCCCCACCACCACCACCACTTTGCTGTCCATTGTTATCATAAACCTAATTTTTTAAGTTAAGCATTCAAGCCATAGTATTGCTTTGTGTTATTACTTCTCCAAAGTGCAATATGTAGAAATGTCACTATTTGACATGGTTATTAATAATAATCGAGGTATAAGTAACAAGACTTAAGTTAGCATCCTTTGCTACTTTTTTTCGTGGTCCTCCCAATTTTCTTGCCGGATGCTGGACAAGGGCCCGGTGGCCTGTCAGAGCCCCCTCTTGAACCACAAGCGAGCAATCGGGTTAACGTTGGAGAAAAAGCAGATGGAGCCGAGAGCCACTTAGTGAGCCAAAGATTGAGGTGTGTGCAAGGTTACGGATAATGCTTTCCCGTCCATAAAATCCAATTATGTGCATAAAAGCAAGGGAAAAAAGGTCTTGCATTAAAATAAAATGTAGGACAGGCATCGGAGTCTGGGTTTTTTCAAGCGGATCCCAGGAAATTGAAGTTGTTTGGCTTGAGCCAAAGCCAGACTTCCGTCCCCAGATGATGCAACAAGTGCAGCTAGTGCTAAGACATGATGCTCAAAACATCTGGATGGCCAGTCCTCCTAGCTATGGCCTGCATAGCTAGGAATGGTTGGAGGAGGGACACTGGTTTCTCCCCGCCAGGACTGGTCAAAGATCAGCTGGAGAGGAAAATAAAATAATAGTGCAGAAAACATCTGGCCAAGTCTAGTATAGAAAACATCTGGCCGAGTCTACGGGTTGTCAGTGGCCGGTTAAGGCAGAAAACATTGAGGAAGGTTGACAAGGTTGGACACCTAGACATTGGAGTGTGATTCACACCCAGAGAAAGACACCCGAGAAGACGCTCTGAGTGGACTCTGACATCAGATGCCGGGGAAAGTGTTTGGGAGTGAAATGATGGAGGCAGGGTGGCACATTTTAGGGCAGTGATGGCGAACCTTGGCACTCCAGCTGTTCTTGAACTTCAATTCCCAGAAGCCCTGATCAGCAGGAGTGCTGGCTTGGGCTTCTGGGAATTGAAGTCCAAGAACACCTGGAGTGCCAAGGTTGGCCATCATTGTTTTAGGGCCCTCCTCTTGTAAATTTTCATCCTTAGATTTACAAGTCAACTGCTTCGTAACCTGAATGGTGAGTCGGCTCGACTTTCCAGAACGATTCCATATCTAATCCTCCCCTCCCTTCCACTCCATCGTCCTCCTCCAAGATCAGCCGAGGAAATAATTACCTGTCACCCCTGCGGGATGCAGACAACCACTCTGGTGCAGGAATAAGTGGGTATCCTGTGCTCAATACAAATCCCATCTAATTAAAAGAGTCGCAGACATGGGCAGATTACAAACCCAACGGGGAAGAAAGGCCTTGACACGCAGAGCCCCACTGGATCGATCCAGATGTTCATCAGGAGGGTTAATTGGCACAAGAGAAGGGAAATCTCTCTCATTAGATGGATTGGAAACAGTCCCTGAGATAAATAGTCCGTTCGTTTTCGTGTCAGAGATTACTCTGGGTTGAAAGGATTTTTGCAGGGAGCACCTGAATGAGGCTCCTTTCATGACCCCCCCCCCCCCCAATTGCGCAGCTCTCGGGGAATCGAACCCGTGTTTCCGGTCTCCAAGCCTAGTGCCTTAACCACTACGCCTGCTGGAATGGGAGAAACATGTACCCTGACTTACACAAATCTCCCATCGACCTCCTTCCAGGCCCTTCTGCTCGGATATCCTCTGGCTGGCATTTGAAAGCACAGATGGGCAAAACCGCATTCCAGGAGAGCCATGTGGACCCCCGAGGGGGCCTGATAACAGCTGTTCACACTCACCCCTCTCCCCCCACCACAAAAAAAATCCCTATTTGCTTTTTAAATTTGGCTTAAGAAATCCCCTTGTGAGGAGCAGCTTTGTCACATCTGGGCTTGGCCCAAGCCCCCCCTGTTCCCCTCCCATCTCAAGCATTTGCACATGTTAATAAAATGGATTTTAATGCTTAGAAGGCAGGGGCTCAAACTTAAGGCAGGCTGGAAGGACTTCAGAAGATTTCAGGCACTGCCAGTCAGTGTCGGTAACAGAGCGAGATGGATACTAGCAGTGTGTGTATATACCTCTTAGGACCATGATGGCGAACCTTGGCACTCCTGACGTTCTTGGACCAATTCTCAGAAGCCCCCGTGAATCCACACAAATGGGTTTTCTGCAATTCATCCGGCCCATGCCGCCCTCGTCGCTCCTGGAAGCGGAAGTAAAACGTGCCCGTTCGGAGGAAGGGTTAACTCGGAAGAGCATTAACCCGGAAGAGCATTAACCAGGAAGAGCATTAACCATACTGGTGCATTTTACTTCCGCTTCCAGGAATGACGAGGGCAGCGTGGGCTGGATGAATCACAGTAAACTCATTTGTGTGGATTCATGGGGGCTTCTGGGAATTGAAGTCCAAGAACATCTGGAGTGCCAAGGTTTGCCATCATGGTCTTAGGGTAACAATGGCTGGTCTAGTGTGTAAAGAAGCTGTTTCACTTGATTCCTAGGGGCTGCAGTGGCTCAGTGGTTAAGAAACTCACCTTGTTAGCCGGAAGGCTGGCAAATCGGCAGTTCGAAACCCGGGTACTGCAGGACAGATTGAGCCCCCGTCTCTGTCCCAGCTCTTGGGGACATGAAAGGAGCCTCGTTATTCTGCAAAAAATCCTTTCAACCCAGAATAATTTCTGACATGAAATTATTATTACTTGATTCCGGGTTAGAGCAGTTGCTATTAAGGTGGTGAACAGATCTTGTGGACAGTCTGGCCAGGTTATCCTGCTATGGTAATAGAGTAGACCCTACTCTCAGTGACTCAATGCCGAGTGTCAGGAGGCGGTTAACTAACCTAACCACCCTGAGGACGAATGGCCTCGGGTGGTGGAGTCCACAGGGAAGGAAGGGTGATGGTGCATCCCCAAGTAGACTGAAGGCAGCAGCTTCATCCATCCTGGCCTGGGGCTGAGAAGGACTTTGCGTGGCAGGCATGACTAATCACCGGAGTGGACGGAACACTTACCTTTCCTGTCTAAGTGGGACCTATTTATCTACTTGCAATTTCTTGCAATTTCAAACTGCTAGGTTGGCAGGAGCTGGGACAGAGGGTGGGAGCTCATGCAGCACTCGGGTCTTGAATTACTCAGCGTCTTAACCATTGAGCCACCGCTGTCCGCTGGTGCTGATGAGTACAAAGCATTTTTAATGGTCAATGAGCAGAAAAGGGGTTCCTTGTGAGCATAATCAGAGGAGAGGAAACCGAACGACAAAAGATTTAGCCCGACCCGAAGTGGCTTCGCGCCGTTACGCATCATCTCCGAGGAAGAACTGAAAGGGCAGATGGAGACGAGGAGGGAGACACCAACGCTTGTAAGAAAAGGCAATGTGTGCCTGCCATTGCCTCATTTGCATATCTTAATGAGATCAATTAATTTTGGCAAGACAGAGCAAACAGAACCAAAAAAAAAAATAGAGAGAGAAAAAAGAAGACAACAGAGAGAAAAAGAACAAAAAAACACCGAGCAGCGACGGTGAACTGCCCTGACAACTCTTTTGTTCCCCAGGAGCCGTTCCAATTCCCTCCATCCAAAATTGGGAAGGTGTTTCTGAAAGATGGGTTGGAAGGGGGGCAAAGGGAGTAAGACCTGCAGTGGGGGAAGACGAGGGGAGGCTTCTCCTAGTTGGGGCCAAACACATGTCAAGGCAACATGGGTGTGAATTTGTGTCTAACGCCAATGCTTCTTCTACCCTCCTGTGAACATGTTGAAAGTTTGCCCCTATGATGGCGAACCTTGGCACTCCAGCTGCTCTTGGACTTCAGTTCCCAGAAGCCCAAGTCTCTGTGAATCTATACCAGGGAGTTCCCAACCTAAGGCCCGTAGGCTGGATCTGGCCTGCGGTGTCATTTCATGTGCCCCCCCCCCCTTCCAAAGGCTTTGGAGAAACAAAAAGGCCACCCCTTTGAAGCTGTTGGGGGGAAATAGTCACCTCCACCACCCGAGCAGGCAGGGCAAAATGGCAGTCTGGCCCTCAAAGCTGACTAAAAGAGCGTGACCTGGCCCCTGGCTTGAAAAGGCAGTTCGAGACCCGCGTGCTGCGTGACAGAGTGAGCTCCTGCCTCTGTCTCAGCTCCTGCCAACCTAGCAGGTTAAAAGCAAAAAATTGCAAGTAGATAAATAGGTATCATTTTAGTGGAAAGGTAAACAGCATTCTGTGCACTCCAGTGTCTAGTCACGCCTGCCACATGTCCACGGAAATATCTGCAGAAGCACTGAATGGAAGGTGGGGGACCTTCCTGAAGCAAATGGGAGAGGCAAAAAATAATAATAATTTCGTGTCAGAAATTATTCTGCGTTGAAAGGATTTTTTGCTGAAGAAACTCCACTCAGGGGACGCCCGAATGAGGCTCCTGTCATGTCCCCAAGATCTTTTCCCACCAAAGTGGTCCCTATTTATTTACTGTACTTGCAACTTCTTGCTTTTGATCTGCTAGGTTGGCAGGAGCTGGGACAGAGACGGGCCCTCAATTCATCATGCAGTACCCGGGTCTCCAACTGCCGACTTGCCGGCCTTCCAGCTAACAAGGTGAGCTTCTTAACCACTGAGTCACCCCAGCCTCTTGGAGAGACTGAAATGGGCAGATTTGTCGTCCCCCCCTTGTGAGGGCAATGCCCATTTCAATGGGAGAAACCTGGTGCTTGAGTTTCTATGGCGTTCCCGCACTAATGAGCCATTCGGAAGCGCCACCACAGGGCCTCGGCTCCCAGGTTTGGCCCGGCTTACAAGCCGGATGCTATTTCCAGGCCTGTTTCCTCTCTGGGTCACTTCTTCGCAATGGCAACAAACACAGGAGGATATGCCCTCGATCCTCGTGCCGCGCCAGCGTTTGAGGGTGCCAAGATACAGAAGGTAAACTTCCTCCCAAGCCGATGGCAGGTGGTAGAGATGGATGCTCTGTTCGAGCAGCTGCCTGGTCTGGCTCACAGACAAACTTCCCTTGCCTGCCTGCCTGCCTTTGCAAAGCAGAAATCGTCCCTCTTTTGCCCCAAGCCAAGAGTACCCTGTCCTTTGGCCGCAGACAGGCCGGTGGGTGGCCAGCCAGCTGCCTTGGCTGCCCAGTGCCCGCCAATCATCCACGGTGGGTGGCTGGCCAAGGGCAGCCAGAAGAGGAGATGGGCGGTCCAACCAAGCCCCCCCCCCCCTGCCAAAACAACCTTCCCATCTGGGTCCCAAGAAGTGTGAGAAAAAAATCATTCTAAATAAAAGAGATTGGTATCTTAGGATACCAATAATTTCAGACACGAAATTATTATTATCTTAGGAGGAGGAGAAAACTTCTTAAGGCTTTGTTTGATACTCAAGTAGGGGCTGCGGTGGTTAAGGCGAGAAGGGCGGCTATATAAATGCAACAATAAATAAAAATAAATAAAATAAACTTGACGAAACCCCCAAATCACATTACTTCCGTTTTTGGGAGTGATGAGGGTGGCATAGGCTGGATGAATTGGTGTTGAGGGCCGGATCTGGCCCATGGGCCAAAGTTCGGGCACCCCTGGTTTAAGTAGAAAAAGTGGTAGCCTAAAATCTATCTCATCCTGTTGCAAAACAGACTGCAAGGTGCGTTTTACTCTCGCTTCCGGTAGGAGGAACCACGTGACCGGCCCACTGAACCATGTGACCAGCCACAGCCCTAAAAGTTTGGGCACCCCTGCTCCAAAGCGCAACCACTAGTTGACAAATACAAATTTGGGGCTAGACGGACCCGCGGTTGGACCGGTTTTTTCTGCCCCAAAGAGAGGCAGCCAAGTTTTCCAAATGGTGTTCTGCATTGGCTTACGTTTTCACGTAGGGGTCTGAGTAGCCGTTGGCGTCCATGGCAGCCAAGTGCGCGCAGCGGATGATGCCCACCAGCAGTGCCTGCTTCGGGGAGCTGTATTTGAGAGAGATGAGGATCCGGCCCCGCTCTTCCAAGGACTTGTCCTCTGTCTTGTCTACCTGTGTGTGGAGAGAGAGAGAGAGAAAGAGAAACTCAACACCACCTTAGCTTGTGTGTCTGGTGTGACAACCAGACGCAGAAAGAGCAGAATCTCTTTCTGTGTACCTGTCGCTGACTGGAAGGTCAGAGTTCGATTCCTGAGTATCGCACGACCGAGTAAGCTCTTGCCAACCTAGTCATGCCTACCACATGTCCATAGAAATGTCAGCAGACATTTCTCAGACATTTCAGTGCTCAGAGATGAGCACTGAACCCTAGAGTCAGATACAGCTGGCTTTCGAGCAAGGGTGACTTTTACCTTTACCTAATTTTTATTGAGGGGAGAGTCTCCCTTCTTCTTTTTTTCTTACTCCCATGCCTTTGGACTAATGGGAGCTTCAGCCTAGGGGTTCCTAACCTTTTAAAGCCGGACAGCCATTTTGCCCTGCCTGCATGATGGGGATGGCCATTTCACCCCAACAGCTTCAAAGGTTCAGCCATTTTGTTTCCTGAATGTCCTTGGAGGGGTGGGGGCCCCACATGAAATGGCACTGGGGGCCACATCCGGCCCACAGGCCTTAGGATGGAAATCCCTGCTTTAGCCTATCACATCCAGAAGTCAGCCTGTCAGGGAGAGGATGGGTGATTGATTTAATAAAGAAATACTAATATGTTGGTACTAAGGAAGGACGTGGAGAAGTGCCATAAGTGTAAAGCTACATCACTGGAGACAAAGGCCAAGATCCTCTATAACCGTGGTGGCAAACCTATGACACATGTGCCAGAGGTGGCACTCTCAGCCCTCTTTGTGGGCACCTGTGCAGACACCCCAGCACAGAGTTTGTCCCGCCCCTCTGCCCTGCAGCCCAATGGGAGTGCTTCCTCCTTCCCCCAGCACAGAGTTTGCCCCGCCCCTCTGCCCTGCAGCCCAATGGGAGCGCTTCCTCCTTCCCCCAGCACAGAGTTTGCCCCGCCCCTCTGCCCTGCAGCCCAATGGGAGTGCTTCCTTCCTCCCCCCAGTACAGAGTTTGCCCTTCCCTTTCCTCCCCTGTTGCTGTGTTGGCTCTTTAAGACAAATAAGTGGGTTTTGGGTTGAATTCTGGGCACTCAGCCTCTAAATGGTTCGCCATCGCCGCTCTCTAAAATTGGATTGCCATTTCTTATGTATGGATGTGAACCGTACAGTGAAGAAAACTGACAAAAAAGAATGATTTATTTGAAATGTGATGTTGCAGAAGAGTCTCTCAGATGTCCCGGACTGCCAGAAGGACCAATAAGTGGATGCTAGATCCAATCAAGCCTGAACTCTCCCCAGGAGCAAAAAGAGAGAGAGAGAGAGAGAGTATTAAATGGATGCTGTCATGCGGTGGGCACATCACTGGGGGAAAGAGAGTGTGGCAGGGAAAGGTTGAAGGCAACAAGAAGACGGAGATGTGAGACAAGACGGGCCGACTCCACAGAGGAGTGACAGCCTTGGGTTTACAAGATCCAAGTGGAGATGTTCAGGAGATGGTCTCTTTGAGGTCATTATTTCACAGGATTGATGCCACTTGGCAGGGACTTGGAGGCATGGGGAAAATGCAAAAAAGCTTCTTATTCATGAGTTCTGAGCTGATATCGTCTGGCCTGACAAGGTGATCTTGCTCTCCTCATCTTTTGGAAGAGATTTTGGGGTTTTCTTCCCCAAGACCCAGAAAAGAAGCCCTACCATCCCTGATCCTCTTTCTCGTCGACCGGCAGAATAACAGGTAAAGGTCGTCTTTGCTCGAATGCCAGCCGTATCCGACTCTAGGGTTCAGTCACCATCGGCTTCTGCTCCTTTCCAAGTATACATTTCTTCCTGGAGATCATTTTCATCCCAATAGGATGGTTTCCCTGTTGAAATTCAGCCTGTCACGGCTCACGTCAAAACCGTAGCGTTGCTTTTCCAGAATGGTGAAATGCTGAATTTGTGGAAGGATGAGAAGAAGACGGGAAGGAATAGACAGAAGGCTATATGGATCCTTTCCCTAGATCAAGGGTTCCTTTCACACAGCTGGCTGCAGGGTAAGGGGGCGCCCGCCTCGCTTGTTACCCTTCCTGGCTTCCAGACGAGTGACAACCTCGTTAGTTCCTTGCTCAAACCCGGCTGCCCACTTTTCTCTTCCTTGAGAGCCGGGCGGATTCCCCTCCCACACCGTTGGCTCTCACCGGGAATTGCTAATCAAAGAGGCAACAACGAACAGCTTGCAAAACAGGCCTTTCTCCCCCAATTTTCTAAGAAAAGCCAGCATTCTTCAAGGTTGGCATTAGCAGCGGCTAAACGGGCAATAAGAGGCCACTTGCAGATCCATCACATAAGCATCTGCTGGGGGGAGGGATGATGATGGGCTTTTGCATTGTCGGAGACAAAGGGTGTCTATCGTGATAGGCAGGCCATGCCGGTCAAATCGTGGAAGCCTGAACAGCATGCAGAAATTTCAGAGCTTAGACCAGGGGTTCTCAACCTACATCCTAGGGGCTGGATGTGGCCCACAACATCATTTCATGTGGCCCCCTCACCACCTCCACTACACCCGGAAGTGCCATGTATGGCAGGCAGAGCAAAGCGGCTGTCCGGCCCCCGAAGCTGTCTGAGGGAGCGTGACCCAGCCCTTGGCATGAAAAGGGTTAGAACCCCTGGCTCAGATGATTTCCATTTTTTGAATCTATCTATCTATCTATCTATCTATCTATCTATCTATCTATCTATCTATCTATATCTATATTCTAAATCTAAATCTAAATCTAATCTAATCTATCTATCTATCTATCTATCTATCTATCTATCTATCTATTCCATCAAGCTTCAGAGAAAGGGTCAATGCTTGTTCTCTCCCCTTACCGAGGATCAGAGCTGGGAAACATTGTGTGTCTTCTGTCCAAGGTCCTGAAAATATGTCCCCACTCAGCCCTAGATGATACCAATGTGTTACTAAAGGCCCACTCTGAGCAACAGGTCTTGAGCTCAGGTAAGCGTGCAAAAGTTGTGTCATTGGCACTTGGCAATATGGAGAGACCATATTGGGCCTGCTTTCTTCATATATTACAGCAGGGGTGGGCAATTTACCGCCCACAGGCCGGCCCCAGCCCATGGTTCCAAATCATCCGGTCCACGCCGCCACTGCCAGAAGCGGACACATTTATGACAGCCTTAACACACTCATGTTTACGACAGCTACAGATGCATTTTGCGGCAGCGTTTACCGCAGGGGGAACCACCAGCCCAGTCCGGTCAACTGTCTGAGGGAGCGTGACCTGGCCCCTGACTTAAAAAGGTTGCCAACCCCTGTGTGACAGCCACAGGAAGTAGTTATAACAGAGGCCAGGTGAATCCTACGCCCACAGGCATAAGAATCACAAAAAGTCAAAATGAAAATGGTTGGAAGTCCAGGTTTCAAAAAAATAAATAAATCTGAATTATTAAATGTTAAATGGCACATCATGGGGGGAGACCTACAACCTATTGAAAAAGCCGATTCTTCCTGTCTGGTTCAAAGATAAGTACTTTGCCTCTTCCTACTTCCCTGAAACCATGACTTCTGCTCACCCCTGACCCTCATCCCCCCTAGCAAACCTCACAACGTCAACTCACGGGCAGTTGCTTCTCCAGGCAGATGTTGAACTTTTTCGTCTGGTTGGGCTTCAGCTTCTTTAACGGGATCCTCGTCTCGCCGATGAACTCATTGTGGCGGAATTTGTCCTCGTCACAGACGGAAACCCTGAAAGGCACGGAAGGGCCCGAGGGAGGTAAATGGAGGAACGGCAATCAATACAGAGGCTAAGATCCATTCATCTTACAAAAGACCTGCTCCTGGCAGAGATTGGGGGGAAAAATGGCTCAGACTGGTTGTTGTTGGTTGTTGACCTAACCCAGCTTCCATTTTCAGAAGCTACAACTATAGGGACCATCGCAAGGTAGCACCTAATGTGGCAAACTTTGCTTGTCTTTACAATAATGAGCCAAAGTCATGGGTGTCCAGTCACTCTTGGAAGATGAACATTCAACCCTGATTTTTTTTAAAAAAATCATCTCATTCATCAAACAATCGGACGAACAATCTCCAGGAGCAATACCAATCTGGGTACAGTATTGCTCCTGAAACTTCAACTATATTCTTATTTTTTCAAACAACCTTCCATGGTTTCCAGGCTCTTTCGGAGACATCGGCCTGTTTCCAGCAGGAGAGGACGGAGGATTCAAACCACGAGTGCATAGTTATGCCAGCCAGCTGCTAATGGGCATTTCTCCGCGGGCGCTTGTCTCAAATTTGCGGTGACTAGAGGGATAAGGAAGAGACCGCTGCTGGCTCAATCCCTCTTGCACAAATAAATTGAGAGTCACATCCCTCGACAGCAAATCAGGGGGATCATTAGGAGGAGGGAATCTGTCAGAATTTCATTTTAATCACAGCAATGCGGTACATTTCTTTCTTTCTTTCTACACAGCAAACTGGAAACCAGGGCCAAGAAACTTGGTATGACTGGAAATGGTCAGATCAAACCCTTGGGTGCAGGGACTTGAGACCCAAAATTGGGGCTGGCGGACCACACTAGACATTGTGGTGTATGTGACAGGCACAATTGATGTGTTGCAATGGGTCTACTTGGAGTAGACGCTCTGGTTGGTCAGGAAAAGGAGGAAGCGCATTTCCAGCCCACGTTTTAGATCAGTGTTTCCCAACCTTTGGTTTTTTGGACTTCAATTCCCAGAAGCCTCAGTCAATTCCCCAAAGCTCTAAACAGCTAAGTACCGACTTAGGCTTCTGGGAATTGTAGTCTCCTTATGGGGCATAGGCCCCACATTGGGAACCACTGTTTTAAAGCGCATGACAATGGCCGGCACAAATGAAAAGGTTATGGGAGCCATACAGGATCTGAACAGTGCAATGTATATTTTTTTTGTGAATGCAACAATGAAGAGGATAACGGAAGGGGGAATGAATTCGATATAAAGACCCGGATCGATGACTGACACCTAAAAAGACATTAAAAGTGACAGATGGGGAAGAAGCATTTAACACTCCTTCCTCTGCCAGTTCTTTCTGAAACATGCCCTTAAATCTGTTTTTTAAAAACACCACCAATTATTGTTAAATTACTAAGAGAGTCTCACAAACAAAATTAATTTGTTAATGAGTTCCTATAATTTGACTCATACCAGCATACATAAGTAATATGGCTCTGACTCGTTTCCTCCTCCTCTTCTTCTTCTTCCATATCCAAATCTGAATACTGGCGATCCTCATGGTGATCAGCCAGGAAGACTGTCCTAAGAATATAATGCCGTGGCCTTTCTTCTGCCTTCCGCATTGCAGCGTGACACCCATAGTACCACATATCCAGTGCCACGAGACCCTTTCTGGTCCTGAGCCCGTCTCTGTCCCAGCTCCTGCCAACCTAGCAGTTTGAAAGTCATAAATTGCAAGTAGATAAATAGGGACCACTTCAGGGGGAAAAGATCTTGGGGACATGAAAGGAGCCCCATTCGAGCGTTGCCTGAGTGGAGTACCTGAGTTTCTAACTGCCAGCTTGCCAACCTTCCAGCTAACAAGGCGAGCTTCTTAACCACTGGGCCACCGCAGCCCCTTTAAAGATCTTGCTTCTTGAACATTAGATCAATGTGTCATTTTGACGCTCTCCTGCTTCCAAAAAGAATGCACAATGGCCGGCAACACGAACTCCTGGACTTCATTTGCTTTATTTTATATATTTATTTTAGCGGATTATGTAAAAATGTATACTTTTTGTGCTGGGTCTGGGATATTTCTGACTTCCCCCCCACCCACTACAGCACTTCTGCCTCCTTCCAATCAGCATCTTAACCACTTGAGCCATGCCCACTGTAGTCCCCAACCCAGAATAATTTCTGACACAAAATTATTATTAAGATCTTTAAAAGGCAGAGCGAGAAGAATCTCACCAACCCCTCCTTGTGTTAATTTTCAGTACAAGACAGGGGGAAGGCAGAGCGATCAGACTCGGTGCAAGTCTCAGCTTCTGCCATTATCTATGGGAAACAGATAGAGGACACGCAGGATGGAGGGCGCGCAAGGCGCAGGGTGACCAGGGAACCGGGGGCTTTTAATCTGGGTTAGCCGGCAGCTGGACTGAGCTGATAGGAAACGCCACGTCTGAACCCTCTGAGACGCTGTCGGTCCCCGCAGTGTTCCAAGCTGAGTCAACGGATAAATGTGACTCCCAGGAAAGGCCCATCTTCGGAAATTATTCCTCCTTCCTCGTTCATTTTCATCTCTCTTTTCAGATGCTAGGCTCAGCAAGGGACACTTTCCGCTTGTTCCGATTAACAAGTCAACTATTCCATGGTGAGGTGGGGGAATAAAAGTATAAATAAACATGGCCCTCCCATCCTTTCAGAGTGTGATGGCCAGCTAACTCGAGTAATGGAGCTTCGGCACAAAATCTGCAGAGAAAGGAAATGATGTGTATAATCATGGAGGGTTTGAAAAAGGATCCTGGACGGGGACAGAGAGAGGATGAAACCATTTTAAGAGCAAAGAAACAAGAATGTCTAGCCTAAACTAGAAACTGAGATGAAGTCTGGCCAGGTTAATTTGAGTCTGGCGAGGCTATCCTGCTATGGTCATAGAGTAGACCCTACTGCCAGCGACTCAACGCCGAGGGTCAGGTGGCGGTTAACTAACCTGACAACCCTGAGGACGAATGGCCTTGGGTGCCGAAGTCCACAGGGAAGGGTGATGGTTGGTCCCCAAGTGGGTTAAATCCCACTTGAATCCATCTTGATGGAGGGCAGCAGCCTCATCACTCCTGGCTTGGGGATGATGATGAGGACTTTGCATGCCAAAAGGGCTCAGGACCAGATAGTGATTCCCAGAACTGGATCAGTGGTACGGGGGTCATGCTGCAATGTGGACGGCAGATTGAAGGCCACTGCATTATATTTTCAGGACAGTCTTTATGGCTGATGATCACCATGAGGATCGCCTATATTCGGATTTGGATAGAAGAAGAAGAGGAAACTAGAAATATCCACTTTTAAAAAAAATAATTTTCCACGCCGCACCAAGACTATCATCCTTCTTTGTTTTGATTGCTCATAGGATTGGACAAGATGGAACGGGGAAATCTGAGGTGTGGTACCCAAGTTGTGAATTAAACCAGCAGGGCCTTTTTTGTCAATTTTCGGGCTGGGTTTATTTAAGACAACATCACTAATAATAATCATTTCATGTCAGAAATTATTCTAGGTTGCAAGGATTTTTGCGGAAGAAACTCTACTCAGGGAATGCCCAAATGAGGCTCCTTTCATGTCCCCAAGAGTTGGGACAGAGACGGGCACTCAAATCTGTCATGCAGTCCCTGGGTCTCGAACTGCTGGCTTGCTGGCCTTCCAGCTAACAAGGTGAGCTTCTTAACCACTGAGCCACTGTCACTCAAGCCAAGCTTTTGGAAGAGGGCAGCGAGAAACAAGGGGCTGTAATTAATCTACTCCAAATTAGGCTCCCAATTGCCCTCGGTATTTCTAGGGAAATTAAAGCTCGGAATCATTAAAGTCATATAGTCAATTAGCTCTGAAGATTAAATTGTTAAGGTGTCGATAGAAACTGGGTTAAAAGGACAGCAGAGACCTAGATAAACAGACAAGAGCAAGAGTTGACAGCCTATTACCCCTTAATAATGAGGTGCCGGTTACTTTCTTGGGAATGATCCTGCGAAGCATAACTCCTTGCTTTTCCCCTTTTGCAAATGTAATGAAATTAGTTAGCTTTAATTACTTTCTTAAAAGATACATCTGATTGCTGGAGAATGAGGCTCATTTCTGGTTTCAGAAGACTTCACCACCACCACCACCATGACCCACAACCAAAACTGTCCCCAGGGCCAAATCCACCATGCGTGTTGGCCACTGACCTCTTTAGACACAGCATCCATGGGAGGAAGCCCAAGCATTGATGTTGTCGGTAATGCATGCCCGTTGAGTACGGCTGTGTCTTGCCAGAATACATCAGCAAACAAAATAATTATCGGCAGGATGATCACGTTCTTGTGAATAATACATTATTTGCTGAAGGGTTTTCAGGAGACGATTCATTTTCAGACATTGGCTTGATCCCCTTTGGAATGCAGATTTTCCCAGTATAATAACTTCGTGTCAGAAATTAATCTGGGTTGAAAGGATTTTTGTGGGAGAAACTCCGCTCAGAGGATGCCCAACTGAGGCTCCTTTCATGTCCCCAAGAGCTGGGACAGAGACGGGCGCTCAAATCTGTCATGCAGTACCTGGGTCTTGAACTGCCGACTTGCTGGCCTTCCAGCTAACAAGGTGAGCTTCTTAACCACTGAGCCACCGTCACTCAAGCCAAGCTTTTGGAAGAGGGCAGCGAGAAACAAGGGGCTGTAATTAATCTACTCCAAATTAGGCTCCCAGTTACCCTTGGTAACACCTACGGTGTTCAATTCCATCTTCAACCCAACACTCTAACGCTGGTTCAAACTGGGAGAAATGGAGTCTTTTGACGGCTAAAGTCCTCAACGGGACCGAATATTCCCCTCCCTCCAAACCGCTACTTGAGCAGCATGGTTTTTCCCCAAGAGTGCGCAAGGCTTCGCCATGCTGCATATCATAACCACGTCGAAACCAATGGGTGCTCGCTCTCTGGCTTCTGTAGTGCCAAAGTTGGTGATGGGAAACCCCGTGGGGTGGGTGACCCACTGTTCTGGCAATGCCAGAGCTGGAAAATCCACCAATCTGGGACGCTGAAGGAGCAGAATTTATTTATCACTTCTGAGACATCTTCCAGATTGACGCTACCAGGATGGCCATTTCTTTGTTCATTTTCTGCTTGGTTCGTTTTGGCCATTAGCCAGACACAACTCCATGTGCCGTTTTCTAAATCACTCTGCCTTGCTGTTCAACGGCTGGTCGGCGTTTGCTAAACATGATCCAAAAATGGTACTTTTGCTCACCGTGGATGGCATAATTCAGTCTCCAGTTTTCTGATCTCACGTCAATTCCACCAGACAAAGGGCCCTGTGTAGCTATACGTACTCCATCATTAACTATGGGCCGTCCAGTCCAAAGACATACTCTTTTTTTTCTCCGGCTTCCTCCTTAGGGATCTAACATGTTCTCCTGAATAATTACGATGCGGCTAACTTTCACAGTCAATTAGCACCAAAGAGGCACGAAACATATTCGGGCTGCTCCAGAGACCCAGCTGTGAAGCCACGAAAGTTACACAGTAGCTCTCTTTTAATTAGCACCGGAGTTAAATATGGAAGAGGCAGGTGAGCATGTGCGAAGGCGGAGGCAGCAGAACAGAAAGACGGGTGACGTGGTCTTAAATGGCCTTCCTTAGGCCTATAGCAGAGTTTGGGGGGGGAAAAAAATCTTATTTTTAAAAATTAAATAAATACATACGGGTCCCAGAGTCATCCACTCAGCACTGCCATGTCCTCCCTAACCACAGAGGCCTAAGGAATTCTTTCCACTTTTCAACTGGTGGACATTTGTCACAATTTACCAAAAGCCACAAATGTCCTCATCGTGAAGACGGAAAGATGATTTCAGAAACTCAAAAGAGGAAAGAAATCTTACACGTTTGAGTGATGGATATCATGAGAGACGGGCTACTCTCAGAAAGGTTAGCAAGCTGTGTGTGGATGAGCTTTTTGTTGTTTTCAGAGCCTACTGTTGTCTTAAGAAAGCAACATGGGGAACATGGGTCTGGATCTGTGCATATATGTCTGTGTGCCAGAGATGAGTGTGCCAGAGATGAGGTCTGACCCAGAGTTTGAGCATTAAATTCATTTGGCTTGGTATCTCGGTCCATTCAATCATCTCAATGATGGACTTCTTCTTCTGCCCTATCCGAATCCAAATATTGGCAATCATCATGGTGATCAGCCATGAAGGCTGTCCTGAGAATATAATGTTGTGGCCTTTCATCTGCCTTCCACATTGCAGCATGACACCCATAGTACCACTGATCCCGTTCCACGAGTCACTTCCTGGTCCTGAGCCCTTTTGGCACACCAAGTCATCCTCAGCCCCAGGCCAGGATGGATGAAGCTGCTGTCCTCCATCAAGATGGGTTCAAGTGGGATTTAACCCACTTGGGGCACATCACCCTTCCCTGTGGACTTTGGCACCCAAGGCCATTCGTCCTCAGGGTGGTCAGGTTAGTTAACTGCCGCTTGACACTTGGCGTTGAGTCACTGGTAGTATGGGCTACTCTATTACCACAGCACGATAATAATAATAATTTTGTGTTAGAAACCACAGCACGATAATAATAATAATAATTTTGTGTTAGAAATTATTCTGGGTTGAAAGGATTTTTGCTGGAGAAACTCCGCTCAGGGAACACCCAACTGAGGCTCCTTTCATGTCCCCAAGAGATGGGACAGAGACGGGCACTCAATCCGTCATACCGTACTTCAGTCTCGGACTGCCGACTTGCCAGTCTTCCAGCTAACAAGGCGAGCTTCTTAACCACTGAGCCACCGCAGCGCCTATAGCAGGATAACCTGGCCAGACTGGACTAGAACTGCTATTTATTTTGGTACTCTTCATTTTCTGCACCTATGCATGGCACTAAGGTAAAGCATAGTTCCTCCCCACCATAGAACCGGTGGACTTAAAGAAGCTTTGGTTTCCATTTGTATTTGAAGAATTTATCAGAATCCACACATTTCTTCCTATCAGGCCCAGAAGGCACTCGGGGTTTAAAAGATTAAATTGTGAGGCAAAACCAAAGGGACAGATTCCCCCCATCCTTTTCCAAGACATCCTGCGTCCTTGATCCCTGTTCAAGAACGGAAATCTAAGTAAACTTTGGCAAGGCAGGCTTGTGTTGGAAGCTCGTTCGTTTGTCAGAAACCCTGGGCACGAACTCACGCTCTGCTCTGCCTCTGCACTTTGCATAACTTGGAGAATGAATTGAGCTCTTTCAGCCGCAGATTCTGAACGGCATAAAATCCAGAATATATACGATTCCTTTAAAAGTCTGCAACGTCGACTTCAGAAACCTTAAAACAGCAAAGCTAGCACAAATGTGGGTTCGGATCCGAATGCCAGGTAATGGAGATGAATACCATAAAGCTTTCTTCAAAGTACCTCTGCTTATTTGACTGCATGAAGGCCAGGGTGATTGTATGTTGGCCTCTAGGTTGGCAGGAGCAGGGACAGAGTCGGAAGCTCACTTTGTCATGCAGTACTTGGGTCTCAAATTGCTGACCTGCCGACCCAGTCATCAAGTTCAGCGTCTTAACCACTAAGCCACTGCAGTCCTTCCCCCACAAATTATACTGGATGCCAAATTACCACACTTGGGTGCAGGATTTTACATGGCTTTTCAAAGTAACCCAAACACACGGCGGATACACCCAAAGCTCAGACCGAGGGGGCTGGAATTACACACTCAAACACCCCACAAAACACTGCGGGGCGATGTTATCACACACGTCACTTCCCAAACCCATCACAACAGAGCCGACTCCGGTTTTCCTACCCGCGGCAACTTTTCACAGTGCAGATCATTTCCATTTCTGCATGCCTCTGGTGCCAATTTCCAGCTGTGCAGTTTCTTGACAACAAGGGGTGTGCAACTAAGAGGCTCCATATCCAAAGGAACACACTTCTAATTTATGGCACTCCCCATGCTCAATGTTTTACAGACACACGCACACACCCTTGCTTTCTTACGTTTCCTCTAAGCCAGGGGTTCTCAACCTACAGCCCGTGGGCTGGCCCCAGCCTGCAGCACCATTTCATGTGGCCTGTGCCGCTGCTGCTGGAAGCAGGAGTGGGTGCATTTACGACAGCTGTGGACGCGTTTACGTTAGAGGGAACCACCAGTCCTATTAATTTCTTTCTATGTATACACACACACACACACACAGGCGCACCCTGAAGCTGATGGATTGTGAGCCTTTAAAGATGACAAAGTGCTTAAAAGATAGCTCATAGTGAGTGATTCCCCAGTCTAGGGGGGTTATAAATCAAGCCCCACCGCCGGGTCTGGCCAGGGATTCTGAGTGGTGCGAGAGCAGGAAAAGCAGGAAAAATAATGGCCCTTGATCAACACGAAAGCTTTCTTTGTGAGCCGAGGCTTTTCAATAGCTGTATCAAGGATCTGAACTGAATCCCAAGTAAGGGGAAGCAGGAAAGGCCAGCGGTTCAGAAACACCACATGAAGCAGGGGCCAATGGGGACGGCGAGAGGTGCGTTTCGTCTGCAGCCAGCTATTCCGTGGATCGGAAAAGTCCTTTATGAAAAGCACCCTTTGGAAAATTAACACCTGAGCAGGGCTTAAATCAGGAGTGCCCAAACCGCTGGCCTTTCCTGGGCGCATACGTCCATACGGGCACATTTTATTTCCACTTCCAGGAGCAACAAGGGCATTGTGGGCTGGATGAATTGGCGTCGGGGGCCAGATCTGGACCCCGGGCCATAGTTTGGGCACCCCTGATTTAACCCCTACTCAGGTGTTAATTTTCCAAAGGGTGCTTTTCATCTAGTCCCCAGGCTCCCTGAACCATGTGACCGGCACACGGCCCGAAAATTTTGGGCACCCCTGGCTTAAATGGTGAAATCCACTGGGTTACATTGAGCCTCTCCTTCTCACACATAACCTCTTAGCCTGCCCTACCTTGCAGGGAGGTTGTAGGACTTGAGGCCCACCTTCAAGCCCTGACCATCACTCACAGACTTTGAGTCAGTTCTTCGACTCGCGTTTGTCGTCGTCCTTTCCCAAACAAATCACCAATTTGAAGGTTCTTGATGTTTCAACCAAAGGGAATCCATTTGTCCCTTCCCAACAGGACCCCTCACACATCTTCCCGTAACCATCACCAAAACCGCTGCTCACCTGAGCGTCTTCCGTATCATATCCTCGTCCGTTATGCCGTAGTACGTGAGGGTTTCGTTCCAAGTTGGATTCAGTGTGTTCCTCAAGGTTTTGGTCCTCAATTTATTTGCCTGGAGAATGGCAAAATAAAATAAAATAAAACAAGGTTGCACATAATAACACTATATGTTTTGCAGGAAGTCATCCAAGAAAAGTCATTTCCCCCCAAATATGGTGTGAATTATAACCAAAAACTGGAACAACACGAAGCTTATGTTGACCTTAGGCTATGGTCTGAAAAATTAACAGAATGAATCAAAGCACAGCAACGGCTTAATACCAACAGAAAACAATTTCATCAAGAAAGGAAAGAGCCTCCTCGAAGATTGTGGCATTTTTGAACCACAATCAAGCATAATACCCTGGTAACGGCAACCTTGTGTTGCCGGCTAATCTTTCTCACACTAGGTCAGGCGAAAGGAACTGCGGAATGAACTCACTCAAAGGTGCCTTCATTTTGGCAGTTCCACATCTGGCCTAGACATGGAAGAAGATCAAGAAAGGAAACAATTGCACTGTCAGTGCTATATCTCCTTGGGGAAAAAACATATTTTGAAGCAGCTAAAGATAGGATAAGCTTACCAATATTTATTCTTCAGCTCTTCATCTGACTTGGAAAAACAACAACTTTCTATTCTTTTTACCCCCATATTGTGCAAATGTTAGTCAATTCCCCCAAAACAAAGTGTAACAAATGTCTTTTGTAATAACTACCAGTGTGGTGGCTTAATGTTCAAGAAGTTCGCCTTGTTAGCTGGAAGGCCGGCAAGTCGGCAGTTCGAGACCCAGGTACTGCAAGATGGACTGAGCACCTGCCTCTGTCCCAGCTCTTGGGGACATGAAAGGAGCCTCATTTGGGCGTTCCCTGAGTGGAGTTTCTTCTGCAAAAATCCTTTCAACCCAGAATAATTTCTGACACGAAATTATTATTATTATTATTATTATTATTATTATTATTATTATTATTATTATTAT
This sequence comes from Bradypodion ventrale, assembly GCA_035047345.1. NCBI lineage: Eukaryota > Metazoa > Chordata > Lepidosauria > Squamata > Chamaeleonidae > Bradypodion > Bradypodion ventrale. The sequence continues at coordinate 12,746,896 of JAWDJE010000012.1, forward strand.
TATTATTATTATTATTATTATTATTATTATTATTATTACCAGCCCAAATTCAATAAGCAGAAGAATTTTCAGCATGGAGACTTGTTACATCTGCCCATCAAATACTACACAAAGATATCTATCTATCTGTCTGTCTGTCTATCTATCTATCTATCTATCTATCTACAGTATATCTATCTATCTATCTATCTACAGTATATCTATCTATCTATCTATCTTTCTATCTATCTATCTATCTAGATCAGGGGTGCCCAAACTTTTCAGGCTTCAAGCTGGTAACATGGTTTAGGGAGCTGGTCACTATGGCCTGGGGGCCACATCTGGCCCCGGGCCGTAGTTTGGGCACTCCTGATCTAGATAGATAGATAGATAGATAGATAGATAGATAGATAGATAGATAGATAGATAGATAGATAGACAGACAGACACACTGTATATATGAAGTCGAACCACCACCTCCCTTGCAATAAGCTTGCAATCCTCCTATTAAAATGTCCCTGTGGTTTTGTGTCACTCCGCTTAGCTCAGCCATTACCAGATGCAGCAATAAATCGCCTTTCCCCCCCCCATCAACAACTAGAAGAGTTGAGAGTCACAGAAACGTACCACGCAGGTCGTCTGCAGAACAATCCAATTATCCCACCAACACAGGGAAAATAATCAGCAAAGCGTGTAAGTTGGCAGAGGCCGAGAGGAGGGCAAAATGGTTTTATGTAAGAAGAAGGAGTGGGAAAAAAGAAATACCAACTAGACTCAAAGAGGTTCAAAAGTGCCATATTTTCTACTGGCGTCAACGTCTCCTCTTGCCTAGACAAGGATACGGGACCTGGTGGGGTTTGAGTGCAGGTATATCCCTGGGTGTGGAACTGCAGTGGTTTAGTGGTTAAGATGCTGAACTTGACTGGAAGGTCAGCAAGTCAGCAGTTCAAGATCCGAGTGCTGTACAACAGAGCAAACTCTCGCCTCTGTCCCAGTTCCTGCAGTTTCAAAGCAAAAAATTGCAAGTAGATAAATAGGTACCACCTTGGTGGAAAGGTAACACTGTTCCATGCATGTCTAGTCATGCCTGCCACATGGCCATGGAAACGTCTGCAAACACAGACAGCGCTGGCTCTTTGGCTATAAACAAGAGATGAGCACTGAACCCTAGTCAGTTACGACTTGCTTTTGAGCAAGGGTTGTTCATGTTGGCAAAAAACGGCATAGGCAGTTTTCCTGGGAAGAATTGAAGGCAGCAAGAAAAAGACAAAGTCGAAACGTGAGCTGGATTGATTCGGTGAAGGAAGCCACGAGACCCGGACTTTGCAAGACCTGAGCGGAGCTGTCAATGGCAAGATCGTCTAGAGGTCACTCATGCGCTGAGATATCATTAAGCTGGAACTGCCCTGATTAGCATATAATGACATTTTTATTAAGTTTCCCGTCGCTTGAGGTCTTTTGCATGCATGGCGTGCATTCAACATCGATAGTGTAGCACGCCTGTCACCTCTAGGTGATGTATAGGGGTAACGTTGCGTAGCAAAGAGTTGTGTACGCCTGTGTATTTTCTGATTATGCTTTCCACACTGCACGGACCGTTCAGTGCGAGGAAAGCTCTTGAGTCTTCGGATTTATGTAAAGCTGCTTTTATTTTATCGATCTGTTTTTATTACATCCTGATATTTTTTCCCCTGTGCTTTATTACCTTTCATTGGTCTTTCCTGCCCTCAAGCATTGTGTAAACCCTAAGAAGGCAGGAGATGGGCTTTCTCTATAAACAAATTAAAAAATTTAAAAAAATATCGTCCAGAATCCGATTAGTAATCATGGAGCATAACTGGTCGGTGACCAACTCCAGCCATTTTTGGCGTCCAGTTACACAAGCCAGAGACTGCCTTATGGGAAACAAAGAGACGCAAGTGTGAGCAAAGGGATGCAGAAGAGGCTGTTGTGCAAATGGTATGAAATAATGGTATGAAAAGACGACCACGTGCCTTCATAGGGATGGGGGAGAAAGCAAGAATTTGCATCATTGGTGCTGAGAACAAGAGATTCTCCATCCTTGATTATACCTGAGATGTGATGTTCTGACCCTAAGGCAGTGATGGAGAACCTTTTAGAGACCAAGTGCCCAAACAGAGGGGCGGGGTGAACTTTGTGCTTGGGGGAGGGAGGAAGCGCTCTCATTGGGCTGCTGGGCAAAAGGGGCAGGGCGAACTCTGTGCTGGGGCAACAGCACATGTGCCCACAGAGAGGTCTCTCAGTCCGCCCTCTGGCACGTGTGCCATAGGTTCGCCACTACTGATGGAGCTGAAGATCTCAACTTCCCCTATGTCACTTGGAGGACCCTGAATAGGCTGAGGCTTGGAGTCCCTAAATGCAAGACCAACAGGCTCAAGTGGAGGACAACAACACATGGGTGTGAATGTGGAGAGATACAGAATCTGGCTCGTTTACTATCCTGCCGATTGCTGCCAGAGACATGCACTTGGCTTTGGCCAACGGCAAAATGAAGAAAGTGGCTTTGTTTTGGCAGTCCAGGTTTTGATCGGGACACGAAAGAAGAATCATCATCACACCCCACCAATCATTGTGCATCACCTGCACAAGCAGACCTTCCAGAACTCTTGCTAACATGCTACCTGGTCTTCTTCTGATGACAAGCAGAACCGAAAGGGTGGGAAGAGCTTGAGACAGATTGCAACTTCACCCCTCACTCTTTCTCCATTCGTCATCATCTCATCTATTCTCCTTCTTTCCGGGCTGTGAATCCTGACAGATCCCTCTCAACCGAAGGCATTCGTTTCTGTCCTTTTCCACTCCAAGAGGTGCATGCTTCTTTCCGGAAAAGAGACAAGTATGTGCTGGGTAGTAAACTCGCCAGGCATGCTTCCCCATTCATTTGCCCTGTCAGGAAGGACAAGCTGACGGACTTCCAATTTCCCCAGTAATTGGACGCAAAGTGCAAAGGTTCAACTCTCTCCGTTCGGGCCACTTCTCAAGGTAACGAGCTATGATTAAATCGATGTAGGAAAACTCGTTCACCGAAGGTTTTGGCCAGCGAGATGCATTCGTCAACGGCACTCGCAGAAGGCCCCATTAGTGTGGCAAGCTAATAAGAGAAGTGGTGAAACACGCCGCACCGGTCCCACAGATAACACCCGTTCCTTCCAAAGTTGCTAATGTAAGCCCAGGGTGGAACTGGCCTCATCCTTGCTACCGATTCCTTCATAAGACCATCTACAATCGCTCCCAATTGTGCTTTAATTTTGGATAATGCTTCCACAAGGACTTTCGCATCAGAAATGAGATATTCGTCTTCTTAGGTCAACATATAAGATTGTCAGTTCCCTCCAATTGGGATTTTTGTGGGTTCATCTTGAGCAGGGGTTCCCAACCTAAAGCCTGTGGGCCGGATCCGGCCCCTGGTGCCATTTCATGTGGCTCCACACCCCTCCAAGGGCATTTGAGAAACAAAATGGCCACCCCCTCTGAAGCTGTTGGGACAAAACGGTCACCCCCATCGGGAGGCAGGGCAAAATGGCCTTCCGGCCCTCGAAGCTGACTGGGAGGGCGTGGCCCGGCCCCTGGCTTGAAAAGGTTGGGAACCCCAGATCTTGAGCTTCCCTTGAGAAGCTTGGTTGAACTTGAGTCACTTGTGTCTCAGTTTCCAGTCATGTTTAATTTTGCACTGGGTGGTAAGCATCCATGCATCTTTGTCTCCTCCTCTTCTTTCTCCTAGACCACTGGTTCCCGACATGGGGAGACATCAATTCCCAGAAGCCTAAGTCAATACATTGGCTGATCAGTGCTTTGGGGAACTGAAGTAGATTCACTACTCTGTGAATCTACACAAATGGGTTTACTGCATGTACGCAGAAGCCCAAGTCAGTACATTGGCTGATCAATGCTTTGGAGCAGTTGTTCCCAACCTAAGGCATGTGGGCCTTAGATGTGCAGCTTTCTGGAGATGGGGTGAGACCTTCTCACCGAATGAAGAACCACGCGGCGTTCCTTCCTTGAGCTTTTCAAGACTTCAGGTTCTTTTGATCCCAGATGTTAAGACATGGAACACATCTTGTTAAAATTCTTCAAAAATGCCCTAAAACCAGGTTTGTCTTGATCTACAGCCATCCGAGTTCAAGGTAAGCCAGCGTTCCCCGTAAGGAGAAGGCCTTGTTCCAGGTGACTGCTTAAAATGAGAAACCTCTGACCCAAGAAAATCTGGTTCTACCATTGATGGTTTTATAGAAGTTCAAAGCCAAACTTTAAAGAGCTAAAACAATTCAAACTTTAAGCCTGGATGGTGAACCGGTCTGCCAGGTTTTCCTTTCACACCGATTCAATATTTTAAAATCTGAAGTTATTCCTACTTGGATTGTGTGGATTCCGGTCGATAAAAATAAACGAATCGGCATTATATTCTTGACCATGCCTGGTTTCTACTGAGACAAATGACTCCGTTTTGCTCATGACAGCTGGAAAAATCTCACAGCAAAAAGGAGATTCAATACCTCTCAAAGATGGTATTAGGAGTTGCCTGAAGTTAATTGATCAGGAGAATTAAGAGTTTACAACAGCAGCTTCAGTAGAACATATTAAAGGCTTTGAACCTCCCCGTTCTCTGATTCTTTCTGTCTCTCTTTGTGATTTTTAAATGAATATTTTATTAGTATCAGACTACAACTGGAAAAACCCATGTTTAAAGCTCCACAATGTCTTTTCCCCGTGATGGTGAACCTTGGCACTCCAAGTGTTCTCGGACTTCAATTTCCAGAAGCCCAAGTCTCTGTGAATCTACACGAATGGGTTTACTGCACATGGGTTCACAGAGACTTGGGCTTCTGGGAATTGAAGTCTGAGAACACCTTGAGTGCCAAGGTTTGCCATCACTGGCTTAGACCCATTATGGTGAACCTTGGCACTCCAAGTGTTCTTGGACTTCAATTCCCAGAAGCCCCAAGTCAGCACTCCGGCTGATCAGGCCTTCTGGGAATTGAAGTTCCAGAACACACGGAGTGCCAAAGTTTGCCAACACTGTCTTAGCCTAATATATTTCACAGGTTATTGTGTGGATAAAATTGACATATGTGGGGTGATGAATGTTGCCCTGAGGTCTTGATAAGTAGTTTTTTTTCATTTATCTGAGAAAAACAAAGTGATGTTTTCTGTTGCTTTCATACGTAGATTATTGATCTGCTTTTAAGAGCGTATATGTCTCTCCAGGGAGAGTTGTTACAAAACTGGGATTCTGAAAACCAGCTATAAGTTATAAATACTTTTATATAGACTTTTTTTTGACAATTTCAAATTAATTTCCATATATGAAATGACGGAAGGCAATCTGACTTGTCCAAGCTCTTTCCAACCAACCAGCCAACAAGCCAGCCCGCCAACCAACCATGACTCACATTTAAGGCAAAAGTCCTGCCACACTCAAACATTAAACCTGAGATCTACAACATGATTTAGAAATATAGTCCAGCAGGAAATTATTCAGGGGTGGGATTTTGAAAATGGGGATCAGATCCTCTCTGCAGATGGAGTCACTAACTTCGCCAACGACACCTCTAACAGCAGCTGTTTTGATATAATATATTTACAATAAATACACACACACACACCTGATTTTTTTTTCATGCAGGTTGTATGAGTAAGATTTTAATCCGCACAATCTCCAATTAAAAGAATTGCAGGAAATCTTGGCTTTACTTTTTTGTGTTGTGCTACACCAATTCACCCTTATATCTATGTGAATCTTAAGGGCCAGAGAACTGAATGGCTGGAGAACATGTGTGTCAAAACCACCAAACATCAAGTTTTATGTTTCTCCTCTAAATCATCCTAATCCATCTTTCCTTATGGGTGGCACCGTCTTGCTCTCTCCTCCAGCTTTCCCTTCAGCCCAGTTCTGTCATTTATGACATTTTCATCTCTCCCGTGTTGACCTTGATGTCTGGCTTCCCCAAAAATAATTCCACACAAGCGTTTATCAATTAGCGGTTCAGGTGCCGAGGTCGAGAAGCTTGGCAATCTGATTTGAAAATCCACAGCATCTCCACGTGTCAAGACCAGCAGGAATTCGATTAGAATCTCCCCATCTCTATCAAATACACACATCTTATCCCAACAGTGGCAGTGATTCCACACTGGGTTTTATTCCAAACTTTAAAAGAGGCCTCCAAGGTGTTAAGCCTATTGAACGGATCCACAACATGTATGTGTGTGTGTGTGTGTGTGTGGGGGGGGAATGGACGGACCCAACCGCTTCTGCTTTCCTGCCTATGGAATCAATGACGCTTCACAAGATGGTCTATTGTTCCATAAAGTCATCTTAGACACAGAACATATTTTGTTACACATATAACCAGAAGAATAAAATGGCTATACAATGTAGTTATGTCACAAAAAATCTACACAATAGAGAAGTGATATATCATGGGCTGAGGTGACTCAGTGGTTAAGAAGCTCGCCTCGATACCTGGAAGGAGGGTAAGCCGGCAGTTCGAGACCCAGGTACTGCATGACAGACTGAGTGCCTGTCACTGTCCCAGCTCCTGCCAACCTAGCAGATCGAAAAAAGAAATTGCAAGTAGATCAATAGGGACCACTTCGGTGGGAAAGGAAAAAGCACTCGGTGCACTCCAGTGTCTAGGCATGCCTGCCACATGGGGACATGAAAGGAGGTTCAACCGGGCGTCCCCTGAGCGGACTTCTGCCAGCAAAAAATCCTTTTAACCCAGAATAATTTCTGACACAAAATTACTATTATTATAATAGATCTGCTTAAGTAGGGACTATTCGTAGCATTTAGGCTCGCATCGCCTGCTCCAATAGCCTTCAAGCTGGGCCCAGCGCCATGACCAGGCAATGGACACACATCTTTTTGTCACTAGCCAATGGCTCTTCTCAAAGACCACTGAGAAACACTCCAAGCCAGTCTTTCCCCCCAAACTGACACCCATAGCAGAGGTGGGCTTTTCAAAAAAAAAAAAATAAAAAAAAACTAGGCATTTAATTGTCTCCTAAGAAATGAGACGGTGGTGGCTCAAGTGGTGAAGATGCTGAACCTGATGACTGGAAGGTCGGTAGGTCAGCAGTTGAAAACCAGAGTAGCACGACGACGGGAATCTGTCCCAGCTCCTGCCAACCGAGCAGTTCGAAAGCAAGAACTTGCAAGTAGATAAATAGGTTCCACTTTGGTGGGGAGGTGAACAGCGTTCTGTGCACTTAGTCATGCCTGCCACATGTCCACAGAAATGTCTGCAGATGCAGACAGCGCTGGCTCTCTGGCTGGAAACATTGATGAGCATGAACCACTAGAGTCAGATACGACTGGCTTTCAAGCAAGGGCATTGTTGACCTAATAAATGGTGGAAGAGGAATGAATGACCGGCTTACCTTACTGGCTCCAGGCAATAAGTGTAGCTTCACATATGGGTCGGATAGCCCATTATGATCCATAGGCTTCAGGCCCTAAAGAAAGTGGGGGGAGAGAGAAATATATCAGGCTACGTAGAGGAAATTCCAGACGTTATCGGGCGTCCAAAAAAAAAAAGCCTCTTTGTTATTCAGAGCTAGTGGTGTCTCTGGCTGATTTATTCCAGGCGAAACCAATTTATTCGCTCCTGTTTACACAGCGCACCGGGGTCTGTCTAATGACGATGCCACTTTTTCCTAGGAAATGCCTGTCATTGTATCAAGGGGGAATCAAGGAAATGTATGGATACTGCAGGGTATAATCCGGTGTATGTGTGTGCATGCGCGTGCAGAAAATGTGGAAAAGACACACAAACCCTAATAAAGTGGGTGGGTGGGTGAGGAATAGAAGGAAAGAAGAAAATGAAAAGCATATGTGGACAGTGTCAAAATAGGGGGCTCAGTGGTTAAGAAGCTTGCCTTGTTAGCTGGAAGGCTGGCAAGTCATCAGTTCGAGACCCAGGTACTGCATGACGGACTGAGCGCCTGTCTCTGGCCCAATTCTAGCCATGCAGATAAAACAAAGTGACAGGTAACATAGACTGCCTTAAGCTTCCTAGAGGAAAGGCAAGATACAATAAAATATTGTATGCATTTTGATCCTACTTTTCCACTTAGAAAACCGGTTCCCGAAATAGTTAACAGACAGGACTAAAACTACCTGTTTGATAACACTGCATCGCACACACAAAATATTGTCTGCTACTTGGTCTAATCCATAGGTTCTATACTAAATCGTGCTCTGAATCCAAATCTGAAGTCTGATTCTGCCTAGGAAGTCAGGATCTTAAGTTAATTGCGCGTATAGACATGATTAGCTACATTATTAACACATCTGCGCCTACTCATCTTTAGCTCAAAACAGACTCACTATGGCCTAGCTGTACTATCTCACCTTATATACCTATTTCTGACGTCAGCTCACTGACTTGGCCAAACGTGCCCGGCTGCTGCTGGAACATGCATGCCACCAGGGGACATGATTCAGTTAAGGTGGCAGCAGGCTCAGTGGTAGCTGCAACTGTTATAATGTTCCCGTGTAAAAATGCATCACCCAATTACCAACCATTTGAACAGCTATAACACGCCTGCAACTTAAAACCTGTACGTGAGTTCAGATTTGGAATCAGCACACTCGACAGCATGTAAACCACATGTGTTATTCACGGTAGCAAAACCGTTGTTGTGCAGCGTAATAAGTCATCATGAAGCTTGGAGAGAGAATTTCGCAGACAAAGCTCTTATCACAGTCCTGATTTTGGAACTAGAATCACTTTTCTAAACACAAAGTTATTTTCCACGGCAGTTGTGGGTGAAAAGATAGACTTCTTGCACTTCCCTGTGAACCAATTTAAGTGGACGCTGGTTTCCTCGCATCTTGCCACCAGGCGGTTGAGAGAAGAGAAAATAGAAACATCCTAGTGTCCTTCTGAGACCTGAAGAGTAAAGCCAGGTGAAGGAAAAGCCCCCGGCTTGCCTGGAGCTCTGACTTAATCATCTTCCACCCCCAGGAGTTTCCTGCTTGCGCCATCATGTCCACTGCACATGACACATCCCACGGTTTTTCATTTTGCCAGAACAGCAGGGACAATTTGTTTAAAAACTCCGATGCCCAGGCAGGCTTCAGGTTGGCCTTGAGTATGAGGATGGCATGCAAAGAACAGGATGATGCTTGTCGTTATCCAAAGGGAACTTCAAGACCTACAACTTCGGTGATGTACAAATCCTACACTATGCAACCCCCCCCACCAAGAAAAAGCTGTTTTCAGCCTTTGCTTTTTGTTTTAATGGTGCCCCTAAAACTGTGGTGGCTTACTGGTAAAGATGCCAAACTTGACGACTGGAAGGTTGGCAGGTCAGCAGTTCAAGACCTGAGTACTGCATGACGGAGGGAGCTCCCGTGTCTGTCCTTGCTCCTGCCAACCTAGCAGTTTGGAAGCAAGAAATTGCAAGTAGATAAATAGGGACCACTTGGGTAGGAAAGTAACAGCGTTCCGTGCACTCTGGTGTCTAGTCATGCCTACCACATGACCACGGGCGCATTTTACTTCCGTTTCCAGGAGCGACGGGGGCGGCATGGGCTGGATGAATCAAAGCAAATTCATTTGTGTGGATCCACAGGGTGCTTGGGCTTCTGGGAATTGAAGTCCAAGAACATCTGGAGTGCCAAGGTTCGCCATCACGGGTCTAGACAGCATCATTGATGCAGTGGGCGTAGATCTGGGGAGGCTATGGAGGATGGCAGATGACAGGGTTGCCTGGCCTGCGGTGGTCCATTGGGGTGATCCATGGGGTCACAAAGGGTCGGACTCGACTGTGCGACTGAACAACAAAAAATCTCCCTCCTGTGGTTCCTTAAATTAGACTTCACCCAGAGAGTCTAATTCAAACAAAGCATACCTTGCCCTGTATCAGCCCTAAAAGATGACCAGCAAAGTCTTGTCCCCCCCTCCAGACTTTTAACATCTGTAGGTAGGGTGGGGAAATCTCTAGCCCCATGATGGTGAACCTTGGCACTCCGGGTGTTCTTGGACTTCAATTCCCAGAAGCCCAAGTCACCTCTCCTGTTGATCAGGGCTTCTGGGAATCGAAGTTCAAGAACAGCTGGAGTGCCAAGGTTCGCCATCACTGCTCTAGCCGTCAACTCAGGCAAGACACTGAAAATCCATGAGAACAGATCAAAGGCAGGTACTTTGGCAGGTACATGACATAATTTCAATTCCCTATCCCTTCATCCTGACTAAATTGCAAGCTATTTGCACTGGATATGCAAATATATGTATTTAATATATATATATCCTTCTGCTTGCTGGTTAAAAAGAAAACCTTTAGACTTAAAGAAGGTGTACGGGAATCATGCACCTTGTTTCACAGAAGAAATAGGCCTTCTCACAGATCTCTGGGAGCATACCTCTCCTCTCAAACAAGGTGCAACGTCCCCCTGCATCGTGCTTTAGAGCAAGGGTTCCTAACCGGATCTGGCCCATGGCACCAATTCATGTGGCCCACACCCCTCCAAGGGCATTTGAGAAACAAAATGTCCACCCCGTTGAAGCTATTGGGACAAAATGGCCACTCCCATCGTGCAGACAGGGCAAAATGGCCATCCGGCCCTCAAAGCTGACTAAGAGAGCGTGAGCCGGCACCCGGCTTAAAAAGGTTGGGCACCTCTGCTTTGGAGTAAAACGCATGGGTTCTTCTCTCACATGGGATTTCGTCGGCAGGCACAGTGGGGTTGCTGATTCACCGTTTGATCCACTTTTCATCATCTGGCCCAGTTTTGCATAAGATGATGGCAGGGGGTCAGGGGAGATATCCTGCGGCGTGCAGAGCCAAAGAAGCAGAAACTTGCAGGCATGAGAATTAGAAGAAAGGAAGGGAAAAATATGTCTCGTAACTTCTCGAGAGAAGCTAGATTAGAACTCAGGACCCTTGAAATTGCCTCTCAGCCCAACTTTCAATTTGGAAGCATTTCCGGAGCTCAGAACGGACTCCTAACTAAGCCAATATTATGCAGTTGAAGATTAAAAATGCATTGGAAGCTAAAGAGAGATCAAAAGGAGAGGTGGGAGGAAAAGTCAACTCCTTCGAAATATAGGAGAAAAAGCTTCTAAGACTGAAATGTTCTTTCCTGCCGCTGAAATATTGAAAGCTTTCGAAATGTCAGGTGCCCCAAGGTAACAGCATTGCCCCAAGGAGACAACGGATGCTCACTTATGCTAGAGATCGGCGGGGTCTGGATCCAGCATTAAAAATCCTCTCCCCGGAAGATCGAGGCCTCGTCCATTTCCTTGAGTAACAAAAACATCAGCCGTCACATCTGGACTTGACAAGAATGGGACAAATTGTGGAGGAAACCAACAGCCTCCCCACCCTACGGCCATAAGTCAACTTGTTTTATGGGATGGGGGTAGCGCCGCACCCAGATTTCCACCTCTTTGGATAGTTTAGGGGTTCCCAACCTTTTCAAGCCAGGTCACAGTCAGCTTTGAGTGCCGGATGGCCATTTTGCCCTGCCTGCATGATGGGGGTGGCTATTTTGCCCCAACAGCTTCAAAGGAGTGGGCATTTTGTTTCTTGAATGTCTTTGGATGGATTGTTTCTTGAATGTCCTTGGATTGTTTCTTGAATGTCCTTGGAGGGATGGGGGCCCCATATCAAATGGTGTCGGGGGCCAGATCCGGCCTGCAGGCCTTAGGTTGGGAACCCCTGGGATAGTTCAAGGGAGAAATGGGTACCTGCCCTGACACCAACAAACACATCCTGAAACATCCCGGGCGTGACCGCAGCTTTGCCTTTAGGGAAGGTTAGAGAAATCTGCCATCAGACGCAGACAGTGTTGGCTCTCTGGTTATAAACAGAGATGAGCACTGAACCCTAGAGTCAGATACGACTGGCTTTCGAGCTTGGGCAACCTTGAGTTTCGGCAAGCTTGAGTTTCATGCTCATTGTCTTATGAGCCTGTGTCTGATGTTCTCCTCTTCCTCATCTGTTCCTTTTGTGTTGTGCCTCTTCTTCTTCTTCTGCCGTATCTGAATCCAAATATTGGCGATCCTCAGGGCGATCAACCACGAAAACTGTCCTGAGAATATAATGCAGCGAGGTCTTCCGTCTGCCTTCCGCATCGCAGTGTGACACCCATACGTACCACTGATCCAATTCCACGAGTCACTTTCTGGTCCTGAGCCCTTTTGGTACACAAAGTCCTCATCGTCAGTCCCAGGCCAGGATGGATGAAGCTGCTGCCCTCCATCAGGAGGGATTCAAGTGGGATTTATTTAATCCATTTGGGGACCAACCATCACCCTTCCTTTCCTGTGGATTTCAGCACCCAAGCCATTAGTCCTCAGGCTTGTCAGGTTAGTTAAGCACCGCATGACACTATGCGTTGAGTCGCTGGCAGAGTAAGGTCTACTCTATTACCATAGCAGGATAACCTGCCTACACACTAGTTGTACCTCTACAGGTTACAAACCAAGGGGAATGGACTATAACACTTTGCTTGGCTTTTTAAAACAATCAATCTACAGTATAAGCACTTGGAACAAGCAAACACAACACAGGTAAACTAAGCAAGGTGAAGGCCAGTCTACCTCTAGCTAGGTACAATAGGAAGCAGTGCTACAATGGCTAAAACCAGACCTTACCTTTCTGTAGTTGGGTTTTGGCAACTGGTTCCCCGATGGAATGAAATGAGTGTGGCAGAATGGGAATCACAGAGAAGGGGAGGGATGGGAAACAACCCAAAGGCAAGGGAATAGAGGGAGGGGAGAACAAAACGAGAAAACAAATGAGTGATGTGTGAGCATGGAGACCGAGGGGACCCGTATCCTAAGACAGTGGTGGTGGATCTATGGCACCGTGTGCCAGAGGGGGCCGTCAGAGCCCTCTTTGTGGGCACGCATGCTATCACCCCAACACAGAGTTTGCCCTGCCCAGCAGCCCAATGGCAGCGCTTCCTCCCTCCCCCCAGCACAGAGTTCGCCCTGCCCCTCTGCCCAGCAGCCCAATGGGTTTACTGCATGGCTGTTCTTGGACTTCAATTCCCAGAAACCCCAAGTCTCTGTGAATCCACACGAATGGGTTTACTGCAGTAAACCCATTCGTGTGGATTCACAGAGATTTGGGCTTCTGGGAATTGAAGTCCAAGAACAGCTGGAGTGCCAAGGTTCACCATCATGGTCCTAAGATCAGCACCATGCAGTAATCTCATTCGTGTGGATTCACAGAGACTTGGGCTTCTGGGAATTGAAGTCCAAGAACAGCTGGAGTGCCAAGGTTCACCATCATGGTCCTAAGATCAGCACCATGCAGTAATCTCATTTGTGTGGATTCACAGAGACTTGGGCTTCTGGGAATTGAAGTCCAAGAACAGCTGGAGTGCCAAGGTTCACCATCATGGTCCCAAGATCAGCACCATGCAGTAATCTCATTCGTATGGATTCACAGAGACTTGGGCTTCTAGGAATTGAAGTGCAAGAACAGCTGGCTGGAGTGCCAAGGTTCGCCATCCCAGTCCTAAGATCAGCACCGGCAGCCATGAATGAATGAATTGTTCTCTTGACAAGTCTGTAAAGTGAGCAGTTGGCTCCAAGCACAGGAGAGAAGTCCTGCCAGGAATATCAGATGGTGACTCAAATGGATATTTTGCTTTTTATCCTAGTTGGACCACAAGGATTGCCTTTTTTTTTTCTCCCCCCACAGGGCTTCTGCGCCCACAGAAATCCAGATGGGCTTCCCTGACACGGAAGAAACATCGTTGAAGAAACCTTCTGCATAGGACTGTAACCATCAGATACTCACTGGGACATGCGTGTCTAAAATTGCTGGGAAACACCTCCCATCGACACTAGCCAGACCGGTCATAGTTGAGGGATGATGGAAGTTGTTGTACCACAACATCTGGCCGGTGGAAGACTCACCGACGCTTGGGTTGACGTCAGAGAAACAGACTCTTGGCCTCCAACATTTGGAAATGTTCACGTCAAACAGTGGGGGACAAATTCCAGAATCCCAACCAGTGCCAGGTGGGGGATTTTGGGCCTCGGAATCCAAACCAAGCCACTTTCCAGAGGCCACAATCTCCCTGATCCAGTTGAGCTGGAAACCATAGCTGTTGTGCCGTGGAAATACCAGGAGGGTCAGAAGTGGTCCCAGGCCCCCTTCATCTGTGGCTCTGCTCGTTAAGTGGCCTTCCTCGTTAGCTTGCGTTCACCCGAGCTCGCCTTGCTCCGCATTTCCGCGACCCTTTTCTCCCGAGCTGTCTGTTTTAATAGGTTTGTTCAACGTTGGCTTTTTCTCCCTTTATTGCTAGCAATTGAGAAAAGCACTCAACGTGGTCTAGATGGAAAGGAGATGTGGGATGTTTCTCAGAGGCGTGCGCCCCGGCACACAAACACAGCGGCGGTATGTGACTTCCATAAACACACAAGCTTGGCATTTCAGATTTAATTAAACCCAAACGCTGGTGCGCGCGTGTTGTTTTTAATACACCAAGAAGAAGAAGCGGAAGAAGAAGGAGACTGGGAGACGGAAGGTCAGCAGTTCAATTCCTGAGTACAGCAGGACAGAATGAGCTCCCGTCTTTGTCCCAGCTCCTGCCAGCCTAGCAGTTCGAAAACAAGACATTGCACGGAGATAAATAGGGACCACTTCGGTGGGAAGGTAACAGTGTTCGGTGCGCTCCGGTGTCTAGTCATGCCTGCCACATGACCGCGGAAACGTCTGCAGAAGCAGACAGCGCTGGCTCTTCGGCTTAGAAACAGAGATGAGCACTGCACCCTAGAGTTCGATATGGCTGGCTTTCGAGCAATGGAAACCTTTACCTAAATAGGGACCACTTTGGTGGAAAGGTAAACAGTGTTTTGTGCACTCCGGTGTCGAGGCATGCCTGCCACATGACCAGGGAAACATCTGCAGACGCCCACAGCGCTGGCTCTTTGGCTATAAACAGAGATGAGCACTGAAGCCTAGAGTTGGATACGACAGGCTTTCGAGCAAGAGCGAGCTGGAAACCTGGGGTCTACCCAGTGCTGAGTCTGTTGTATTATCCGTTTATTCTCTCCTGCTGCCTCCAGTTATGATTCCCTGTAAAACACACACGCTAAATGCTCCCCTCTCAGGAAAAATAAGCTCTTATCTTCTCGCTATCAAGCCATGTCGCTTTCATATCCCTTTTTTTGGATCTTTCGGTACCTTTTCTTTGGTTGCAAATGTGCCGCCTGCTCTGTGTTTATCCCCTCGGTCAAAAGGCTTCAAAGGAGGGCTGGGAATAATAATGGCTTGCAAGAATGAGAAAGCGTTTTTCTCTTTTCCTTCCTCTTTTCTTTCTTTCTCTCCTTTCCCTGCTCAACGCTGATGGCCTCTGCTTGACTTCAATCCAGAGCAATTTCAACACAATAGCCGAATATTTTGACAGATTGGAGGCGGCTGGAGGTAATTCAGTCTCTTTAGAGACTGAATTATCCACTAACCAGCATCAGAGACCGGCAAAGCTACTTTGTGGACTACAACTCCCATCACTGGGCACGTTGGCTGGTGGCTCCTGGACGTTGTAGGCAAAACCAGTAACTTCTCCCCAGTTCCTGCTTGATTTTGCTTCTTCCTTGACTGAAGAGCTGCTTTTACATTTATAACCCTGCTTTTCCTTGAGGAGGACTTCGGTGGCTCAAGCGGTCAGGATGCCGAACTTGAAGAATGGATGATTGGAGTTTGACACCCGAGTACTGCATCGTAGAGTGAGCACCCGTCATCTGCCCCAGCTCCTGCCAACCTAGCAGTTCAAAAGCAAGAAATTGCAAGTAGATAAATAGGGACCGCTTCGGTGGGAAAGGATACAGCACTCCGGTGTCTAGGCATGCCTGCCACATGGCCACAGAAATGTCTGCAGATGCAGACAGCGCTGTCTCTTTGGCTATGAAACAGAGATGAGCACTGTGCCCTAGAATCGGATACGACAGGCTGTCGAGCAAGGGTGACCTTTACCTTTACCCTTTCCTTGAGGAGCTCAAGCGGTCTAACACAGCTCATCAAGACTCTCCTTTGCTCTCACAACAACCTTGCAAGGTAGGCTGGCAAGACCCGCATACAAGAAAGAGAATCAACAGACTCAGCAGAATTTCCGGTGTTTGAAGAAAGATATATAAAGCATCTTTGGAGGGGATCAAGATGAAGACGCAACATTTCCCATGTTGCAGTCTCTCTATGCTTCGCACGTCTCTTCCAGAGCTCCATGGGAAGCATCACAGCCCTGCTGGGATCCCTGCAAAACTGTTCCCGTGGGGCTTTTGGACTATCATACCCTTTAGATGACAAAGCATTACAGTATATGGCAACGTACGTCAGATGAAACTGTCTGGTGGGTTTGGGCAGGTGACCATGGAAATGTCTGCAGATGCAGATAGCGTACAGAGAGATGAGCACCATACCCTAGAGTCAGACACGACTGGCTTTCGAGCAAGGGTGACCTTTACCTTGACTAATTTTTAATTTGCTTTTTAAAATCCATCATGTGAAGAATTTGATTCTTTGATTCTACTCAACTTAAATCAGGAGTGCCCAAACTACAGCCTGGGGGCCAAATCCGGCCCCTTATGTCAATTCATCTGGCCCACAAAGCCCTCATCACTCCCGGAAGTGGAAGTAAAATGTGCCCATATGTGTTAGAGCGCTTGAGCTCCTCAAGGAAAGGGTAAAGGTAAAGGTCACCCTTGCTCGACAGCCTGTCGTATCCGACTCTATGGCTCAGTGCTCATCTCTGTTTCATAGCCAAAGAGACAGCGTTGTCTGCATCTGCAGACATTTCTGTGGCCATGTGGCAGGCATGCCTAGACACCAGAGTGCATGGAGTGCTGTTTCCTCTCCCACCGAAGCAGTCCCTATTTATCTACTTGCAATTTCTTGCTTTTGAACTGCTAGGCTGGCAGGAGCTGGGGCAGATGACAGGTGCTCACTCTACGATGCAGTACTCAGGTGTCAAACTCCGACCATCCATTCTTCAAGTTCAGCATCCTGACCACTTGAGCCACTGAAGTCCACTGAAGGAAAAGCAGGGTTATAAATGTAAAAGCAGCTCTTCAGCAAAGTAGAAAGCAAAATCAAGCAGGATGTTTCCCATATGGGCACGTTTTACTTCCGCTTCAGGGAGCGATGAGGGCTTTGCAGGCTGGATGAATTGGCATCAGAGGCCAGATCTGGCCCCCAGGACATAGTGACCAGCCCCCGGAACCACGTGACCAGCCCATGGCCCAAAAAGTTTGGGCACCCCGACTTAGATGGCCGGCCCTATTATGGCGCGCGCTGGTCTAGACCTCTTCGGATGCTAAAAACAGCCGGTCAACAAAATAAATCAACAAGATAATATGTGAATAAAGCCGCCGTCAGGGTTGAGATTGCTGGAAGAGTACGGGAAGCTGACCGAACGTTTCGGGAGGGCGACCGAAAATCAAAGCAGCAGGGACTACGTTTTTTTCTGGCCCAGCGAACGGAAATTACAGATTCCTTATCAACCCAGGGAGAGAAAACAAGCCAGCCCACCCCTAATTTGCTTATAGCATCCAACCAACTCATTCCTTAGAGCGCATGGTGCTCTTCCCAGGGGACAAGTTGCTAAAAAAGAAACAACATCTCAACTCCTACGCAGCCTTCGTTGTCAAAAGCGTTTTTCTCCCCTCTTATGCAAAATTTCCCCAAAAAATAAAAATGGAGAAAGCATTTATTATATTTTCAAAGGTAGCCGTTGCCAATGCTGCGGGCGCTGAAGAAAACCACGTGCAGAATGCGATTAGCAGTGTGTTAACAGAGCTGTTGATAAGCTAACAAGCCAGTCACGAGCCAGGAAATAATCACCTAAATAATCGTGGTGTTAGGCCAGCTGTGGATAGCACTTCCTTATAAATAACTCCTGCCGTTAAATAATTTTTTTCCCTCTCCATCCCAGGGCGTGAGAGAAGATGGAGGAACAGAACTTCTTCTTGGTGTTCTGCCAAATACAATTCCAAATATTGGCGATCCTCATGGTGACGGAATGCAGGACGGAATGAGCTCCCGTCTTCGTCCCAGCTCCTGCCAACCTAGCAGTTCGAAAGCAAGAAATTACAAGTAGATAAATAGGGACCACTTCGGTGGGAAGGTAAACAACGTTCTGTGCGCTCCAGGGTCTAGTCATGCCTGCCACATGACCACGGAAATGTCTGCAGAAGCAGACAGCGTTGGCTCTTCGGCTTAGAAACAGATGAGCACTGCACCCTAGAGTCGGATACGACTGGCTTTCGAGCAAGGGAAACCTTTACCTTTACCTTTTACATGGTGATCAGCCATGAAGACTGTCCTGAGAATATAATGCAGTGGCCTTTCATCTGTCTTCCGCATCGCAGCGCTGACACCCTATAGTACCACGGATCCAGTTTCATGGGTCACTTTCTGGTCCTGAGAGCCCTTTTGGCACACAAAGTCCTCATCATCATCCTCTGGCCAGGATGGATGAAGCTGCTGCCTTCCAACAAGAAGGATTCAAGTGGAATTTAACCCACTGGGGACCATAACCCTTGCCTGTGGACTTCAGCACCCAAGGCCGTTAGTCCTAAGGGTTTTCAGAGTGTGCTGATTCCAAATCTTAACTCAGAATTTGCCTATCATGTACAGATTTTAAGTTATAAGTGTGGTATATATTTTTACATGGGAACATTATAACTACTATACCTGTTGCCGCCTCAGCTGAATCACGTCCCCTGATGGCATGAATGTTCCAGCAGCAGCTAGGCATGTCTGGGCAAGTCAGTGAGCTGACATCAGAAATGAGTATACTGTATAAGGCAAGATGGACCAAGGGCTTGTCTCTAGTGCGAAACCATCCCATTGGATAGTACAGCTAGGGCATAGTGAGTCTGTTTTGAGCTAAAGATGAGTAGGCGCAGCTGTGATAAGAAACCGGACAATTTTTGCTAGGTTTGTGGCAAATATACCCCGCATGATCAACACAAGAACCTAACCAAGAGGGTGAGATTTGCTAACTTAAGATCCTGACATCCTAGGCAGAATCAGACTTCAGACTTAGACTCAGCACACTTAGTATAGGACACATGGATTAGACCGAGTAGCAGACAATATTTATCTTTTTTGGGATGCCAGTGTAATCAGCTTCCTTCCTGTGGTGGATTGTCTGTTATGCAATTGGTCACACGTCTGTCAGAAAATTGGCACCCAAATGATTTCGCTAGCAGCGCCAAGAGCACCAATTTGCCCATTTAGTGGTTTATGTGGACCGATTTGCGTGGCCATCATTACACACCCAGGGTTCTCCTTCTCCTTTGCACAGTTTCGAAACTGAACTAAACGAGCATTTCCCAAAATCTGGACATCTGAAACATTTTCCAAAAAAAAATCCCCCAACAACACCTGAAAGTAGCTATGACTCAAAACAACGCTGAAGAAAAAGATTGATGTTTGAAAGCGGAAGGGTTAAGAAAAATCCCCGCTTGGCTGAGATGTCTTAATCGGAAATGCTTCAAGCAGTGCTTCCCAAACTTTGGGTTTTGGACTTCAATTCCCAGAAGCCAAAGTCAGTCCATTGGCTGGTCAGTGCTTTGGGGACTTGACTTAGGCTTCTGGGAATTGATGTCCAATACCCAAAGTTTGGGAAACATGACTGACCATGTGGCAGGCATGCCTAGACACCGGAGTGCACGGAGTGCTGTTTCCTTTCCCACCGAAGCAGTCCCTATTTATCTACTTGCAACTGGTTCCCAACCGGGGATGTCCAGATGTCTCAAGTCTACAGCTCCCAGAAATGTTGGCTATGGAGAAGAATTCTGGGAGTTTTACTTGAAGAACATCTGGAGGTCTAAGACTGGGCACCACTGCACAAAATACCTGTAATAATCAATCACCCATGCTCAATGGAAAGACCCATAGATTGAAAGTCAGGAATTTGAGCAGAAATGCATAAATTCCGATTTCCCTCCTTTCCAGACAGGAAAGAGACAAGGATGGGCAAGGATTTTCTGCAAGGGGAGATGTAAAAATTTAAGCAAAGGGGGTGCTAAGTAAATAGCACTGGATGGGTGGTGGGTTGATTACTCATTCCCCATCCCTATCGTCAATCCTTCTCATCTCTCCTTGGCTCTGACAGTCCGTCTTGGGGGCCTGTAAAACTGGAGAGGAACCAGGTATCCGTCTGCCCACACGTTCTTCCTGAATACCACCACATGCTCAGCACTTCAACAACTTCCTACGTTTCGCTTTTTTGGTTGCTGGGTTGGGGGAAGAACAGAACTGAGCAACACGGGAAAAGATCCAGAGCAATGGAAGACAATTTCCAACTTCCAACCATCTCTAGCCCCTCTGCCCAAAAGACACACTTGTCAATTTCTGCTGCATTTTCTTAGGACGTAAAAGAATTAGGTTTTGAATGAAGCAATAATCCACATCTTCCTTCCTTCCTTCCATCCATCTACCTTAGGGTTGCCCAACCTTTTCAAGCTGGCGGCCGGGTCATGCTCTCTCAGTCATCTTTGAGGGCCGGATGGCCATTTTGCCTTGCCTGCACGATGGGGGTGGCCATTTTGTCCCAACAGCTTCAAAGGGGGCAGCCATTTTTTCCTCAAATGCCCTTGGAAGGGCAGGGGTCCACATAAAATGGTGTCATGGGCTGAATCTGGCCCATGGACCTTAGATTGGGAACCCCTGATCTATCTATCTATCTATCTATCGATCTATCGTTCTATCGTTCTATCTATCGTTCTATCTATCGTTCTATCATTCTATCGTTCTATCATTCTATCAATCGTTCTATCTATCTATCATTCTATCTATCGTTCTCTTTCTCTCTTACAGCCTACAACCTGCACAGTGCAACAAAAGATAAAATTTTAAAATGTAAATACCTAAAATGCAGTTAAAATGTACTATTTATAAAGCATATCTGAACAGAGCACTGAAAACCAGGGTGTGAAACTACTTTGAGGTGGAAAAATAGATCCCATGCTCCACTGATCTCTTCTGGGGGTGGAGGATACTAGGAGCATGACATCAGGGGAACTTCCACAGCAGGCTAGACCATAAACTCTAGTTGGGTTCGATATGGCAGTGAATGGTTCCCTCTCCATCTACTCAAAAGCCTGACGCAAGCCACAGAATGACGATTTGCATTCAGGTCATGCCTCTCCCTAGTAGTGAGAAAGTTCAGTTTGTTTTCCTCACAGCGAAAAGAAAAACACTCTCACTTGTGCTGGGGGGAGGCGGTATTATATCGCTAGAGATCTATAAACCTCCTACCTTTGCTCTGTTGATTGTGCAGTGAAGAGCGTTGTTTTCCTGATCGTACAGCAGGCTGAAATCTAAGGTCCCCAAAGCAGCTGGAAGAGATCAAGAAGGGAAAAAAGTATATTAAAAGAGAGGGAGAGAAAGATTTTTACTCTGTCTTTTGGAGTAATGGACTCAGCTTTAGAATCCAAAAAACTTCAGGGTAACACAGCATTTCCATTAATTAAAGCAAGGGGCCCAAACTACGGCCTGTGGACCAGATCCGGCCTCCGACACTAATTCATCCAGCCCATGTCGCCCTTGTTGTATTTTCCATCAATTGAGCTTCCTCACAACGACCCTGTAAAGTGGCCCAGTTGAGAGACACTATAATAATTTTGTGTCGGAAATTATTCCGGGCTGAAAGGATTTTTTGCGGAAGAAACTCCGCTCAGGGGACGCCGAAATGGGGCTCCTTTCGTGTCCCCAAGAGCTGGGACAGAGACGGGCCCTCAGTCCGTCATGCAGTACCCGGGTCTTGAACTGCTGACTTGCCAGCCTTCCACCTAACAAGGTGAGCTTCTTAACCACTGAGCCCCTGGCTGCTATCTATGGTTCTTTTACCCCTGCTTGAGAACTGCTGTCCTCAGAGGCTGTGGCTCTTTTTAATCGGCCTTGCGCAACGCATCTTTCCTTCCGCTCAACAAGCGCCAACCTCCAGGGCCGACCTGATGCTAGCCTGGATCTTACCAACCCCACACATGGCCCCGGGGGACAAAACCTGGCGTTCATGTTTGCAAAGTTCTTCCCCTCAAGGGAAGCTGTTGTTTTGCCTCCTGGCTGCATCCGGCAAAGCTTGATATGGACCTATTTAAATAAATAAAAAAACACGGGAAGGCACGGAGAAATCCACAGAGCCTCATTAAGATCCCAATTAAAGCATGCAAATAAACAGCCAATTTTCCAGTCTTTTGCAAAACGGGGCCCAGAAGGACAGCCTTGGAAAAACTGCATCCCTCGCTCGCTTTTGCTCTGCACCAATGGAGACCAAAACCAGAATTTGGGGAATTCCTCTTTAATCGGTTTGCTCCAGCTCGAACAAAGGGCCTGAACCACGCGATACCATTCCCATAGCATTCAATGGGGATCCGACACCCTCCATAGCAAGGAAAGGATGTAAAAAGCTGCACGGCTGAAGAAGTGTTAAGCATGAGCTGAAAAGCGAGAACGGTGTTGCCTTTACTACCAGGAAAAGGAGCTCACTGGACAAGGAAGGATGATCACAATAATGTTGTGTCAGAAATTATTCTGGGTTGAAAGGATTTCCCGTGTCTAGGCATGCCGGCCACATGTCCACGGAAACGTTTGCAGATGCAGACAGCGCTGGCTCTTTGGCTGTAAGCAGAGATGAGCACTGAACCCTAGAGTCGGATACGACTGGCTTTTGAGCGAGGGTGAACTGTGCCTTTACCTGCAGTAGACCTATACCTGCGTCCAGGATGACGCCTAGATTCCCCACCACCAAGCCTTTCCGTATGCCCTGATTCCCAAACAGCCCACCACCTTTCTCCTGGCGCATGCACATCTGGATTACATCTGGAGAGAGGTGAAGACGGGACTCCAAGCAAAACAACCAAGGTGGCTCCCAAAGCGTTCTGGTGGCAGGTTTCCTCTCCCAAGAGGTGGGGTGATGTGTAAGTAGGGCCCTCCAATCCCATGTACCTGTTCTTCATCTAGATCAGGGGTTGCCCAACCTTTTCAAGCCGGGTGCCGGGTCACGCTCTCTCAGTCAGCTTCGAGGGCCGGATGGCCATTTTTGCCCTGCCTGCACGATAGAGGTGGCCATCTCGTCCTGACAGCTTCAATGGGGTGGACATTTTGTTTCCTGAATGCCCTTGGAGGGGGGTGGGTGGGCACATGAAATGGTGCCATGGGCCGGATCCGGCCTATGGGCCTTAGGTTGGGAATCCCTGGTCTTGGTTCTAGCTATTTCTCTCAAAGATAGCCGTGTCAGTGGGCAAGCATCCGTTTTACAGGGTTGCTCTTTTAATGCCCAGGAAATTCTTGGATCTCAACCGGCACAATAAAGAAAAGACTGCCGTCTCCTGCCAAGATTGACAGATTGCGTTGCTTGGTTCAACATGCTTATTTGTTAAAAAGGAGAGATGTGCAGATAGCAAAATTACTTTCCCCCACTGTTTTGGCTGTTTAAAAAAAAAAAAAGACCACTGCAAGTTGAACGGAGCTCAGATATTTCTCAGTACCTTGAAGGTAAGAGGGAAATGTCAACATCTTCTGAACCAAAACAAATAAACAAGGAGAGGAAATTCTTTGCTTTTATATATCTAGGCCAGGGGTTCCCAACCTAAGGACTGTGGGCTGGATCTGGCCCACGGTGCCATTTCATGTAGGTCCCCCTCCAAGGGCATTCGAGAAACAAGCTGTTGGGACAAAATGGCCACCCCCATTGTGCAGGCACGGCAAAATGGCTATCCGGCCCTCTAAGCTGACTGAGAGAGCGTGACGCGGCCCCTGGCTTGAAAATATTGGGAACCCCTGAACTAGGCTGTAGATTTTTTTAAGGTAAAGGTAAAGGTTTCCCTTGCTCGAAAGCCAGTCGTATCCGACTCTAGGGTGCAGTGCTCATCTCTGTTTCAAAGCCGAAGAACCAGCGTTATCTGCTTCTGCAGACGTTTCCGTGGTCATGTGGCAGGCATGACTAGACACCGGAGCGCACGGAACGCTGTTACCTTCCCACCGAAGTGGTCCCTATTTATCTCCTTGCAATTTCTTGCTTTCGAACTGCTAGGTTGGCAGGAGCTGGGACGAAGACGGGAGCTCACTCCCATCCTGCAGTACTCGGGAATCGAACTGCTGACCTGCCGCTTCCCAATCCGCGTCTTAGCCACTTGAGCCACTGTTTAGGGAGTAGTAAAAAATAATATTTTTTTTGGTTCTATTTCATGTTTTATTCAATATTTTAAGAAAATCAGTAACTTCCACAAATTTAATCCCTCCGGGATGGAAAGAATCGAAGGTTTCAAAACCATCTGGAGGTTCATGAATACAGGACATATATATATATCTATCCAAGACTTAAGTCAGATGCGCTACTCCTTATTTTGGGGTGGCTGAGGTTCACTCATGGCCGAGGAAAATTAGCAAAATTAGAAATTTTCCTCTCGTCCGCATTGCCTTTGGGATTATCTATCAGGGTATTTTTCAAAACTAAATTCCTGGGCTCTCTAATGTTAGGCAACAAGAGCCACGGGATTCTTGCAGACACCGATAAAGACCCTCTATGGCACCAAAAGCTACATTTTCTCTTTGCCTTTCTCACTTCCGAGAGACCGATGGCTCCGCTCAGAAACCCAAATCAATTGCTTCCAAAGGGGCTTCTGAAATTAGGATAATGGGTGGAAGCTTTCCGTTCCCATTTATCAAAAACGTGGCGCGGCGTTGCTAACAGCTCCCCATCCCCCTGTGAGAAAGCCAAATATTGTGCATGAAATGCAGCTCTAGAGACCATTTCAGGTGATCTCTGGCGAGGATGATTTGCCATGGAAATCACAGCAGGATGCATTAAGGAGCTAAAACACACACACAGCGGAACAACATAAATATATTGAAGGGGGAAATCTACCGATATAGGAACCTAAGAGCGTCTCCGACAAAGGGACTGTACCAAAATGACTCTGGCGTCCAGAATTCAGGAAATCGGGGTCCATTCTGAACTGGACTCTGATTCCTACGACGGCTGAAAATTTCACAGCAACAGCCCATTGCTGTTACAGGGGTTCCCAATCTTTTCAAGCCAGGGGCTGGGGTCACGCTGTCTCAGTCAGCTTTGAGGGCCAGATGGCCATTTTGCCCTGCCTGCACAATGGGGGTGGCCATTTTGTCCCAGCAGCTTCAAAGAGGTGGGACGTTTTGTTTCTCGAATGTCCTCGGCGGGATGGGAGGGCCACATAAAATGCCACCGTAGCCCAGATCCAGCCCAAGGGCCTTAGGTTGGGAACCCCCTAAGATGAACTGCTCCTGGCTGTGGAAGCTTCATGAAACCATCACAGCTTGCAGCCATTACTAGTCACAACGTCTGATCAATGGATGACATTGCAGCAACGGTCCCCAACTGGCAGTCTCCGTGTGTGAAGGGATACCACTTCCATCGACCCCAACTAGGATACTAAGAGTTGCTCTTGGGCACGCCTGGAAGGTGACCAGTGGGGGGAAAGGCGACATAAAATGAGTGCCTCATATATTTAAACCACAGAACCTGAGGCTGTACAATGGAACACTCTCCTCCGTGCACAAGCAAAAGGGTGAAAATCCTGGGCCCATCTGTTCAAATCACACCTTAAACCAGATCAGGCGTCGTTGTCCTTGAATGACCCTTGCTGCGCGCACGGGATAAGTGGTTTGCATTAGACATCAAGATCTGGAGTGAGCCCTCCGGCTCAGGTGATGGATGGAGGGACTATGTGCTCAGGGATTCCCCCCTCTTGATCCCGAGGTCACCTTCAACCATCCAGCTGCTCAGCGCATGGAGGGGCATCAGCTTTGCCAGGACGCATCAGGGACAGAATATACACAAGTGGATGGTGGTCCTTGAAGAGTTTCATCTACTGTTCACCGGATCGGGATCACAAACTGAGCCATGGGCTCGAGTTATTCCAATACAATCCTTCCCAGTAATTAAATTATTCTGGGTTGAAAGGATTTTTGCTGGAGAAACTCCATTCAGGGGATGCCCGAATGAGGCTCCTTTCATGTCCCCAAGATCTTTTCTCCACTAAAGTGGTCCCTATTTATCTACTTGCAATGTCTTGCTTTCAAACTGCTAGGTTGGCAGGAGCTGGGACAGAGACGGGTGCTCACTCCGTCGTGCAGCACTCAGGTCCCGATCTGCCGACTTGCCGACCTTCCAGCTAACGAGGCGAGCTTCTTAACCACTGAGCCACCGCTGTCCCTTACTTCCCAATAAGCTGAGACGCTTTGTATATTTACACAAACAAAGGCAACGGCTCCTGCCTTCACATCCATCCAAATTAATGACCGTATGTCAATTCTGGTAGTGCCTTCTGTTCTTTTGGAGACAATGCGAAAGGTTACTCCCAAGATAATCTGCTTCGGTGTGGGCGCTCGGCAGATCTCTTTGACGGGATCAGTCCAAAGGCTGACAGGGGATTGGATAGATTAGCTCGCTACAGTAGAAAACAAATGCAGGTCCGATAACCTTCAGCTGGGCAGATGGAGGGACAGGGAGCATTGCTTTCTTCTACTATATGCCGTGCAGGAGGTTGCCTTCCATTGTGGCGCGTGCTTTGAATGTGCCTTCACCGCAGGAGTTCCTTTGAAAGGTTCACAGAATATACCTGTTTCTTTCAAAACACAAAGACAGATTTTTTCCCCCCTGGCTGCTCTAAGAAACTCCCAGGAAAGGGATCTTTGTGGCGAACCACACTGGGTTGCTTTGTTTCATTTTCCTGAACTTTCTGGGGGCTGGGAGCACTTCAGCATTGTGGGAGCTTTGACATGTTCACCCATGCCCAGGCTAACACCAATGTCAATTGCCGGCTCAGAATCAAAACGGCTTCCTTGGATTTAACTAATAACATCTACGTTTTATTCAAAGACAAGTGATATTAGGAAAAGGTGGAGGCAGCAAGACAAGAGAAAGAACAAATATGATTCCAAAGTGGAAGCCACAGACTTGAGTCTTCAAGGGTTGTTAATGACTGGATATTTTGGAGGTCATCCGTCTGTCTGCCCATCCAACCAACCGTCCAGCCAACTGACCGATCGACCGACCGACCGAGGAAGACTATGACCGGGTCACCTGTACACCTGCTGCCTACTTCCACCATCTAATCATCACCCCACAGTGGGCGAGACGGACACGAGAGGGAAAAGGTTGTCAACAGACACTGACAACCTTTGGTTTTTGGACTTCAATTCCCAGAAGCCTAAGTCAATTCTCCAAAGCACTGATCAGCCAATGTACTGACTTAGGCTTCTGGGAATTGAAATCCACCCCTGTGGGTTGTGGGCCCCACCTTGGGAACCCCTGCCCTCTACCAGTGATGGCGAACCTTTTAGAAACCAAGTGCTCAAACTGCAACCCCAACCCCACTTATTTATCACAAAGTGCCAACATAGCAACAGGGGAGGAAGGAAACGCTCCCATTGGGCTGCTGGACAGAGGGGCGGGGCGAATTCTGTGACGGCATGACTGCATGTGTGCCCATAGAGAGGTCTCCGAGTGCCACCTGTGGAACACATGCCATAGGTTCGCCACCACTGCTCTAAACCTTTCTCTGAATATGAGTAGGTTGGTTTTCTTGCAATGGGAACAGCCTGGATCACCGAAATTATTTAACTTTACTCTGTGGTGGCTCAAGTGGCTAAGACACTGACTGGGAGGCGGAAGGTCAGCGGTTCGATTCCCGAGTACTGCAGGACAGAACGAGCTCCCGTCTTTGTCCAGCTCCTGCCAACCTAGCAGTTTGAAAGCAAGAAATTGCAAGGGACCACTTCGGTGGGAAGGAAACAGTGCTCCGTGCACTTCGGTGTCTAGTTACGCCTGCCACATGGCCACGGAAACAGACAGCGCTGGCTCTTCGGCTTTGAGAGATGAGCACTGCACCCTAGAGTCAGATACGACTGGCTTTCGAGCAAGGGGAACCTTTACCTTTACTTTCAAGGATTTAACACGCAATGTAAAGGAGCTGCTGGATTCGGCAAATTTCTTCATATTCTGCGAATGGAAAGAAGCTGAGATTTTGAATAAACTGGATGCGAAAGGCGCCGAAAATGGCAACTCTCCCTATTTCCAAAACATCATGGCGCTGTGTTACCTTCATTCTATCGTACCCACCTTCGTTCTAAACTAAACAGCCTCATATACTGTGGTTTCTCCTCTAATTACGGAGTTGCCCTCTCATTACTTTGATAGCCTTCCCCAGCTACTCCAAACCCCCTGGTAGAGCCAATCCTGCTTCTTAGCCTAGCTCATGACAGGTAAAGATTTCACGAGAAGTACTTCCAAAAATACTTAAGCCCCCTCCACCACACAAACACACTTATCAATCCACAGGCACAATTATATTTCACCATCTTAAATAGTCCCCCGGTGTCTTAGGCAATTAAGCGTTCCATAATTTCAATTGAAAGCAGGGCTTTACAATTTTCTTTCCGTGCCTCTTTTTTATGGCGTTCGACTCCCAGAGCAGAGAATTAAAGGAGAAAGAAATAGGTTTCTTTCTTTTTTTATTAAAAAAAAACCAGAATATATATCTAAAGACAAAAACAAGAAACAGCAAATTGATGAGATGGGGACGCAGGAATGGAGGCGGACGGCAAAAATGGATTTGTCAAAGATGACTAAAGGTGAAGAAGGAGCAGACCAGAGAGGCCGACGACGCATGAGGCATGGATTTAAACCACTGTTTTTCAACTTTGGAGCGCAATGCATTGTTGGTATGATGATGGTTTTTTTTGTTGATGTGGAGGTGCTCATCAGTCCCAATAGCCATGCCCGGAAGGTGAACAGCCCACAGAAGCAGGCAAAGCTCATTAAAAGGGATTTAATGAAATAAGTTGGGAAGGGAATCAATTAATATGAAAAGAGAAAAACAAATAGAAACTGTATTAAGACAACAAGGAAGGCAGTTCAAGCTCATTTAGCAGGGGCAGAGAACGTTCCAGATATGATGTTCCAGGCTTCAAGCGAGGGGATTTTGGATCATGTGGGGTGAACATTGGGGAGAACGTCCTGATAAAACAGGCCAGCCCTAGAACATTCCAGACCAGGCGCTGGACAGGCACAGGACCCATAAGTGTGAATCCCAGAAGCCATGACGAAGAACCCAATAACTGTCTGTGACAATCACACTGAAAATACTGTAAACAGGGGCCGTGGTGGCTTAGTGGTTAAGACAATGAGGTTGACATTCAGCCGTTCGAGACCCAAGCACCCCATGAGAGAGTGAGCTCCTGTCGTCTGCCCCAGCACCTGCCAACCTAGCAGTCCACACTTGAGTCTTGCTTGGATTAGGTGTCCAATGGTTGATTGCTTTGATACTGTCCTAATTCTTCAAGTGTTCCAGGACGTTTTCCAGCTACCTTATCAAAACTCGACTCTTGAACGGCCATTGCCGTGTCATCCACACAGATGAAAATTTTTGTATTTTCAGGAACATGTGTGTGTGTGCGTGCGTGCGTGCATGCGTGTGCGTGCGTGTGCTTACAGTGCTAGAGACGATACACTTCCTTGGGCAGTCCGTTCTTCTGCAACCTCCATCGGCTGTTCTTTCCATTCATCGTTGCATAGGATCTCCAGTCGTGAAGGAAGCTGCCAATTACCATAGTAAGCTTGTTATCTTTGATAAGATTATTGATTTTACGGAGCAGAATCCTATGATCGACAGCATCATGCACTGCAGTTAGGTCAATGGAAGCCACTCCCGAAATTAGCCTTATTTCAAAGCCATCTTCAATGTGTTGCTTAAGGCATTTGATCGCAACCTGACCTGCCCAGCCCGAAGCCTGTCTTGCTTCTTCATGAGCTTTCCATCGATAAATTCAGAGGGAAAGATCATGAAAGAGCAAGCATGCTTCAGGCCGGGCAGGCCACCTTGTGGTAAGTTTTAAGCCCTTAAAGAAAGACCAATGGTCCGGAGGAGCCACATTGACCATGTGGTTTCAAATCAAATCTTTATTACAGTCCAAGACCAGCATAGAACCTGAAGTCAAACTGTCTTGCAAAAAATGGCTACCAGACTCCACTTCCAGGTACTAAACTAGGGGTGCCCAAACTACGGCCTGGAGGCCGGATCTGGCCCCGATGCCAATTCATCTGGCCCGGGAAGCCCTCGTTGCTCCCAGAAGGCTTCAAAAAAGGCGCCACCCAGGACCCACTGACAACCTATGAAAATGTAATCCAGCAATGTCAGCACGTTCTAAGCCACGAGACCAACCCTCATACCAGATCCTTCCAAGCCATGGTTTCACCGTGTGGTTTAATCCATGTTGTATCAGACAGGAGTTTCAGGACCCTGGATAGCTCCAAGATGTAAAGGTTTCCCTTGCTTGAAAGCCAGTCGTATCCGACTCTAGGGTGCAGTGCTCATCTCTGTTTCTAAGCCGAAGAGCCAGCGCTGTCTGCTTCTGCAGACGTTTCCGTGGTCATGTGGGAGGCATGACTAGACACCGGAGCGCACGGAACGCTGTTGCATACAGTCTACTATAGGGTCCACATCTTACAGAGCAAAACTCACAAAAGAATTGAAACCCAGGTGCCTCACTCTACATGGACACCACTTCCCAGGCCATCAGGAACCCAACCTGGTTTCGATTCCTGTCACCTTCCAAGCCTACACATAAGGTCCCTATTTATCTCCTTGCAATTTCTTGCTTTCGAACTGCTAGGTTCGCAGGAGCTGGGACAGAGACGGGCGCTCACTCCGTCGTGTAGTGTTCAAGTTTCGAACTGCTGACCTGCCGGCCTTCCAGTCAGAGTCTTAACCACTTGAGCCACAGTAGTCCCTTTTATCAGCACAAAGCAACAGTAAGCTATGAAAAATGGGAGGCAGCAGGGAAAGCGGAAGACCTATCGTGAGACGGATTGATCCAATCAAGGAAGCCCCGGGTTTCAATTTTCTAGCACTTAAAAGGGGCCACCAAATGCTGAATATTGTGAAGGCCACCAATTCACAGAGTCACCGTACACTGTTTGATGGCACCTTGCAACTCACAACACGGAAATGCCAGGGCCTGACACGGGGATGTAGTGTCTGCAGAGTAAGGCTGTAATGCCAAGCTGTGCCTCCACCGAAACAGAGATCGAGATGTCCTTTGGAGATGAATTTTCCTGTGAAAGTCATCCAAAATTACTTTGCATTACAATAGACGGCACTCCCGGAAACACACTTTACATAATGCATGTAGCATATGGAGGGGAACCCCTTTCACAGAGTGGCAGAGGAGAGCATAATCTCGGCACATCAAAAAAAAAAGTCCTGCTGCTACAGACATACAAGTCCTAGATCCGTGATGGTGAACCTTGGCACTCCAGATGTTCTTGGACTTCAATTCCCAGAAGCCACCCTGTGAATCCACACAAATGGGTTTACTGCAATTCATCTGGCCCGCGCTGCTCTCGTCGCTCCTGGAAGCGGAAGTAAAACGTGCCCGTACAGTTAAGGCTCTTCCGGGTTAACCCTTCCTCCATACGGGTGCATTTTACGTCCGCTTCTGGGAGCGATGAGGGCACTGTGAGCCAGATGAATCGCAGTAAACCCATTTGTTTGGATTCACAGGGTGCTTGGGCTTCTGGGAATTGAAGTCCAAGAACATCTGGAGTGCCAAGGTTCACCATCACGGTCCTAGATCTACTACACCACCATCTGAATTTCCCCACATGTATTCAGGAAGTGCTGGGATGGATGAAACCCAAGAACCCTCCAAGGCAGGGATGGTGAACCTTGGCACTCCAGCTGTTCTTGAACTCCAATTCCCAGAAGCCCACATCTCTGTGAATCCACACAAATGGGTATGCACAGTAAACCCATTTGTGTGGATTCACAGGGACTTGGGCTTCTGGGAATTGAAGTCCAAGAACAGCTGGAGTGCCAAGGTTCGCCATCATGGCTCTAAGGCATCATAAGGTCTCTCTCGTATCCATTTATAGGGTTCGGTGCTCATTTCCGTTTATAGCCAAAGAGCTACCACGGTCTGCGTCTGCAGACGTTTCCATGGACACGTGGCAGGCAGGACTAGACACCAGAGCCCGTGGAATGCTGTTACCTTTCCTGCCAAAAAGATACCTATTTATCCACTTGCAATTTCTTCCTTTCAAACTAGTAGATTGGCAGGAGCTGGGACAGATGAGTGGAGATCACTCTGTCGCACAGCACTCGGGTCTTGAACTGCTGATCTGCCGACCTTCCAGTTGCCAAATTCAGTGTCTTAACCACTAAGCCACCGCAGTCCCAAGAACCCTCTAGCCTAGCATCCTATGAGAGCAATAAGGAGGATATGAGAGTAAGGATATCTCCTGATTATACTCCTCAGCATAAAGCCTCTAGTGCTGGAAAGCAATCTGTAGTCACCGAGACTTAGAGATACTGATACCTTTATCCTGCACATATCTCTTTAATCCCCCCCTGTTATGATCATCGAAGTTGGTGGCATTTACAACTTCCTTTTAAGGGCAGCAAATCCCCATGTTTTAATTATTCTGATCTAAAATTCCTGACTATTCGGCCCTAGTGAATTATTCCACCGCCCCACAGTATGCCATTTCCGAATCTGAATCCAGGTGATCCTCATGGCGATCAGCCACGAGAATATAATGCCGTGGCTTTCCATCTGCCTTTTGCATCGCAGCGTGACACCCATAGTACCACTGATCCAGTTCCACAAGTCACTTTCTGGTCCTGAGACCTTTGGGCACCCAAAGTCCTCCTCAGCCCCAGGCCAGGACGGATGAAGCTGCTGCCCTTCATCAAGATGGAGTCAAGTGGGATTTAATCCACTTGGGGACCATCACCCTTCATAGTAGACTTTGCCACCGAAGACGTTAGAGCTCAGGGTTATCAGGTTAGTTATCCATCGCCTGACACTTGGTGTTGAGTCACTGGCAGTAGGGTCAACTCCAGTGGTGGCGAACCTATGGCACGTGTGCCAGAGAGGGCACTCAGAGCCTTCTATGTGGGCACAGGCACCGTTGGCCCAGCACAGAGCTCACCCTGCCCCTCTGTCCAGCAGCCCAATGGGAGTGCTCCCTCCCTCCTCCAGCACAGAGATTGCCCCACACAGATGCCCAGCAGCCCAATGGGAGCACTTCTTCCCGCCGCCGCCCCAGCACAGAGTTCGCCCCACCCCTCTGTGACATGGACAAAAGGTTCGCCATCACTTTACTCTATTACCATAGCAGGATAACCTGACCAGACAGACACAGGATGACTAGAGAGAGAGAGAAACGTTTTCCCCCCTATCAGAATATTAGATGCATCTATCGTGTCCATATGTGAGCTAAAGAGCTCCAAACGTTGTAAATTTTATTTGTAGAAGAGTTGCTACAGAAGCTCACCCATTAGTCTTTTCTGCCTTTTCAGCTCCATAATGGTGTTTTTCTTTCAGGGACGCAGTTGGGCATCGAGAGGCAGAGATAGAGAGGGAGGTCCACGAAGCAAAGCAAGTTAGAAAAGGTACCGCACAAAAGCACATATAAGACTCAATCGCAGGTAATGTCTGCTATAAGGAATAATGACAATTGAATGTTTGGATGAAACAAGCGGCATTCTGCTTGCAAGGGGGAAAAGATACTGATATTTCTCCAAAGAAACGCAGCCGCAGCGTATCCTGAAATGGTTTCCCTTAAAATATTGCCAGATAGACTTGGATGAGGAAGGTCAGCAGTTCGATTCCCGAGTACTGCAGGACGGAATGAGCTCCCGTCTTTGTCCCAGCTCCTGCCAACCTAGCAGTTTGAAAGCAAGAAATTGCAAGTAGATAAATAGGGACCACTTTGGTGGGAAGGAAACAGTGTTCCGTGCGCTCCGGTGTCTAGTCATGCCTGCCGCATGACCACGGAAACGTCTGCAGCAGCAGACAGCGCTGGCTCTTCAGCTTTGAAACAGAGATGAGCACTGCACCCTAGAGTTGGATACGACTGGCTTTTGAGCAAGGGAAATCTTTACCTTTACCTATTTCTACCAAATAAAAAAAACCAAGGTCTTCTTGATCTTGCCAGACTGGATGCTAAAAAATCTCTCTGATCAGGAAGGCTATCCTAAGAATAAATAAGGAGAAAATCATACTTCATTTAAATATATGGGGCAGGGGTTCCCAACCTTTTCAAGCCGAGGGCCAATTCACACTGTCTCAGTCAGCTTCAAGGGCCGGATGGCCATTTTGCCCTGCCTGCATGATGAGGGTGGTCATTTTGTCCCAGCAGCTTCAAAGGGAGTGGCCATTTTGTTTCTCGAACACCCTTGGAGGGGTGAGGGACCACATGAAATGGCACTGTGGGCCAGATCTGGCCCAGGTTGGGAACCCATGATATAGAGAGCTAGAAGAATGTGTTAGTCGCACAATGAGAAGCAAAAGGTGAAGAGCACGACAGCTGATCAATCCAAGATAAAATCGACAGGAAAAGAAGTAAAGGAAGGATAATTTCCTTTCTGAACATATCAAGGGAACGATTTAAACCAGAAGTTCTCAACCTTTTTAAGCCGGGGGCCAGGTCACGCTCCCTCAGACAGCTTCAGGGGCCGGATGGACATTTTGCCCTTCCTATACCCCATGGCACTTCCTAGTGTGATGGAGGAGGTGGGGGGGGGCACATGAAATGATGCTGTGGGCTGCATCTAGCCCAAGGGCCGCAGGTTGAGAATCCTTGGTTCAAACCTATTGAACCCAAAACTGGAACAGCTAAAACGGCGTGCCTGCCAGCGTTTCTCATTTGAGACTCGGATCCCACCGGCTGGCTAAAAATACACAAATTTGAAGAACACTTTCATCAATTGGGAAAAAAATGTGATGGAAAGTTTTGCAAATCAAAATATGAATGATTTTTGTGGGTGGGAATGAGGAGTCCAAGAACCAGAAATGGATAAGAACACGGGGAGGATTCTGCCACAGAAGGGAAACCCGGCAAGTTTTTTCACCCAGTAGCAATGGTTTCCTACAATCAAGTAATGGTTTTCTACAAACGCCACGATCTGGAGCCAAACTGGGAGGTTCAGGCCTAAGAGATCTGCTACAGGCCCTGGTTCCCACACTTGGGTGTCCAGATGTGTTTAGATTACAATTCCCATCACGCAGAACACCAAGTTGCCTAGGACTCCTTGGAGGTGCGTGAGAGACGTTTGCACCCAACAATTTCCCAGGGAACTACGGTAGTAAGTTAAGACACGGATCTTGACGTCCGGAAGGTCGGCAGGTCAGCAGTTTGAGACCCGAGTGCTGCAGGACAGAGTGAGTGCCCGTCTTCTGTCCCAGCACCTGCAGTTCAAAATTGAAAGAAATTCCAAGATTACTTTTGTTTCTGGATCCCTGAACCGGTCACTGATCACACCAGGCGCGCCATTCCGGGGCAACGCGGCCCCCAAAGCCGCTTTCCCCAAGCTCTGAGAAGAAGACGGCCTGTTAATATTATTTATTTTATGCACGTCTCTTTTCTGTCCCTTGCCTCCTCCTCCTCCTCCTCCCAACCGAAGAGGGAGAATCAGACACATAAAAATAGCAGCAAAGCACATATGTTCACCCAAACTGATGTCTCTCAATCATGTCTAAAACTTCCCTCTTCCTGTTTTCCGAACCACCCACTGAACCCCCCCTTCCTTTTTTTGCTGAATTCTTGGCATCGCTCGAATGCAACCGGCAGTCCTTTAAATCCTTCGAGACCATCAACAGCTGCTGGGGACTTTTAGTAGTTGTCGTATTATTATTATTGTTATTATTATTATTACAGGGAGTTTGGCTGCTTAATGATCTGCAATGGTGGACGGATGGCGTATTCTCTCTCCTCCCCTGTAAAATCAAGATTATTGGTTATTGTTATTTTTGCAGAGTCATTCCAGGAAGATGCTACCTAAATGCCTCCTCATCGGAGGTCACCGATCCAGCCGCAAGACTTCGAAAGCAGACAATGCAATCAATGTTTTAAATTCTACATTATGACATCTGTTTGCATGGACTTGGGACACGATGGGGGAGAAGAAAAATCTCTGCTTCAGTTTCTGCCGGCGGCGGAAAACTAACACCTGTTAAAATTCCTGTAGTGAAACGGTTGCTTTAAGGGCAGACGGTTCAAGCACTTTTCTGGTCAAGGGAAAGGTCCCCCTTGCTCAAAAGCCAGTCATATCCGACTCTAGGGTCCAGTGCTCTTCTCTGTTTACAGCCAACGAGCCAGTGCTGTTTGCATCTGCAGACGTTTCCGTGGACACGTGGCAGGCAGGGCATGACACGGAATGCTGTCGCCTTCCCCACCGAAGCAGTAGCTCTTTACCTACTTGCAATTCCTTGCTTCCGAACTGCTAGGTTGGCAGGAACTGGGACAGAGACGGTAGCTCACTCCGGCCATGCAGCACTCGGGCCTCGAACGGCCGACCTGCCAATTTTCAGTCGTCAAGTTCAGCATCTTAACTTCACGGTTT
Source organism: Bradypodion ventrale (assembly GCA_035047345.1). Taxonomy (NCBI): domain Eukaryota; kingdom Metazoa; phylum Chordata; class Lepidosauria; order Squamata; family Chamaeleonidae; genus Bradypodion; species Bradypodion ventrale. The sequence goes on from JAWDJE010000012.1 coordinate 12,783,258, forward strand.
TACCCCGAGAAATTCGCGCATGTGCGGAAGCTTCCCTTAAACCCCTTTAAAACATCCAGCAGCACCTGGCCTGCACATGCAGCTGCCATGGTTTTAATTCCAAAGAGGCCTCTTGTCCGTTCGCTCTTGCCAACTCCCAGATGTGCATTTCCTCTTGGATCCACAGCTGTTTTGTTTCTCTCTACGCAGCTGAGACGAGCCACCTCTGCCAAGAAAAAATGAGATTTCTCCACCAGCATCCTAAAAACCTTCAAAGCCATGTGAGGAGGAGATGAGCAGGACATTTTATGAAACCTATAAACCAAAGCAAAGATCTGCCCTCTTGACTCCTTGCAACAGCAAGCTGGAAAATCTCCTTTAAAAAATAATAATCTTTAACACATTCCTAACAGGTCAACTAATAGGGACTGTGGTGACTTTGTGGTTAAGACCCTGAGCTTGAAGACTGGAAGGTCGGGGTTCGACACCCGAGTACTGCACAATGGAGCCATGCTAGGTTGAGGGTATTCTGGGAGATGTAGTCCAAAATGTAACAATGGAGTACAGAGAGAGTGCTCTGTCCCAGCTCCTGCCAACCTAGCGGTTCAAAAGCAAGGCATTGCAAGTAGATAAATAGAGACCAATTCGGTGGGAAGGTAAACAGCGTTCTGGGCACTTCGGTGTCTAAGTATGCCTGCTACATGTCCACGGAAATGTCTGCAAATGCAGACAGCACTGGCTCGTTGGCTGTAAGCACAGATGAGCAATGAACCCTAGAGTTGGATACGGCAGGCTTTTGAGCAAGGGAGACCTTTACCTGACAGGTCAACTAGGCAGGCCTTTTTGAGCAATGGGCAATGGCTATCTTGTTTAAGACTAGGACGCCTGTCCGCGAGGCAAGGCAATAATTAGCCACGTGTCAATATAAGATGCCGTATTTAGTAGAATTTAGTAAAAATATCTGAACAATTATTTTCAAAGCAAACGAGTATGTTGTGGAATGATTCATTTCTTTCCAAAAATCCAAGCATGGCAATATTGGGAGGAGATGGCAGAGGGCCGTCTGCTGGGAAAGCCATTTTTCTAGAGTCTAGAACAATGGTTCCCAAAGTGGGGCCCAGGCCCCACAGGGTGATCTCAATTCCCAGAATCCTAAGTCAGTACACTGGCTGGTCAGTGCTTTGGGGAATTGACTTAGAGCAGCTTTCAGGAATTGAAGTCTCAAAAGGGAAACGCTGTGTCTGGACCAGGGGTTCTCAACCTTTTTAAGCCAGGGGGCCATTGGGTCACACTCCCTCAGAAAGCTTCGGGGGCCAGACGGCCTCCGGTGACCCCATGCTAAGGTGGTGAATGCTAAGAGCTATAGTCCGACCATGTTGGGAAGCCAACGCTTTGCCCACCGATCTCTGATCCCACGCAATACCTCCGTTCCCCACTGCTATTTCCTGTGGGTAGCATTTATATCATGTATCAGAGAGCCATGGGTCACCAAACCCTCTTCTTCTGCCATATCCAAATTCAAATATTGGCGATCCTCATGGCGATCAGACATGAAGACTGTCCTGAGACAGTACCACTGATCCAATTCCACGAGTCCCTTTCTGGTCCTGAGATCTTTTGGCACGCAAAGTCATCATCATCATCATCATCTCCAGGCCAGGATGGATGAAGTTGCAGTCGTCCGTCAAGAGGGATCCAAGTGGGACCATTCAATCCACTTGGGGACCATCACCCTTCCCTGTGGACTTTGAGGCTGTCAGTTCTCAAGGTTGTCAGGTTAGTTCACCGCCGCCTGATGTTCGGCGTTGAGTCTCTGGCAGTAAAAATAAATTTCATATCAGAAATTACTCTGGCTTGAAAGGATCTTTGCTGGAGAAACTCCCATCAGGGGATGCCCAAATGAGTCTCTTTTCACGTCCCCAAGATCCAGTGTGCAGCACTCGGGTATCGAAACCCAACCTTCCAGTCTCCAGGCTCAGTGTCTTAACCACTAAGCCACCGCAGTGCGGCAGTTGCTGGCAGTAGGGTCTACTCTATTACCATAGCAGGATCACCTGGCCAGACAGAAGACCAAACCCTCAAAGAAGTCCATTCTCATGTTCAGATACAACCTTGGACTCATCAACATTGGTGTATGAGCATGTGTCCACACACTCAGGAGAAGGACTCCAGCAGGAGTGATTCGTGATAGTAAACCTATATCTGGTGTGGTTCTGCCCACACTGCCACACACAGGCCCATGCTGGCCATTTGGGACACATGGACAAGTCCCGGTACGCCCCAGTGACTGGTGCCCCCCAGAGGTGGGCAGACGTATGTCACCTGGTGGCTACAATCCATGACGTCATGCAGTGCCCATCCATAGGCGCCACCCCCTCCCTCCCTGCCCAGCGCCCTTTTAGCATAGCCAGCACACCCCTGGCCACACATCGAAGCCATTCAAATCATCAGTCCTCTTCCACAAGCTAAGAATGCTAGCGTGGGAATGCAAATGGGGAAAGTTACATTTTGGACTACATCTCCCAGAATACCCTTGACCTAGCAATCATACCTGTCAAGTATCCCGTATTGGCTGGGATTTTTCATATTCCAGCGCTCGTTCCTCCCCTTTCCCGGCGCCGTCCCATATTTTGAACAGTGGGGAAAGGGGTTACTGCGCATGCGTGCCCATCAGAAGCAGTTCTGCACATGCACAAAGGAGTTGTTGCTGCGCATGCACGCCTGGGCCAGAGGAGATCCCGTATTTTCCGGAGCAGCGCTTGATGGGTATGCCTAGCATGGCTGATCATTGTAATTCTGACACTCTCTCTCTCTGTGGTTTGGAAGAATCATGTTGCTGCTTATCTATGCAAGAGCGCCACGCGTTCAGAGAGCACATGGCGTTCAACACTAAAACAAGTGGGTTAGATGATTATTCTGGGGTGGTTTTCTTCCACCTGAGAAAGGATAATCTCAAGAGAAGATGAGAAAGAGCTGGAAAAACCTTAGTAGCATGGGAATAAGAATTGTCATAATCCATCGGCGCACCTTTTCGTCTCTGAAACAAGGAAATTTATGCCCTAACAGGGAAACAGGCAACCAACAGGTTCAACAGATGACCTCCGTGCGTTCCGGTGTCTAGTCCTGCCTGCCACATGTCCACGGAAACGTCTGCAGACGCAGACAGCGCTTTAAGGCTCTTTGGCTATAAACAGAGGTGAACACTGAACCCTAGAGTTGGATACGACAGGCTTTTGAGCCAGGGCGACCTTTACCTTTACTTCTACTTCTATGGCTTAGCTAAGAGGTGTTTTTCTCATGGCTGTGAGCCGGAAAAAGAATTCTCAGTTTGGAAATAGAGATGATCATGGGCTCTAAAATCACAGCATATCAAGCGCCCCAGAGGTTCGGGTCGGGCAAAGCCATTGGTCCCAGAAGTTCAAACTATTGTTTTCTTCCAAAGGGGGAAATCCAAAGCTCTCCTGACCCAAAACAAAGGTTTCCCTTGCTCGAAAGCCAGTCGTATCTGACTCTAGAGTTCAGTGCTCTGTTTACAGCCAAAGAGCCAGCACTGTCTACATCTGCAGATGTTTCCGTGGACATGTGGCAGGCGTGACTAGACACCTGAGCGCACGGAATGCTGTTACCTTCCCCGACAACGTGGTCCTTAAAATGGATACCTTACCAGTTCAAAATGCTAGTAAAGCAGATGATGATGATGATGATGATGATGATGATTTTGTGTCAGAAATTATTCCGGGTTGGAAGGATTTTTGCTGGAGAAACTCCTTTTATGTCCCCAAGGTCTTTCCCCCGCCAAAGTGGTCCCTATTTATCTACTTGCAAAATCTTGCTTTCGATCAGCTGGGTTGGCAGGAGCTGGGACAGAGACGGGTGCTCACTCTGTCATGCAGTCCCCAGGTCTCGAACTGCCAACTCGCCGGCCTTCCAGCTAACAAGGCGAGCTTCTTAACCGCTGAGCCACCGCCAGCCCCACTAAAGCAGATTAACTCACAGGCTTGCTATGGGAGGGAGGATTTCTTCTTACACACACTCATATACACAGAACTACAACTACACACAATCCTGAGTACCCTCAAGCCAGCTAACCGTGCGACAGGCCCTGCAAGGGAACACTCCTCTGTTTTCAGCACGCCAACGGATGCAACTGGTGTCTTTTATGTTTTGCATGCGCTAGTGTCAAAAGGCGTTCGGAGAGATGCGTAGGAGATCTTTCCCGGGGTCTGTCCGCTTGGAAAGAGGGGGATCGCCTGCTGCAGTGGTAGGTTTTGCGGCGAGCAACATCTGACAGCCCAGCCCACCGAAAGGTGGTCAGCTGCATGCCGTGATGCGGTGACATTGAGAAACCGGAGGGATTTGGGGAGAGCCTTTAAACCGGCAGTTGAGGAAACCAAAGGATGGAAGGGATGTTTTTGCGCTTCTGGGGGTGGGGGGGCTGGTATTAGATTCAGGGTGAAGCGGGATTAAGAAGCAAAAGAGCACCAAAAGGGGAGGCTTAGGAAGAAAAGAAAGAAGGTGGTAACAGGTTTCTTTCAAGGGAAAACACACGGCGCTTGGGGTGGAGAGGAAGAGGCTGTGATGCTCTTCCAGAATTGCAGAAGTGGGGAGAGAAAAGATTTGGGGGCAAGCACGGAGAGAAAAATGGGCTCCTTATGGCAATGATGAGAACCAGGACCGACGGGCGAACGGCACCAGAATTTCTGCACGTCTCCAAAACAGGTTGTTTCCCTGCCTTTACGGGACCCTCTTTCTGCAAGATTTGGGGCTTATAACCAAAGCTTATGTGCTTCTTAAACCAAGGAGGTCTGTTTCCCTCCAACCCACCCATCCCCATCCAAAACAATCACACATTTAGCTGCTCCTATGGCAGGGTCTCCCCACCCCACGGCTTCCCTCTCCCACCCACAGGACGGACACAAGTGAGATTTTGACCCCTTGCCTTTCCAAAAGGGCTGATGCAAATCAGCCTGACAAACCAAGCCCCTCAGAGGTCAAGTGGGGGCTTGACCTTTCCAAGTTTTCTCTGACCTCCAGATGTTGGCCTTCTGAAACCTCAGCCGATCCAGAATCCAGGCTCAGGGAACCACGGCAGAGGAAACTCACCAGTCGAGAGAACTTTGAATGAGACCGAACCAGACACCCTGACACCCCAGGTTCGGCACCCACGAACTCAACTCAAGACTTGAGAACTTACTACAATCATCCGATTCGTAGCCCTCGGCGTCTGCTGCCTCCTCTGCGGTCTCCTCTTCCACCCGCGGCTTGGCCGGTGGCCGTTCGGCCGGCTGGGTGCCGTACGCCCCAAAGAGCTGGTCCACATCTTCGTCGTCCTCCCGGGGCGTGGGGTCCGAGGGACTGACCGTAGCCGGGCTGGACGAGGAACGCAGGCTGTTGCTCCGGCTGACCGCAGCGGGCAGGCCGCGGGGGAACCGGGGGAAGTAATCCGAAATCTGCTTAATGGGGCGGATGGGTCCAGGGCAGACGTCAATAGCCATGTGCTCTTGGATGCTGATCGTGGTTTTCTCTGCTTTCCGGAGTGTCATGCATACGGCTCCCGGAGGGAATTTACCTGGCCAAGGGAGAATTGCCACTGCCGGCTGCCAGAAGGTGGGCAGCTAGAGAGGTTGCCACCCCCCTCCTCCGTCTAAGGTGACCCTCTCTGACTGGGGGCAAGCAGATCAGGCGGGAGGGAATAAGAAGAAACTGAGTGTTGTTTCCCCTGGAGCCTTAAGTGGCTTGGCTTGCCTGCGGGATCGCCAGCCGTCTGTTCATCCTGTTGGTTCTTTCTCCGGCTGTGTCTGCAAACCTAGAGGCAGAGAGAGAGAGAGAGGAGGGGAAAAACCGGCACGGATGAGAGGCAGGGGGTGGGCAATCGGGTGATGTCACCAGCTAGCAACAAAGCACAACCCAGGCAGCGGAGGAATTAAAAGGCTGGGACAGGTGGACACAAACCCCAAATGGTTCCAGTCACTGCAGCTATGCTGGAGTGCTCGGGGCACCGCCGGAGGGATTGACCCCAACATCCGTTTGTTCCCCTTTCTTTCCTCCATCGCTGCTGGTCTAACCCCTCTGCTCCTCAACCTGGGAAGGGGGAGGGTGGTTTTCTCCTTCGGCAGGGGTGCGCAAACTATGGCGCATGGGCCAGATCCGGCCCCGACACCAATTCATCTGGCCTGCACCACCCTCGTCGATCCCGGAAGCAGAAGTAAAATGCTTTTTATTTCCACTTCCGGGAGCGATGAGGGTGGCACAGGCCAGGTGAGTTGATGTCAGGGGACGGATCCAGCCCACGGGTTTAAAATCGATCCCATCCTGTTGCAAAAACAGATTGCAAGGCGCTTTTTACTTCCGCTTCTAGTGGGAGGAAAGCCATGTGACCGGCCCACTGAACCACGTGACCAGCCCCGGCCTGAAAAGTTAGGGCACCCCTGTCCTATGGCCAACATCCCCACCCATTTGGACAATGCATATATCTTAAGAAACTGCACACGCAAAACAGTCCCTCTGGACTGTCTTCCTCTGGCCAGGTATCATGAAAGCTCAGGCTTAAAGATCCCGAGAGGAAAATTGCCTCTTTACCTGTTGTGGCTCTCCAGCATCTTTCACACAGAGACACACCATGCCCTGCTTAGTCTTTAAGACGCTGAGCTTGACGAATGGATTATTGGCAGGTCGGCAGGTCGAGACTCAAGTGCTGCATGGCAGAGTGAGCGCCCGTCGTCTGTCCCAGTCCCTGCCAACCTAGCAGTTCAAAAGCAAGAAAATAGCAAGTAGATAAATAGGTACCACTTCAGTGGGAAAGGTAACAGCGTTCCATGTCTAGTCGTGCCTGCCACATGACCATGGAAAAATCTGCAGATGCAGACAGTACTGGCTCTTTGGCTGTAGACATACATATTTATATGTATTTTTCAAAATGTGTGACTGTTTTTAATGTGTGAGTTTTCTGTTGTTAGCCGCCGAGAGTAGGAAAATCTCCTAGATGGATGGGGTATAAATATAATAGATAAATAAGATGAGCACTGGACCCTAAAGTCTGATACAACTGGCTTTCAAGCAAGGGCAACCATTATCTCTACACCAGCCCCTAAATTAGGAGGTCCTGACATGCTGCAACAGATATATTCTTTCCGAACAGGCAGTTCCAAAAGATTGGAATCGGCAATTCACAGAATCACACAGCAACAGAGAGGTTAAATTCATTCGCATAAGTTCAATGCCAGGTGTTTGTTTTATAATTCCCCACATTATAATTCCCCCACATTGTAACGCCAGGTGTTTGCTTTGTAATTCCCCACATTTAAAATTGAATCGGGGACATTTAGAGCTGATCCGAATAGCAACCAGAAATCATCTACCACTTCCAGCTGTGGGAAGCAGCATTGATTTGCATGATGATGTCGTTCTGATTTAATCACTCTATGACTCTGTATCTGCTGCATATAAGCTCGCACCTTGCCATTTCATTCCTATGTCTGATGAAGTGGACTTGCTCCACGAAAGCTCACATTAATAATATCGCAGTTAGTCTTTAAAGAGCGGCAGTGTTTTTCTTATTGTTTTCTGATATTCTCTGGATTAAAAACCCCTGACTTACATGGTGCGCAAGTGGCCAATTCCAGGAACTGTGGCTCAAAAAAGTTACTTTCTCCAAACTCTGGCCTTGGATTATTACAGGGAGGGTCCCAGCTGTTCTCAACTCCATAAAACCCAGATGATCTCACACACACATATATACACATACACACACACACACACACGCGCACACTTCCATTCCTGCACACCCCCGGCAAGGATCTTTGGTTTTCGTTGCTATTTTCCATACCGTCTCCATGTGAATTTTATGTTCCCTTTGAAACAGGACAAAGAGAATAGAGTAGTGACTCAGACCTATTACACAGGCTGAGTCAACAAGCTGTTTTACACACACACACACATCTATGTATGTATAAATGGCATAAGTATCCACATAATAAAAATGAATGATAAAAGCGACTCTTTCCCACAGGATTCCAGACGAACACAAGAAGCATCCCCTGTTTTCTACCTCTCGTCCGACTGCTCTGCCTGTGGCCTCTCTCCGCACGAGGGCAGCGGCACTCTGCGCATGGTCAAGAGTCACATCCACGCCAGCTCTGCCCGGGGGTCTTGTTATTCTCGGGCGCAAACGTGGCCGTCGTGAACCGCTCCGGCCTGGTCCCCGGGACCCGGGTGGGGGAGCTTAACCAGGAGCGCTGCCGAGCGCTGGAGCCATCAACACAAATTATTTCACACTACGGACGGGCAGAATCAGGTCAAAAGGAGAGGCTGGGAGCAAAGGCAAACGGACTGATCCGGCATCGGCGGAGACGACGGAAGGGCAGAGTAATTATTTCCCTTCAAGCCCTTGCAAGTCTGGGACGGTTAATTTGATCTGACCATTGAGCGATGTACAACTTGTTGTCCTTCAGATGTTTGGAACTACAATGACCATAACCCCTGAGTAAGGGCCACACTGGACTTTTAGTTGCTGTAGCCTGGGACGGCAACCGGCCACCTTCTGCTCTCAGTAGCTGAATTGGAAGGTCACGAAGAGTCGGATGCGGCACCGAATTAGTATTCTCAGGATTCACAAATCCACAAGCTTGGCTTTCCTTCGGAAGCAGCAAGTTCCTAGACCTCAAGACGTCCCACCGCAGATTTTGCTGGCAATGCTAGTCCTTTCAGCTAGGTTTTTGCCAATGAGAGATACATTCATCTCTAACTCCACTGGCATTGCTAGCTGGGCACATCTGGTATCACAAAGGTAAAGGTAACCCTTGCTCGGAAGTCAGTCGTATCCGACTCTAGGGTTTAGTGCTCATCTCTGTTTACAGCCAAAGAGGTAGCATAAGTAGTACTGGAACTTTCTTTGCTTAATAGTCTTCAACAATTCTTGCTCTTTAGCCATTCAGCGCAATACTTCTATGTTCGTCACATGGTCAACCTATGACATCCTTAGCAGCCGTCGTCTGTAGATCCACATTTCAAAGCTGTGATTCTCTCTTTAGATGCTTTAGTTCAGGCGTTCCCAACCTAAGGCCCATGGGCTGGATCCGGGCCGGATCCAGCCCATTTCATGGGCCCCCACCCTTCCAAGAACATTTGAGAAACAAAACGGCCACCCCTTTGAAGCTGTTGGGACAAAATGGCCACACGCCATTATGCAGGCAGGGCAAAATGGCTATCTGTCCCTCGAAGCCGACTGAGAGAACGTGACCCGGCGCCCCGGCTTGAAAAGGTTGGGCAACCCCTGCTTTAGTCAACGTCCAAGCTTCCACTCCATATAGCAGTGCTGGGAATACATAACATCTTACTATCCGGATATTTGTAGTGAGAGTTAGATCTCTACTGCATAACGAATGTCGCATTTTCGTATTTTAATCTCTACAGGTCTATTGGGCTCAGCATTTTCCAAACTGACTGGTAGCCGCTGCTCCAGGTTCTAGATAGGAATTTTTACTCGTCCCTCTCACCTTGCAGTGCCCGGTATCTTACCTGGGATCTCGCAGGCGGCAAGCAGAGGTTCTGCCACTGGAATACCAGGATTGAATCCTGCCTTGTCAGTAATGTTTGTCTCTCCAGCGATAAATAAGGCATCAGCCCTGATTGACACCTGCCAAGTCAAGGCACAACGGAAGAGGATCTCCGACTAAAAAGGAACGTTTGACCAATAAGTGGTTATTCCCTCACCCCTTCTCCCCGTTAACCAACTACCCAATTAATCAGCTTTCCATTTTCTCCTGACAGCGAGCTGATTCAGTCTACGAGCTGGAGGGAAGAGAGAAATTTCTCTGCTTTATGTGAGAAAAGCCCTTGGGTCATCCTGACACCAGGCAACAAATAGAACTGTGGTAATTGGGTGGGGGGAGAGAAATAGAAGGATGATGAGATTTTCTTGAGTGCCGATGCCCTGCATGCCCTGCGTGGAATCTTCCAGGAGAATGTCGAAGCTGAGCGGAGTCGTGATGGAAGGAGAAAATCGCGTGCAAAACCTAAATAAACGTAGTGTAACAAGTCCTAGGGCAGTGATGGCGAACATTTTAGAGACTTGAGTGCCCAAACAGCAACCCCAAAGCCACTTTTTTATCGCAAAGTGCCAACACAGCAACAGGGGTGGAAGGAAACACTCCCATTGGGCTGCTGGGCAGAGGGGCAGGGCAAACTCTGTGCTGGGGGAGGGAGGAAGCACTCCCATTGGACTGCTGGGCAGAGGTTAAACTCTGCTGGGTTGACTATACGGGTGCCCACAGAGAGGGCTCCAAGTGCCACCTCTGATACACGTGCCATAGGTTCGCCACCACTGTCCTAGAGGATAGCGGTGGGTTAGTGGTTAAGACATCGAATGCGACAACTGGAAGGTCTGCAGGTCAGCTCCCAATGTCTGCCCCAGCTCCTGCAGTTCAAAAGCAAGAAATTGCAAGTAGATAAACAGGTAACACTTCAGTGGGAAAGGCAAGAGCATTCCGTGCACTGTGGTGTCTAGTCATGCCTGCCATATGTCCATGGAAACATCTGCAGACACAGACAGCACTGGCTCTCTGGCTACAGACAGAAATGAGCACTGAACCCTAGTCAGATACGACTGGCTTTCGAGCAAAGGCAACCTTTACCGTTACCAAACGTCCTAGAGAAGGGAAGAGACAGCATATCTCCCCTGAAAGCTCAGAAGTATTGGCTAATTCTTAGATGTTTACCCTTTGCTGCTTCTCCATGGAGTGCATTTCTCTTGAAAAAGAAGATGCACACTCTTTGTACCGCTTCTTTGAGGACGCCTCAAACTTACACCAGTTGAGAAAATATATCCTCTTGTTGGTATTCCTCCACCTAAGATCAGGAGAGAAGTAGCAGCGGACGCCGAGAGAATTAAGCAAGAGAAGGACCATCGACATCCTCTGAATGGAGATGAGCCTCAAGTCTAACAACTCAGATCCAGGAAGAGCTTTATGGCAAGAACAAACATTCTTGAGGGTACGCAAGAGCAAAACCAAACTAGAAGGTGGAGGAAGGAGCTCACCGGACAAGGAACATCATTAAAGGATATGGCTGAGGATCTCAACCTCCCATGTGTCACTTAGATGAGTGCTCCACAATCTTTTGGTTTTGGACTTCAATTCCCAGGAGTCTATGTCCCCAAAGCACTGATCAGCCAATGAACTGACTTAGGCTTCTGGGAATTGAAGCCCAAAACCCAAGGGTTGGGGAACACTGCCTTAGAAGACCCTGAATAGGCTGAGGGTCGGAGTCCCTAAATGCAACACCAACAGGCTCAAGTGGGGGTTGATGGCAGACAACAACATATGGGGCGAATGAGGAGAGACACAGAAGGTGGCTTCATTTTGGCAATTTAAAGTCTGACCTGAAGAAGAAAAAGAAGATGATGATGATTCTTTTAAGATTAAAGAGGAGGAAATAACAGATTCAATGGAATGGGGTGTGGATTGCTCCATTTCCGATTGCTTAGAGCCCTGTCACGTTTTGATAGCACGCGACAGAATCGGGGTACGGGGAGACTTCAGAAATCCCCCGCCCTGTTTCTTGGAAATGGACCATAGCGTTGTCTTCGAATGGCCTGGCAAATGTATGATCCGTGGCACAGAACGAAGGAGGTGCAGACTTCAGCTTTGCATAATCTCCTCTCTACCTCCAAGGTCTATCTCCGTCCTGTAGCTCATTACCAAGCATTTGAAAGCATGCTTGAGAGACCTGGCTATCTGATAGAACTGAGCGGAGCTCCCAGACGTTCCACAGAAAATCAATTCACTGTCAACATCAAGGTTGCGTTCATTTTGTTTGGGATGGTTTAAGGGCGAAGACAAAGACTCCTAATATGAAAATATAGTGGACTCGGAAACTCTTGCCGTCTCTGCTGGAAGTCACCGAGAGGTGGATCAGTAGGTCCGAATGGCCCTTCCACTTTCCCTCGGGATTAGAAGCTGTCCTAAAATTTGGTAAGAAAGTAGGTTTGGGTTTGCAGTTTGGGCACTCGATCTCTAAAAGGTTCGCCATCACTGCCTTAGTTGGTACTGCGTTCTCTAGTGTCGGGTAGAATTCTGTGATTCGTTGTGCCCTTTTGTGAAATTGCAAGTAGATAAATGGGGACCACTTTGGTGGGAAGGTAAACAGCATTCCGTGCACTCTGGTGTTTAGTCATGCCTGCCACATCCCAGATATAAATGCAAGCAATAAATCCATAAATCTCCCCAGCCCCGGTTCAATACTCTAGCCCAGGGAGGGCATTCATGTTGTTCTTGGACTTCAATTCCCAGAAGCCCTGATTGGCAGGAGTGCTGACTTGGACTTCTGGGGATTGAAGTCCTAGACTAGCTGGAGTACCAAGGTTGGCCATCACCGCTCTAACCACTGTACCCCGCCTTTCCCTAACACACACCCTCCCAAGACAGGAAGGCTGTCTGAACTCACGACTTCCTCTTCTGCGTCATGGCAAAGCTAGGCCAAGCCAGAGGAGAGCAACAGGAGGGGGGTGGTGGTGGTGGTGTGAGAGTCCTGTGGCTCATCAGCCTTTATTAGGTTAATTCCAGCTAATTGTAATGCATTGCTCACTGGTAAACTGTCCTTTGGAGAGATTACTGGGCAGATGGCTTTATAACCGGGTTTCTTCCTGGCTGACGCCCTCGCCGACACCCCAAACACCGCCGTCTTAGGGCAGGATTCAGGGTTTCCTTCGCATTTATTTCAGCGCATAGCTTAGGAAAATTAAATGTTGCCGAGAGAGCGGCATAATTCAAAGCTGCCTCCGGTGGCGCACAGGTTCATTAATCAATCGTCGGCCGGGCGGAAGGCAGGAGGAAACGCCTTGCCTTGGCCGGGATCTATGCAGGAAACCTGGCTTTGCTCCACCACTTACGCACCCAAGAGTCAACGCAATCCTCACTTATTGTTGACTCACCAACTACGACCAAAGGAAGAAAATCACAAGAACGGCCATTATCCAAAACATGGAAATCCAGGACACATTGACCTTGGCATAGAGTGTTTTGTTCGGCACACATTTGGGGAATTCAGACAAAAATTATTATTTTATCTCCTTTATTATTATCGAAGGGGACTGCGGTGGCTTAGTGGTTAAGATGCTAAACTTGACGACTGGAGGTTGGCAGGTCAGCAGTTCAAGACCTGAGTACTGCACGACAGAGTGAGCTCCATGCACGCCGGTGTCTAGGCATGCCTGCCACATGTCCATGGAAATGTCTGCAGATGCAGACAGCGCTGTCTCTTTGGCTATAAACAGAGATGAGCACTGAACCCTAGATTCGGATACAACTGGCTTTCGAGCAAGGGGGACCTTTACCTTTGCCTTGTTCAAGCAGGAATTTTGGCACGTTGTGCCCAAATAAGCTGGGAGGCCTTTGGGTACTGAACAGCTCTGGAAGGTGGAGGTCTCAGTTGCTGTCTTGCCTCGGTCAGCAAAATATCCTGGGACATCCCTGGCGTCGAATGGGGAAGGCGAGAGGTCCCTCTTGTCTTCTCTTTGGGAACCGGCAGAGAAAGAGAGCGCTCTGGTCCTTGTTTCACAAATAAGACAAGGGTAATTAAAGCCGTGATGGCGGACCTTGGCACTTCAGATGTTCTTGGACTTCAATTCCCAGAAGCCCAAGCACCATGTGAATCCACATGAATGGGTTTACTGCGATTCATCCGGCCCACACCACCCTCGTCGGAAGTAAAACGCACCCTAACGGAGGAAGGGTCAACCCAGAAGAGCCTTAACCGTACGGGTGCATTTTACTTCCGCTTCCGGGAGGTTAAACGGAAAGAGGGAGGAAAAAGCGCATGGCTCACTATCATTCAGTGAGGGAGAGTTTGAACCCGGGTGTCCCCACCACCACCCCGAGTCTAATACTCTACCCATTACATCCTCCGCCTGTGAGTCATGTTTTGCGTCGCTACACCAGAGCTGTCAGTATTCGGTTAAACTAAGCAGGGCCTTTTTGTAAAGCAGAATTAAATCAACAAAGCATCAAGGCCATTCGGAGAAGAACAAAAGCCTGTCCTACATCAGCGTGTTCTGTCGGAAATTTTTATTAACAAGATGCTCCCCGTCAGGTCATGCTTTTCTTCTGCCGCAAATGACTTTATTAGTGGCTTTGTCAGTTTCTCTTATTCAAATCCACTGTTCCCGTGTCAATGCCCCCCCCCCCTTATCATTATATTCACATCGCACCATTTTGATTATTTCTGTTTACTCACACACTAGGGCTTTGTTGACTCTCGATGGCCCTGATGGATTTGCTCTTGCGTTCTTCATTTCAATTCCCATCGGCTGTTTCCTCATGTTGAAGGACTTTTCCCCATTAGTTTCAAGGACTTCCTGGAGCAGGAGTGCCCAAACTTTTCCTGCCGTGGGCCAGTCACGTGGTTCAGCGGGCCGGTCACGTGGTTCGTCCCACTGGACGCGGAAGAAAACACGCTTTGCAATGCGTTTTGCAACAGGATGGGATAGATTTTAGGCTGCTACTTACTCTGCTTAAACCATGGGTACCCAAACTACAGCCCATGGGCCGGATCTAGCCCCCCCCCCCCCCCACCATTTCAGCCAGTCCACACCACCCTCATCGCTGCCAGATCTGGCCACAGGCCGTAGTTTGCATACCCCTGTCCTGTAGTCTAGCCAGTTGATGCCCCCCACCCCCATAAATTCAGTTTTTCCTGATTGTGGGAAAGAAGTCTAGATGAAAACTGAGAGTCCGGCTTCTGTCTCCGTTGTGCCCAGCGATTTGGAAAGAGTCTCTGGTTCAGAATAAGTGATGTCTCTCTGCTCACTGTCATGTTCAGCAGGACCTGACGCCTGGAAGGCCAGCAGGTCAGCAGATCGAGGCCTGAGTGCCGCACAATGGAGTGAGCGCCTGTCGACTGTTCCAGCTCCTGCCAACCTAGCAGGGTGTGAATGCAGAGAAGTACAAACTATCTCCCATAGGATACGATGCACACAATGCCCCTCAACATGCACTGAGGGGGGCCTTATATTGGCTAGAGGAAATGCTGTTGGTGAGGCCCGACATTGGGCAGATGCCATCTAGCCCTTTTCAATTCTATTCTATTTTTAGATGTGCTAATTTTAGCTTTGTACGTTATTATGTGCTGGTGGTGCAACTGACACAAATAAAGGAAGCAGAAGTTCTAAAGCAAGAAATTGCAAGTAGATAAATAGGTGCCCGGTCGGTGGGGAAAGTAACAGCGTTCCATGCCACATGACCATGAAAACGTCTGCAGAAGCAGACAGCGCTGGCTCTTTGGCTTTAAACGGAGATGAGCGCGCGCATGTCTAGAGTCGGATACAGCTGGCTTTAACGCAAGGGCAGCTTTCCCTTTTACCTACGCGCTGTATCTCAGAGGTGTTCGGAGAAGAGGTTTCCCGCATCAACACCCCAAATTTGAGCTGGGAAGGCATCTCCTTTTAAGTGAAGGAAGGGGAATATTTCATCTCTCACACACAAAACCCCCCACACACACTCATCTCAGCAAGCGGTAAGCCGACTCTGCCGGTGGCTGTCATTTCTGCAAATGTCTTCACTTTCAACCGCAGTGACAGCAAACGCGTCAGTTTGAAGCGGTGTTACACGGCGTGCGGGGAATCTGAAACTTTGGCTCAAGAGATAATCCAGTGTACATATCTCAAGGGAAACGAGAGATTTGGAGAAGGAGACTTTGGCATGTAAAACCTGTAACTAAGCTTCTATACATCAATGGTCTAGTCCTGTTCGGTCCCTTCTTTCTGTTTCCCCAAAAGATTATCCCAGAGGGGAAAGTGGCGCCAAACAAGATGAGCATGAGGAAGAGGTTTAATTCTGTTTGGAAAGCTCTTTGGAAAGCAGTCGAAACGTTATGTCGGAACCACCCCCAAGATGTCCGTAGTACTTATCCCAATATTTGGGGTTAAAAAAAGAGGTAATTGGGAGGGTGAAATAACCCGAGGGACCTCGACAAAGCGACATGCTTCAACATCATGCCCAGCTTGAAGAAACAGAACTGCCACAAGTCAATGCACAAGCATTAAAAAAACCGTAGCTTTTTCAAAGCCTTGAGAACTGAACGGAGGGCAAAAGGTACAGACAGGCGCACAGAGCGAGTTATGTGAACGGTTTCTTCTTTGAACAAATGCGCGGCGGAAATAATGTTTGGACTGCGTCCTTCCATTGTCGGGCAGAAATGAATGACAAGCCACGAGCCGAAGGCCAAAAAAAAAAAAAAAACCCCGACGACTCCACAGCTGCGATGAAGTGATGTATTATTTTGGATGGTTTTCAACAGACAGGGAAGTGGTGGGGAGAAATCACAACGTCAGATGTCACAAGGAGGGGAAAAGATAAAGACGGAGCTACAAGACGTTTACCATTCCCGGCCTTAAGGGACAGGGAAGTATTAAAATGGGAGCCAAAGAGCATGAAGGCCGACATCTGAATCGGGATGCATGGAATGTCTCCTTTGCAATGCTCTGGGGATGCTTGAGCAATTGCAATTTCAGGATTTAAAATCCAGTGTAAGGATGATCAAGCATTGGTATATTTGAAGAAGTGTCCAGGGGGGGAAATCCAGTGTCATCTTCTGCAGGGAGGCATCACAATGCTAAGTGAAAGTAAAGGTAAAGATGACACTTGCTCGAAAGCCAGTCATAACTGACTCTAGGGATCAGTGCTCATGTCAGTTTATAGCCAAAGAGCCAGCTGTCTGCCTCTGCAGACGTTTCCGTGGTCATGTGGCAGGCATGACTAGACACCAGAGTGCACAGAATGCTGTTTCCCTTCCAACCAAAGTGGTCCCTATTTACCTGTATCTACTTGCACATGTCTTGCTTTCGATCTGCTACGTTGGCAGGAGCTGGGACAAAGACGGGTGCTCGCTCCGTCGTGCAGTACTCAGGTCTCAAACTGCGGACCTGCTGACCTTCCAGTCGTCAAGTTCGGCATCTTAACCACTAAACCACGGCAGTGCCTAATGCACAGACAAACCAAACCTCCATATTCAGACACCAGGGGTGTACAAAAAGAAACTGAAATGAAACATGGGGATGTTAGGCTGACAGACAGGCAGACAAATTGACATTGTCACAGTCGTAACGGAGGACACCAGGTGGCCGAATACACCGAAAGAAGGCAAGATGCTGTGTTTTGTATTTATTTGTTTGTTTGTTTTAATAATTCCCAGTGAGCATTCAAGACGAGTACAAGTGAAGACAACACACACAGCGCATGAAGGAGAATCTAAGTAAAAAGATACAAGCCAGAGCTGACCTAGCAGGGAACAGACTAAGAAAATGAAAGATGTGCTGTAAATTGTGCACTACATGAAATGAACAGCCCAGTTGCCTACATTACTTAATGGACTATACACAAGCGATCAAAATGATAAGGTTGTAAACAAAGGAGCATCTGTGGGATTTTCTCACCCTTCAATCTCAAAGGAAAACACTGTGATCATGACAAGAATACATTGTCATGTATTAGGAACACATTTGGTCAGAAAGTTACTTTGGAGAGCGAGGAGGAGGAGGCCATCTCCGCTTCTGTCCTCCCCCTCGATCTGCACAAAATGGACCATCATCCACTTTCACTTCCAAGCATCATCCTAGGAAGCCAGGAAAAGAGCATCCTTAAGGAAGGGCAGAAAGGGCACAATGGTTTCCGACTGCCAACTCCAACCATAGAGCAGATGTATGTCTGAGAGGATGATGATCAAAGATTCACATATTGATGGCCAAGCTTTGCACTCCAGGTGTTCTTGGACTTCAATTCCCAGAAGCCCAAGTCCCTGTAAATCCACACAAATGGGTTTACTGCATGGACATTTGTGTGGATTCACAGGGACCTGGGCTTCTGGGAATTGAAGTCCAAGAATACCTGGAGTGCCAAGATTTGCCATCACGGAGATAGGATGTGCCACCTTCATTTCCATCGTCAATGTGCACAAAATGGACTGTCATCCATTCTCCCTCTCCCTTTTCAGCATCGTTCTTGGAAGCCAGACAAAGCGCATGCTAGAATCCTGGCTCCGTTTTCCAATCCTCTGACCATCCGTCCCTTTCCTTCTCTCTTCCCCACCGGCCCGCTTGCTATCCCTTCTCTGAAGCCCCCTTTCCTCCTGAGAAAATCCACTGCATCGACACACCCGGGTCAACGAAGACCCTTGAGAAGCCATGCGCGGCGCCACGAGGCTGGATTGGCTTCCCTTTCTGTGCCAGGGAAGACATTTCCTGATGGAACCCAAAAAACGAAGGGTTTGCTTTCACAGGGCAGACGGGGATCTGTCCTTTATGCGCCCGTGTTTTTACCACTCAGCGGAACGGCTGCTTTCCAAGAAATCCTTTTCTAGGTCAGATAAAGCGTCAGAATCTCACTGCTTGCCTGGGAAAGCTTGAATATCCCGTTAGCCAAAGTCTGATGAAGGTCCGTTCCCCCGATCCCTTGCGCTTGCAGGCCACCGGACACCCAAGTTCTCCTCCGCGGTGGTTCCTCTATCTGGTGGCAACACACAGGCAAAACCAATGAGCATTAGGGCCACTATTTCCATGTGGTAGGGGCGGGTCTCATAAAGCTATTGCAATGCTCAGATCTCCTCCAACGTCCCGGGGCAGTGGTCAAAGATTTCCGATGATGGGTCCGTGAGATTTAAAAAGCGCCACAGACACTAGACGATTGGTTTCCCATCAGCACCAGGGAGATGTCAGGCGATGTCTCTTCCCTTTTTAAAAGGAAATACATAAGAAGAAGAAGAAGAAGAAATAATTAATGTATCCTGTAAATCAGGGCTTCCCAACCTTTTCAAGACGGGGGCTGTGTCATGCTCTCTCAGTCAGCTTTGAGGGCCGGATGGCCATTTTGCCCTGCCTGCATAACAGGGGTGGCCATTCTGTCCCAACAGCTTCAAAGGGGCAGCAATTTTGTTTCTCGAATGCCCTTGGAGGGGGTCACATGAAATGGTGCCAGTGGCCAGGTCCGGCCCACGGGCATTAGGTTGGGAATCCCTGCTGTAAATAAAACATTGAGGTGATGGTGGAGGAAGACAAAACAAGGATCTCCATGCAGGTGGAGACTGAGTGCTTCTGGGAAATGAAGTCCACGAACACGTGCAGTAAACCCATTTGTGTGGATTCACAGAGTCTTGGGCTTCTGGGAACTGAAGTCCATTAACACCAGGAGTGCCAAGGGGGCTAGATCCTTGGGATCTCCCAAGACACAATCCAAAACTTTGAACTGCTACGCCATGCTGCCTCTCTGTTCTGCTGACCTGGTCCTCGGCTGTAAAGGGGCCGCATCAGCCCAGCTTGGGCTGCAGGCCTGTGTCCAGCAGTATTAGCCCCTTCCTCTGCCGAGCCTCGTCCCTCCAACGCTGCTTTCTGCGGGAGCCGTACTTCTGCCTGACTGTTTTTACAACGCATTTCTCCGCTTCTCTATTCTGCTCTAGGAAAAGCCACTTTCTGGCAGGTTTCAAAGTCCACGGGGTGTCTTTCGGCTTCCCTCTCTAGCCTCTGTGTGGGGGAACAAACAGATCCTAGAATTGTGTATCCCTATTTCCATGGGAGCTGCGTTCCAACATGAATTGTCGCTCGAGTTGTCGCGGTAGCAAATTCCACATTTTCATGATGTTCTGGGTATATAAAGTCTTTTTTTATTCCCTGTCCTCAGTCATTCACTATTCCGCTTCTTGGAGGACCCTCGAGGCTTCCTGACCTGAAAACTGTGAAATGGGCCTGCGGTGGCTCAGTGGTTAAGAAGCTCGCCTTGTTAGCTGGAAGGCTGGCAAGTCGGCAGTTCGAGACCTGGGTACCGCATGACGGATTGAGCACCCGACTCTGTCAGAGCTCTTGGGGACACGGAAGGAGCCTCATTCAGGCATACCCTGAGCAGAGTTTCTTCCACAAAAATCCTTTCAACCCAAAATAATAATTATTATTATTATAACTGGTGTTAAAGTTGAAGATCCTGTCAAGGCTGGGAAAAGTTTTACTCAGTCTCATATCTATGGTTTAGGTTTTAAGCCAGGTTTTTTAGAAAAACTACGCTTCAGCCAGGATGGCCAGTATTGCCAGTTTAGCTCTCTCCTCACATCTGAATATTAGAGATGTCAAATTATTTCCATCAGGTTAATAAGGAAATCTGTAAGCTTTTGAAAGCTCTTATTTAATAATAATAAAAAGCACAATCAGATGAAAGGCATACTTCGTCCTTCATGGCAGGACAGCTTTAAGTACCAAATTTCTACAAATGTACAAACATTTCTACTAATTAGGAAGAATTTGAATATTGCAAAGGTCTGCCTAGCAAAAGTCCCGTCTAGCCACGTGGCAGACAAAAAAAGCTAGGCAGAAACTGATTCACGGACTCCCAAAACTCCATGTTATCTCCTTTTATCTTCCCAAATTTTTATTTCTTAAGGTTTCACACCCTTATTATTCTCCCAAACAAAAAGCCAGTTGTATCCACCTCTAGGGTTCAGTGCTCATCTGCATTTATAGCCAAAGAACCAGTGCTGTCTGCATCTGCAGATGTTTCCGTGGACATGTGGCAGGCATGACTAGACACTGGAGTGCATGGAGCAGTTAACCTTTCCCACCAAAGCAGTACCTGTTTCTCTACTTGCAATTTCTTGCTTTCGAACGGCTAGGTTGGCAGGAGCTGGGTGGCGGGAGCTCACTCCATCGTGAAACACTTGGGTCTCGAACTGCTGACCTGCTGACTTTCCAATCATCAAGTTCAGCGTCTTAACCACTAAGCCACTGCAGTCCCTCTAAGCCAGGAGTTCTCAACCTTTTTAAGCTGGGGGCCGGGTCACGCTCCCTCAGACAGCTTCGGGGGCCGGATGGCCATTTTGCCCTTCCTCCACCACATGGCACTTCCTGGTGTGGTGGTGGCAGTGGGGGGGGGGGACTTGAAAAGGCGCCATGGGCCGCATCCAGACGGTGCGGCGCATGTTGAGAATTCCTGGTCTATGCCACCACAAATGGGGCGTTTTCTGGATTACAACTCTCCAAAAGTGAATTCCTCACACTCTAGCACACTCAAAGCCAAGTCATACCCTGGGTCTTGATTTAACATATTTTTATTTCAACTGTCTCTCCTTCAGGCACCCTCTAGAATACTTTCCAGAGGATCTTTTTTTTAAAAAAATGCCTCCAGGGACATCAGCAAACCATGAAAGAGGCACCATATGGTCAACCTTCAACTGGCAGACAACACAGGAGAATGGAGGAAAGGATGTTTTTTGCACCTCCTTCCCACACATGCAACAGAAAGAGGCCATTACAGTGAGATTTGCAAGCAGTTGGGGGATTAGTGAATAGCAAAGGCTACGCTGAAAAGTTAAAGCAAGTAATTAGAGACAAAAACACAGATTCTCATTACTGGCTTCTACCACGTCAGGCAAGAGAGCGTTCCGAGCATAGAGTCCCCAAAGACGGTGTTTAGACCCTGAAATTGTTCATTGCCAGGAGTGCTACACACATACACACACGTATACACACACCACACCACACCACCCTCATCTCTGCAAGACTCATTAAAACCTCACTAAGAACTATAATGAAGCGATGAGGTATGGATTGGTAGCCCGGCTTGTTGGGAAACAAGTGCCATTAGCACTGCAGAAGCAAATCATCAAGGCAGAGAAGGATGTGGGGGGAGGCGGGAGACAGGGAAAGACATGAGTGTGGGTTTGTGTGCATGTACACACACACACACACAAGGGAAGAAAGATTTTGGAGGATGGATGTTTGTAAGGAGGCAAACCAGAGGACTGGGGTGTGTGGGCACTGGAGTTTGCACTACGGCAGGGGTTCTCAACCTACAGCTCATGGGCTGGATCTGGCACATGGTGCCAAATCAACTGACGCTGGCGCCAGAATTGGCCGTGGACTCATTTACGGCTGTTGTAAATGCACCAGTCTGGCCCACCAACTGTCTGAGGGGGCGTGACTCGGCCCCCGACTTCAAAAGGTTGATAACCCTTGCAGTACAGCTTGTGCAAGCAACAATGCTAAGCCACAACTCTCAATCTTTGCTGAAGCTCAATTGTGTTCTTTCAAAGGCCGGTTTCTAGTCCTCATGATTGAGACGGTATTACCAGTAAAATCTAGCCACGCTGTTAAAGATAGGCACTTTTGGAGTCATCTGTTCAGAGCCAATACTCCTCCACCCCCTGCTCTCACTCCGGAGTCCTGCTGGCCTTGCCTACTCACCAGGAACTGGGCGTTGGGCATCGCTGTCTTCATCCTCGGCTGGGAGGTCACTGTGGCAGCTTTCTGTGGCACTCAGCCCTTCGCCACGCTCACTGCCCAGGCTGCTGTGGCTTTCTGACCTAATGCTCCCCAAAGGCCAGTTTCCGCTCCGGGTTGGGGTACGAGCGGTTTCTGTACTGGAGACTGTGGGGCAGAAGCAGAAAGGAAAGAGGGGGTCAGAAGGCGCCGCCTGGGCAGGGAAAGGGGGAGGTTGCAATGGCCCTTCAAAGGAAGTCAGAAGCACTGCAGGGGGCTCGTTTTCCCATGTGGGATCTCAAGCAGTGGAGGGTGCAAAGTGGTTCAGCGTCACTGATCAGTGACCGGAGAGGAGAGAGAGATTTCCATTCCTACAAATTTTATTTATTTATTTATATTCATATTTATATAGCCGCCCAACTCACAAAGACTCTGGGCGACAAATCTAGAGGGTGGCAAGACTTGTGCGCAGAGAGATCTTTCCCAGTATCTAAGACAGGGGTTCCCAATCTAAGTCCTAAATCTGGCCCACAGCGCCATTTCATGTGGGGGCCCCACCCTCCAAGGGCATTCAAGGGGGGAAAATGACCACCCCTTTGAAGCTGTTGGGACAAAATGGCCACCCCCACTGTGCAGGCAGTGCAAAATGGTCGTCCGGCTCTCGAAGCTGAGTGGGAGAGTGTGCCCTGGCCCCCGGCTTGAAAAGGTTGGGAACCCCTGATCTAAGATCTTTATTCTAGGGTTGTATGTGTTATATGTTATGTTGTTTGATTTATGTATTTTATTGAAAATAATAAAAATATTTTTTTAAAAAGATCTTCATTCTAAATTTTAAAAATGACTGACTGACTGACTGGATGGATGGATGGATGGGTGAGTGAGTGAGTGAATGGATGGATGGATATCACAACAGAACAGACGCACTCTATGTTGCTTCAGAAGGAAGAAGTAGAACATTTGGACCAGGTGTAGGTACAAAGTATAGTTCAGACACAGTGTAGAGCAGAGATTAGAGCAGTGATGGCCAACCTTGGCACTCCAGGTGTTCTTTAACTTCAAATCCCAGAAGCCCTGATCAGCAGGAGTGCTGACTTGGGCGTCTGGGAATTGAAGTCCAAGAACACCTGGAGTGCCATAGGTTCACCATCACTGGGTTAGAGCAAGCCAACTAGACCTGGGCTCAGTATCAACTTAGCCCAAAAAAACCCAATTCGCTGACCATCCTTGGCCTGATCTCTCTCTCTCAGCCTAAACTACCTCATAGGAGTGTTGTGAGAATAAACTGAAGAGGAAGGCTCTCCTGTGCGCTGCCTTGAACACACCGGCGGTCAAGTGGAAAATAAATGAAACAAACAAACAGGCAGGTGTAAATTTAAAAAGACGCATCAGAGTATAAGATGCCACCTGTTATTACCAAAATATCCCACTATATACAGTGCAAGATGCACTCAATTTTTCCAGTGTATTTTAAGGGGGGGAGCAAATACGGTATTTACAGAGAATTAGGTGTAACTTTCAGCATACAAGAACAGTGAATTGGTAACAAGTTTTGGTCTGGAATTCACAGCAATTCGCCAAGACATTACTGTACTCCTATAATATCCCTAGCACTATGGATAATTCCCAAAATATTTGGACTAAAACCCACAATGAATGCATTGTCCTTCTAAAACAAGACGTCCTCAACTGCTCTTGAGCAGAGCCATATATTGGGGATGTGTTGGTTCTATGCAGAGTCTGGAAAAGTTACTTTACGGACTGCGATTTTCCAAAATAAAAGAGAATAAAAACAGCAGAATTTTAAAATGATATAAAGTCTAAAGCTGATCCGTCCCGTTTGGTACAGTTGGGCAGAATTATTGCAAACCCATCCATTTCTTTTTTAAAAAAAATCTATAACGTTTTATTTTGTCAATAAAACAGAAAGACAATCCATTGGCCAAAACTGATGTGAAAACATCTATCACGCCGGGGGAGCCATTTAAGAAGTCTCAGAAGAAGAATCAATCAATGCCAAGGTATGTGATGGATTAAAATCTACCACAATATAAATATATTGCAGCTCAACAGAGAGTTATAAGAAAGTATGACATGATAAAAGCGGAGTCTTGAACACTCAAATTCTCCAAGGCTGCAATTCTATTTACGTGGCAGCAAGCGTGACTCGACTGAATAGGATTTCCTCGGTAAAGCAAAAGCCAAATGAAATTTTAACCCTCTTGCAGGTGATGGAGTGATTATTCTTACCTGATTCTGCTCGATGCTTTCGGATCCCGAAACCTTTCAACCCCGCTTGAGAAGAGGAACGGCCGTCCAAGCTCGACGAACTGAATTCAGAATCACTTTCACTATCGCTAGACGGTACTGTGGGAGAGAGAGAGAAATAAGAGGGAGAGATTTCTATTTTCAATGGCATATGCTTGAAGGTGACCACAAAAGGGCCCTTTTTAGAGAACATCTCCCAAGTATATACATATATTGAAATTAAATGCTCAAGCCGCATGGCACCCATGTTACCAACAGGCAGAGATTGAAAAGTAGTAACATATGGATATGGGTTGGGTTTGGTCAGTTTTGCCTTTCCTTTAAGAAGAATTTAAAACAGAAATTCCCAACCTTTTCAACCCAGGGGGCCGGGTCACACTCTCTCAGTCAACTTCGAGAGCCGGATGGCTGCACAATGGGGGTGGCCATTTTGCCACAACAGCTTCAAAAGGGGTGGTCATTTTGTTTCTTGAATGCCCTTGGAGGGGTGGGGTGGCCACATAAAATGGTGCCATGGGCCTTAGGTTGGGAACCCCTGGTTTAAAAAAATAAGCCTAAAAGTTGATTGTACCAAATACAACCCTCATTAAATAATATTCTTTAATACAGCCTTTGTCTCCTGGTCAATTTCTGCTATTCCTGCAAATTCAGCCAGAGAGAGAAAGCGAGACTAAATATATGAGCTTTAATTTTGCTTACACAAATCGGAGGTTGCTATTTGAATTGGTAAAAGTGCTTCTTCTTTACAGTTATTTATTTTTTGAAAAACCCTCTACAACAGGGATTCGCAACCTGTGGCCCGTGGGCCAGACGCAGCCTATGGTGCCATTTCATGTGCCTCCACCACACCAGGAAGTGACATGTGGTGGAGGAAGGGCAAAATGGCCATCTGGCCCCAAAGCTGTCTGAGGGATCGTGACCCGGTCCCCGGCTTAAAAAGGTTGAGAACTCCCCTGCTCTACAACCACTTCTGCAATTTAAGGACTATTTTATTTATTATTATTATTATTTGGGGGGTGGATTCCAATTTTGCTTGCAGCTGTCCAATGCAAAAGACCAAGTGGAAATGCGGCCAGAGAGGTTTGACATTTTGCCTTTCAGTTACGAGGCCGCTTGCCAAAGGATGGATGATACAGCTGTCCACACTTAGTGCGCCTCGGAGTATACTCTGGAGCCCAGTTTCGCATCAGAAGCTATTTGAAAGCCGGGGCTCCAATCCAGAACAAATAAAAAAGAAAACTCAACTCCCGTCTAATGCTTCTTCCGTGTCTAGGCCAGACATGAAAACTGCCAAAACGAAGCCCCCTTTTTGGTGAGTCCGTTCTGCAGTGCCTTTGGCCTGACCTCGTGTGAGAAAGATTAGCCGGCAACACAAGGTTACCATTCCCAGGGTAAGCCGGATTGTGGTTCAAAAATAACACAATCTTCAAGGAGACGCTTTCTGTGTACTCGTACCATGAAAACATTCCTGAGGATATAATGCAGTGGTTCTTCATCTGCTTTCTGCATCATGACCTCCCCATAATACCACTGATCCAGTTCCGCAAGTCCCTTTCTGGTCCTGAGTCCTTTAGGCACGCAAAGTCCTCCTCGGCCCCAGGCCAGGATGGATGAAATTGCTGATGGGTTCAAGTCAGATTCAGTCCACTTGGGTCCATCACCCTTCTTTCCCTGTGACCCAACCTCCCGGCTTGAAAAAGTTGGGAACCCGTGCATTAAAGGACCATCATACCCAGTTCTGACACCCAAGGTATCGAGAGAGAGAGGAGGTTTAAGTCGAAAGCAATGCAGATCGCAAATCCTAGCTTTAAAGAGATAAAACAGGGGTGCCCAAGCTTTTCAGGCCGAGGGCCAGTTCAGCGGGCCGGTCACGCGGTTCCTCCCACCGGAAGCGGAAGTCAAGCATGCCTTGCAATCTGTTTTGCAACAGGATGAGACAGATTTTAATTTGCCATTTTGTCTGCTTAAACCAGGGGTGCCCAAACTACAGCTCACGGTCCAGATCCGGCCCCCAATTCCAATTCATCCACCTGCCATCGTCCTCATCGCTCCCAGAAGTGTAAGTAAAATGCACCCATCTGGCCTACGGGCCGTAGTTTGGGCACCCCTGATATAAAAGAAGCAGCGAAGTGACTTAATGGGGGAACAAGCTGATAACGCTATGCATTTGCACATGTTTTCAGCTAAAGATGCAGTTTCTTCCTTACTAAATGTGCTCGAAGTTCTGGCAACGTGAGAAGAGCCTTGCTTTCATTTTTAAAAAGCCATTCCTTGGCTTCTGCCCATGGCCTGCACCACAAAGTTGTCCATCACGGACAGATGTCAATGCGAGCAAGACGTCGTTGTCATCAGCGGGTCCCCCAACGATAAATCACACACAGAGAGGCTGTGGCTGAAAACATCGGGGAAGGGTTACCTTGGCAACCGCTTGCTCACAGCAGGAAGAGCAATGGGCTGATTCACATTGATGTCGTTAGGCGCAAGCCCACCACTTCCCACGGTTTCAAACGACGAACGCCGCAAGGATTTAGGAGGACTTCCTGTGCCCTAGATCCCACCCCAAATAGCACCGGGATGGGGGGGATCCTTCTGGAGATGAGCCGGCTGGCCCTACCATTAGGGACTGCAGTGGCTCAAGTGGTTAAGACACTGAACTTGATGACTAGAAGGTCGGCAGTTCAAGACCCGAGTGCTCCACGATGGAGTGAGCTCCCATCGTCCTGCCAACCTAGCAGTTTGAAAGCAAGGAATTGACTGAGAGAGCGGGACCCAGCCCTCCACTTGAAAAGGTTGGGAACCCTAATGACAGGGCTGGCCCAAACATACGGATCACAGGGGATCAAAAAAGGTGTATGATTAGCTCACGTTTCCTTAAATACAAGAACCCAGAGAGACCGAAATGGCACCTGACCTCTCCCTCTGGCCCAAGTGTAGGTTCGGCTGGTGGCCGTGTCCTTGACGTCCACCGTGGGCACTTCCATAGGGTGAGGCCTCCGGTGGGGTTCATTCGCCTTGCTGCCCCCGCCGCCGCCACTGCCCCCACTTTTGTTTTTCAAGGGTAAGATATATTTCGGGAGGCCTTTGTAGAACCAGGCGCCAGATCGCTTCCAAACCTACATCAGCCACAAACAAAAGAAGAAGAAGAAAAGTGGTTAATGGGGAATCAAGGACCACAAGGCAAGAAAAAGGCCTCCCCTCCTTCTGCATTTTTACGACACAGCAATCTTGTAAGGTAGGTCAAGCGAAGGAGGAAGAACTCAGTCGGGGCCAAAGAATGAGTTAGGACCAAAAACAGGAATTTTTTGAAAATCTAGCCCAGGGGTTCCCAACCTAAGCCCCGTGGGCCAGGTCCTGCCCGTGGCGCCATTTCATGTGGGCCCCCCACCCCTCCAAGGGCATTCAAGAAACAAAATGGCTGCCCCTTTGAAGCTGTTGGGACAAAATGGCTGGGGGGGGCAGGGCAAAATGGCTGCCTGGCCCTCGAAGCTGACTGAGAGAGCATGACCAGGGCCACCCCAGCTTGAAAAGGTTGGGAAACCCTGATCTAGTCCCTCCATACAATCCAACTGTAGCATGTTGGACTACAACTCCCATTATGGCTGATCACTGGTCCACGGTACGTACGGCTGCAGAGATTTGTAGCCGAACAACGTAAAAGACTTATAGGATGTGTGCAAGACATCACTTCTTCTTCTGCTGTATTTGAATCCAAATATAGGCGATCATCATAGCAATACTCTCCGGAAAATATAACGCCGTGGCCTTTCATCTGCCTTCTGCATCGCAGTATGACACCCATAGTACCACGGATCCAGCTCCACAAGTCACTTTCTAGTCCTGAGCCCTTTTGGCACGCAAAGTTGTCACATCATCATCCCCAGGCCAGGATGGATGAAGCGGCTGCCCTCCATCAAGAGGGATTCAAGTGGGATTTAATCCACTTGGGGACCATCACCCGTCCCTGTGGACTTCGCCACCCAAGGCCTTTAGTCCTCTGGGTGGTCAGGTTAGTTAACCGCCGCCTGACACTCGGCGTTGAGTCGCTGGCAGTAGGGTCTGCTCTATTACCATAGCAAGATATTTGAAACAAAAATGTATTAAATAAATCCAAGATGCGTTCCTACCTGCCACTATGATCAAAGCAGAGCCGGGAAATTTTAGACTTTTGGGGTGGGGTAATGCAAATCGCCCAGCTTGTGTGGGCTTCTGGATTATCAATTCCCAGTGGCTGTGCTGCCGAAGGGACTTTGGGAACTGCAATGCAAATGTAGCCTTTTTCTTGCCCTGAATCCCAACGGTGTGTTTGTAATGTGAGTTACATAGAGAGAAACATTATGGGGAAATGAACACTGGAGGAACATTTGAGCAGGTGAGATGGCCATGCAAACGCTGGGGCTGGCAGGGGGCAAATTGCTTCCCCGAAACCCCTCCACAGAAAAAGGGCAAATCAAGCGCGATATTAACATATCTGTAAGAAATGCATTACGAGACGCTAAGATGGTGTCTCTCAGAAATTCATCTTTAAAAAGAGTGGCTCAAGCAGAAGGAAAGAGAGATGGTTTATGACACGAGTTCTCAACCTTTTTAAGCCGGGGACCGGATCACGCTCCCTCGGACAGCTTCGGATCCAGCCCCGATGCCAATTCATCCAGCCCACGAAGCCCTTGTCGCTCCTAGAAGTAAAACGTGCCCGTACGACGAGGCCTTCGTGGGCCAGATGAATTGGCATTGAGGACCGGATCCAGCCCCCGGGGCCATAGTGATCACCCCCCTGAACCATGTGACCGGCCCATGGCCTAAAAAGTTTGGGCACCCCTGGTCCAAAGGGATCCTGGGATCTTATTGATCCCACCCCTGGTTATAGTTTCACCCATCATTATCCCTCCAGCGTCTTAATGTGATTCTTCCTCTTCTTCATCAAGGTGTGCAAAGGGTTCACAGATGCTCTGAATGGGGCATCTTGAGAGCTAGAAACCTGACTTTTAAAAAGGAAAAGCAGGAACCAGGGACTCTCGGACGACTCAGTTCAGTATCTCAATACTCAATCTCCGTGACTGAACGGCAAAAAGGCAGGGCAAATAGGATCCAAGCAATTAGGCACAAAGAACAGCCATTACCACACCTCATTAACTGGCGAATTAAGAGTTCTGGGTCATTTTTTGGCATTATTATTTTTTTGCATGTGTGGTAAAGAGTTCTGCTCGCACGTTCATTCTGTTTTGCTTCTGCCTCTGCTGCTGGGCAGAGGGATGGAGCAAGCCTTGTCCTGGGGTGATTGCACGGGTGCCCACAGAGAGGGCTCCGAGTGCCACCTCTGGTACGCATGCCATAGGTTTACCACCACTGGATTAGACCAAGTAGCAGGCAATTTTTTTTGTGATGCAGTGCAATCGAAAAGGTGGTTCTCACTAGCAGTGCTACCTCAAAGGGTTGTTGGGAGGGCAAAGCAGGCACAGAGCCTGACCTGCCCCTTAAAATTCACGGTGAAATGTCCGAAACAGATAATAGAATTACCTGTAGATCCTCTCATGCTAAGTAGCATGGAACAGATAATGAAGCTCACAAAATTGTTCGTTTTGTGCCAAGGCAGCATTTAAACAGCAAAAATGACAACACATATAAATAATTATAAGGGGCAGGACCTCATGCCTGCCAGAGACTCACCTCTCTCTGTTCACTGCAGATCTTACAGAACCAGATGGGCCGCTTCTGGCTGCCCAGGGTTTCTATGCCACATTTGGTGCAAACTTTCTAGGAGGAGACAAAAAGGAAGTGGAGACATCATTAAAACAGTCAGGGAAGAGCGGGGAAAGCGCACTGAATAAGCAAATCGATGCAGATGTAAATTTTGAAGTGGAGCGATCATTAGGATGCTCCCCTATAATGAACCCACCCCACCCCCCATGGGACTCCATATCACCAAAGCACCAAACTATAGCAGGAAAGCTCACAAATCTGTGTTCTTGCTTAGACATATGGGATGGAATCCCAGCTCGGACATGGAAACTCACCAGTGTGTGTCAATGGTAAAAGTTTACATAGTTCATATATCCTGACAACCCTATTAGGGACACCAATAGGTAGGTAGGTAGACAGGCAGGTAGGTAGGCACCATAAGAGAGGACTGCAGTGGCTTAGTGGTTAAGACGCTGAACTTGACGGCTGGAAGGTCGGCAGGTCAGCAGTTCAAGACCCGAGTGCTGCATGACAGAGTGAGCGCCCGCCATCTGTCCCAGCTCCTGCCAACCTAGCAGTTCGAAAGTTCGAAAGCAAGAAATTTCAAGTAGATAAAGAGGTGCCACTTTGGCGGGAAAGGTAACCGTGCACTCCGGAATCTATTCATGCCTGCCACATGTCCATGGAAACTTCTGCCGATGCAGGAAAAAAAACCCAGGTAGCAGTCCCAAGTTTTTGAGGGCTGGCTTCACTGCCACACTGATGGCAACGGCTTGCCCCTGGACCTCCAAACCGTTGAAGTTTTAGGATGGTATATAAAGTGATTTTCTTCCCAACTTCAAAGGAAGCCTGGATCAACAGCCAGCTCTTGTGGGGAGAGGAGCAAAATTAAGAAACCTTCTCAACCCAAGAAAAAGAGATAGGAGTGGGGTGAGCTAGTGCTCAATAAAGCAAAAAAAAAAAATCAATCCTCCTAATGAGGGAACAGCGCTATTTCAGCACGGTGGCGGGAGGGAAAATTAAGGCATCAGCTGGAACCGCAAAGGCTGCAGATGGTGGTAACGGACCATCGATCAACAACTGGGTTGGCGGAGCCATTTGACATTGTCGTCCAATCCACTCTGAACAGCTTTGCTGTCGAGAGACATGCATCTTCCAAGAAGGGGGTTCCCAACTGCCGGAAGTGCCGAAAACGCACTGGAAGCACCGGAATCTCACGGGAAGTGCCGAAATCTCGTGGGAAGTACTGAAAATGTGGCGAAAATGCAGCAAAAACAGCCAAAGATGGGACAAAAATGCACCGCCCTTGCTCCCGCTGCCACCGGAAGTGGTGGAAGAGACAGGACAAACCATAAAGGTCAGGCTTTCCCTTGCTTGAAAGCCAGTCATAGCTGACTCTAGGGTTTAGTGCTCATCTCTGTTTCAAAGCTGAAGAGCCAGCGCCGTCTGCTTCTGCAGAAGTTTCCGTGGTCATGTGGCAGGCATGGCTGTTTGGCCACCTGTCCTAGGGTGAAAATCTGCAATGAAGATATCCAAACGTGAGATTTTAAGTTGGCAGGAAAAAACGGTGGAGGAGACAAAAACCTTAGTAGTTCTTGGGAGGCAGATTCAGTAGTTTCACTCTTGCTCACAGTGTTCAAATGTTTCCATGGATGTGATGGATATCCCAATCGGCCCTGTGGCCACAAAACTAGCAAAGACCCTCACCTCTGTAGCACATTAAAGACTTAACTAGTTTCATCAGGTGTCAGGTTTTACAGACTGCAGATGCATCTGGAAAATTGTGCTTGTTGCGGTTAAGAAAATTTACAGCCCGGTAATTTCCCTCCTTGCCAGCCGTTTAAGGAGCCCCATAACTCTTGCACAATGTTCAAATGGAAACTGGGAAGGAGAATCATATGGAAAAGGTCTCTCTCCTTCTCTTTCAGAGCTCAGGGCTGGGGTGGCTCAGTGGTTAAGAAGCTCTCCCTTGTTAGCTGGAAGGCTGGCAAGTCAGCAGTTCGAGACCCGGGTACTGCATGACGGATTGAGCGCCCGTCATCTGTCCCAGCGCATGCCAACCTCGCAGATCGAAAGCAAGACATTGCCAGGAGATCAATAGGAGCCACTTTGGTGGGGAAAAGATCTCGGGGACATGAAAGGAGCCTCGTTTGAGCATCCCCTGAGCGGAGTTCCTCCAGCAAAAATCCTTTCAACCCAGAATAATTTCTGACATGAAATTAATTAATTAATTAGAGCTCGGAAAAGTTATTTTCTTTGGCTACAGTGCTATTCCCCCCATTCCTTTTTAAAAAGAAACCCCAAACTCAAGTGCTTTCCATCCTGAACACAGGAGGAATGTTGAACCTTGCTTTAATTCTTCAAGAGCAAACTGAAAATTAAATTCTCTTCCATTTATAGCCGCCAGATCCAGCAGGTACAGCTGTTCTGGGCATAGAGGAAACCACCACGGGCTCATTTGCTAGGCAGCTGTTAAGGATGAGGCGCCCAGGAGGGCTAGTGTGATAAAGTAGCAACTCAAATTGAGCACAAATAGAGATTCAACAGCCAGATTCAAAGGGCTGAAAGAGATGTAACACGGCACCACAGTTGCTCACATTAGCTTAAAAATGAACCATTTCTGGTAATGTAAAGGTCAAGGTCGCCTTGCGGGAAAGCTATCCATATCCGACTCTAGGGTTCGGTGCTCATCCCTGTTTATAGCCAAAGAGCCAGCGCTGTCTGCATTTTGCAGACGTTTCTGTGGCCATGTGGCAGGTGTGACTAGACAAGCCTGCCAGATGTGCACGGAATACTGTTTACCTTCCCACTGAAGTGGTAACTATTTCTCTACTTGCAATTTCTTCCTTTCGAACTGCTAAGTTGGCAGGAGCTGGGACAGATGACGGGAGCTCACTCCGCAGTGCAGTACTCGGGGTCTTGAATTGCCGACTTGCCGGCCTTTCATGTCCCCAAGAGATTTTCCCACCAAAGTGGTCCTTATTGATCTACTTGCAATTTCTTGCTTTCTTGCAGGTGCCAGGACAGAAACAGGCGCCCAAACCGTCATGCAGTATCCAGGTCTCGAACTGCCAACTTGCCAGCCTTCCGGCTAACACGGCGAGCTTCTTAACCACTGAGCCACTGGGGCTCAAAACACACTAAACTCACCCTATTCTTTCCCAGACTCAGGTATTCAGAGCCACGTGTGTATCTCTGTGTTATGGAGAGACACTAAACCACCCCTCACTTCATGGGCGCATAGAGACGTAAACACATAAATACACAAGGAATTTTAGACATATGGCTTTCAAAATTATGCCATCGGTGAAGAGCAAGCGGCAGTCAAGTGCTCCCCTCTCGTGGTCACTTGGGGGATTTTGGAAAGTATTGACATATGTTTCCTTTTCAAAGGTTTCACCTCCTCTCCTTTCCTCCCCTCCCCTTTCTACAAAATAAAACATGCATTTCACTCAGGAAGCCAAATATTATTATTATTTGCTTGCATTCTGCTCAGAGACAAAGGTAGGGCGTTTGAAAAGATGTGATTATTGGCAGCGATTTAAAGTTATGGCTACGAAAGATGCCAGCAAAGCATTTCAAGTTAGAGAGACACGATTGGTTAGGCACCGAAGCTATGGCAGCTCACTCTGCAACACATAATGTACCCTCTGGCTTTCTAAATTTGCATTTCTTTGCCGCCAGAAGATGAACGCTGCTGAAATCTGTTTAATTGCAGCCAACCAGAATAACTCTGTGGAGACAGGACAGGTTCTTACGATCCACGATCAAAGCAGTTTTCAGGCCCTGGTTTGAAAGCGACGTCTACCTGAAGGTTCAATTCCCATTTGCTGTGGTTCCAAAAAATATCCGATCTAGAGGCCCCTTGGGATTAGAGGTTAGGTTTCTAATAAACAGGGACTTAAGTGGTTAAAACGCTGAACTCGCTGACTGGAAGGTCAGAGTTCGATACCCGGGTACTGCATACTGACCTATGACCAGAGGTTAGGTTTCCACTAACCATGGTGTGAAATGGCTTCCAGTCCCACTATGGAGGCAACCTATGATTAGCAGCAAAGTAAAGGTCACCCTTGCTTCATAGCCAGTTGTATCCGACTCTAGGGTTCAGTGCTCATCTCTGTTTGTAGCCAAAGAGCCAGCAGTGTCTGCATCTACAGACTTTTCTGTGGTCATGTGATAGGCAGAACTAGACACTGGAGTGCATGGAATGTTGTTTACCTTCCACCAAAATGGTATCTATTTATCTCCTTGCAATTTCTTGCTTTCGATCAGCGAGGTTGGCAGGTGCTGGGACCGATGACAGGCGCTCAATCCGTCATGCAGTACCCGGGTCTCAAACTGCCGACTTGCCAGCCTTCCAGCTAACAAGGGAGAGCTTCTTAACCACTGAGCCACCCCAGCCCTGAGCTCTGAAAGAGAGGGAGAGAGACCTTTTCCGTGCGATTCCCTTTCCCAGTTTCCATTTAAACATTGTGCAAGAGTTATGGGGCTCCTTAAACAGCTGGCAAGGAGGGAAATTACCGGGCTGTAAATTTTCTTAACCGCAACAAGCACAATTTTCCAGATGCATCTGCAGTCTGTAAAACCTGACACCTGATGAAACTAGTTAAGTCTTTAATATGCTACAGAAGTGAGGGTCTTTGCTAGTTTTGTGGC
This sequence comes from Bradypodion ventrale, assembly GCA_035047345.1. Taxonomy (NCBI): domain Eukaryota; kingdom Metazoa; phylum Chordata; class Lepidosauria; order Squamata; family Chamaeleonidae; genus Bradypodion; species Bradypodion ventrale. The sequence continues at coordinate 12,818,059 of JAWDJE010000012.1, forward strand.
ACCCAGGTCTTGAACTGCTGACCTGCCGATCTTCCAGTCACCAAGTTCAGCGTCTTAACCACTAAGCCACCACAGTCTTATGGTGAGCAGTACTACCATGCAGATTTGTGTTGTTTGAACTTAGTTTTTGGGAGCAATGGTTCAAACCCACAAACCTCCATGGTGCTAATTAGCGGCTGTCACTGACTGAGACACGATATAACACAACTCCCGTCTCGTTCTTTCTCCTATCTCTCCAACGCCACAACCCGCAGCTGACGTTTCTAGCCATGAAATGTGATAAACCTGTGAGACTGGTGACTCCATCCGCTAGATGTGTTGCCTGCCATTAAAAGAAACTTTGCTCCTTTCTCTTCTTCGTAATCCAATTTCCCACAGAAACCATCCTGAAAACTGACATGATGTTGTTGTCGTTTTTAAAAAATACATACCACACTGAGCCGTCAATTTGGATGCGGCAACCTTGGTAATTTGAAAGCACTAAAACGTCTTTCCTCCTACCATTGAAGGGGTCTCGTGATCAGCAAACTAAATGGAGCTCCCAATGGAACAGGCAACAGAACAAGGCTGGCCATAAAAATTATAGCCACGACAAACCCAGCTCACAGGGTTACCGAGTGGGTGGCGGCAAATCAATTTGATGTAGAACCGGCGTGCGCTTAGCTGACTTTCTCTGTGAAAGAAAAACAGCTCTTAAATGGCCCTGCTATTATATGGCGCACATTGACTTCATCTGGGGGCTCTGGGAAATCTGAAGAACATGTCACTTAACATTTTCCTGACAAGGTGTTTTTTTTTTCCCCCTTTCAAAATGCAACTTCTGAGATAAATGTCAGCAGCGGGCAAGTAAACAGGACAAACGACTCCCTAACGGTCAGTCGGCGGCCTCTGCTAGTTCTGAATGTCAGACTAACATGGGCCATTTTTAGACCGGCTGTATTGATAGGGCCAACAGAGGCCACGAGAAAGACGACACAATGGACACAAGGATGGGTGGAAGCCTTTGCGCCTCTCAGGTCTTGAACTTTGAAAAGTTACTTTCCAGTCTGATCTTTTGAGCAAGGAGGATTCTGGGATTTTGCAGTCCAAAATGGATCTCTCTTCAGCTTTGCCCAAACCAAAATATGTGTCCTGGGTACCAAGGTAAAGGGTGGGGAAATATTAGAGGACACAGAGATGATCATGTTCTCTGTCTATCTGTCTGTCTGTCACACACACTTACACAAACAAACCCATCTTGCTGGGAAGAATGAGTTTCTTCGAATTCAGCAATCCTTTACAGTACTTGCTTCTGGACCGGGGTGGCTCAAGTGTTTAAGACGCCAAACTGGAAGGTCGGAGTTCGATTCCCGGGTACTGCATGACAGAGTGAGCTCCTGTCATCTGTCACAGCTCCTGCCAACCTAGCAGTTCAAAAGCAAGACATTGCAAGTAGATAAATAGGGACCACTTCGGGTTGGAAGGTAAACAGTGTCCCATGCACTTCAGTGTCTAGTCACGCCTGCCACATGTCCACGGAAACATCTGCAGACACAGACAGCTATAAACAGAGATGAGCACTGAACCCTAGAGTCAGATATGACTGGCTTTTGAGCAAGAGTGTCCTTTACCTATGCTTGAAATAAGGTACAAGGGAGTATAAATAACCCAAACCCATTGTGCCTAAGATTCTGGAGCGCATTTGCACTAGAGAACAAATGATGCTGAACCAAAGAGACAAACACAAGGTGGCCGAAGCCATGACGGTTGGCAAGCTGACCTTTTTGCAGTCCTGGCAAAAGACGGCCGTGTTCCCGAGCAGGCCCAGGGCTTCCCCACAGAGCAGGCACTGAGAGAGCCCGTTGCCCATCACGTTCTTCCGCATGTTCTCCAGGCGCTCCACCAGCCGCCTGCAACACAGAGTCTTCATCAGAGAATTTTCATTTAGGAATAGTAGCTGTGTTAAGTCTGTGTTTCAGGCATATCAGAGAATAAACAAAGCAAAGCAAAAATGCTGTAGCATTTTAAAGACTAGCTGTTACAGTTATATTTTAATGTGAGTTTTCGTGGATCAAGTCCACTTCGTCAGACGTGGGAGTGAGGCTTTGTGGCATCAATTTATACACATCAGGTACAGAGGCACTGGGTGGTTAGTCAGCATGACAAATAAGTATACAAATCTATATGGCTTTTTAAAACTGACAGTAGCAGATGATCTCGGGTTGTTATTCAGATAAGTGCTAAATGTCCCCTTTTCAATTGCAAATGGTGAGAAGATACAAAACAAACACCTGGCATTAGCTAAAGGTTTCTGGGACATTATCCAATTTGATATGTGCTACTATATATTTTGTTTATTATATTTTGTTACTGTATATTATTCCACCTTAACAAACTTTCCTGTAAAATTCTCTTTCACAACATAGACATGGGGTTCCCAACCTAAGGCCCGTGGGCGAAATACGGCCCATGGTACCATTTTATGTGGGCCCCCTCCAAGGGCATTCAAGAAACAAAGCGGCCACACACACCCTTTGAAGCTGTTGGGACAAAATGGCTACCCCCACTCCTCTATCATGCAGGCAGGGCAAAATGGACAACCAGCCCTCAAAGCTGACTGAGAGAGCGTGACCTGGCCCCCAGCTTAAAAAAGTTGGGAACCCCTGATATAGACTGTCTCATAGAACAAAGGATGTGTTCACACATTAACACAAAGGTTAAACTCATTAGCAAATGTTCAATGCCAGGTGTTTGTTTTCTATCTTTTATTTTGTTGTTTGTTTTATTATTGGTTTTACTATTCTTATTTGTTTGTTGTATGTTATTATTTGTATGTGCACTGCCCAGAGTGGGAAATATCCCAAATGGGTGGTTTAAAAATGCAATCAAGAAAGAACTGTTTAATTCCACACAATACAAAACCATCGAGTCAACAACAGGATGCCTGTTGCAGCTTGGAAGCCAATCTTTGAGCACGTAGCCTTTCTTTTTCTCCTTGCCTGGAACCAAATGAGCCTCTGTTGTTTCTCTCAGTGACTTTTTCTTGTCTTCTTGGATATTTCCAAATCCACAAGGGTTATAATTCAGGAGAGACCGAGTTACCAGGACGTGGTGGTAAGGATTACATAAGGGAGGCAATGCTGGCAAGGAGCTGACAACCCCAGGTGAGACACTATCCCCATACAATCTGCCAACTAGAGAGATCTAAGGCGGTTCATCGCCCTGCGGTGGAAAGCAATTTCCCAGGGAAAAGCAGAATCATCACAGCAAAGGGACGTGGAAAGGGCAATTTAGAGGGTGTTGTTGGCTACAAGCTGAGCACAGTATAATTTACTTATTGTAACAGCAGGCCTTCCAGCACTGAGCTAAGAAGAATTTGGTTCATGTGGGAAGCACCTTTCAGGCAGCTCCTGTTAAACCAGGGATGCCAAAACTACAGCCCGGGGCCCGGATCCGGCCCCCAACACCAAGTCATCCAGCCCACGCTGCCCTTGCTGACTTGGAAGCGGAAATAAAAGGTGCCCATACAGGCACGTTTTACTTCTGCTTCCAGGAGTGGCAAGGGCAGTGCGGGAAGGATGAATTGGTATTGGGGGCCGGATTCAGCCTACAGGCCGTGTTTTGGGCACCCCTGCATTAAACAAATGAGGCACGACCTCAGTTCACTCTTAAGCCTACAGGAGTGCAACAAAGAGATACAGAAACTGCTGGGAATAGAGGGGTATGGAACTGGGGAGCTATAAGCTGCCTAACCCTTCTTCGTTCCCATTATATGTTTTGTTTTTTTTAATTACCCCACAGAATAGAAGGAAACACAAAAAGCTCCATTAGGGCTGAGACCCGTTTTCCCTTTGAAAGGGATTTCAGACACAAGCACTGGAGAGAAAGGTTTGAATCTCCCTTAGAGCAACAGGCAATAGCAATTACACTAAGTGGTGGCTGAGTGGTTAAGACGCCGAACTTGATGACTGGAAGGTCTGCAGGTCAGCAATGCAAGACCCAAGTGCCGCATGACAGAGTGAGCACCCGTCTCTGTCCCAGCTCCTGCCAGCCCTAGCTGTTTGAAAGCAAGACATTGCAAGTAGATAAAGAGGTACCACTTTGGTGGGAAGGTAAACAATGTCCCGTGCACTCCGGTGTATAGGCATGCCAGCCACATGTCCATGGAAACGTCTGCAGATGCACACAGCGCTGGTGCTTTGGCTATAAATGGAGATGATCACCGAACCCAGGAAAAGATTCCTGGGGTGATGAAAGGAGCCTCATTCGGGTGTCCCCTGAGCGGAGATTCTCCAGCTAAAATCTTTTCAATCCACAATAATTTCTGACACCAAATTATTATTATATAATGAACAAACAATGAAATAGATATCTGATGATGTCTTAGGGCGAGCAGACTCATATCTTCACCAGTAACTTATTGGCAAGGTAAAATTATTTCTCTAGAGAAAAAAATCATCCCTACTCAGAGCGGCTAACATCATAAAACCACTCATATAGCGATCAAAAGTTAAAAATTACACACAATAAAACTCCAAATAAAATCATCACCACACATTACAATAGCCAGAAAGAACCGCAATCCAGGAACCTTAAAACGCAGCCTATTTCGGATGAAAAGGAACCGGGCAGCATATCTAACAACCAGAAATAATTTTACCTTGCCAATAAGTTAGCTGTGAAGATCTGAGTCTGCTCGCCCTAAGACATCATCAAATATCTATTTCATTGTTTGTTTGTTATATAATAATAATTTCGTGTCAGAAATTATTCTGGGTTGAAAAGATTTTAGCTGGAGAATCTCCACTCAGGGGACACCCAAATGAGGCTCCTTTCATCACCCCAGGATCCTTTCCCACTGAAGTAGTCCCTATTTATCTCCTTGCAATTTCTGGCTTTCGAACTGCTGGGTTGGCAGGAGCTGGGACAGAGACGGGTGCTCAAACTGTCATGCAGTACCCAGATCTCGAACTACCAACTTGCCGGCCTTCCAGCTAACAAGGCAAGCTTTTTAACCACTGAGCCACTGCGGCGACGTTATGTGATGTTGCTTATTTAATTGTTTGTACACCACCTAGAGTGGGAAACATGTCAGATGGGTGGTATAAAGATGTGATAGATAGATAGATAGATAGATAGATAGATAGATAGATAGATAGATAGATAGATAGATAGATAGATAGATAGATAGATAAACTCGGTGTTTAAGTTTGACCATGCTTGGGTCTTGTTATCATGAATCAGTCCACCAGAGGGTGAAAGAGAGAAGAAAACTGTAGGTATCAAAGGGCTGAAAATTCAAAAATCCAATTTCTAGAAATTCATAAATGTTCAGGAACTGTACCATACCCTATCCTTTGTTGCTCCACAAGGTCTAGTTTCTCCGCCCGATGGATGACCTCCAAAATGACCTCCATTTCCTTTGAGTTGAGGGCCTGCGTCCTCCTCTGTCGGTCAGTTTGGAAAGTATGCACTGACCATCCGGTCTGAAGCCTGCAAAAGAAAATGGAGAGAGGACAGATTGGAAACAAAATTCTCAGATTATTAAAATTTTCAGATTAAATCTGGCTGCTGTCTTTCTTCGACATCGAATTGCCCTGGTTTTTAAGAAACTCATCAACAGGCAACGAAGTGTGAATCAATCACTTATGCTTTGTTCCCACATTCAAAACTCTTACGAAGGAAGATATATCCCTTAATTCCTCAAAAAAAAAGGCACTGAAACAAAAGTCTTCCTTATAAGCATGAGCCAGATTCAAAAGCTAAGGCTATTCTTAGCACAAAGAAGAATGTATTGTACCTACTAGCCATGTGCTAAAGATGTAAGGCACTGAAGCATAATAAATTGACAGCCCAGTTCAATAGAAATGGTACCATGCATCTTCATTAAAATTAAGGACAAAATATGTGACAAAAAAACCTTAAGATTAGCTTTGAAAATGTATGTTAGATGCTGTTTCCTCGGTTGTACTGTAAGGGAAAGGAAGGAATAATGGGCTTTAACACAGGGTACCAACATAAAAAGACAAAACATATTTTGAAATGTGGATTTTCTTGAGAGGCTAAGAATGTCTTGAACTGAGAAGGTCACTAATGAAGAGGCAACAAGGTAAATATAAATGAAATCGTAAAACATATAAAATGCAGATCGATTCCCAAGTACTGTACAGCAGGACGGAATGAGCTCCCGTCTTTGTCCCAGCTCCTGCCAACCTAGCAGTTCGAAAGCAAGAAATTGCAAGTAGATAAACAGGGACCACTTCGTTGGGAAGGTAAAGTGTTCTGTGCACTCTGATGTCTAGTCATGTGTGCCACATGACCACGGAACCATCGGCAGAAACATACAGCGCTGGCTCTTCGACTTTGAAACAGAGATGAGCACTGAACCCTAGACCACTTCAGTCATGTGCGCTATGCACTAGCATAAATGAACGTTGTACTTAACACTCATTTAATGTGGCTGTTTATTGTATATTGCATTGGAAATTTCTTACTTGTGTCCCACCCTGAGTGGGAGAAGATCCCAAATGTGTGGGATATAAATATAATAAATAAATAAACTTGTACCCGACAGATAGAGAAATGTCCCAAACTCTCATAGTAGTGTGCAAAATGATAACTTTAATTAATCCTGGTAGCTTAGAATTGCTGCACATACTATTTATGTATATCAGAGAGTAAACAAAATGAAACAGCAAATATATATATATATATGTTGTGGCACCTTAAAGACTAACTCCTGTATTTAAATGTGAGCTTTTGTAGATCAAATCCATGTATAGGTATCAACATGAGGACACGAAAGAAGAACACAAGAAATTCAATCCAACTACAAGTTTCTTATATTACTGTTTTTGTTTCTGGATGTTTGATACTTCGTATAACAAATATATCCTTTCGACTCAACCAAAAGTGTGGGACTTGGATAGTGTATTTTAAGACCACTTTAAAACTGTTTAATGTTACTTTGTTGTCTCTAAATAAATGAAAAACCAATGCAGTATTTAAAATAGGGGTTCCCGGCCCACGGCACCGTTTCATGTGCCCCATGTACACCACCGCACAGAAAGCGGGCGCATTTACGACAGCCGTAAATGCACCCACGGCTGTCATAAACACATTTATGACAGCCGTGGGTATGTTTTACGGCAGTGTTTACACCAGGGGAACTCACCAGTCCGGCCCACTCAGCTGTATTTAAATATGTAAAAAGGTTGGGAACCTCTGATTTAAAACATGTACATTGGGTGGAAGGGAAGTGGGCTAACTTTGTCCTTTTCCTCAGGCAGCAAGAGGTCTTGAACAGCCTAACTTTAGGACTATAAACCAGAAAATACACATTCTGGATTGATTTACGTCTGCAGCGAAATCTGAGAAGCCTTATGGTTGGGAGCCCAAGAGATAAAATATTCCATTGATCCAACAGTAATAAATGGCTGCCCTAAAGGATGTTCCAGGCAGAGAAAAGTCTGGACAGAGACAGAACAAGATGAAGGGTTGTTGGTTTTTTTTATGGAGGGGAGGATGTAAGCAATCTAATTTTTAATTTTGCACTTTACAACCTCCTGAAAGATGAGCCAGCTCTGCCAGCCGCACAACTGGAACTGTTGACTCTTGCTGCCGATAAATTCACTTCTCTTTCTCAGACTCCCACTCCCACCCCCAAAGCCTTTTAATTTCCATCCAGGAAGGAGATAAGGAAAGAGCAGCCTCCCATTAATAAGGGGTCACAAACTATAAACTATTACAAATGTAGGTTCTCTCCTATCTCTCATTTTCGGTCTCACATCTTGCCTCTGAATCATCATCTTCTTCTTCTTTGTTTCCTCTTTTACCTCATCGGGTATCGAGAGAGATACAAGGTTCTTGTTCTGGCACTTCTATCTGCCTCCACTGGCATTATCTGGAGTTCTTGTAATGTTTCTTTGATGTCGTCTCTCCTCCTTTCTTCCGGGTCTGGCTCATGATCTTTGTCCTTCTCCTCTTTCTACATATGCCTTGGAAGGTATGGAACTCCAAGACTTTATCTCCAAATGGGCAAACCACTTTATTTGTTGTCTCTGTATGCAGTTTAAGATTGGTTCTTTCCTTAGTAATCTCATTCCCGATGTCATCCCTTCTAGTCACTCCAGCAGCCTTCCTCAAACATCTCATTTCCATGGTGACTAACTTTCCTTTATGTTTTATTGAAAGTGTGTCCATGTTTGGCACTGGTAACATAACACTGCTTCTATTTGGTTCTTGCAGGGCCTGCATGGGCCATGCACACCTCCCCATGTGCCTTCTTTTTTAAAGTCCAAAATCAAAACCAATCAGAAGTTCGCTTTGGGATTTTAAAAAACTCCCTGTGCTTTAGTTTAGAAGACAGATGTTGCTTCCAAAGGCTTCTACGAGCTACAGTACTCCTTTCTGAGCAAATAATAATAATAAATCTATTTATTGGGGGTGGAGTGAGAAAGACGAAGCAGGAAATTATAGGCTAAGTGGAGTCCATGGGCCACATCTTGATCTCTCTTGGCCTGAGCCTTGTTGCCAAACAATGGCAAAAGCAGAACTATTTTGGGCGGTTAGTTTAAAAAAAAACTTGCACCAAAAGTAGGAGAGAGAGAAAGGATTTATTCTTTGTATGCATAGGTAAAGGTAAAGATAACCCTTGCTTGAAAGCCAGTCGTATCTGACTCTAGGATTCTGTGCTCATCTCTGTTTGCAGTTAAGAAGCCAGCGCTGTCTGTGTCTGCAGACATTTCCATGGACATGTGGCAGGGATGGCTAAACACTGGAGTGCAAGGAATGCTGTCTACAGTCCCACCTAAGAGGCACCTATTTATCTACTTGCAATTTCTTGCTTTCGAATTTCTAGCTTGGCAGCAGCTGGGACAGATGGGACAGAGACAGGTGCTCACTCTGTTGTGCAGCACTCGGGTATCGAACTGCTGACCTGCTGATCTTACAGTCATCAAGTTCAGCGTCTTAACCACTAAGCCACCATATGCGTATGGGCATATAAATCAAATAACCAAACAAGAAGCTTACTTGGCACGCAGCGCCAGCTGCCTGTCGTTTGGACATACCCACTGGTTATTTCCATTTCCAAAAATGGTATCAGCCATTGCGCAGGAGTGCAATGCCAGGAACGGGCACCAAATCTGCAATGAAGAAAACCAAGATTTGTTTTGAATTGGCATTCTTATATTGTTATAAACAAAACAATCTCCAGAGACCTAAACATGCACAATTGTCCTGGTGTTTCAAACGTACTGTATACATATTTTTTAAAGCAGGGGTTCCCAACCTTTTCAAACCGGGGGCCGGGTCACACTTTCTCAGTCAGCTTCGAGAGCCGGATGACCATTTTGCCCTGCCTGCACGGTGGGAGTGACCATTTTGTTCCAACAGCTTTAAAGGGGGCAGCCATATTGTTTCTCAATGCCCTTGGAGGAGACCAGATCATAGAACAATGCAGGTTTCTCCTTCGATTAGAAAATTTGCGATTTAAGCAGGTATCAGCTTTGAGCTTTCCTCGCGTGCAGGAGATTAATTCATTAATGCACAGGAGCTTCAAGGTGGACCATGGGAACGCACTTTCCGCGGCGCTGCCCTTGGAAGCTAGTTCAGTTGGCACAATCCCCAACTGGGGTGACTCAACCGGACAGCTGGCAGCCGTGTTAAACATCAGTACAGTATAAGCTGCCAAACTGATTTAGGCATTAGCATCGGAGCTTGGAATTGTTTTGTTTGGACTAGAAATCCCAGAATCCCCCAGACAGCAAAGCCATCCAAAAACAAGGAGGCATGGAAAACACATGTTAAGATCATCAACCCTGCAGTTCTCAGGATATCGCTTTGAAAACTGCAGCGGTGAACAGAAGCCTTCTCTATAAATATTTAGAGGCACCTTTTATGCTCACTCAGTATTTGACCCTCATTTGGCAGCAACATGCGCTAGAGAGAGATTTGCACCAGGCTGGCAGGGCTTCTGTCTCAAAACAGGAAAAGGCAGAAAGCGCAAAGCATCAATCATCCGAACACATGTTTTTAAACACCCGTCTCCCCATTAAACTGTAAATCAGAGGGAGGGGAATAAAGGACATGTATCCAGATGCAGTTCCTACAAGCACTGATTTCTCCAGAGTCCTGGCATGTAGAATGGCACGCCTGCCCTTGCTGTCGGTTTCTGACAGCTTGGGCACAGAAGTGTTTGTTTTCTACTGAGGAGAAACACACTCACTCCAGGCTAGTTACTGCAGCCTTGTAAAAAGACAAGGCATATTATCACACCCACACCCCACACCATCAGCATGCCAGAATTTGGGATTTAGGACCTATAGAAAAGCGAACTGCTTAAATCCCGGCCTCTGCAATTGAACGGGTGATGGCACATGGTTTAAGAAAACATGGTGCCCATTTACCGACTTTGGGAACTCAAAAGAAGAGGTCGCCTCTCCTATGGCATCCTAAGCGGATTTATGAAAAGGCTGGGCTCATTAAAAGGGACTGCGGTGGCTTAATGGTTAAGATGCTGAAATTGACAACTGGAAGGTTGTCAGTCAGCAGTTTGATACCCGAGTGCCTCACGATTGAGTGAACTCCCGTCTCAGCTCCTGCCAACCTAGCAGTTCGAAAGCAAGAAATTGCAAGTAGATAAATAGGGACCACTTTGGTGGGAAGGTAAATAGCATTCTGTGCACTCTGGGGTCTAGTCATGCCTGCCGCATGTCCACAGAACCATCTGCAGACACAGATAGCGCTGGCTCTTTGGCTATAAACAGAGATGAGCACTGAACCCTAGAGTCAGATACAACTGGCTTTCAAGCAAGGGTGACCGAAGTGGTACCTTCATTATCTACTTGCTTTTTTTTTTCTTTTGAACTGTTAGGTTGGCAGGAGCTGGGACAGAGGCGGACACTCGTTCCGCCATGCAGCACCCGGGTCTCAAACTGCTGACTTGCCAGCCTTCCAGTCATCAAGTCCAGCGTCTTAACCACTAAGCCACTGCAGTCGTCCTGCAGAAGCAAAACAGTGTGTTTAAGTCTACATAAAGCACCCCACCTTTCCTTCGCCAAGGTGAGAATTGTGCCCAGGTGTGAAAGGAGTGTCCTGTATTTTAGGGAGGGAAGGAGGTGAGAACACACTCACACACACCAAACTAGAGCCAATGACATCACCATGTGTTTCTTTAGCTTGTTGAACTTGGCACACCTTCAGTACAGCTTCGTTCCCAAAACGCTTAGAGATGCGTGACCTGACAATTCATGTGACTCAAACATTTGCAAAATAAACTTCTCCCTGGAGCAGACACTTGAGGACACGGCTTGGTCTTCCCTTCACAAGTTGCTCCCATCAGGGATCCAAGACAATTTATTTTTATTCATTTATTACATTTATATCCAATCCATCTGGGATATTTCCCCACTCTGGCCGGTGTACAACATATTAAAAATATATTTACAATTTTACAAAAGACGGTCATTTACATCCAACATGAATTTCCCCAGCCAAGTCATAAATTCTCCTGGCTCAGACCCTGTGGAAAAATCAACCAATGTAGTCCCTGGGCATTCCCTATTGTTAGCTATAAGAAACGCAAATTTTCTATTGCTAAATCAAGTTGCTAGTCCTTAAGGCAGGGGCAGTCAAACCATTTAATGTGGCTCGCCGCCACCCCCGCCGCTCCCAGAAGCGGGTGCATTTACAACAGCCACTGACATATTTTACGGCAGTGTTTACGGCAGGAGGAACCACATGACTGGCACACTCAACCATGTGACCGGCCCATGGCGCAAAAAGTTTGGGAACCTGTGCCTTACGGCTTCATGAAGAGGTGTGAAAGAAGCATATTATGACCAAGAAACCTATTCAGGGCCACATCTGGCATGACAAATGTGACTCAACATTCTTATTGGTCCATTTCCATGCTTAATCTCTCCTCCTTAGAAAGCTGATGAAGGAATAAATTGATTTTGACATCCTGGTGTGTTATTGCAAGAGGCTGGTGGAAAGGAGTTTTGTTGTTTAGAGTATATTAAAAATAATAAGAGAATGACAACAAAATCACACGGACAATAAGGTTTCTAATTTTAAAACTCCATGCAACAAGGAGGTCACAGTTTATCTGTGCAACCGGTGCAAAAAGCATCTTCACAAATAAAAACATCTCCTAGAGCAGCTGGTTCCAACTTTTTTAAACTGCGGGCCGGAACATGCTCCCTACCGGAGAGCTGATCGGGTTACTGGTGGTTTCCCCCGGAATATGCGCTGCCGTAAAACGCATCCATGGCTGTCGTAAACATGTTTACAACATCTGTGGGTGCATTTACGGCTTTCGTAAATGTGTCCGCTTCCGGTGCGGTGGTGATGTGAGCCACATGAAATGGTGCCATGGACCAGGGCTGGCCCATGGGCCGTAGGATGGGAACCCGTCTCCTAGAGTCTCCTGCAGAAAAACTCTCACTATCTAATAAAAATTTATTGTTTAGTTTCTCATTCTTGCTATGTAAGTAAAGAGGATTTCATATTAGTAAATTATAAAGGTAAAGGTAAAGGTTTCCCTTGCTCGAAAGCCAGTCGTATCCGACTCTAGGGTGCAATGCTCATCTCTGTTTCTAAGCCGAAGAGCCAGCACTGTCTGCTTCTGCAGACATTTCCGTGGTCATGTGGCAGGCATGACTAGACACTGGAGCGCACGGAACGCTGTTACCTTCCCACCGAAGTGGTCCCTATTTATCTACTTGCAATTTCTTGCTTTCGAACTGCTAGGTTGGCAGGAGCCTGGGACAAAGACGTGAGCTCATTCCATCCTGCAGTACTCAGGTCTCGAACTGCTGACCTTCCGTAAATTATACAGGTGTCGAAAACAGAGGTTGGAGCTAAACAATTCTACTGAGAAATAGATAAGCAGCATAGTCCAGAAGTCCCCAATCCATGCACTACAGTTACTACAGACAGCAAATTACACAACGGTAGAGGACAACATCCTCTGCTACATGGATTCGATCAAAGGCTGGACACCACAGGGATCCTTCATAATTCAAATTAATCTCTCACAGCAAGACGCTGTCACAGCCTGGGAACTATTACTTGATTCAATTAATCCTTACAGCCTCAATTTTTCAGTGGCTTTAGAAGCGTTCCATTTGACAGCAGATTTGTTGAATTAATGGAAGGAACTATCAGACAACCTTCACTTCTGAAGGTATAATAATAATAAGTTTGCATCAGAAATTAATCTGGGTTGAAAGGATTTTTGCTGGAGAAACTCTGCTCAGGAGACGCCCGAATGAGGCTCCTTTCATGTCCCCAAGATCTTTCCCCACTGAAGTGGTCCCTACTGATCGCCTTGTAATTTCTTGCTTTCGAACTGCTAGGTTGGCAGGAGCTGGGATAGAGACAGGTACTCAATCCATCATGCAGTACCCGGGTCTTGAACTGCCGACTTGCTGGCCTTTCAGCTAACAAGGTGAGCTTCTTAACCCATGAGCCATCGTAGCCCCTAACGTCTGATGGTGGCTCGAAAGCCAGCCATATCTGACTCTAGGTTTCAGTGCTCATCTCTGTTTATAACCAAAGAACCAGCACTGTCTGCCTCTGCAGATGTTTTTCATGGACATGTGACAGGCATGCCTAAACACCAGAGTGTACAGACCACTGTTTACCTTCCCAAGTGAAGTGGTCCCTATTTCTCTACTTGCAATTTCTTGCTTTCGAACTGCTAGGCTGGCAGGAGCTCGGACAGAGACGGGCGCTCACTCCGTCATGCAGTACCTGGGAATCAAGTGGTAGGAAGTAGATAATGTTATTTTTCAAAATCTGATGACTGGCATCTCCCTTTGAGCTCCTTGGAAGAACTCATTTCCTCTACCAGGCTTCCAAAAAGCACACTACGGAAATAAAATTTAACCTCCAGATGTTAAAACCAACCCCAAATAAAGCCATTCAGAGGCACTGGCTCCCATTCACAGTCAAGGCACTTTAAATTGAGGCCTGTCTCTTTGGGCCGGATGGACTGGACTACGGGAGAAGCAGAATCTGGCCCTGGTTTTACTCCCAGCCGACCCGCCGGTGGTGCCATGACTTCGGCTACTATCGCAGGAGGAAACCGTGGCAACCTGGACAAACAGCCTTCTGCGTTGCTATGACAAGGCAGCGGCAAAGGACGGGGAAAGCAAAGATAAGGTGGTAACACTCAGTGCCGCATCCTCGGAAACAGAAGGTCACAGAGGAAGGGAAAGTGTCCCGGGTTAATTAGCCAAACAAAAAGCTGGCTAATGGTGCTGTTGTAAAATTGGAGTTGGAGATACCAATCATTGGTGGAAGGGACAATGAATAGGGACTGTGGGGGGAGATTTTGCACTGCAAACAAACAATATGTACACTCCTGATTAAACAAACAAAATGTACACCATCTGGTCCAATGCATATTCACCCCAGATCTGCCCACTTCACAACACCTGACCCACAACCCTGCACTATCCCACACTGGGGAAGGACTGAGTGCCCTTGAGCATGGACAGAATGCCAGACCGACTTCATTAACTGCAAATGGCAAAATGCGGTCCACACCAAAATAGTTTGCCATAAGCAGGACAAGATTCTCGTTCCACTAGATGGAACAACATGTTCCAGAATCTCCAAATTACTGTACGTCCTGGGTGGCAATTTTATGAAGCTTTTAGTCCAAAAAAGTACATCCCCTACTACCACAGCATTATATTTTGTAATATATGCCTTGTATTCAACTAGCCATAGTTTCACATTTTCTATTTATACGGATGAGCACTGAACCCTAGAGTCAGATACAACTGGATTTCGAGCAAGGGAAACATTTACCTTTACTATGTCTCTTCGAGGTATAACAAATGAGATCTAGAATGTGGTTAGAGCACAATTCTCCCATTGAAAAAGTGTGTGTGGTGGGTCAAATCTTGGAGTGTTCCCTCAGATGGAAAAAAATGTTTAATTGTCACAAACAGACTAAAGCAGGGGTGCCCAAACTATGGCCCGTGGGCCAGATCCGGCCCCCAAAACCAATTCATCCAGCCCACGAAGCCCTCGTCGCTCCCGGAAGTGGAAGTAAAATGCGCCCGTACAGGAGCGACAAGGGCTTCATGGGCTGGATGAATGGCATGTGGGGGCCAGATCCAGTCCATGGCCCGGAAAGTTTGGGCACCCCTGGACTAAAGGGACAAGAGACAATGTCATCAGAACACCTAAATGTTAACACATGTATACCAAAGGAGTTAATAGTGTTCATGGGAAACGTTGTAAGAGCATCTCTCTAAACCAGGAGTCCCCAACCTTTTTGTGCCACAGGCCAGACCATGCCCCCCGGACAGCTGAGCGGGTCGGTCACATGGATTCTCCTGCTGTAAACACTACCATAAAAGGGATCCGCAGCTGTCATTTATGGCAAGCACAAGCACATTAATAATAATAATAATAATAATAATAATAATAATAATAATAATAATAATAATAATAATAATAATAATAATAATAATAATAATAATAATAATAATAATAATAATGTTTATTTATACCCCGCCCTACTGACGCAAGCGTCACTCAGGACGGCTACAGCATAAGGTAAATGGAGACAAAGAGGCATGCATGCATGGGCACATTTTGCGTCCGCTTTCACTTCTGGAGGAAGTTTGTTTTGTTTATTTGTAAAACTTTCTTTTTTAACTGCTCTAAGCCATCCAGAGTGAGAGAATATCCCAAATGGGCAGAACATAAATGTGATAGATAGATAGCACCACTTTTCAAAAACTCAATTTGGAGTTCCACGTCAAAAGGTCAATTACACCCACGAGATCAATGTAATTAACATTCAGTCTCTCTCTTTGGTCTAAGCCATCCCAGCTGGGGTGACACAAAGTGAGTCACTTGGGGCTGGGTGCATCACAAATACCACAGGCCAAGCACCCACACATGGCAAAGCGGTCAAGGGGGCAGAACTTAATTAGCTGCTCTCGACCATTAGAGAGGCCACTTCTGATGGTAACAGGGGCAAGGACAATTCAGCAGTTTGTGGAGTGTGGCTATAGGAACGTGATGGTGAACCTTGGCTCTCCAGATGTTCTTGGACTTCAATTCCCAGAAACCCAAGCACCCTGTGAATCCGCACAAATGAGTTTACTGTGATTCATCCAGCCCGCGACGCCCTCATCGCTCCTGGTCTCCAGATCTCCAGTTCCCCAAAATACAAACCTTAAGTTACTTAACTGTGAGCTAGTTCTGGGAAACTGGCTTCAAAATGCACTCATCCAGCACAGCCGGACACCATGCAGTTCCCCGCCTCTCCAAACTGGTGGGGAGGCACCAGGTTTGCAAAGAACAGAAACTTTCAAAGTTTTTGCCCACCCACATATTTTCTGTTTTGCTCTGTTTTTTAAAAATACCATTCAGGTTTCAAGCATTGTGCAAGCATCCAGGAGTACCATA
Organism: Bradypodion ventrale; assembly: GCA_035047345.1. Taxonomy (NCBI): domain Eukaryota; kingdom Metazoa; phylum Chordata; class Lepidosauria; order Squamata; family Chamaeleonidae; genus Bradypodion; species Bradypodion ventrale. The sequence goes on from JAWDJE010000012.1 coordinate 12,834,481, forward strand.
TTTTTTTTTAAGAAAAAGAGATTAAAGACGGAAACAAACCTGAGATTGACTTATTTGCAGCAACAACCGGAAAAGAAAACTGGAGTACACCAAAGTTTAGAAGAACTGGATGGGTGTCGTAGCCGTGTAGTGTTAAGAAGACAGACTCACCGTGTTTAGGAAGAGAAAAGATCTGAGACCACTCCTGCCCGGCAGAGAAATGGGGCCGGCTTACGGCCTAGGTGTGCTCCAGACAACTGACATTACTCAGATATTAAATAAATAAGGTGCTAGCAACCAGTGGCGCAGCGGCACGGAAGAGCTAAACTCTGGGCTGGATTGTAAAGGCAGATTTGCAGCTGGATTTGTCAAAGGAAGAAGCAACTGGAAGAAAGGACAATGGGGGATTAGTCAACCCACACACCACCGCTGCTCTCTAAATGTCAGGGACCAGACCGAGAAGTGGGTGGTCATGGCTGTCAGAGAGGTGTTATAGGGCAAAGAAACAGGAAAATAACAAAAGGCAGAGCGGTCGAGTAAGAGATGTGGGAGGAAGGACACAGGAGTCAAGGCTGGACTAAACACTAATCTGACAATTTCTTCCCTGCTTCCTTTTGAAAGTATGTTGGAGTCAAATAGTTTGGGGTGAGTTCCCACTGCCAGGCAGGGCTGGATAAACCCCATCTCCCTTTTTAATTTTATACATGGACATCACCATTAGTCTTCAAGGTTGTCAGGTTAGTTAACCACCACCTGACCATCAGCGTTGAATCACTGGTAGTATGGTCTTAACTTGTTGGTCAACCTTGGCACTCCAGCTGTTCTTGGACTTCAATTACTAGCCCAAGGCAGCACAGCTGCTGATCAGGGTTTCTGGGAATTGAAGTCCAAGAACAGCTGGAGGGCCAAGGTCCTCCCTCGCATTACCATAGCAAGATAACCTGGCCAGACTTTAATGACTGAGTGTTTTATCGTTGTCTGCCTAGCTCAGCCTTGTTCCTTCTAACCAGCCAACAATTCTCAGGGGTCAAAGACAGAAAGCAAAAGTCTTTCCCATCAATTGACCATCTCCTTCTTTTAATTGGAAACACAGAGGATTTACACGTGACCTACTATAGACAGAACTGTGGCTTTCCCCTCAATCTCTAGTCCCTCCCTGACCCCAATTATATTCTTCTTGTTGTTGTTGTGCCATATCTGAATCCAAATATTGGTGATCATCATGGTGATCAGCCATGAAGACTATCTTGAGAATATAATGCAGTGGACTTTCCTCTGCCTTCCGCATCGCAGTGTGACATCCATAGTACCACTGATCCAGTTCTGTGAGTCACTTTCTGGTCCTGAGCCCTTTTGGCATGCAAAGTCCTCATCAACAGCCCCAGGCTGCTGCCCTCCATCAAGATGAATTCAAGTAGGATTTAATCCACTTGGGGATCATCACCCTTCCTTGTGGACTTCAGCAAAGCTGCTAGTTCTCAGGGTTGTCAGGCTACTTAACCGCCGCCTGACACTTGGCGTTGAGTCACTGGCAGTAGGGTCTACTCTATGACCATAGCAGGATCACCTGGCCAGACTGTACCAATTATATTACCAACGACAAAACCAAGAAAGTCGCATGCCAATTTGGACAACTATACAAATTGAATAAATAAAAGTGGCTTTATTCTGGTAGTCCAAAGTTTGATCTGGACACAGAAGAAGAAGAAGACCAACTCTGAGGAATTGCTAATGTCAGGTGGAGAAAACCCACGGCATTTAAGGCATCATTGGACTATCAATTTCCATCGTCTCTCATTTTAAATTTGCTGAGGTTCATGGGAGCTGGAATCCAGAATCATATAAACATTCATCAGGCCTAGATTATTTTCAGACAAGACTTGAACCATTGTTTGTGTGTTCAGAAAAGGACTCTAAGCATGGATCCTTCCTTTTCCCAATCAAGATCCTTCCAAGGAGTAAGGTAAGTAACCCAATGTTACAAGAAGGCTGAGCAAAGAAGGGCCAGCTCTTCCCTCAAATTTCAAACTCTTGGATTCAAAGCACTCACCTTTAGTCTTGGAAACAAAACAATACTCAAAGCAGATAGGCAGCAGCAACATTAATTCACTTTTCTAGAGGCAGTGGATTAAATTTCCACACCACTGCACTCTGCCACCCACATTCAACAGTTCATTTCATTTTTTAAAAATCTCCTTCAACACAGAGAGAGAGAGAGAGAGAGAGAGAGAGAGAGAGAGAGAATGGTAATTCTATCAAAGGAGAGACAGAGATGAATAAATGCTTCCTTCCTTACAGGTGCTAGGCCTGTTGCGTTGGGCCCAAAACAGCTGGTTGCCATGGTAGCCAGTATCTCCAAAGCATTTTCCGCACAGAAAAGCATACAGGGATGTTTTCAGGCAAATCTTACAACCGAGTCCAGCATCTCTCTATTGAGATAAGACTGTCAGAATAATTGGCAGATTTTTTTTAAAAAAAAATTGTTTTGCAAAGATGTCTTTTAATAGAGCATACTGAAAAGGAGGCGGAAAGAATGCCAAGGCAGGTTTTCTCCTCATCACAATATTACATTTCTGACAGATGTCATTACCTAGAAAGCATGGGACATGAAATTTAAATGGGATAGAATGAACCTTTCTTATTTTGACCAAGAAACTGACATATATAAAGAACCTAAAATGATTTATTCACCATTTTTATCACAGAGATTTTGTCTGAAAAATTATATATGGGCAACCGAGCCTTCTTTGAATGTTTCTGGCCTAACCTATTCCATCAGCCCTAGTAGCTAACACATAACTCAGATCAATCTTTATTATGGTCCAAGATCAGCACAGTACAGCAAAAGATAGAAGTTAAGATAAAAGTATTTAAATTATATTTTAGGAGGAGCACATCTTCTCAGTGTGGAGGGCAGCAGCTTCATCAACACTGGTCGGGGGCTGAGGAGGACTTTGTGTGCCAAAAGGGCTCAGGACCAGAAAGTGACTTACGGAACTGGATCAGTGGTACAGGGGACATGCTCTGATGCTGATGGCAACGAGGATTGCCAATACTGTATTTGGATTTGGATACGGCAGAGCAAGAAGAAGAAGAAGAAATCACGCCAAACATTCCCCTGGGGAAAAAAGCAATATTTCCTAAACAAGTCCCTTCCCACCTTTAATTTAAACAGACCCCCGAATGCATTATCTCACCATTGTGGGTACCCTAGAACCTATTTTTTGTTCCCACTCAGCCCAACCCCAGATATTTCTGCTGCTTGATGGAAATAATAAAATGCTGATTCCCTGCAGAGCCCGGAATGCTAAATTTGGAAAGTAATTAGCTACAGTTTATCCAAACGAAGCAAACACTAACTTTAAAAAATCAAAACAAAAATGTGTTGGCACTTTAAAGTTACAATGTATTACTCTACTTCCCTGACATATTATAATGTTTAAATTAGCTGATTTCCCCCCTCATAAATTTTTTTAATTGTATAAAACAATCTGAATGAAACAAGCCAATGGCTTTTGGTGCTAAATGCACCATCATCTTTCTCCCATCATCCTTGGCCAGGGTGTGATGCCAAAAGTTTTCCTCCTACACCATTTTGCAACACTATTTCTGCTCTCCCATAACTCTACAACTAAAACAGTTAACAATTATCTTGCAAAAAAGAATGAAGCCATCCCTGGTATAATTATAGCCAGAACGTAATTTACATCGTCGGGAACATTAATTTATTTAAAGCCTTTGTTTGTCACATTTCCATCCACCACCAGAGCTCTCAAGAAGTTTTACAACAGACCGGAATAAACCAAGACCCATTCCTTTAAAATTCAAAACACATTTTAAAACTTTCAGACACCGATTTTAAAACAGCATATTCGAAAGCAAGAAATTGCAAGTAGATAAATAGGGACCACTTTGGTGGGAAGGTAAATAGCATTCTGTGCACTCTGGTGTCTAGTCATGCCTGCCACATGTCCACAGAACCATCTGCAGCAGACAGCACTGGCTCTTTGGCTTTGAAACAGAGATGTGCACTGAACCCTTAGAGTCGGATATGACTGGCTTTCAAGCGAGGGCAACCTTTACTTTTACTTATATTCATTTTACTTAGCGGGCTACATTAAGATGGGTAGATGGCATCAACAACTCAGGTTTTTCAATCTTTCGCCTTTTATAACCCACTCCTAGTTACCTGCTGTCTGAGGCAGCTGCTTCTCCTTGCATAAAGCCAAGGCTTCCCCCCCAAAAAAATCCCTGACAACAGAGAGGCTGGGAAGTTTAAAACAGGGGCTCTGGATACCTGGAGTACTTGTTTATTATCTGTTGTGTATGCATGCAGTTCAGCTGCTCGCCATTAGAGTAGCTGTGCGGAGTGCTTGTTTATTATCCAAAGGCCTTTTGCTACGGGGCATATTAAGAATACAGTATAGTCAGCAAGTGTCCAAACAAAATTAGAAATATTTCCCCCTTTGTCTAAATGCACAAATGTACCTTTTACCTGTCCAGCCACTCTACACCATCACGGGCTGCTCTGCCAGAAATGTACGGGGCTGGGACGCTGCATCCCATATTGCAACCCAGCTGCCAAAAATAAATTAAAATGCAAAAACTTTCCTACAACCTTTCCCTGCCTGTCCACTTACGCGCGTCTCCGCTGCCCTCTAGCGCTCAGGGCGAGCATTACAAGCCATTATACGCACCCACAGAGGGCAACTGACCAATCAGGTGGCGCGCAGTGAATAAGGGCACCGCCTTATTAAAAAAAAATATATCCCCAGGAAACAGGAGGGGGCGTTATTTGCGCATGCGCGCGGGCGTGCATTAGCAATCATGCGAGGGTTTTTTTGTATTTTTTGTATTTTGGGGGGGTTGCTATTTCTTAGCATCCAGCAAAAGGTGGCTAATTTATTCAATTTATTCAAGTCACTTTATAACAGGTCAGCAGTTTAAGACCTGAGTACTGCACGACAGAGTGAGCTCCTGTCTCTGTCCCAGTTCGAAAACAATAAATTGCAAGTAGATAAATAGGTACCACTTCAGTGTGAAAGGTAAATGGCATTCCATGCACTAGTCATGCCTGCCACATATCCATGGATATGTTTGCAGACAGTGCTGGCTCCTTGGCTATAAACAAAGATGAGCACTGAACCATAGAGTTGGATAATACTGTCTTTTGAACAAGGGCAACCTTTACCTGAGTCAATTCTGATACAGGGAACATAGCAAGTACAAAAAACAGTCCCCAAAAAGGGGCAGTTTGGGATTCTGGGATTTGTATTTCAAATAATACCATCCAATCTCTGTGCTCACTATTCTGCAAGTTTAAAAGAATGTACATTTACAGCAGGATTAAATTATATATATATTTGCAAGAGAAGCAAGAACTGCAGGGTTTAATTAATCATCTTCCCCAAGGGATCTCATTATTATTGTGCTCCTCGTAGCACAATAAATGCATAGCATAAATGTATTCAAATTAACCCCAGCTCAAATATATGTGAATTCATGCACAAAGAGTGCCCCATTACTTTCTTTTGGGAACAGAACAACACTATTGGATCATTGAAAAGGAATGACTCCTCGTTAGTATTGTTATGTTTTATATATGCTTATTTAGGGATGGTATGTGTTGTTCAGGGCTTTCAAATAAAGCAAATGAAATATGAAATGCAAACGCCTAGAATCACTTGCTGTGATTTAAAATGGTTAAATGTAGAGCGGGGAAAGCGTGGTGAGATTTAATGGGTGATTATGGGCTACTAAACATGATTTATTAATTATATTTATAACCCATCCATCTGGGATGTTCTCCCACTCTCACATTATTATTCTTTACCTAATGTTGTAGGATTGTAAAGGGTTAACAGTTGTGATCCCATAGGTTTGCCACCACTGCCACAGCTACTTACCTGGGAGTAATAATAATTTCGTGTCAGAAATTATTCTGGGTTGAAAGGATTTTTGCTGGAGGAACTCCGCTGGATTTTATTCCCTTATTTCTTTAAATTACACATCATCTTTCGTTCCTGGGCTTCAACGCAACTCACAAGAACATCCAAAGCAGCTATAGGGGGAAAAAGAGAGAGAAATCAAATACTACAATCTTAAAGCACAATTAAACAAATCCTAATTTTAAAAAGCCATATTGTATTACAGACAGTGTTGGGGGCAAAATTCCAAACAGAGATGCCAAAAATGTCTCCATTAATTGCAGAAAAGTAGTTTTAGCTTGAGAGAAGGAAGACAGGACATAACTGTAAATATTAATAATTATTAATATCAGTGATATTTGGATGCTGAATTTTAAAAGCCTATGTAGTGTAATGGTTTTGGGATGGGGTTTAGGGGATTTCAGTTTCAGGGGTTTTGTGAGGGTAAAATTGGAAGGAAACCCCCTTTCATTTAATCATTATACATTTAATAAACCATGTGTTTCATCTCAGTGAGGAAAAGACAGGATACGCTATTATATATGCCATAATATTAATATACATAATATTAATATATATGCCATAATGTTAATATACATAATATTAATACAGTATTAGAGCATATGAAATACTGGAAACTGAAGCCCACTTTGAAGAAACATTGAGTCAAATTGATACCTTTAATTATGGATTATTATTTTTGTAGACCTCTCCTGAATTTTATACGGTGTAGCTCTTTTTTGATGTCCTGTCAGACACTAGTCTGACATAAAGTTTGCAGCCTTAAAAATATAAAAAATATATATATAATAAATCAAAATAAGCTTTTGTCAACACCATGACACTGGACAGTTACAATAGGTAACTGCTTCTCTGGGCATCTATATCAGATGTATAATAAATGTATACTATGAAAATCTACTCTTATGTCTGATGAAGTGGACTTGATCCATGAAAGAAAACATTAAAATACAGGAGTTAGTCTTTAAGGTGCCACAGCATTGTTTTTCGTCTTTTTGGTGTCGTTTTGTTTACTCTCTGATATGCTTGCACAGACTAACACGGCTACTACCACTTCAGAAATTTACCACAACGAGGAGCCACTCCGAATCCAGATTAAGAACAAGGAGTGGTTTGTTATTTTTTTGTGAGGGGGACGAGAAGAAGAAGGAAAAAAATTAATAATGAGGCTTTTAAATCGCCTCATGACAGAAGGGACTACTTTGCTCCGGGACTACTTCTGCGCGCGGAAGGAACAGGCGGGGCGGCATTTCAACAAACAGACGCCGTTGTCGTGGTGATGCGTCTCCGCCGGCGGAGCGCCAGAGCCGGCGGAGGGATTCGGTCCGCTGAAGCGGGAAAAGTGGCTGAGGAGGGCCGAAAAAAGGAGGGGAGGCGCCCCCTCTTCCCTCCAAAAACATGCCTGTAAATTTGGGAGGGAAACTCATATAGATATGGTTTATTTTTGGCGGGAAATGAGGCAAGGGTCCATGTGTCTGTTGGAGAAGAGGTGGGGGAGGAGGAAAAGGGGGCTTACTAAAGTACTTGGGGGGCATTGCTAGGGGTAGGGAAGGGGTTGCTGAGGGAGGGGTCATTGAGAGGAATAGGGGGCAATTAATGGGGCAGTTCTCAGTGAGGTCTGTTGGAGGGGAGGGTCCTTCTTGAGGGGGTGCTAAGGTTAAAGTGAGGAAAATTGAGATTTTTCTGAGGGGAAATGTGTGTGGGGGGACAGTTTGGGGGAAGGAAGGGGGTCCTGGGAGCAAGGCGTGAAGGGGCTGTAAATCAGGGCAGAGAATGGGGCGATTCACTGTGAGAAAGTTATGGGGCAATTCAGAGCAAAGAGTGGGGCAGTTCAGGGAGAGAAAATTATGGGGCAATTCAAGGGAGAGAAAATTATGGGGCAATTCAGGGAGGAAAAGATGGCAACTCAAGGTGAGAAAGTTATGGGGCAATTCAGAGCAGAGTGAGGTGATTTGGGGATAAAGTTATGGAGTTCAGTGAGAGAGAGAGATGGGACAATTTATATAGGGCACCTATTGTGAGGAGGGGAAAGGATTTGCTAATATATGGTGGGATTTTTCTGAGGTGACATTGTGAAGAAATAGAAGCGAAAAGTGCCAATCAATGAGGGACAGTAGAAAAGGAAGAAATTATGTGGGCAAAGGGATAGATTTGCTATGTTTTGTGTGGGTCTCATGGGGGGAGAAATTTGATTTCTGAGATTTTGAGTGATTCCTGAGAAGGGAGATACAAGTTGAGTTAAATTCAGTTATAAAATAAGGGAAGGACTTTCCGAGAGCACTGTTGAAGGGCTGAGGAAGAAGAGGGCAACAAAAGCTTGCTTCAGTTCAGGGGTGTCCAAACTACGGCCCGTGGGCCAGATCCGGCCCCTGAAGAGCCATTTAATCCGGCCCCCGATGCCCTCACTGCTCCCAGAAGTGGAAGTAAAATGTGCATGCACGGGTGCGTTATGCAATCACGCATGCACAGACCGCCGCTGTAAATGGCCCGCAGTTGTCGTAAATGCGTTTATGACAGCCATGGGTCATTTACTGGGCATGCACAAGTGTGTAATGCATCCTGCGCATGCATGCTTTACTTCCACTTCCGGTGGGAGGAACCATGTGATCAGCTGGCCTTGGAGCGTGGTCAGGCCCATGGCCTGAAAAGTTTGACCATCCCTTCTTTCATTAATAGGTTTCCTGAAGGAGCAAGAAGGCTTGCTTTGATGAGATGTTGACCAGTTGAGGCTTGAGCAATTCATAATTCTGTAGTAATTACTGGCCTCAAATCCTTTTTAGTCTGTGTCTGCAGACGTTTCTGTGGACATGTGGCAGGCATGACGAGACTCCAGAGTGCACGGAACACTGTTTACCTTCACACCAATGTGGTACCTCTTTATCTATTTGCAATTTCTTGCTTTCGAACTGCTAGGGTGGCAGGAGCTGGACAGAGATCATGGAAGCTCATTCCATCCTGCAGCACTCTGGTCGTGAACTGCTGACCTGCCGACCTTCTTAAGTTCAGCGCTGACAGGCTTAGGATGAGGTAAAGGATCTCTTGATTGCTCAAATCCATCTAAGAAAGGGCAGGCAGAAATTTATGATCAAGGCTTTACCCTCCCAGTTTCCTCCTAATATGTTCTGATCTTTTCCAGGCTCAACATCAACTGCCCGGAAAGGAGCAAGATATGAGCCGAAAAATGGAGTCGGCTCGACTCGAAGCTTCCTCTGAAGAAGAGGGGGCGAAAACGAATAAATCGCAAGCCAAGGGGTGCACTTCTGTGCCAGAGAAGTCAGGCAAAAAGAAAGCAAGGAAAAAGAAGAAAAAGAAGGCAGATCAGAATCACGGTAGGTAGACATTCTTGTAATTCACAAATTTCAGCTAGGCTGTGATAATCTTAGGTTTTTTCCCAGGTTCGAAGAACAATCTCAAGTCATTTCCTCCCCCCACCCCAAATGAACCTTTATTTTAAAAAATGTAATGGGGTAGTAATGACATGGCATTTGCTCAGGCTGCCAATGCAGAAAAATGGGACATTAAACCAGCCATGCTCCATGGAGGCTTTGCTTCATCAGGGACTGTGTTGTAATAACTGTGTGCAGCCCAGTTGATTCCAAGTTACAGTGACCCAGGGATTCTAGGTACAGTATTCAGAAGTCGTTTCCCCCATTCCTTCTCCTGGTGGCACCTTGGGGCTGAGAAGCTTGCTCAAACCTCCAAGGTGGCAGGACATATAAACCCATCAGCCACTCATACATCGCTAGAAATTCAGAGACCAGACTAAATGGCAGCTCACAAGCCCAATTTATGAGGGCCGATAGATGTTTGCAGGGGTTTTGATGCTACTGTATCTAGGAATCTGTTGAGTTCAGAAACAAATTCTACTTGTGTTCTTGATACAGTTTATGAATTACAGTATCTAAAGTGTTCGGTTTATTCAGCTACTCTGGCCAAGATGTGTCCCTGCATTATTATTTTTTAAAAATGGGTGATACACTGTTTATTTATTGGTTGCATTTTATCCAACCATTCCTCCAGTGAGCTTAAGGAGGTTTACACTGTTCTTTTTCCTATTTTCTCCTCACAACCGCAACCCCATAAGGGTCTGAAAAGACGTGATGGGCCCAAGATCAGCCAGTAAGTTTGATAACCTTTGAGGGGACTAAAATCTAGATTTTTCTCAAGGCCAGTTGAACACTCTAATCCAGAGGGTTCTTAACCTTTTCACACCATGGGCCGGATCACGCCCCCCACAGACAGCTGAACGGACCGGGCTGGTAGTTCCCCTGCCATAAACGCGGTTGTAAAACACGCTGCAGCTGTCATAAACATGTCCACATCAGGAGGAGGTGGCGACACGGGCCACATAAAATAGTGCCATGGGATGAGGCTGGCACGCAGGCTGTAGGTTGCAAACCCCTGCTCTAATCACTAGACCACATTTGTCTCATGAAAATAGTAGTTCCCCACCCTTCTAGTACACCCATTTTAAAGCTTTAAACATTTGCACATCTCCAGTGTGAGCAAACGGTTTTGAAAAATATATATATTACGTACATTCTGTGTTTGGGAATTGCCGTCGTTCCATAATATATTAAAATGCAAAATAAAACCATTCAAATGCAGCTGTTGATGAATTGCTCCTTAATGTCCTATGTGGGCATTTTATTACAAAGTAATTATGCAAACTACAATTTGCTTCCAACAAGCTGGGTACTCATTTTTTATCAACCTCAGAAGGATGGAAGGCTGAGTCGACCTTGAGCCAGTTAGGATCAAACTCAGATCATGAGCAGAGTTTTTCCCTGCAGCTTAACCACTGCGTCATGGAGGCTATTAAAACATTTCATTTAAATTATATTAGGTGGCAGTTAGTAGCTTGTTAGTCACAGCCTAAGCCAAAGTGGTTCAGCGGCCTTTATTTCTTTCCAAAAACAAACAATTTGATATGTTAATTTAGAAAGCCGCCACCTAGGCTGGGACTTTTAAAAATGACTCAGGTGTGCCATTTGCAATTGTTCTTTTGGGGCAGGAAAGTCTCAGAGCAAAACCAAGAAGTACCCAATCTTTCTGGAATCTTCCCTCCAATTGCTTCACCCCCAAAGTGATGATGGAGTAACATCAGACATCACCGCAAAGGTAACTCCAGACCAAATCTCAGGAAATCCACTTCTTGCCTCGTTGTCCATTTTTTCCTTCTCAACTCAGGATGACAACGCTGATCTACCCAAAGAAAGCCTTCGGTGGGATGGGATCTTGGATGATCCCATTGCTGAACAGGAGAGACTGTGGAACTATAGGCTAAACCGAAGGAAGCGTTACGGAGCTTATCTCCAGCAAAGCCAACCCCCAGAGCCATCCCTCGCTCTCAAGAATTTGCCTTTATTGTGCAAAAGTAAATCCGCTATGAATACTTTGCTGGTCAACAAAAACTAAAGCAGATGCTCAGATCACAACTGAAGAAAGCTCATCGAGGCAGCCAGGATTGGTGCCAAGTATTTCTCAGGAAACTCTATAAAATTTCCAAGCAGTTCTGCTCAAAGACTCGCTGAAATTTTGATGTGGTAGGCCTAGAGGGGTTGTCTCTGAAACTGATAGGATTCTTAAGTTTTATTGGTTTACCCAGCAGCTGTCGGTATATTGAGTTTTACAGAATTCTGTGTGGATGGTGAGATAATAAATACAGTACTGTGTTTTAAATGGCACCTTCCTAGCTTTTCATCACGGAACGAAGGGATGAAAATTGACACGCGGTGAAAACTCAAATGTCTTTGACACTTTGTGGGCACCAGAATTTAATAATCTGCTGCATGCTGAATATCAATTAGGTAATGAAACAAAAGGCTTTATTCAAATAGATCAGTTTCCTAATACTGCTGAGTACAAAGGATATAACATTATAATTATGTGCCATCAAATCAGTTCTGACTACGACGACCCTCCTAGGGTTTTCTAGCTATAAAATATTCAGAATTGACTTACATTTTTGGTGTTGCTTTGGAACCATAATGCTTGCAAGGATATATATTGTGTTAAAATCCTTCTGTGCTTGGCAAGAACTTACTTACATACTTCTTACAGTGCCATTTTAATCAAAACCATTGTTTTTGAGCTTAGATTTCTATCAGGAATCTGCCAGGTGAAGAGCAAAAGGAGATCTAGAACATTTTCAAATATTTTCTTATCGAAAAAAGCAAGTATAACTCAGCCTAGGCACTTTGACCTGTCAAAATGAACACAACAAACACTCTTGCAATAATGTTCTTCAGATAATTTATTATTACTTTAAAAGATCAAATTAAAAGCAATTTGAAAACAGTTGTGGGAAGAAGATATTATTTCATAGACTGCAAAGAAACATCCCAAGCTCCCCAGAAACACAACAATTAAGAGTTAACTTTTAAATCATGTAAATGATACAACTTTTTTTCTTTAAAAATCTTTTTTCTTTCAAATAAAAAAAGTACAGTACACATATATAGATAGATATTTAAGATCAATCATGTTTAAAATAAAGAGAGGCAAGGGTAAGGATGGTTTTAAAATGTTTAGAGCCCTGTACAAGGGTTTTATTAATGAACTCTTAACAAATTCAAAACTGGACCTTCACAGTATACCTGTTCTGGAATAGCATCAGCATATCACAGGCATTCAGAAGAGATTTGCCCACATAAAAATAATTTATTTGGATGTCACAATGGTAGATGATGAGAGAGGCTACTTCCAAGCCTTATTCTAATGGTAAACCTACCTCCCCAACAAACTAATGTCAGAATTAGCTTTGCTAGACCTTATCATTTCCAAGGGGTGGCCAACCAGGTACCACTGGAAGTCCCTTAAACTATTCCTCTGCTCATGCAGATAGGAATAAAATCTTTGAGATGATAGGAATAGTTGAAGACTCTTTTCAGTTAATTAAAGATCTCCGAGTTCTATTTACAGTAGGCTGAACAAGGAAACCTAAAATCCTGAAGTTTAAAACCCTGTCAAGTAATAGCCTTGGTAGTTTTTAAAGGCATGGGTAGAAAACATGTTGGTCTTCAGATGTTGGACTGCAATTCCCGTCAGTCCTGCAAATATTAAGAGAGGATGGGGATTGTAGTCCAACAGGACTTGCAGGACCCCTTCTTCAGCCCTGGCTCAAGAGATGTTGCAAATTATAGTTCTTTAAAATGAGACTGAACAGATTCCTTTGCGAGCCAACTTCCCTTCAGCATTTGCCTGTACTGTATAACACAAACTGAGACCTGCATTGAATGCTATTATGACTCTCTTATACTTTTTTTTAAAAAAGAGCGTACTTACCTACCATACTCCAAGTGTTCATGAACTTCTAAAAAAAATACCCCTACTCTCACCCCAATTAAGACTTGGCTCCCTTTCCCAATTCAAAAAGTTTCTTTGAAGGCTATACATTGGCCTCTCCACTAATGGATTCACCCCACTGATGTTTGCTTTTCCTAAAGGGGTAAAGGAACTTCCCTGCATGTTATATTTGCTCAGTTAAAATTATATTGCTGAAAGTATAGGATAGGGGTGCCCAAACTTTTTTGGGTGCCACGGGCTGGTCATGTGGTTCAGGGGGCTGGTCACTATAGCCCAGGGGCTGGATCCAGCCCCAACGCCAATTCATCTCGCCCACAAAGCCCTTGTTGCTCCCAGAAGCGGAAGTCAAACACGCCCATACAGGCGCGTTTTACTTCCGCTTCCAGGAGCGATGAGAGCTTCGTGGGCCGGACGAATTGGCATCAGGGGCTGGATCCGAGCCGTAGTTTGGTATAGGTGTTTCAGTGGCAATCATTTGTTCCAGAAACTGTCATAAAACACAAACATAACAACTCCATGAAGAGACTTGCCCTCTTTCACAGGCTCAAATCCTGTTCTTTTGAAACAAATTACAAGCTTCTCAACGGCTGTGAGAGCCAAGATTAAGTGCTTTCCTTTACCAACAGACTCTTAGATCTCCTTCTCACTGCTAGGTGTCTAGTGATGACTAGCTGTTAAGTTTTCTTTAAAAATAGTCCCTCCTTAAGAAAGAATGTCTTACCTACTGGCATTTTTTTCTCCTTTAAACTTTCCTCCGTGAGACAACACCTTGAACTTTTAAACATGTCCTTTCATATATGCTGGAGGAACTGATGCAATTTTAAAAAGAAATCAAGCCAGCTGGCTGTAAACATGACTAGAAATCTAGAATTACAGTTAGCTTTGATTTCAGTTCAACAGCCAGCGGGCTAGGAGTAGATCCTCACACCTTACTTTATAGAGTCATTAAACCAAAGAATTTTTGAAGTGGTAGCCATGTTTTTCAGTGCAAACATATCAGACAGTAAATGAAACAAAAAAAAAGACAATTTATACATGGATATGTAAATATCATGAAGTCTCTTATGTCTGAAGAAGTAGACTAGATCCACAAAAGCTAACATTAAAACATAGTAGTTAGTGTTTAAGGTGCCACAACATTTTTTGTTGTCCTTTTTGTTTTGATTTATTTACTGTCTAATAATCCAAAGAATGTGATTATTCCTTTAGCTGGGTTCAAATTGGCACTTAACTTACCTCCTGCATGCCTTGCCCTGGAGATGATAATGTTTTGTCTGCACGGTATATTCCTATTTTTTTAAAAAGTGTGATTAGTTTGGACTGGATGCTAAATGCAACATCAGTTTAAAGCTTGCTTAAAGATATATATGCAGTCATTATTTATCTGCTAGCTAATTGTGTCCACATGAAGTTTCCTGAATAGTAAAAGTACTGTTGATACCAACGGAGAAATATCTCAAAACTATACCTCTTACTACCACAAAGCAATTCCACACTCACACACATACGGTAGATACAACATCTCAAAAGACCAATCAACACTTACCATAAACCACACTTGCAGGAATAACCTAAATCTAATGCTGGATCTTCATTTTTGGACAGGCATTTTCGATTCTTCTCCTATCACAGATTAAAACCTGCTAGAACCTCAATTATTCTCTTTTCAAACCCCCCCCCCCCCTTAGGACGAACATCACTTCTTCCATAGAATCAACAACCCCCAACATGCAATACCTAAAAATAATTCTGTTCCAATCCATCTAAGGCACTTGAGAAAGAAATTAAGCTATTCTGCCTTGTAGCAAGATTTAGAAAAATATATTTTAAGTACTTATTTCTTTGATCAAAGTGCTTGAACAAACCTTGGCAAGTAACAAAAGTTCTAGGAACCTTGGTGATAAAAATAAACCTATATCCACACCCTGTATAGACAATGTGATGAATCTGATTATTTTCAAGGTGCTTTAAGAAACTTTGCGGTTTCTACATATAAATAAATAAATATTTTGCACTCAAACCCATGATGTGTTCCTAGGGCAGAGATGGCAAACCTTGGCACTCTAGGTGTTCTTGGACTTCAATTCCCAGAAGCCCAAGTCTCTGTGAATCCACATGAATGGGTTTACTGTGTGTACTGCTCTGGGAATTGAAGTCCAAGGACACCTGTTGTGCCAAGGTTCACCATCACGGTCCTAGGGAATAACCGCTACAAACAACTGAATACGCTGAAGCACATAACATACACTTCAAGCCATAATAACTTTCCTATCCTGTTAGGAATAGCATTAAAGCAACCTGCTTCACACTTTTATGTGCTGGACATGACCAATGAAAGCAAAGGGCCTTCGATGTACACATGGGTAGTAAATACCCCTTTGCACAATAACTTTCAAGATTGTTCCTGGCTAGTAACGTGTGCCCAATCGGACAAACCCCTGGACTTTGCAGTGGAAAATTGCGTATTTATCAAGAATATAAACAGGTTGTAAACTCATTTCTTTTTTTGCTGGTAACCCTGGCAAATTTCACAGTTTTTAAGATGTCCTAAGAGAGATTAAGCCAGAGATCGCATTCAATATCCTTATTTTCAGCTTTTGACTAATTCTTCAGACCACTCATTTGGTTTTCATAGCAAGATTGGAGGCTTCAACCCAGACAGAAACAGGCCCTGAAATTTGCTTTAACAACTCAGCACTTTTTCTATTCAGTATTGGGATCCCAAAATTTCTACAGATGTGATTTAGAAGTCAACAACAAAAGGATCTTTAAAACTTTGCACCACCATTTGGCTCAGCATTCAACGTGCCACTGCAAAACCATCAGCACTGTTACAGTTGCAACAATCAATTTATAAAACTTTGTGCCCCCCAAAAAAATAAAAATAAAAATCTTGATCAAATCAGGATACTTGCTACATCTTATAGAGAAACAGCATTTCCTAGCAAATTAAATTGTAGCAAATATTTCAGCAAGTTCCCAGCAAATTAAACAAAATGAAACAATCCTATCCTGTTAGGAATAGCATTAAAGCAACCTGCTTCACACTTTTATGTGCTGGACATGACCAAAGAAAGTAAAGGGCCTTCGATGTACACATGGGTAGTAATTACCCCTTTGCACAAACAGCTGGGTAAGGCTGTTCATTAGGCCATTATGTTCACAGTCAAAACTAATTTTTGGCCTCTAGAAATGAACCTAATGGGAAACTGGAATCTACAATTCTTTGTGCTTTTAATGCAAAACAGTTTTATGACCTATGATCAAGTTTCATTTCCTCAAAGAATGTTATGTTAGAACAAAGCTTTGGTAAAGGCTAATTTTTGGTAAAGTTGAAAAAATACACATTGGACTTAAGTTGAAGATTAGCTACCAGCTGGTTTGTCAAAATCTGCATGTTATACTCAAACGTAATAAGCAAGGTCAATCTGACGAGTGAAAATAAATGTGAGAATCATAGCTTCTGGGTTCTAACTGAGAATCGTGGCTTTTATGTTTAAATTGGCAAAGAAATAGGGCTTAGTTTCTCAAAGCAGGGCAGCGGATCCAGTTTCCAGCCCACAAAGAGTCAATTCAAGGATTGTTTTCACTTGGTGGCTATCATTGCAGGCTCATCTTTTTTGTGAAATCAGGTTACTTTTCCCTTATGGGGGGAAATGTGCTTATTTTCACCACACGGAAGAAAAATCAAGAGGGAAAGGGGAGAAATTACAGAGTTTCCTAAACAAGAAATGGAGTGGGAAGTTTTTGTGTAGAAAAACAGTATACCAAACAAACAAGATTAAGTGCAGGCCAACCGGATCCTTAAAGCTTTAGAGACACTCTGGAGAGAGACATCTACAGACGAAGTCGGTTCAAGTGGCAAGACTACGGAAGGTTTCTCCGATTGCTCCACCACCCTCTCCCTGCCCATTCCCGTGAGGAGTTTAGAAAGATTCAACAAGAACGAGTGTACCGCGACAGGCCAGAAAAGAACCGTCTGACTCAGCAAGTATCATTCCCAGACGACTCGAGTTCCACGCTGGACAAGAACCGCCGCATGTGCTTTCGACAATTGTAATCCAGTGTGGTGGTGTACACCGTGGTTGTGTGCTTTGGGTAGATGATGGCGGTGCTGGCGAAACTCTGGGCTCTGTGGCGAGGCTGGAAGGAGACCTCGGCTTTGTAGTTGCGCCACGTGCTGTCGGGAACGCAGATGACTGTCTGGCTGCAGGAGGTGGACCGAAGCCCCACCGGCATGTAAATATTGTTGATGAAGTGCTTCTCCGAGTCGTATTTTACCGAAGAAGTGTACCTGGTGTGTTTGAGATAACACAATAGGGTTAAGGTTGTTCATCACAAAAAATGCTAATAGCGGTAGCAGCAACACACAGTTGTCTTTTGTGCCCTTTACTAACACCAAGTGCAGTTATATTCAAGGAGCCCAGCTGGCAGAATGAAAGACCTTTAACTTGCAATACCAAGGTTCAAGTCCTGTCCAGGCATTCGTCTTTGGAGAGCAGTGGTGTAGTAGTTAGAGTAATGAACTGGGTCTTAGGAGACCTGGCTTTGAATCCCTGCATAGCCACGGAAGGTCACTGTGGGGTGGCAATGATAAGATCACTCCTTAGATATCTCACATACTTTGCAAACCCTATCGGGGTTGCCATATGTGGAATCCAACTTGACAGCATGTGAAAACATAGCAATAGGGTTGAGTTGAACATTCAAGAACCATTTTTGACGTTGGTATCTACATCAGTTCACAACTGACCCCAAACCTCTAAATCAGGGGTTCCCAACCTTTTCAAGCCAGAGGCCAGGTCACATTCTCTCAGTCAGCTTTGAGGGCTGGACAGCCATTTTGCCCTGTCTGCACAATGGGTGTGGCCATTTTGTCCCAACAGCTTCAAAAAGGGTAGCCATTTTGTTTCTCAAATGCCCTTGGAGGGTTGGGGGCCGGATCCGGCCCACAGGCCTTAAGTTGGGAACTTATCCCGTAAATCATCTAGCAATTAAGCCTTTAAAAATGGCCACCTGACAAGACATCACAGTGCCTGAATTATTGAAGATACAATAATGCAGGCACTGTTATTGAGGATACAGGATCTGCAGTGGCTCAGTGGCAATGAAGCTCGCCGTGTTAGGTGGAACGTCGTCAAGTTTGCAGTTCGAAACCTGAGTATTGCATGGCAGTTTGAGTGCCTATCTCTGTCCCAGCTCCTGCCAACCTAGCAGTTCAAAAGCAAGAAATTGCAAGTAGACAAATAGGGACCACTTCGTTGGGAAAAAGATCTTGGTGACATGAAAGGAGCCTCATTCGGATGTTTCCTGAGCAGAGTTTCTCCAGCAAAAATCCATTCAACCTAGAAAACACTTTTGTGTGCTTCTGACACAATTTTTTTTAAAAATAAAACTGAGGATACAATAATATAGATTGGCCAAATGTGATATAGCAGCTAAAATTGTTCAGCAGGAACAGATAGGATTTCTCAGGAAACCTCAGACTAGATCATATTTCAGCCTGTGCCTACCTTCGTGAATGCATTAACGCTGAGATCCTTAGGGGAAAAGATGCATTTAAATTGATATGGTTTCAACTCTCCTCCTCCATCCATCAGCTGGTTTTGGATAATTCATAAAAGGATCCTGGTAGACGAGTCTTTGATCCTTACAAACGTGGTAACTAGTGCCATAAAATAAAATAATGGTAACAGGTATACCTTATATCTTTGGGTGGCAAGGGATCAAACTCCACTCCTTCGCCAAAGGACAGCGGGCACAACCGTGAGGGGCAACTGGGAGTAGGAGTAGTAACAGAAGTCGCATCCTGCAAAAGCCCAAAAGAGAAAGTTGGAAGACACTATCCTACAAGGGGGAAAATTCATATCTTCCAGGAGATGCAAAATAGAGCAAGATATAAGATCCTTTAAATATATACAATGGCTTAGAGGCTGTGGCCAAGTCCTACTAGTGTTATCATTACTACAAACGCACGAGAGGAAGTAGTTGCATTTTACTATCAGAGCCTTCTCTGTCTTGTTCTGTATTGTTTGCACCCACGGAAAGTAGAGCAGGGCTCCCTTGCTGATCTTATTCCAAAGTGAAGTTCCCAGTCCTCTTGGTTCAGAATAAAGCTCTGAGCTTATGTTTTAAAATCAAAGACTTAAAATGCTTTAAATTTTTAATACCGTTTGGCTTCGCAACTAGCCCACCCAAGGTTTGCTGCAACCATTCCTACCATTTTGTCCAGAGAAAGCGAGGCGGAGCGATGTAAACTAAGCCGAAACGAACCTCACAGTTTAGAACTATAACAGTGCAAGAGTTACGAAATTGAGTTTTATTTTGAAATCTGTTGGAAGGACACAATTCCCACAAAGATATGTAGCAAGCAGAGCTACTGTCCTGGCACTGACTGAGGAAATCAGAGCACATTTCTAACCACTCCCCGCTCATTACTCAACTCCATCTCCAAACTGTGCAGAAAACAAATTTTGTCTCTCCTTAAACTCTAGCCAAGGTCAGCCACATCTGGAAGGGGGGTAGTTTTCTAATTTTCAAACATCCAGCTGTTTTTAGTGTTGGAACAGCCTTTCTTGGGTTATCAGCTGGGTGGGTAGCTTGTGGACCAAGTGCGAACAGTCAACCAACCAAATCAGTCGGTCACTTTATTATGGTCCACGAACAGCACAGTACAACAAAAGGTAAAATGTAAATGCTTAAAATATACTATTTAAAAGGCATATCTAGGTAAAGGTTGCCCTTGCGCGAAAGCTAGTCGTATCCAACTCTAGTGTTCAGTGCTCATCTCTGTTTCATAGCGGAAATGTCTGTGTTTGCAGACGTTTCTATGGTCATTTGGCAGGTATGATTAGACACCGCAGCGCATGAAATGCTGTTTATCTTTCCACCGAAGTGGTCCCTATTGACCAACTTGCAATTACTTGCTTTCGAACTGCTAGGCTGGCATATCTATTCAAAGTTAAAAGAGATGGGATAAAATCAGGTATCTAGCCCTAACATGAGGAGTGAGGCACTGCTTAATGGCTCCAGATAGCAGCTGGCTATCTGGATTCATGATTTGTTGATTGTAAACTCTCTGAGGCAGGCTCTGGCCATTTGCTCAGCGGAAGAACTTTCATCCTCCAAGCAGTAAAGCCTAGCAGTTTCAGCTCTTTAGGCTCCAAATCAGATTTCTCACCACAAGCCAGAATAAATGAGCTACAAACTGACTTGCTCTTCTGCAAAGCCTGTCAAAAGATGTTGGGGGGTAGGAGAGGGGTTCTAGGGTCAAAGACAAATAAATAAATTACTACTAAATATTTGCTTTTTATATCAAAAAATCTTCCACCCCAATATATCAACCATTTTAACAAATCCAAACATCCCCATTCCTGCATCCCCGGGTCTCCAAACCCTCTTAGAACTTGTTGCCAAACACAACAGCTGATGGACAAATGGGGTCTTGAACACCCCAGCAGCTGCACAAAAGACAACACACACACACACACACACCCCACACAGAGTTTTGGTGCTTTGTGGGGCCGAGGGAGGGGAAAGAGAAGCCCAAACTGAAAGACTCGGATCAAGCATCAGATCTCTGGTTATGGGAGAGGAGCCATGAACAACAACTGCACCCCAAATTCTCCCAAAGGAAATCTGGGAAGGTTGGAAGTTACGGTTCCAGTTCAGCACATCGGGTCACGTTCCTCATTTGGCAAACAGATGCCTAAAAGAAGAACCAGGTTGCATCTTAAACCCTAATGCATTGATTTGGACCAAACTTTTGTTTCATCCGGTGTAGTTAAGGCTCTGCCTGCCACAGAGTGCGGAACACAACAGATTCCACATGGAGAACACCAATGGACCCAAACACCCGTGGGTGTTAAACAGAACCTGATCCGCAGCGGATAGGTGGACGAACATTAAGCGATCCTATCTTTCCTCACCACAACCCTGCAGAGAGGCTGTGCAAGAGATTCCTTTGGAAACTACCTGCCTATTCTACAGAGATACTGTAAAGATTTCTTGGACCATCATCCTAACCCGGTCCCGGATTCCAACAGTCCGCTTGTGGGACACTTTCCCAGTTTAATCCGGATTCCTCCGAACCGCCCACTCCGCGACCTTCCTCAGCCCTCTTCCGCCGCACCTGCAGGGGCGAATTCGCTTTGCGCCTTTCCCAGCTCCGCTCCGAATTCCGCTGGTCTTTAGAAAGAAGCGCAGCGAATGAATCCGATGTCACTTCGCTTTTCCCTTCCCGGCCTGATCCGGCGTCACTCACCTTGGAAGGAGGTTTGGACCCGGGCGTCGGCGTCGCCTCTGCCTCGGGCAGCCCGTTGGCGAGACCCCCCAGCTCGGATCCGGATCCTGCGCCGCCTCCCGCCGCCAGGAGCCAGCTGCCAGGGCTGGGGGGCAAACCGGAGTCGGGGCTGTCGAGCCCCCGCTTGGAGTCCGGCAGCTCCGGGACGTCCGGCAAGCTGAGCCGACCCACCATCGCGACGCCCGTGAGCCCCGATCCGGGCGCCACTCCGCTTTGGAGAGGGAGGGAAAGGAGGAGGCGGACCCAGCCGAGGGGAGGGGAGGGGAGGGCGGCACAAGAACCGCCCTCCGTCTGGGGCCAGGAGGAAGGGGGCCTGGGGGAGGAGGGAGAGGACTACAACTCACATCATCCGCCGGCCAGCACATCTAGTGGGAGGAGAGGTCTCTTCCTTTGTTGGGTCTAACTCAGAATCCCCATTGGGAGAGTCTTTGGGACTATAATAATACCGGTGCGTTTTGCTTCCGGGAGCGACGAGGGCAACGCTGGCCGGATGAATCACAGTAAACCCATTCTTGTGGACTCACAGGGTGCTTGGGCTTCTGGGAATTGAAGTCCAAGAACATCTGGCGTGCCAAGGTTCGTCATCACGGGTCTAGGATATCAGTTATGCCAGTGATGCTCTTGGACTTCAATTCCCAGAGGCTGAAGTCAACACTTCTACTGATCAGGGTTTCTGGGAATTGAAGTCCAAGAACACCTGGAGTGCCAAGGTTGGCCATCACGGAGTTATGCTGTCGTTGCAGGAGGTGTAGAAGGTTTGTTCTTGAAGAGGGCAAGACTTCTTTCCAGATGCAAAGAAGTCGATTCTGTGAGCAAACTAGGTGCTGAGTCTAGAAGCCCATCTTGACAGCGACCCTTTGCTCAAAATGCATGAGGACTAGAAACCTTTAGCAAAAACCACTGCCAGGCTCAATCCTGACATTTCTGTGCCTGGCTGGGAAACGGCCTGCTCTGTAGTTCCTCTATCACTGTGGGTGATGGGGGTTGTAGTCCAACACAGTGGATGGGCCCCAAGCCAGGTCAAGCAAGCGCAGCCAGTCTTGAGCAATTTGATTAGAAGTGCTGCTGATTGTCTTCACATCTAACGTTTCTCTCCTAAATTCAAGGAGTCAGACATGCTGTCGCTCCTGGCTAATTTATCTCACAACAGCTTTGTGAGGTAGGCCAGGTTGAGAGGCAGGCACTGGTCCAAAGATACCCAGCTTGGCATGGATTTGAACCTGGACCTCCCAAGTCCAAGTACAGCACATTTTCTGCTCTAAATAATGTTCGGCGTCTTATTCCAATATTACAGATCTAGCATTCTAACACAACAAACCAGTGATCTAACCTTGCATAAGGCTTTTATCTCTTTTATCTCTGCTCATGAAAAT
This sequence comes from Bradypodion ventrale, assembly GCA_035047345.1. Classification (NCBI taxonomy): domain Eukaryota; kingdom Metazoa; phylum Chordata; class Lepidosauria; order Squamata; family Chamaeleonidae; genus Bradypodion; species Bradypodion ventrale. The sequence goes on from JAWDJE010000012.1 coordinate 12,857,391, forward strand.
TGTCTTTTTCTTCTTTTAAGGGAGGGGCGGCTTAAGAATCCCCTCTTCTTTCCGCCCTGCCTCCAGTTGGCAGCATTGTTTGCAAGGAGTGGAATGGAAGCCATTTGCAAGGAACATAAATAACCCCAAATTAAAACCAGGCCTTTCTAAACCGAAGCAATCTAACCAGCCGCCGCCAGGAATTCGCACTTTCTCAGTGAATCACCAGAACCTGAGAGTCAGCAGATCAGTGTGGAAAAGGCAATTTTTATGTAAAGGTCAAGCCACATTTTTATGATTTGAATTTTAATACCCGCACGTGGATTCGTACAGGCAAGGTTTCCATCAAGTCGGAAGAACAGGAGCCCCTTTCGGCTTTAATCCATCACCACCACCCCGAAAAAAACCAACAACACCCTGCTGAACTATTTATAAATCCTGAGTAAATGGACAGAGGTTTCCATTGACGGCAACCCCATGCTGTTCTCCCTCGCACCATGTCTTAGCAGCAGTTTAAGTGAAATCAGAGTTTGTAGAATTTGTGCCACCTACCCCAGTTAAATTTCCTTGTCCCTTCTGTATTGCTCTGTCTTGTGGAAAAGGCATGGTCTTGAATGGATAATCGAGAGCCGTTAGCTTTACAAAAGATCCGCCTGGAGACGTTGACACCTTGAACCAGCTTGCTTCTGGGGATACTGGAAAGTGTACATATCATGATGAGCAGCTGCAAAATGGTACATCCAGAATCCAGAACTGATGGCAGGACTCAATTTTGCAATATGAAATAAATAGCAGAATGACAAGCAAATAAGAGTTATAGGGACGGATGGCCAGTTTTTACATGGAGAACATCCTTGGTTAATTCTTCACTAAATCAACTTAACCAGGAATTCTCAACCTGCGGCCCGTGGGCCAAATGTGGCTGGATATGCCATTTCATGTGGCCCCCACTGCCTCCACCACACCTGGAAGTGCCATGTGGTGGAGGAAGGGCAAAATTGCCATCCAGTCCCCAAAGCTGTCTGAGGGAGTGTGACCCGGCCCCCAGCTTTAAAAGGTTGAGAACGCCTGACCTTAACCATTCAGTTTCAACAAATTTTAAAAAACCCTGATCTCTTCAGAAACGAAGAAGCGCATTGTGCATTTCACATAGGCATCTTTGTGAAGAAATCCACTTTGACTGAGATTGTATGGCTTCGGATAAAAGATACTGTAGTGACTCTGGATTAATCTCTCCTGCCTTCACTCATGCTCTTGAGTCAACAAAGGCGCACCTTCTACTGTAGGCACGGCACTCTGTGGACCAAGGAATGCTGTGACATTTGGGTTAATAGCTGAGCCATTTCCCGGAGCGATAAAACACAGGCGTATCTCTGCAAGTGACTGGCACGACGTGAATTTGGACACATATATCACGTAATCCATTTGGATTTAATCTCTTGGATATAGTGAGATAAAATACTTTCGACCCTATTTAGGCCACAGGAGATGGGATAAAATATCTCTGTGAAATATTGCCCAGCTCTTTCCTGTTGGTATCTGTCTTGTAAAGGGGATTTTTTTTTGTTCAAAAAGAGGCACCCTAAGGTCATAAACAGTGCCCTAAGAAACTGAAGTGTCCTCTCACTTTGTGTGAAGAGTTTAATTTTTGCCATTTCTGACATAACGTTGGTGTCTGTTAACTCGTCTATGTAGATCTCCCTCTCCTATGTAAAACGAAATAAGATACTGCTGCCATGATGATGATGACGACGTTGGGTGCCAAAAGGACTCAGGACCACAAAGTGATTCGCGGAACTGGATCAGTGTCACGGGTGTCATGCTGTGATGCAGAAGGCAAGTGGAAAACTACTGTATTGTATTCTCAGGATAGTCTTCATGGCTGATCGCCATGTGAGGATCACCAATAGTTACTTCCTAGCCTTGCTTGTAACCAGTTACTTCCAAGTTCTTCTGCGTCCGATGAGCCCTGCTCCCACTGCATGAGTGTCACAACCAAAAATAAGGAGCACAGCAGTGCGCATTGGTCTTGTGTGAGCCCGAAGCAAACATTCAGCAAATGTTCTACCCACACACACACACCCCTGCCAACAAATTCTTAATTGCCCCTCCTGGAACAAGAAGCCGAACCGTCGGCGTCTGCGGCTTGCAGCTATGCAGCTTTTGGGGAAGGGGGGACGGGACACGAACCACCAGCTGCTTCTCTGCAAGAATTCCACATTCTTTTTTGGGGGGGTTGGGTCAGGCTGCGCTGAAACTGGATCCAGGAGAGATCTTGTGATGCCCATCGTTGGAAGTGTAGGGATCTTGGGAAGCCGAAAGAGTCCGCTGGGGGTTTGTTCTGTTCACCTTTAAAAAGATTTGTGAGGATGAAGGCCAGGCCCTCCCTGAATTCCCCCTGCCCCTTTGAGTAGGAGATCACTCTTTGAAAGTAAGTTGCTACCGTTGCAACGTTTGGAAACAATTGGCTTTTTGTTTTGTTTCTTAGTGTGACACTTTAAAAATAACATGTTACATTGTTATCTTTAGTTAAGTAAAGCTAAAATGTCTAGTCAGGCCTGCCACATGACCACGGAAATGTCTGCAGAAGCCAACAGCGCTGGCTCTTTGGCTATGAAACAGAGATGAGCACTGAACTCTAATCGGATACAACTGGCTTTCAAGCAAGGGAAACCTTTACCTAAAGGACTCCTTTGCTCAAAAGCCATTCGTATCAATCTCTAGGCTGGGGGTCGGTGCTCATCTCTTGCTTACAGCCAAAAAGCCAGTACTGTCTGCAAATGTTTCCTTGGCCGTGTGGCAGGCAGGACTAGATGCTGGAGCGCATAGAATGCTGTTACCCTTCCTAACAAAGTGGTACCTATTTATCAACTTGTGATTTTTTTTCCAAACTTAGGTTTGGAGGAGCTGGGACAGATGACAGCTCACTCCATCATGCAGAACTTGGGTCTCAAACCGCTGACTTGCCGAACTGGTTGTCCAGCTCAGCTTCTTAACCACTAAGCCACCACAGTGTCTACCCTCTAATTGCCCTGTAATGGTGGCAGGCTCGTCCTCCATATTTTATAGGTGTGGAACCCCCAAATCAGAATGGCCACCCTCATATCCATAGGCTATGATGATGAAGTAGGTAAACAAACTTCCTTTCCTAGGCAAAGAATCTCTTATCAAAGGCATTTGCTATCATATTTGAGGAGGTCTTCTTAAAAGGAAGGGACTGCGGTGGCTTAGTGGTTAAAACGCTGAGCTTGACAACTGGAAGGTCAGCAGTTTGAGACCCGAGTACTGCACAACGGAGTAAGCTCCCATCTGTCTCAGCTCCTGCCAACCTAGCAGTTTGAAAGCAAGAAATTGCAACTAGATGAATAGGGACCACTTTGATGGGAAGAAAAACAGCGTTCCTTGCACTCTGGTGTCTAGTCATGCCTGCCCCATGACCACAGAAATGTCTGCACAAGCAGACAGCGCTGGCTCTTTGGCTATAAACAGAGATAAGCACTGAACCCTAGAGTTGGATATAACAGGTTTTCGAGCAAGGGTGACCTTACTTAAAAGGAAACCCTTATTCAATTAAATAAAGCAAAAGGAAGTCACCTCCCAAGTCAAAATCAAGGGTCATGAGAAGGGCAATTACGAAACCTCTCTACCACGCTGCCCTCTTGGACTTTGGAGCAACAAAACCCCGATTGCCGCTGAATACCAACCGCAGCTGGAAAAGGTCACCCTGGCATAAGTTACAGAACAGAGAAAGAGCGATTAAGGGAGAAACTATTGGCCTCTGGACAAAGAACAAGGCTTGGCAGAGCCTGCATGCAGATTCGTACAGTAGATAAATCTGAAATAATGGTCGGAAAGCTTGCATTCTTAAAACACAACCCGGCAAGATAATGACGTGCTATTACGGGCACCTGAGAACCACCTTCCGCTGTTCCTTGTGGTGAAAAATGATTCCCACACAGGATAAAAATTCATTTTTAAGGGATCCGTCTGGCTACAGCATAGTGTCTGCTTTGCTTCTCAACTCGATTTCAACACAGGGCCTGAATTACAGGGATGGATCGTCAGCCAAGCTTTTCCATCGACCGCCATTTTTGCAACCTCTAATGTTCAAAGGCAGGATGTGGGATTTCATTAAGGACCTCTCCTTATTCCTCCCCCCCTTTTTTTCTTTTCTTCAAATAATCATGTAAATCTGGCCAGGTTATCCTGCGATGGTAATAGAGTAGACCCTACTGCCAGTGACTCAACACCGAGCATCAGGCAGTGGTTAACTAACCTGACCACCCTGAGGACTAACAGCCTTGGCGAAGTCCACAGGGAAGGATGATGGTCTCCAAGTGGATTAAATCCCACTTGAATCCATCTTGATGGAGGGCAGCAGCTTCATCCATCCTGGCCTGGGGATGATGATTTTGCGTGCCCAAAGTGCTTCGCTGAGCCGGATCAATGGTACAGAGGTCATGCTGCAATGAGGACGGCCACGGTGTTATATTTGCAGGACAGTCTTCATGGCTGATTGCCATGATGGTCGCCTATTTTCGGAATGAGATATGGCGCAAGAATAATAATCTTGTAACGAGGTGGCGGTCCAGGATCCAGAACAAAACCCATAGGCAACATTTATTAAGAGGAAAAAAATTACAACTTGAGAGAGACTTCATTATTACCCAGAAGCAATAAATAAGAAGGAATGTTTAAAACTAATGTGTTTGTGTTATTGTTAACAGTGGGAGAAGATTTATTTACACAGCAGAGACTTCACCATCCAAAAAGATTCCTCTTCTTCAACCATCTGGAGTCCCTCTTATTTTTTTGTGGGAACCTTTAGATATCTGTATTATCAGCGTTGACTCAACTGCCTACTTGGGTTTGTAACCTTTACAGCTGGAAAAGAAAGAAATAAAGCAGCTGCCCACACATTCCTGCAGGTTTTCAAGTGTTGTTTGACAGTGTTAAGGCCACCTATAAAATATATGGGACATGCCGGCCACACCCGCCTTGACAAGGTTTCTTTTTACGCGGTTGATCCTTATCAACGGGAAACGGCTTGGTTCATGACCAAGTTGGTCAAAGGGCCAATGAGCAAAACAGCAGTTTGACCTCACAGAGATGGCAACTAGCAGTCCTAGGCCTGTGATGGCGAACCTTGACACTCCAGGTGGTCTTTGACTTCAACTCCCAGAAGCCCAAGTCCCTGTGAATCCACACGAATGGCTTTACAGTAAACCCATTTGTGTGGCTTCACAGAGACTTGGGCTTCTGGGAAATGAAGTCCAAGAACACCTGGAGTGCTGAGGTTGGCCATCACTGCCTTAGCCTGAAATATCATCTGACCTTTTAAATCAATGGAAAACCAGAATGATCTGAAATCCAAGACACAGAATTGTGGGCGTCAGAAAATCTTGCTGGATGATCATGTTTCAAGGGAATGCAGCATCTTTGAACACCCATCTCTCCTTGCAAAAAGAAACCCCACAAAGTCAGAGGGAGTGTTTGGATCAAAGTGTTGGGGATTATGCTTTGGGGTGAGGTGTGAATGCAGACAGAAGATTCACCACCGGCTTGCTGTCCAAAATGATACCATCAATAAAGTATGGACCTCAAAGGACTCTTTTGACGCAAACAGCCTTATGATGTGCGTTGGTAGAATTCATCTCGACAACCTTGTTATCAGCAGTGTGGGTTGAGACACCCAAGAAAAACCCTCAAAGCATTCGTGGAGAAATGTCAGATGCGTTGTGGGTGTTCAGGTTGTGGGGGAACCGCTACAGCCTTTTCTTGATGAGCTTCTCCAGTTTCCGGATACGCGACGACTCCTGTTCCGGTGTGGGGGCGGCCAGCGAAACGGAGCCCGCATTTTCTGGCCCGGAAGGAGGGGCTGGGAGCCTCTGGCGGAAGAGGTCTAGCATGGTGCTTTGTTCGCTCCGTTTGAGTCCCTGGGGCACCCAGAAAGGTTATGGGGAGCGGAGAGAAAAACAATGGAGAAAAGAGGAAGAATGAGAAATGTGTGTTGAACACTCCAAGCAGGAATGAAACAACCTGCCAACTCAGGTACGCCATGATTAGGTCAAGGTCACCCTTACTCTAAGGCTCGGTTGCTCATCTTCGCACCAAAGGCGCTGTGGCAGGCACGACTAGACACCGAAGTGCACGGAACCTTTCCTGCCAAAGCAGCACCTACTTGCAATTTCTTGCTTTTGAACTGCTAGGTTGGCAGGAGACAGGAGCTCACTCCGTCATGCAGCACTTGGGTCTTGAACTGCTAACCTGGCTGCCTTCCAGTCCTCAAGTTCAGCATCTTAACCATAAAGCCACTGCAGTCCCATAGGCCATGATTGCAACCATATAATTCAGGGGCACTCTAGATTTGCAGAGAGCTGACAAACTGATGCCAAACTTCGTATTTCCCTCAGGATCACCTTTCTGTCTTCTGGTTTATTCTCCAAATCAAGGTGGCTTCTCAAGATCTCCGACTGATTTCTTTTTAACCACAGCCACATAAGGATGGACTTGAATCCTCCCAAGCCCAGTTTAAAGTCTTCCCTGCCTGTGAGCCACAAAGCCACCCCAAAATCAGATTTTTAGGATACAGGACTTCCCCTCAGCCATGGGGGGGATCTGTGGGCATTTCGTCTCACCAGCTGCCCCCCTGCCCGTACCTTCATGTCCAGGATCTTCTGGAAGATGTCTGTGTTACAGTCGGCCAAAAGTTTGATGTAGTTGTCCACAAACACGACCACAGGTTCGTGCGGGGCCATCACAACCTGCCAGAGAGAAACGACCTCAAACATCTGAAGGAAAGATGCTCCTTCGTTCCTACAGCTTTATGAATGGCGAAGGGCGTTTTCCTCAATAAACCCATTTCCAACCCCACGGCTCCGGAAATGTTTAAGTCACAGTTCACCACTGGTTTGAGAGGACTGGTGGTATTTCCGTATGTTTTGTGCCTTCATCACTAGGAAGACCGAGACCTTTTGGGGAGGGGGCGACTTGTTGTGCTTGACTTTTTAAAAGGAGAGACAGGCCATTGTGTTGATGTGGAAAGTCACAACCAGGGTGTGCATGTGTGTGAGGGAATGTGCACCGAGAGACAAGATGTAGAACAGGAGTTCCCAACCTAAGGCCAGAGGGCTAGATCCAGCACTTGGCACCATTTCATGTGCCCCCCACCCCTCCAAAGTCATTCAAGAAACGAAATGGCCACCCCTTTGAAGCTGTTGGGACAAAATGGCCACCTCCATCGTGCAGGCAGGGCAAAATGGTCGTCAGGCCCTCGAAGCTGACTGAGACAGTGTGACCCGGCCCCTGGCTTGAAAAGGTTGGGAACCCTTGCGGTAGGAGAAGGAAAACACATTAAAAAAGAGGGCCATTGGGGAGTTTCTTGGCCTTACATGCAGCTTCTTCTTAACATAAGGTGGTGGTGGTGGTGGTGGGGAGAGCAAATAAAACGAGATGATTCACCAGAAAACGGAGGTGTGTGGGGGTATGATTTTGGGGTTGGGAAAGGAGAACTTTACTTGCAAGGTGTTAGTAAGACAGCCACCTCCCCGACCAATGACACATGCATCAGGCATTTTAAAGGGCCCCACCTTAACCCTCACTTATGGGGAGGCAGGGCTTTTTATTTTTTTACAAGGATATTTATTTTATGGAAAGCCGCTCCTGGGCCAACTTCCTCCGGCAGCCCTGGTGGCACAGTGGTTAAACTGCTGCACTGTAACCAAAAGGATGTGAGTTCGATCCTGGTTGACTCAGCCTTCCATCCTTCCAAGATCAATGAGTCCCCAGCATGTTTGGCGGGGTGGGATGCTAATTAACTTGTGAACTACCCAGAGAGTTCAGTGTTTCCCAACCTTTTCAAGCCGGGGTCCAGGGTCACGCTCTCTGAGTCAGTTTTGAGGGCCGGACGGCCATTTCGCCCTGCCTGAATGATAGGGGTGGCCATTTTGTCCCAACAGCTTCAAATGGGTGGCCATTATGTTTCTCGAATGCCCTTTGAGGGAGTGGGGGCCACATGAAACGGCACCATAGCCCAGATCCGGCCCACGGGCCTTAGGTTGGGAATCCCTGCTTTAAACAGAGACAGAGGTTGTTTTCATCATAGTCTACTTGATCCTTTCAACTAGAAAGATCTGAGATGGACCACCAGGGTGCAAAGCAACCCCCAAACAGTCAATTCCATTGAACTAAAGCATCAATGCATGTAGTTATCTCAAGCATAGTAAGTGGGGAAACAGAGAGGAAAAAAGTGTTTTCCCTCCCATTTATCTTTTCTAGATTTACATGTAGATTGGTAATGCTAAGCTTCTTTCCTGCTTCTCTTTCTTTCTCTCTTAGGTCACTTCCTGCGACCTCCTCCTCCTCCTAGCTGAAGAGACCTAATTCATATGGCTTTTCTTGTAATGGCTGAGCAACCCTGGGCACACAAAACAAGGTTTACCTTGAGGATCATCTCAGCCCGCGTCATGCCTTTCACCACAATCTTTGTATAGCTGGCAGGAGCTTTCCTCACGACCTGGGATCCGATGGACGGCAAGTCTAGAAGGACCATCTTCAGGGAATGCGTATCTAGCAGCAGCTGTGACGCAGATTTAAAAAGATGCAGGTAAGGTTTCTCTTACGCAGTGATATAGACTTCCCAAAAAATACACTGAAATCTCGGGTTTTTAAGAAGCCAAGTTTCATTGGAAGGCTGAATGCGGAACAGTTTCTACAAAGCAAGATTATAGCTAAGTAGGAGTGTTAAAATCATAGCAGATTTTCTTGCATCCCTAAAACAAATTTAGATTTAATACAATATATGTAGGTCATAAATAATGTTTGCCTTTAATCCAGCTCTTGCTTCCTAATGACGCTTCACTGGTTAGTGTCAACTGTGTACATAGGTCCCCACCCCACTCCCTATAGGACCATAAGGCATAGAAGCTTGGCTTCAGAAGACAAGCTTTATAAGAAAACTAAACTCATAATAGTTTCATAACAGCAAAGTTAAAGGTGGTTTTTTATATTTAAAAAGGGAAACAGCTACATTGTACTGTAAGAGCAAAATCTTCTGCCGTATCCGAATCTGAATATTGATGATCCTCATGGCAATCAGCCATGAAGACTGTCCTGAGAATATAATGCCGTGGCCTTTCATCTGCCTTCTGCATCACAGCATGATTACCATAATACCACGGATCCAGTTCCATGAATCACTGTCTGGTCCTGAGCCCTTTTGGAAGGCAAAGCCCTCATCATCATCCCCAGGCCAGGATGGATGAAGCTGCTGCCCTCCATCAAGATGGATTCAAGTGGGATTTAATCACCCTTCCTTATGGGCTTTGGCACCCAAGGCTGCTAGTCCTCAGGGTGGTTAGTTTAGTTATTAACTGCCACCTGACACTTGGCATTGAGTCACTGGCAGTAGGGTCTACTCTGTTACCATAGCAGGATAACAGCCACACTATATACAAAATACACAAATAAAAAACACACAAGCTCTTCTGCTAATCACATTAGAAAAACCAACAAACATGTGCTGAAAAAGCTATACTAATTATACAGGGTTTTAAAAATTGTTTGTTTGTATTTATCATCTGGTATTGTATTATTTGGTGATTACATGTCTTTGGCTGTTAAACACCTAAAGAGAACAGTTTATAAGTTGGAAGGAAGGAACGGGCTAGGTTTGAACCATAATCCTGCCAAACTAGCCCTCTCGTTAAAAACGAGGAATGCACCATTGCAATTATTTCAAATTATGCTTTTCGGCGGGAAACTTTCTGTAACCGATACCAAGACTCTGACAAAAGCTTTCGGCCCCAAATGAAATAGAAGACCTGCTGTTGGTGAATAGAAGCCAAAGGGGCGAAGTCAACCAGAATGAAGAGTTTTCAAGTAACAATACCCTAACGCTCGTTCCACCAACCCAGATTTCTTAAGAAAAGGGAGAAAGAAAGGGCACACGTTGGGTCGTAAAAAGTGCAAAGGAATCTGTTCCCAATTAAGGATCCGGGACAAGGCAGAAATTGTAAAGCTGGGGGCCAGGTTGGCAACGGGGCGGCCTGGCTGGCGTGCGTGTCTCGGCTTTGGCCGTTGCACAAAACCACAAAGCTGTCTGAAGCTAGAGGTGGGTGGGCAGGAGCGTCTGTGTTAAGGACAGAACATTTTCTGTGAATAGCCCTAAGACAGGGGTTCCCAACCCAAGGACTGTGGGCTGGATCTGGCCCACAGCACCATTTCATGTGCCCCCCACTCCTTCAAGGGCATTCAACAAACAAAATGGCCACCCCCTTGAAGCTGTTGGGACAAAATGGCCACACCCATCATGCAGGCAGGGCAAAATGGCCATCCAGCCATCGAAGCAGACTGAAAGAGCGTGACCCGGCCCACGGCTTGAAAAGGTTGGGAGCCCCTGCTCTAGACACTCCTTTCTTTCAAAGCTCCACGCCTGAGCACTCAGACTTACAAATGAAGCTCGTGCTTACCTCTCAATGGCAAAACATAAGCTGGCCAACTTGTGACACTTAGGCCTGGAGAAAGACCTTTTCTCTCTGAGGGAACCCTCCTTCTAATGACAAACCTGCTATGTTTTCCCAGTTCTGTCCCCCCCACCCCCCCAAACGTGGCTCTTTCCTTTCATCTGCCACCCTTTTATTCCTTCGGTCTCACCTGTTCCGCCCCCACCATGCTGATCGGCTTGCACTTGAAGAGGTGATTAATAAATTTGGGGATGAAGGAGCTGCAGAGAAGACAGACAGAAGAGGTCAACAGTGCTTTCTGTACCAAGCTCCAAGAAGCAAACAGACAACAAGAAAATCTGAATATTCACCCTCCAAAATCCTTAACCGATGAACCCAAGCGTGGCTCTTTCCAAATCCTCATTAGACTACAACTCCCAAATCCCAAACTGGTAAAGGATGATGAGAGTTATAGTCCAGCAACACTCCCTAAAGTTACAGGATCCCCATCCAAGTCTAAGCGGAAGGAAGGAGCCAAAATCCCTCTTTGGTGCTAGCTAGGCACCAGCTAATTTGTGCTTTTGGACCACAACTCGACAAGGATAGGCACCTTCCATCTTTGCCAAGGATGATGGGACTTGTTGTCCAAAACCAGATCTGCACACCTCTAGTCTGTGCTTCTGCCGTGTTTCCTCCTACTGGCATTTAAGTCTAACCCCACCTACAGGGCCATTTCATGCACTTTTACCCAAATCAATCCTTCCCATGGGCCTTTACTCCTAAGTAAGCCCTTACAAGCCAGCATCCCAGGAGGAGGTGACTCACTTGGCAAACTTGATACAGAACTGTGTGAAATATTTCCGGGTGGAGGCCAGGTTGTCACGGATGATGGGCACGTTCTGCTTGATGTGAAAGATCACGGAAGTGACGTAGGGGCTCTGGTCGCCCACGTGCTCCACGTTCTGCCACTGCATCTGCAGAGGAGCCGGAGAAAGAGAGGTCAGGAAAAAAGTTACTTTTTTCGGGGGGCCTCCCTTAGCATCTCTGGCCCGCTGTGTTTCAACAAAACATACAAATGCACATAATAATTATTTCATGTCAGAGATTACTCTGGGTTGAAAGGATTTTAAGGGACGCCCAAATGAGGCTCCTTTCATGTCCTCTTGGGTATCGAAACCCAACCTTCCAGCCTCCAGCTCAGCGCTTTAACCACTAAGCCACTGGGGAGCTGCACAGGTGCACATAATTATGCTGTATATTTAAATACAGTGAAATACTCTGTGTGGTGTAGTGGACAGAACAGCAGAGTTGGTCTAAGAAGTGGGGGGGGGGGGGGGGGCAAAATCAGAATGTGAAATCCAACAGTCCAAGATCACATCCAACCCCCACTGGGTCAAAATTGGAAAAGCTAAGATCAGCTACAGAACATCTCGGCTCAAGCAGTTTCCTGTTTTCCCTCAACCCCTGGGCTGGAAGAATAGCTTCCAAGATGAAAGCAATGGCCAGGCGCCTTGACTTCCAGGGTCCCCTCCCTGCTTAAAGACGCCCGAGGCTGCTACCTTGCTCATGGCAGTGAGGGCCGGATCGCAGGCCGCGTCCAAATCCTGCACCAAAAGTTGGATACTGTTGGAAATCACGCTGTAAAAAGGAACAGGGTGTTATTGCGTTTTCCTGACTCATCAACTCATCCGCTAACATTAAAAAAACCACAACATATGATACTCTTGTGCTAAATTAAGACCAATGACAACCACAGAACAAAATAATAGCGATCCAGAAGTTAAAAATAATAAAGATAAGATTAATAATGCATCACCTAAATGTTAAACTGTTGTGAAAATTAAGTCACTAATAACTATAATCCAGCATGAAAGGATATTAATCATAAGAACCACAATGATGACAGATAGCCCCGATCTGTGTCATTCTTACTCAACAAAAAATAAACCAGAACAAGACATTGAGGCCGAAATTCTTGTTCACTGTAACCATTTCTTTGGTTTTCCACTTTCCTATCTTTTATTATTCATTCACCTTTCATCTCAGGGCTGTTCACAGTAAAGGTTTTAAAAGAAGATAACACTTATAAATGCAATTAAATTAATCTATGGAAACACAACCAGACCACCCACCAATTTAAAATGTTTATTGATTAAATTACAAGCACTCTCAGTTTCTTTGGTTAGCTTTGTGCTTTTTTCTTCTCGTTGTTATGGCAAACCTTCTGTACAATCCTCCTCTCTTTCCTCAAAACACAGCACATTTTAAATACACTTGTAAATCAAGTTAGCCAGTTCTGCTGGGGCGCGGAGTATAAGAAGTATCACCCAATTACCTAAACAACCTCCACCACGCTCCGCCTGGCCGCCAAAATGCTAAACTCAATGCGCTCCAGTGCTTTTCAGACCATCTCGCCACACATACTCAGCTCTTTTAATTTAACTAATTAAAGTTGTCACGTTTTCCCTGGGGAACTGCCGAAATAACTTCCTGGTGAGAGCTATCAACCTGTGACAGTTTCCTTTGCAAGAAGGTGCCTTGGCTTCCTACATACATGCTGAAAGTATCCATCTCTCCCATCAGGTTGATCCGCTCCACAAGGCTGGTGTCCACCTTCTCCTTGAGTTTCTCCTCCAGCTGTTGTGGGCAAAAAAGGTGTGTGAAAAATTTGGATTCTGCCCCTCCTGTCCCCCCTTCAAAATTTCAATGCTGGCTGGATAGCCCAGTGGTTACATACGGTCTCGGGATTCAGCCTGCGTCCCGCTCTTGTGCTGTACCTGTTGGGTTGTCGCCAAGCAGTACTCTGCTGTGCTTAGGATACTACAGATCAAACAGAGCTCTTCCAAAGTGAACTTGGCCACCTCTGTGCCCTCCTTCTCCTTTAGCAAACTGGTGATCGTCAGCCCTCCGCTGCTACTTGTGGTCCTGAAAAAGGATTGGGGTTAGGAGGGAGAGACACACTGGTTAACTTTAATCCTACAGAACCTAATTCCCCCCCCCTTAAATAGGGTAATTATGTCATCACGTTCCAGGCAACAACACACACTTTTATAAAGCCCACGTCTCATTCAGAGCTGGTTTGGACATTGGACGTCTGCCCCATTTCACAAATATTTCAAAATATAAACCAGGAGTGACGAGGACAGAGCGGGCCCGGATGAATCGCAGTGAACCCATTCGTGTGGATTCATGGGGCTTGGGCTTCTGGGAATTGAAGTCCAAGAACATCTGGAGTGCCAAGGTGCGCCATCACGGCCATAGAGGCTGAAGCGGGGTTTTACGAAAATTTAGACCCATCTAACTATCGTAGAAACGGCATCGCTCAAAAGATATCTCACTTGGGCAAATTTCCCGAGAGGATCTTCCAAGCATATTCACGGAGGTACTTCTGGAAGATAGTGGTCAGGGCAATCATGGGCTCGCCGGTGCTGAGCTGCGAACACTGGACCATGCATTTCTTGTAATAGACAAAGAGGTCAGCGCAACTGGGCAGGACCGCACCCCCTTCGTCTACGTTGGGCTTCGGGGGACCCTGGGCTTTGAAATCCCCCACAAAACGGTCAATCAGCTCGCCAAGGTTTCTGGGAAGTTGGAAGAGAAGCAACAATCTTGATTTATAAACCATGAAACAGAACAAGATGCCGAAAAATTAGATCCATAGCAATATGAAGTGGCAAGCCTCGTGTTTACTTCTTCTGTGGTTGCGAGGGCTCAGTGGTCAAGAAGCTCGCCTTGTTAGCTGGAAGGACGGCAAGTCGGCAGTTCAAGATCCGAGTACTGCATGACGGTTTGAGTGCCCGTCTCTGTCCCAGCTCCTGCCAACCTAGGAATTCGAAAGCAAGAAATTGCAAGTAGATAAAGAGGGACCACTTGGGTGGGGAAAAGATCTTGGGGACATGAAAGGAGCCTCATTTGGACGTCCCCTGAGTGGAGTTTCTGCAGCAAAAGTCCTTTCAAGGCAAAATAATTTCTGACACAAAATTATTATTATTGTGACTGCAAAAGAATACTGTGGTTCCAATTTAGCCCAGACATTTTTCATTTGGGAAACATTTTAGGGTTGTTTTTCAGTGGAAAGTGAATATCTATTCCCCACCCCCTTTTTGGGTTTAAGAAGAATGCAAAATCTGGCAGTCCCACATGCTTTCAAGGCCAGCGACTTGACTTTTAAGTTTTGATTATTATTTTTGTGGGCCACCGTCTGTCCGAGCTCCTGCCAACCTAGCAGTACGAAAGCAAGAAAGTGCAAGTAGATAAATAGGTACTGCTTTGACAGGAAAGGTAACAGCGCTCCCTGTGCTCCGGCATCTAGTCATACCTGCCACATGACCACAGAAAACAGCACTGGCTCTTTGGCTGTAAACGGAGATGAGCACCGAACCCTAGAGTCGGATATGACTGGCTATCGAGCAAGGGAGGCATTAACTCACAATATCCTTTACTCACTTGTCTTGGGATTCGATGTAGACGTAAAGATGGGGTTCAAAACACTTGGAAATGAGGCCATGAAAGGGATTATCCGGAACCTTTGGCTTTTTGGCCTGGATAAAACAAAACAGAGAGCCACAAATGAGCTTTTGGGAGCTTCTGATGAAATCTAAATGCCGAAGATGGACGTTGTAGTCCATCTTGTTAGCATTCAAAATGCTATCAAGATATGCTCACAAACAAGCTTCATATGTGCTTAGCCAATCCAGGGGTTTCCAACCTTTTCAAGCCGAGGGTCGGGTCATGCTCTCTCAGTCAGCTTTGAGGGTCGGACAGCCATTTTGTCCTAACAGCTTCAAAGGGGGTGGCCGGTTTGTTTCTTAAATGCCCTTAGAGGTATGGGGGGGGGGGGGGCACATGAAATGGCACCGGGGCCGAATCTGGCCCACGGGCCTTATGTTAGGAACCCCTCAGCTAACCCCTTCCGAAGTATCCTCAACTTACTTTATCATTCTCAGCTTTTTCGGATGCAGTTTCATCCACCTCCGATGTGGGCTCATCTTCTAGGAAAGGGTTGGTGGCGGCTAGAGGGGATTCGATCTTCTTCTGCTAGAAGGTTAGGGAGAACGTTTTGAAGGGGCGAAGGTGTAAAATGCACTGGATTTTGCTCCTTTTTTTGACTTTATCCCTATAAAATCACCATCGCTTAAACTTAATAACACACACCTGGGCTGAATGCCGCCTTTCCAGATATCACTGGACTCCCATTCCCATCAGCCCTCAACAGCAAAGTGAAGTAGGCTAGGAACTGTAGTCCAATGTCATTTCAGAAGGATATGTTTTGCCTACCAGATAAAAATATACATCTTGCCCGCCTGTGGATTTTTGTCCCCCTGCTCTGTTCTCATAGACCAGGGGGTTCCCAACCTTTTCAAGCCAGGGTCCAGGTCATGCTCTCTCAGTCAGCTTTGAAGGCCAGATGGCCATTTTGCCCTGCCGGCATGGGGGGGGGGGGGCATTTTGTCCCAACAGCTTCAAAGGGGCGACTTGGAGGGGTTGGGGGCCAAATGAAATGGTGCCGTGGGCCGGAATCAGCCTACAGACCTTATGTTGGGATCCCACAAGACCATTCTTTGGCCCATTTCCCAGCCAGTCACGTTGGGAAGATTCTGGCGCAAACCCAGGTTTCAAAACGTAAAAAGGAGGCTGGATTTCTGCTCACCGCCGCAGTGTCGGAGAGAGTAGAACCCGAGAAGCGTTTGGCGAGAAGGCCTTCGAAGTTGGTCGTCCGCTGGATGGCGAACAGCAGCAACTTCACCTCAATCTCCCTCGCGCGCGTGCGCATGATCTTGGCCAGCTCTGTCCTGATGTGGTGAT
Organism: Bradypodion ventrale; assembly: GCA_035047345.1. NCBI lineage: Eukaryota > Metazoa > Chordata > Lepidosauria > Squamata > Chamaeleonidae > Bradypodion > Bradypodion ventrale. The sequence goes on from JAWDJE010000012.1 coordinate 12,873,617, forward strand.
GAAGAATCAGGATGTGCGGGTGGGAGAGAAAGACAGATCCTCACCTAGTCTCAACACCAGGCAAAAGTTTTACACACTCACAATGTCAAAAGTCCCTCCTTTCTTTTACATGCACTGGCAGGTCTGGGATTGTGCAAAAAAACCATACCAAGAGGTCACATATTACGCTGGGGCACAATCTGTCCACGTTGGGATAGTAAACTGACTAAGCAAGAATTTTGCAAAGATGGCTTTTTCGAAGTCTAAACTGGAAGAGAGTTTAGTTTATCCTTTTGGGATAAATAAGAGCAAATAAGAATCAATTTCAGAAAACTGTGATGGTCGTCAAATACCTTAGGAGGGCTTGGAATGGACACTGTAACTAGTTACTTTTGGAGAGCGATTTTCCAAGCTCGGGAGAATGTGCAAAGACTTCCCTCCCGCATTAAGGTCAAAGCGACAAGGAAAACAAAATGAGGCCCGTGAAGCCTCTCGAACCCCCACCTGGTGATGTGGCAGAAGTCGACCGCAATGCGCTCAGTCATGCACCACTCCACAGGGAACATGCGGCCATATTTCTCCTCATAGTCCACCAGCTGGCGCTTGATCCACGCATAACGCCGGTCGATTTTGTCCAGCCAAGCAACCTGGGCAGGTACAGACAGAAACAACCAAAGCTCAAAAATGGAAGGCGCATGACACGGGATGGAAACCTTGAGACGGATTCTCAAGCTTTAAAACACGCCAAGCTAACCCAAGCTGACTTTCTATCATTCGTGTCCTTGACTGCAATTTGTAATAAGTAAAGGAATTGTTAGGGATTGCAGTGGCTTTAGTGGTTAAGATGCTGAACTTGACTGGAAGGTCGGCAGTTCGAGACCAGAGCGCTGCACGACGGAATGAGCTCCTGTCTTTGTCCCAGCTCCTGCCAACCTAGCAGTTTGAAAGCAAAAAATTGCAAGTCGATATATAGGGACCACTTTGGTGAGAAAGTAAACAGCATTCCGTGCGCTCCAGTGTCTAGTCATGCCTGCCACATGTCCACAGAAACGTCTGCAGACGCAGACAGCGCTGCCTCTTTGGTTATAAATAGAGATGAGCACTGAGGGTCTCCTGCAGCCTACGGTATAGTAGCTCACAGTTCTTTCCTGTAAAGAACAGCAGCCCAATGCTCCGCTCAAGCACCATTTCCCATGTGTCACCTGTATTCCTCCAAAAAAATGTAATTATTTGAGTCCTACACGAATGGCCAAAGGTCAATGCTTGTTGTTGCTGTCAAACATGCCAGCTCACACACACACACACACACACACACACACACACACACACACTTACATCTTGGTTCTCCTGGAAGAGGACCATGTATTCCGAGAGGTGTTGCTTAATGAACTTCTTAATGATCTCCTGCTTGATTCGGGGGTCTAAGACATTAACAACCAAGCAGGCGTCCCGAAGAACGTTGCTCGGTCCTGGTGCCCGCTACCCAGAAGAAGAAAAGACAAGACAGATTTAAGAACCTGCTATGTTGATCTGCACCAAGCAATATTCACCTGGGAATGGGTCTTTTGCAAAGTAAATGGATCTTAATTGCCTTGAGCCAGATCAAAAAACATTTTTACACTGCAAAAGAGACAGCTTACAACAGCATACCACTGCTGGGGCAATCCATTCACCACTGCCTCCCCCAATGGGCAGTTTGTTGTCAAACCCACAAGCCCTCCCTAAAATGGGAAGTGATGGAATGCCAGCTCATTTTATTTAATTAGAGGCTGGGATTTATTTTATTTTCTTTCACCTTTGTGCCTTGGGAAGGAAAGGCTTCTTCAAAGTCGGCCAGGATCTGTTGACCAAGCTCGTTCTGGGCTGCCTTCACCCTGTCCGGAAAAAGGAACACAAGCCAATGACGTTAGTGCTCGGAGCAAAACCCACAGCGCTCTGTCCAAAGTGGCCGTCTTGGACTGCGGAACTTTCCTCCACTGGAAACCGGGCTGGCTCCTCTCCCACCAGCAAGCAAAAACCTTTATAGTCAGTCAGTTTCCCGGCAACAGACAGGCTGTTTAGAGCAGGGGCTCCCAACCTTTTCAAGCCGGGGGCCGGGTCACGCTCTCTCAGTCAGGTCCGAGGGCCGGACAGCCATTTTGCCCTGCCTGCATGACAGGGATGGCCACTTTGTCCCAACCGCTTCAAGGAGGGCATTTTGTTTCTTGAATGCCCTTGGAGGGACCCGGCGGGGGGGGGGGGGGGGACATGAAATGGCACCATGGGCCGGATCTGCCCCACGGGCCTTAGGTTGGCAACCCCTGGTTTAGAGGAAGGATCTTTTGTGAATTGACAATCTGCTTTATAATTCAGCAATCCAATCTACCTCTTTTAGCTAGAACACAGAACGGATCTCTGAGCACAAGCGCTGTACTGAACCAGCGCTAAACGAGGGCAGGGCTGAGCAACCTTAAATAAAAGGTTGCTTTTAAAAATTAAATATCAGTCAGGCTAGAAAACCTGTCTGCTAACCATGCAACATCATCCATGGGTTTCTGGAAGCCAGTCTCCCAAAATCATACGCTTCGGTCCTCCGCTCACCTTTCTGAAAGTTGACGGATCTGTGGGATCCCCATGTACTTGTTGAAGTGTTCCAGCACGTTGACGACTCCTTGTAGGAGGTTGGCCACTTCTCCGTACTGCCTCCTTCGGGTCATGGCTCTACCGTAGGCAAAGGATGGGGCGAAAAAGGGTAGTTAGCACAGCTATGGGGTACAGGCACTGACTGGCAGCTTCTCTTCCTAGATCCTGGCTGGGTTAAACAGTGGCAGGCAGAGTCAGCCTGGACACTTTGCAGCATGTCTTGAGGACTAGAAACCTAATCCACCCCCCATCCCCAAAATTGAACACTATCATTCTAATGAATTGCACGGTTCCTGCACAGTATTAGTCTCTGGGATTCTGTTCACTGGCCCAGAATTGGGACATTTAATCATCTCCTGTCCTTCACAATGCAAATCCAGCCACTACCGACAGCTTACTCCAGCGAGTCCACTCCACCGGCCAACATGTGGAGATGGTTAAGAGTTGTAATGGACGTGGTCAGGTGGCGCTTGGCGTGATCCAGCTGCTTAATGTCACGTGTGATTTCTTTGACCTGTTAACATAGTAAAGAAAAGAAACACACACACACACTTTTGATGGAGCAAGGGAGAATTCAATAAAACACATTTAATCTGTGAGCTTTGGCTGTGCATTCGGAGCAAATAACAGGGGCGGGATTTTCTATTTCTTGAACCACGCTTGCTCGAAAGCCAGTTGTATCCGACTCTATGGTTCAGTGCTCATCTCCGTTTGGAGCCAAAGAGCCAGCGCGGTTTGTGTCAGCAGACGTTTCCATGGACATGTGGCAGGCATAACTAGACAGAGGTGCACAGAACGCTGTTTACCTTCCCACAGAAGTGGTACCTATTTATCTACTTGCAATTTCTTGCTTTTGAACTACTAGGTAGGCAGGAGCTGGGACGGAGACGGGAACTCAATCCGTTGTGCAGCACTCAAGTCTCGAATTGCTGACTGCTGACCTTCCAACAGTCAAGTTCAGCGTCTTAACCACTAAGCCACTGCAGTCCCCTCCTAGTTTACCGACTTCTAAATGTGGGGGGTGTTGAGTCTTAGCTAGGCCTAGTTCTCTGCAACTGCTGGGCGGTTTCGTTCTGAACCGGAAACTTTAGGTCGAGTTAAATCGGCGCCTTCCGATTTAGACCTTTTCTGCCAGATGAGCCACATTTAGTTGTCTTTCCCCCAAAAAACTAAGATTCGAGTCTGAATTTCGGTGCTTACCATCTGCTCTGACTTTTCCGCTTTGTCCTTGATATCTTTAATCTTGCCAAAGAGTTGCTGGATAGCCTTTTGGGCTTCTCCGAGAGCCTAACGGAAGAAAGGAAGGACATGAAATTCTGCCGGCACTGGATCACAAAACACACCACTGGGTCTTGGCCAAAGAGTCCTGAATCAGCCTGTATAAACCGCAAAATTGACCAGCCAACCCACACACAATCTCTTCTGCCTGGCCTACCATGCAAGGCCGTTCTGAGGATCAAAATAGGAACTAGGACTGTTTCTATCTTTGAGAGAGAAGAAGAAATGCACATAAAAACACAAATACACTAAAAGCAGCCAGAGATAACCTTTGATCAGAAGCCAAGCCACTATTTATGGGATTGTACCTTGTTTGTTTTTTCCCAATCTGAAACTAGCACACCATAGCACATTTTTGCCCTCTATCTCTGGGAATCCCATAGCCTTCACTGCTAGATTGGCTCATCAAAGAGGGGGCCCTTTTGGGAGCCGTAAACCGAAAAGAAAGCCATTTGCATGCTTGCTTTCCCGATTTCCCGCTTGATTATTTTCCCCTTCCCATCAGCTCCAAAGCGGTTGTCAGCAGGGGGGAAAGCTGGAGAAGCGCTTGAAACGGTAGCCCGCTTAGCTTTGCATTAACGCTGCCAACGAAAACCTGGAACGGCCCAAACCAGGTCTCGCTTTCCATGATGGATTAAGCGAGGTTCCGATTTCTTCTCCCCGGCTTTTTCCTAGAATTGGTTTTCTCGTGCTAGGAAGAAACTCAGGCAAGGGATGAGGGGGGGTCAAGTCGCATTTTTAAGCATCTTAAAATCAAACACTTCATCCAAAAGGCAGGCAAGTTAAAAACCACATTTTAACAGAGGCGGTTCAGCTAGTCTCAGTCCAATTTAGGGTCCGCAGAGGACAGGCGTACAAACGAGGGCAGAGAATCCCAGATGTGATTGACATGATATCGAGTGTACTGATCCCAAATCTGAACTCAGAATTTGCCTATCACGTACAGATTTTAAGTTACAGGTATGCTATAGCTATTCAAATGGTATTGGGTAATGTATTTTTACATGGGAACATTGTAACAGCGGCAGCTACCACTATGCCTGCTGCCGCCTCAGCTGAATCACATCCCCTGGTGGCATGCATGCTCCAGCAGCGGCCGGGCAAGTCTGTGAGCTGATGTCAGAAATAGGTACATAAGACGAGATGGAGCAAGGGATTGTCTCTAGTGGGGAACCATCTTATTGAACAGTATAGCTAGGCCAGTGATGGGCAGTCTTGGCCCTCCAGCTGTTCTTGAACTTCAATTCCCAGAAGCCCAAATCAGGACTCCTGCTGATCAGGGCCTCTGGGAATTGAAGTTCAAGAACAGCTGGGGGGCCAAGACTGCCCATCACTGAGCTAGGCCATAGTGTGTCTATTTTGAGCTAAAGATGAATAGGCACAGCTGTGTTAATAAACCGGACAATTTTTCCTACATTTGTGGCCAATATACCCCTTGCGGTCAATGCAAGAACCTAACCAAGAGGGTGAGATTTACTTAACATCCTGATGTCCTAGGCAGAATCGGATTTCAAATTTGGATTCAGCAAACTTGATTTAGTATAGGACACATGGACTAGGAGTTCTCAACATTTTTAAGCCGGGCGCCAGGTCATGCTCCCTCAGACAGATTTGGGGGTCGGATGGCCATTTTGCCTTTCTTCCACCACATGGCACTTCCTGGTGTGGTGGAGACGGTGGGGTGCCACATGAAACGGTGGCATGGGCCACAGGTTGAAAATCCCTGGATTAGACCAAGTAGCAGACAATTTTTTGTGTGTGTAGTCGATCCCCAGAGCAAGACACTCTGAAACAACAGCAGATCTCTCCTGGTAACCTCTAAACTCAACAGGCTTTGGGGGCAATGAGAAAAGAGTTAACAGCAATGGCAGAGAGAGGGGGGCCAGGCGTCACAATGCCAGCAGTAGCGCCAACCACAATAGCAAAGGTAGGATCGGCTTTCCTAAAACTTGCCAAGACACCAGAAACGGCTGACGTCTAGAACTGGTATGGACAAGAGACAGAAAACAATCTGTTCCACCCCACGAGGAATGTTCCACTTGATGTTCCTTCACCCGCAAAGGGGGCCATTATTAGTAAGGCAGGTCTTTTTTTGCTTTGGTTGATGTCTCTCTCTTTTAAAAAGAATCGTTTACAGATGTTGCAGAAGACAAAACAACCGCTCACCCGGCCACAATCTTTGGCTTCAAAAAGAAAAGCGATCCGAAAACGAGGGCGCCAGAAAAGCGTCTGCTATTTTAAGCCTTTTCCAACAAGCTTGGAAGAAAATTCTCCTGCATCGTTGCTTGTTTATTTAGCCTTTGCTACTAATAACAGAAGACTGAATTGAAGGGAAAAAAACCACCCATAGAGCTTTGAAAGTAAGAAATGCAGTGGCAACTGGAATGAGGTTGTGGGGGCCTTTTATTTTTCAGTTCACTAAGAGACGCTGCAATTTTTAGAAAGGTAGGAAAGATATTTCAAGCTGATTTTAATCTGATTTTCTCATCCACCCGTGTCACTCCCAAGCTTTCTGTCTTGAAAGATAAGGAGCTCTATAGCCAAAATTCAGCGGTGTGGCTAAAGATGATTAGTCAGGAATAACTGAGGTTCATTTTGGATGTGCTCAGGAAAAATCCTTTCGGTCCAAAATAATTTCTGACACACAATTATTATTAGGAAAACTCTTTGCAGTGGACAGAAGACTTTGAAGGGGCCTCAGAAAACCATCTCAGACATAATCGGCAGTAGCCACTAAGACGTTGGTTTTCATTGCTCTCCATCATGTGCATAAAGCAAAGACCAAGACCAAAATGAAAGACGAGTGGGGACGATGGGAGATGGAGTTCACCAGGCTGGAGATGTTGTGTTGACACACGATGTATGGCAGAGAGCTGGACTATTATACCCAGAAAAAGGCTGAGAATATACATAGGTCATCCGCCAATTTTTAAAAAAAGACTAATTCTACCCAATTAGTTTTTACCTCTATGGTAATGGCCTTCTTTTTGAAGGTAATGCAAGCGTAACTTTAAAGGGGATGGTGGTTTTCAAACTGTCAACCTCTGATCATCCGTTATTAATTAAGACCTATTTTTAATTAAGACAACTGTTAATTAAGACAACTATTTTCCAGAAGAATTTCCTTTCCGTCCATCTTGCTGGGTTAAAGGAAAGGAGCCAAATTTCCACTGGGGCGGCAAACCCAAACAGATGGCCATTTCCCTGTGTAATGTGACCTTCCTGTCTGCTCTGACCTATTAAAGCTGGAGGCCGGAAAATTCCTCGCATTTTGGTGGCTTTCCGTCTCCCCAAGGCCAGTGCGCTGAAGCAGGGCCAGGAAGAGGGAACCGGGAATCAAACCCGCGAAACCTCACACGTGTCTCTGACCCATCCTCCATGTGTCTTCTTAGCCGTGGGATGGCACACCTTGGCACTCCAGCTATTCTTGGACTTCAATTATGAATGGGATTACTGCGCATGCAAAGTAAATCCATTAGTGTAGATTCACAGGGACTTGGGCTTCTGGGAATTGAAGTCAAAGAACAGCTAGAATGCCAAGGTTCGCCATCACTGTCCTAACCACTAATTAATTAATTAATTTTCTTTCTCTCTCTTTCTGATTGGAGCTCAGCAGATTTTCTCTCTTGGGTTTACCTCCGAATAATGCACGTGAGAACATTTTCGGAAAATGCCACATCCAAAAGTTTTAACAAGCCCTGGGGAAGGGGGAAATGTATAATATATAAAGCAAGCAGCCCATCCTCTCTCTAGAAAAATTTATACCTTTTCCATCTAAGAACATTTTCCTGCCTTGATTTGCTTCCTTTTTCTGAACAAGTGGATTTCAACACGTCCTCCTCAAATCTATGCCAAATAATAATCGTCGCTCTTTCACACAAAACTTTTTTCAATTTTCGATGCGTTGTATTGACACTCTGGATATATAATGGTTGTAAGCTCCTTGATGGTTTCTAGACCCAAACCTGTCAGGCCACACAGGCCAGATTTAGACCCACAAGCTTCGGGGTTGGGGGAGGAAGGCCTCTTGAGACCATAGGTCAGGGGTTTCACAACATACGGCCCGTGGGCCAGATCTGGCTTGTGGCACCAAAAATCAACCCCCCAACCTCACTCTAGCCGCTGCCACTGGCAGCGGACTGAGCCGCAGACTCATTTACAGCAGTAGTAAATGCGTTTACAACAGCCATAAATGAATCCGTAGCCAGTCCACAGGCACCGTAAACACGTTGCATTTTATGGCAGCAATTACGGCAGGGGAACCAGCAGTCCAGCCCGCTCACTGTCTGAGGAAATGTGGTTTGGCCCATGGCTTGAAAACTGCCAAAGATGAAAGAAAGTTTTAAATCCGTGCAAAACAGAACGCTCACGAAAGTGAGCCAGTTTAGCTGCAGACTGGACACCACCAGTAGATTTGCAAATAGGAGTTTTCCATGCTGCAACACTTTACTACAGATCCTATGTGCCTCCCTTACTTCAAAGGAAAGAGAACATTTTTAAAGAAGATGCTTAATAATCATTCAAAGACCAGAGAGTCTTATGGCACCTTGTTGTTGTTCAGTCGCATAGTGAATTCTGACGCTTTGCAACCCAATGGACCACCGCACGCCAGGCACCCCTAATCTCCACCATCCTCCTCCTCAGCCCACCCAGCTTTGTGCCCATTGCATCAACAATGGCACCTTAAAAGCTAACAAATTTCATAGGGCAGAAGCTCTCCTGGACTGGAAACATTTGTCCATAAAAAGCTGATGCCAAATAAACCTTCTGTACATTTAAGATGCTACAAGACTCTGTTATTTTTTCCCTGCAATAAACCAACACAGGATGTCTTCTAGCAATTCCTAGAACATAAAGCCATAAAAGGCCTGGGACTGGAATATTTGAAAGCTTGCCTTCCCAAAATATGAGCTACTCAGCAAAGTCCACTAAGGTTTCCACCCCTTCCAAGAAACTAGACGGATTAAGACACTTGCTCTCAATTGTGAAACCGCTTCCAAATGAAGTAAAGTTGGCTCGCTTTCAATTAAGCTTCCAATGAGCAGCCCAAAATTATAGATTCACTTTGCACAATCTTTGGCTTCTAAAACTAAATTTGAGTAGCGTTTATAAACTTCGTAAACAATGTATGCTTTAAATATATACAGATTCTATTCTTCTTTTGTGTCCCGATCAAACCCTGGACTGCCAAAATGAAGCCCCTTTCTGGCTTTGTCGTTGGCCAAACTGAAGTCCTCATCGGCGCATGTCTCTTAGCAGTCATTGGCAGACTAGTAAATAAGCCGGATTCTGTATCTCTCCACATTCATACCACGTGTTGTTACCCACCAGAAGCCCTCACTTGAGCAGCTCCAAGTAGAACCTATTTATCTCCTTGCAATTTCTTGCTGGCAGGAGCTGGCACAGAGACAGAAGCTCGTTCCGTCCTTCAGTACTCGGGTTTTGAATGGCTGACCTTCCACCTCCCAGTCATTGTCTTAACCACTTGAGCCCCTGCAGCCCGTAAGGTTAGGGTAGAGGTTGCAAAAACAGCCTTCGGTTAGAGGGGGAACTTGATTTCTACCTTGCTGCAAAAAGATTAAATATGGGGTGGGTCTTTAGGCCAGTGGTTCCCATGGACTTCAATTCCCAGAAGCCTAAGTTGGTACATTAGCTGATCAGTGCTGTAGGGAATGGGCTTAGGCTTCTGGGAATTGAAGTCCAAAACCCAAAGGTTGGGAAACACTGGTCTTTCTAGACTAGGGATGGCGAACCTTGGGCACTCCAGGTGTTCTTAGACTGCAATTCCCTGAAGCCCAAGTCAGCGTTCCTGCTGATCAGGGCTTCTGGGAATTGAATTTCCAGAACAGCTGGAGTGCCAAGGTTCGCCATTACTGTCCTAGTCTATCTGGCCAAGATTGGTGGGTCTGGATAAAAGAATGTTACGTTGCCACAATATTCTTTCCTATTCTTTAATTTTGCTTATTTTTTAAAATAATTAGTTTGTTTTGACCTTATTATGTATGTGTTTTAAAATTGTTGTACATTGCCCAGTGTAGCAATATGCTAGATGTTTGGTATAAAAGTAAAACAAATAGACAGATAGATGAAGAGACAGATTGTTCTGCATGAAATAACTTTCCATAATCACATTCTGTTATCAGATCAACACATACCTCACGGCCATCTTGTCCAACGTTAGTTTGGCCTCTCACCACCGTCCGGATGCTATCATCCAGTCGTCTGCCAGGAAAAAAAGCAGACAGCCCGGTTATATGTATGTATATATTTATATATTTATATTTATATTTAATATTGCCCCCCTGTGGACTAGCACCATGGTGAGTTTAATAAACTCCACTCTGAAGTGGAGCATCTGGTTTCAGTTTTTGCTTCCACGAGGATATTAGAAAGAAAATTGAAACCATCTCTCAGTGCTTATCAGAAATTGTGCCCTGCTGTTGAAACTCCCAAAGGCAAAACGCTGGGGAGGAAACAGCTATTTACTACCAGATAGAGAATGGAGCTGTTGATTTTGTTCACACCACAATTGTTTACATCACATCCCCAAGCTTGAGGTGACCAAACAAAGAAACATTTTGAAATGAAGACAGATAAATTCCACTCCATCCTATAAGAAACTAAGGACTCTCATTCAAAATAAATAAATCTCTAAGGCAGATAACAGGAAGCATCACTTTATACAAAGCAGAATTCTTGTCTCCACAAGATACAAACAACCCCATGTTCAGATGGGTTTAAAAGCAAATTAGAGAGATTCATAGAGGAGGAAAATCCTGTCTATGTGATTCTTGGATGGTCACTAGGGAGAAAATAGAACTTTATTTCTTATTTTCCATTTCTGAATTCAGGAGATGGCAGACTAAAATTAAGTAAATTTCAGGCCCTTGGATCGCCGGACTTCTAATCTTCGTGGGTACTTCAAATGGCCAACTTTTCACCTCCCCAAGCGAAAGCAGCAGTACAGATTTATTTAAAGAGGTTCAACTTGCCTTATTTTTAGCTTGATCTTGTTCACCACGTCATCAATATTTGCCAAAGACTGTTAAGATTTAAAAGAGGAGAGAAGGCTAGACAATTCCTTGTTTATGTACACATGCAAACAAACTAAAATTAGAACTTATGCATCTACGTGAAGCAAAAATCGTTTGTCTTCTTCATGGGGATGTTATGGCTCCATCTCAGAGCATCAAGTCCATGAAAGGTCTGAAGAAGTGGACTTGATCCACAAAAGCTGGCAGTTAGTTTTTAAAGTGCTGCAGTTTTTATTTTATTTTATTTGTTTTCTGATATCCCAGAAATCTGTCCTCCCCACAAAAAATTCAATGTCCCACGGAGGACCTCATGACGGCTGCAGCTGCTGCTCGGGTCCGTGTATAATTTCCTGAAAAATCATTTTCATAAGAAGAATGAGGGAGGACCTTAAAGCTTTCATTAATTTTTATTTTTTGCCAGTCAATTTATACTTAATGGAATGGTGACCTCCAGTGGACAAATCAGGCAAAGCCAACATGTAAAAATGTAATAACTAAATAAAGCAAACAGGGTGCAAATAACAAGATGACTCTTAAATCCCATCTCATCACAGTGATTAAGAAGCTCACCTTGTTAGCTGGAAGGCTGGCAAGTCAGCAGTTCGAGACCCAGGTACTGCATGATGGTTTGAGTGTCTGTTTCTGTCCCAGCTCCTGCCAACCTAGCAGATCAAAAGCAAGACATTGCAAGGAGATAAATAGGGACCACCTTGAGTGGGAAAATTTTCTTGGGGACATGAAAGGAGCCCCAGTTTCTCCAGCAAAAATATTTTCAACCCAGAATAATTTCTGACACAAAATTACTGTTATTATTACATCATGACGACGTGCAAAAGGACTTACTTGCTCGGTTGGGAAAAGGGTGTTGATGTATTCCACGGCATTGAAGTCTGCTCGGTCCAGCGGGTCTTGACTCGGGAACACCTATGTGTGTCGGTGAGGGAAAGAGAGAACATTAAGCCAACAAGGCAAATTTCCAGCATCCATATTAAACATCAGAGTGAATTTACAGTTCTTTTCTTTCTTTCTTTCTTTCTGTGTATCAGAGTGTTGGAAGGACCGACTGGCTGTGCCACTGCCCAGGGGAATGCCAGAAGGAGGAAATAAATTTAATCAACTTGACAAGACATCCTTGGAGTGGATCGCTATTAGACGGTGCCTCTGATTTACCTGCAAAAGGTATGCCATGCATGCACTGACTGTTCATCAGTGAACAGTACCTGCTGTCACGTACCTGGCCTCGGATGGGCATCCCACGGACTTGCTCTCATTCAGGCCTCTCCTTAGCGTCACCTTCTGCCCCACAAATTTCCCCCATTCTAAGCCCCAATGAGCCCCCTAAAAGCAAACAAAGCCATGCTATCAGCCTTACCCCCACCCTCTTCCCTCAAGCACCCCACCCACCCCACCTGATCCCACCAAAACCACTTCCCAGCGTTTTCCCACCCCACAGAACTGGCCCCATAGTACCTCTGCCTGGCCTTTGATTTAAAATTTAATTTATATACCGCAATTCTCTGACTCAAATTACCCCTTTCCAAAACAGTGGCCCTAAATCTGATTATGGACATCCGAGTGGGGCTTCTCTGTGGATGAAGGCTGGAAAGGGCCGAAGGGGTACCATTGGGAGAGTTTGGCAGGGCAGGGTGGGGTAGACTGGAAGGGTAGCATTACAAAGTAGCCCCCTGGATGATATAAGACAACAAATCCCATCAGTCCAATTAAACCGTGCCAAGTGTTTGAGATCAGAATGGGCATAGGTGACTACCCAGGTGTTCCTCTCTGGACTACAACTCTCATCTCTTTCCATGCTGGCTAAGGCTGATGGGAATTGGAGGCCAAAGGAGAGCTCGCTGACCCAGGGTGATGGGAGTTGTAGTCCAAAACCTCTAGAGAGGCCGAAGTGTCCTTGTCCCTATTGCTAACCCAGATCTGGCAGCACCTCCCACCCCAAGGCCACGCCCACCTGCCTTCTAGCCCCGCCCCTCACCTGCTCGATGGCCAGTTGCACTTCGGGGGCCAGTTGCAAGGCGGCCTCCAGCTCGTCGGCCAGATCCAGCTCGTCCTCCTCCATCCCAGCCACCACCGCCCGCCCCGGCGCTCTCGGCTCTCTGATTAGCACCGCCGCGGTCGCCTCCAGCGCACCCTAGACCTACTTCCGGGAACAGCGGCATTCTGGGATATTGGAGGACCGCGGTGGGTGGGAGGGGAGGGAGGAGGCGGAGCCAATAAGAGCAGAACGCGGCTCGACGAAGATCAACCAATCAGCGCTGGAAGGGGCGTGGCGAGAAGAGCGAGGAAAGCGTGGTCCATTCACCGCCTGGCTCCGCCTACTCTTATTTAGCTCAAAAATTAACCCTTCATGGGGGGGGGGGAATAAAAGGATAGATTTGTTTCTATTTTTTCGTTATATATCTGTCCACTTAGTTCTCCCTCTGTCCAGCCTCTCCAACTCGTGCCGCGCAGATGATGCGAACTACAGCTCCCATTATCCCCAGCCAGTATTGGATCATGGGGGATGTAGTCCCCCACCTCCTCTCTTTTTTGACCAGAGACTAGCTCCCCAGCTCTTATTCACTCCAGGCAATCAGCCTTAATAATAATAATAATAATAATAATAATAATAATAATAATAATAATAATAATAATAATAATAATAATAATAATAATAATAATAATAATAATAATAATAATAATAATAATAATAGCAGGAGCAGCAGCCGATATACAGCATTTTGGACTACAGTTCCCATCAATGAGCCGCTCACCTGATGAGAAAATAAACTCCCATTGCTCTCTGCTGCTAGCTATGCTGGCTAAAGCTGATGGGAAGAAATGTACTGTAGTTCCTTTCCAGCTTGGGGGATTCTGGGATTGCAGCCCCCTAAGCCTTTTATCCTCCTCTGATTTAAGTCAGCCTAAAGATCGAGGAGAAAATTGCAAAATCACAGGCCAGGTGGACCTATCTCCAGTATTAATGACAATTTGGGTGCACAATCTAACTTTCTTTCCAACAGGCCAGAAGATTTGCATTTTAGCTCAATCACTAAATTTTGGCTGGGCGGCAACTCTTGACTATGGTTTCCCATTACATCACACGCATCACATGTCACAGCTATGATATTACATGCAAAGCATAACCTTTGGCACAATTCAACAACTTCCAGCCATAGGAGGTATGACATCCATCTACAATAATTACCTCTTTCCAAGCCTGCCTCCTCGCTTTCTTATCATTGGCGCTTCTGGGCATGCCAGGTACCTAATGGGATTGTTGTTGTTGTTCAGTCGCACAGTCGATTCCGACTCTTTGCGACCCTATGGACCATCGCTCTCCAGGCACCTCTGTCCTCCACCATCCTCCTTAGTCCACACAGCCCCGTGCCCATTGTGTCTACAATACCATCTAGCCCCCATCCTTTCAAGTTCCAATGGAAACATCCAACCTTGGGAGGAGATTTACCGTCCACATCTCTGCATGAGTTGCAGTCCTAAACTCCTCAGGATTCCCTTTTCTCCCGCAGGTTAGCTAAACTCCATGCCGTACTTTACAGGAGTTGGAACCATTTAAAAAAAATTAAATTATCTTGTGAGCAAACCCTCTTGCACTCCAGAATACTTCAGGGTTGTTTGGCTATGAATGGACAATTAAGAGCCATTAGGTTTACAAAACACCTGCTGCCACTAGAGGTGGAAAGAGCTATAGCTGGTTTGTTTTTACAGGTTGTGGGTTTTTACCCTGTCCTCCACAGTGATGGCAGAACTTGGCCCTCCAGATGTTCTTGAACTTCAACTTCCAGAAGCCGTGATCAGCAGGTGTGCCGACTTGGGCTTCTGGTAATTGAAGTCCAAGAACACCTGGAGTGTCAAGGTTTGCCATCACCCTAGATCAGGGGTTCCCAACCTCAGGCCCACAGACCAGATCCGGCCCACAGCACCATTTCATGTGGCCTCCCCACCCCTCCAAAGGCATTCAAGAAACAAAATGGCCACCCTTTTGAAGCTGTTGGGACAAAATGGCCACCCCACGGTTCAGACAGGGCAAAATGACTGTCTGGTCCTCAAAGCTGACAGAGAGCGTGACCCGGGCCCCGGCTTGAAAAGGTTGGGAACCCCTGCCCTAGATGATTTTTGCTAGGGCTTTAAGGGGTCAATGAAACATATGTTTTAAAAAATGGGTATTTCCCCTTCAATTTCCTTCTTGATATTTTGAAAATTGTCTTTGTGAAGAATAATTATATGGATATTGGTTGTTTCTCCTCCCAGAAAAAAAAAATATGTTTTCATCAGACTTTTGAGTGGTTCAGGGATAGGGGTACCCAAAATTAAGACAAATGTTTGAATTAATACATTCATATAGCCATTCTAGCCATAGAATTCTGGATGCTACGGTCCCAAAAAGTAACTTTCCAAAGTTTTCCAGGGGAAAGAATTAGTATGGACAGATATAAACTAGTTGATTTAATTTTAAGAAGTTGCCCTTTATTTTAATTTATCATAAACTCTTGAATGTATCTTATCAGGAACTTTGGGGTGAGTCAGGTATTGCTGGTGCTGCTGTTTCATTCAAAATATTTAATATGATTTTTTTTATCTTTCTGAAAGGGTTTGAAGACGTTATCTGCAACTTTCCCCAAAGAGGGTGTTTTAGTTTTCTCTAAGCAGCAGCATCAAAATACTGATATAAATAGGAAACGTTTTTACATTTATGTAAACACAGACATTGAGAAAACAAATACTTTGCTTATTAGTAAAATCAGTTTCTTCTTCAGCTGAAATGCAATACAAATTAATACTTAGGAAACCAGTACAGGAGCTGGGGCTCATATGATCAACATTCAAGTCATTGTGGAGACTAGCTATAACATTCACTGGGCAACTTTGAGCCAGCCGCTCCGGCTTTGACCCCGATTTACCTCGAAGGGGTCATTGAACTGAGGATCCTGGCTTAGCAAAATGAAGCCAAGAGCGTCTGTAGAACAAAGGTTGAATGTATATGTAGCTAATAAATCAACAAATTAAATATATACCAATGGTGGTACTAAATGAAAGAAACAGTTAACCACCCTGGGGTGAATTGAAAACTTTTCCTGGAAAAAAAAATAAGGCATTTTGGCTTTCATAAACAGGCTGCAGGGCAGATGGAAGTGTGTGTAAATCCAGGCCCGTTCCAAATCAAGAACTATCCCTGCATGTTGTTTCATGCCTACTTAAAATCTGATGGCTAATAAACAGTCCTATTTCATCCCCCTATATAGGGACGCCAACATTATCCATTAATTAATTAAGTTAAGTTAATTTAACAGTTTTATATACTGCCCTATACAATGGACTCTGGGCAGTGTAGAACCAATATAAAACAATTTTAAAAACCCTTAAAAACATAGCAATATTTCCCCCCACTGTGCCATTTACTATCTAAAAAGAAATATAAAATCTACAAAACCTTAACATTAAAAAATTAATTACAGGAGGGGGGAGCCTCAGACGAGCCAGAAAGGGGAGCTTGTTGACAATCCTGACCCCCAGACCCATTTTGCCAACCACATCTTCAATTCTTTCCTAAATGGTAGCAACTGGGCTTGGAGGCATACTTCTACCCGGGAAAAACCTGTTGGCCAGGAGAAAACTATCATTGCGGACCATCTTCCACCAAAGGGGGTTGCCTTATCCTACCTAACGGCAGAGCCGGCCCTGCCAAATGCAGAACAAAGGGGTGCAGAAAATCTCTGCAAGATAATCTCAATATTTCCCGGGGGGGGGGGGGAATAAAATGAGACACACACAAAAACATTGCGTATTGCAGGATTAGAAGGGGTTTCCCCCCCCTTCTTGTGGGAAGGAGCAAAACTGTCCTTATCGGATGCTGATCGTAAGGTGTATGATATTTGGAGATGTGTTTGTGTCTGCAGTGGCTCAAGTGGTTAAGATGCTGGCTGGGAGGCAAAAGGTCAGCAGTTCAAGACCCGAGTGCTACATGACGGAATGAGTGCCCATCTCTGTCCCAGCTCCTGCCAACCTAGCAGTTTGAAAGCAAGACATTGCAAGTAGATAAATGGGGACCACTTTGGTGGGAAGGAAAACAGCATTCTGTGCACTTCAGTGTCTAGGCATGTCTGCCACATGTCCACGGAAATGTCTGCAGCGCTGGCTCTCTGGCTATAAACAGAGATGAGCACTGAATCCTAGAGTTGGATACAACTGGCTTTTGAGCAAGGGCAACCTTTACCTTGGGTCTCACTCTTTCCATCAGTTATCTAAAACGTGAGTGTTTTCTGGGCTGAAATGTGACGCTGCAGCTTCTGGAATGTTTCTGTAACTTCAGGGATTTGCCAGTACTTGTCATTTTGGAGAAGAAAAACGCCAAATACAAAACACTTGAGATGTCTCCTGAGATTTGTGTCTTGACTTTCTCCAAACACACCCAGACCTATACCCTGCATGTTTGTTTCATGTTTGGCAATAAATAGGGGGAACCCAATTTTCTCCGAAAACCCCCTTTTCTGTCTCTCTCCACCCTCCTCCTTTCATTTTTATGTCAATCTTTTCTCTCTATTTCTTCCACCCTTTCCCCCTTCTCTCAATTCAGGTGTGATTCAAAGGGTATGGTTTGCCTGCCTAAGGTGGGCCATAAAAACCACCTTTTTGTAATTCAAGATGCTTGTTTTATCATTTACCAGTAATTAAAAAGAATTAAACACTACGTAATCCTGGCTTAAACCTCTCTGACAGACGAAGGTATCATCCTTTGCCTTCGCCCCAAACTAATAAACTTTAAATTATGTTAAATAAAATGCCAGATGTCCGCCTTTGGCTTTGAACCACTTTGAAATGGGTAGAAAGTCCCCTTTTTGCTTCTCAACCCCAGAAGTATACAAAATCATTTATTATTTAGAGTTAGGGAGATCAAAGGAAAATTAAAATGGAAAGGAGAGAATGCTAAAAAAGGGTTTTTGTGTGGGCTTTAATTGGGCTGGAAGGCCAACAAAATCTCCCATCAGTGCAGCTGGTAGAGATCTATCCCTATGATTCTTGGATTAGGAAATACTAGTCCAAAATCTAAAAATAAACATTCTCAATCTCTGAAATACACCCCCCCCCCCTCGCCAGTAAATCTAGTTAAGGTAAGGCTAGGTAAAGGTATGGTCACCCTTGCTCGAAACCCAGTTGTATCTGACTCTAGGTTCAGTACTCATCTCTGTTTACAGCCAAAGAGTCAGCGCTCTTTGCATTTGCAGACATTTCCGTGGACATGTGGCAGGCATGACTAAACACCGGAGTGCATGAAACACTGTTTGCCTTCCCACCGAAGTGGTACTTATGTATCTACTTGCAATTTCTTGCTTTCAAACTGCTAGGTTGGCAGGAGCTGGGGCAGAGGACGGGAGCTCACTCTGTTGTGTGGCACTCAGGTCTCAAACTGCTGACCTGCGGAATTTCCTCTCATCATGTTCAGCGTTTTAACCACTAAGACACTGCAGTCTCCTCAAGGAAAGGAAATAAGCTGCTTTATACGGACTGTTTACCTGATCCAGGTTTGTCAACATCTCTGGAGGGTTTCAGGCAAAGAGAAGGGTCTTTCCCAAGCCCTGATCCGCTTTTGGGGGATTAAAGAAGGGGCCTTCAGGTTGCAAACTACCTGCTTTTCCACTCCTCCGGGTAGCTGCTGAAATCAGATGCAATATTTCCCTCCACCTGAGCCCCTGGGACTCATTGGAGAAACCTGCACCCATCCTAGGTAATCAATTTCCCTCCCTGGTCTCTTTAAAACAAGGTTACCCTTGAATTAATTAAAGGCTGGGACAATCTTGGCTAACCCTACAACTGTCAGGCTTTCCTTCTGTTCCAGATTTAGATAAGGAGGTGGCTAATAACCATTTGAGTGGGAGGAAGGGAGGAGAATAAAGGAGAATAAATTAAACACAAAAGAAATTGAACTGATACTGACTGACTGAAGTGTATCAGAATTTTCTAATCTGGGCCAGAGATAATGTCTTCGCATCTTTTATATGTTGCTTTCCTAATGAGATCTCTTGAAGGGAATGTGCTGGATTACTGGTTAAAACACTGAACTTGATGAGTGGAAGTTTTGGCAGCTCAGCAGTTCAAGACCTGAGTGCCGCATGACAGAGTGAGCCCCCGTCTATGCCTCAGCCCCTGTCAACCTAGCAGTTCGAAAGCAAGAAACTGCAAGTAGATAAATAGGTACCACTTCGGTGGTAAGGTAAACAGCATTCCATGCACTCAGGTGTCTAGTCATGCCTGCCATGTGTCCACAGAGACATATGCAGACGCTGAGAGCACTGGCTCTTTGGCTACAAACAGAGATGAGCAGTGAACCCGAGTGTCAGATATGACTGGCTTTTGAGCAGGAAACAGAAGACCCAAATATTAGCCAAGAAACTCACAATGTGACTTACATGCAGTGGCACTGCGGTAAATCTTGAATGGCAGCACGTTATCCCCCAAACAGTCCAAGAATATGAGCAGCTAAGTTGATCCCTTTCACTTTGCTTGTCCTATTAGTTTCCCTTTCCAAACAGGGACAGGTCTTTTGTAAGGCTTATGGCTTTTAGTTGCTTATTTCGGCCCATGTCAAAATATTTCAGGTTGCAATGGGGCAGCTCCCAGCAGTATCTTTTCATTTTGGAAAAGGGACAGGATTACGCTTTAGGCTGCCACACACAAAAATACTCCACTCATGTACCCATATCCAGTGTGAAGTTGTCAGCAAAACTGGGAGGTGACTGGTAAAGATGGGGAAGAGACCGTATGTCTGATTTGGTAGAAGGTGACTTCTTGAATTAAGCCCTATGTTTGATTTAAAAAAAAGAAAGGTAAAAAAGTTTCAGAACAAAAGAAACATTGTCTCTCCCCCGTTTTATGGCTCTTCTAAATCGAAGTGGATTGGAAACTGTCCAAATCTTGCTTCCACAAGAGAGAATCCTCTTCTGTGAATCTCTTGTCTCTGATTAGAGGGAAATCCTCTTTTTAAAGAGTTCCTCATTTCCTCTATAGCAGTGATGGCGAACCTTAGCACTCCAGCTGTTTTTGAACTTCAACTCCCAGAAGCCCAAGTTTCTGTGAATCCACACGAATGGGTTTACTGCGCAGTAAACCCATTCGTGTGGATTCACAGGGACTTGGGTCTCTGGGAACTGAAGTTTAAGAACAGCTGGAGTGCCAAGATTGGACCATTCATGTGGATTCACAGGGACTTGGGGTTCTGGGAATTGAAGTCCAAGAACAGCTGGAGTGCCAAGGTTCGCCATCACTGTTCTGTAGGATACTTTGAGAATGCTTTTGCTTCCCATAGGATGAAATGCCTCTTCTAAAAAAAATGATTTGTTCCTCCTAAAAGAAAGAATATGTCTTCTAAAAATACTTTATTTCCAGCAGGATAATATGTTTGTTTTGATATATATATCATAGGAGGCAGAAAGTTTGTTAGGGTCCCTGTGCCAGTAGAGGAGGGTGGGATTTGTATTTCCCATTCCCAAAGGGAATTCCCCCTACCCCTCTGATCTTGAGACTATAATTATAAGGCTTTCTTATCATTCCCCCCCCCTCCAAAAAAAAAAACACATCAGCTCAATGAAGGAGATGACAAAATGGCCCAACCCATCTTATGAGAATAACCTTGGGACTCCCAAGAAGGGATGTGCTGATTTCAAAGGCAGAGCTGAGGCCGACTCCCCATCATCATGCCCAAATGGCTGTGAGATCCCGCTGGTACTCCCCAGTAACTCTTGGTGTCAGTTTGCTAACAGGTTGCCTAATGATGCATTAATTTTTATTTTATTTTTTGCAGTGCCCAGATTCTTCTGAGAATGGCTGCAGGTAGGAACGGCATGCCTTTCTATGATTACCACTTGACCCTTAAGCCCTGACGACACCTTTATACCAAGAAGTTCCAAGCATAAGGTTCAGCTGCAGGATGACCTTGCTTGACAGGTAGGCTAAGTCGACAGCAGAGAGGGATATGTTAAAGCAAGGGTTCCCAACCTAATGCCTGTGGGCTGGATCTGGCCCCAGGTGCAATCTGAAGCTGTTGGGAGAAAATGGTCACCCCCATCGTGCAGGCAGAGCAAAATGGCCCGGTTGGAAACCCTGCGCTAAAGGGAAAAAGCTAATACATTGACAGTATACGTTAGCCAATTTCAAACTTACTTCAAATTTAATATTGATATTAAAGAAAGGGAGAAACAGACACATGATCCATCAAGGGCGATTAATAACTTTGGTGGATTGCCAAAAAGTTATAACCCTGTTTTTCGGACACAAATTCTTGTGGATTCCTCAAGACCTAGTGGGGAAAGGGCAGGGGTCCAAAGGTGTTAAGATAACAGTTCCCAGCCCGTCTTTTTCCATAGGCAAAATGGCTGGCTGGGGCTCCATCACTGGTCAACAGACAAAGACAACAGTATAGCAACACATTTCTCTAACCAAGACTGGGTCTTTTGTAAAGTCAATAGCTTTTAAGGGCCAATTCAAGACCAATCTATTCCAAAATTCCTCATGTGGTAACCTCTCTGGAATAAAAATCTAAGCGGAGGCCTCAAAGTTAAAATCCATCCCAGATTTTGAAATCCAGGCACAGAGAAAACTTTGACCAGGCAGAGCCAAATCTGGAAATTTATTATTGCTAGAACTTCATCAGGCTCGAAAGGCACCACCATTTTAGCTATAGTGTACCTGGGAAATAGTTCTGTCCACAAACCAGGCCAAAGGATTCTGGGAACTGCAGTTCCCCAAAAGGTCCACTTTTCCAGGCTCTGATCCAAATAAGCTGACACTGTGTTGTGCAAGATAAATATGCACATATAAATTCCATTGCCTTGTACTGCAAACCTTACAAAATTGATGTTGACCTGCCAAGCCTCAGTCCTCCTGGGTCATAAAGTTTGATTTTCCAATATTCCACTGGCTGCTTGTGGGTATAGCTAGCAGGTGAGCTAATTATTTCTTCCACCCATGCATTTCTCAAAAAGTGTGGTGTAGGTGTCTTTGAAAGACACATGATCTTGGCATCTGGAACAGCTGGCTCTCTCCTTGTCTAATCCACCCTCCCTGACAGATCCTAAGTATTTTCCAGGTTAGCCTCAAGATATGCCTCCCACCTGATTCCTTTCTGATTTATATTAGACTCAACTGTGTGCTTAAAGCAGGGATTCTCAACCTGTGGGTCAGGTGTGGCCCCCCATAGCCTCCACCACACCAGGAAGTGCCATGTGGTGGAGGAAGGGCAAAACGGCCGACTGGCCCCCGAAGCTGTCTGAGGGAGCGTGACCAGGTCCCTGGTTTTAAAAGATTGAAAACTCCTGGATTAAATAATTACTCTTATACGGTAGGGACACAGTGCCTGTAAATAAATTTGAGTGGGGGGAATATGATTCTCCCCCCCAAAAAAAATGCTACAAAAAGATGAAGGCAGGAGGAAAAGAAGAAAACCTAATGTGAGATGGGTTGACCCCAGAAAGGAAACCACAACCTTGGATTTGCAAGAGCTAAATAGGTCTGTTGAGGATAGAACATTTTGGATGTCATTCATTTGTTCGTTCATAGGATCACCATAAACCTAAGCAAACTTATAGCACATAACATGCCTACTGGAAAATTTGGGAATTAACACACACACACACACCCTTTGTGCAATAATCCATTAAGGCTGCAATGCCATAGCTAGTTACCTGGGATTAAGCCCCTTTCAACCCAGGGGAATTTACTTCCCAACAAACAGATAAAGGATAAATCTTTAAATTACTTTAATCCCAATTTATCCTTCAAAATCCATTTTTTAAAAAGTAAATGAACATTTTCCTCCATTTTTAGTGTTCCCAATATAGTCACATCAGTTGCAAAAGATTATCCAATATTATCGTTGTGATGCCGTTCACACTTATGATTTATATGACACTCTTTATAATTGTAGTGATCCTGTTTATTGGCATTGTTGCTTATCTGGGGAGAAAAGTAATAACATCTTAACACGCGCAACTAGAGCAACAGGGGCTAGAGATTAAAATTACAAAACCAGAAAGGTTAAAGGTGGAAGATGATAGCAGAGAAGGGGTGGGATGATGGTTGAAGGGGGGGGGGGGAATTTCACCTGGCTGTCAGACTTGACCTACCTTGTGATCAGCTTGTGTCCTCAACACGGGGTCACAACTACAAACAAACAAACAAAGCTGGCAGCCCTGAGCCAGCTAGAACTTTGTGTCTCAAAACCCAATCTGGTTTAAGAAGGTGGTTTATAATAGAAAGTGACTCCGTCTGCAACCTTTGTCCTAGGAAGAGGGATGGAGTGGGGAGGAGATGGGGAGCCAGCCAGAAACTGCAGAAGAGGGAACTCAGTAGCCATCCAGTTTTACTCCATCTGCCTAAAAGCGAAGTCCCTCACTTCAGTTACTTCTAATTTAAGCTTAGTTTAAGGGTCTGCAAATTGAACGACCCGTGAATGAGATCTTTGGGAAGTCATTCCTTCACAAGGAAACTGATAAATCAGGACTGTTTGGAAGAACACCCATAATCAACACCCCCTCCCCTTCTGTTATCTCCCTAACCATGGCCGTGGTGGCTCAGTGGTTAAGCAGCTCGCCTTGTTAGCTGGAAGGCTGGCAAGTCAGCAGCTCGAAACCTTGGTGCTGCATGGCGGATTGAGCTTGGGGACATGAAAGGAGCCTCATTTGGGCAAAAAATCCTTTTCAACCCAGAATAATTTCTGACATGAAATTACTTTTGACTACAACTCCCATTGTCCCTAAACCAGGCCAGGGCTGATGGGCACTGGAGTCTAACCACCTATGGAAGCTACTCCTACAGACCCTACAATTAACAGCTTGTGTTGCAATTAGTACATCTCTCTCTCTCTCCACACACACACACACACGCGCGCGCGCGCGCGTGTGTGTGTGCGCACATATAGTTGTATGTGTGTGCGCGCGCACACACACACACACACACACACACATTTGTTTTGCCTCTGGGCAGAATGTCTCCCTATCCACTCACCTAGTATTTTCTGCTTGCCACCCCACTCACTGAGCATCCAAGAAGCACTGACTGACTCGAACAAATAGGGACCAAGAAACCAGAAACACATCAGAGGCCGAAGGCTGGATCTGTCAACTGGAGCAATGAGCAAGAAAGGAATCTGATTGTTACAGCTGATCATTATGGATTTAAAAAAAAAATCAGTGGGGGAAGAAGAGTTTTTTAAATCTGCTCTATCCAAGGGTCATCCCCCCCTCCCGAGTTAGGGGAGGTTTATTGAACCCCTCCCTAACCTAACTGCCCCCCCCCTTGGTGAAAGTCCCATTGATCCTGTGGGTCTACTTTAAGGCAAGCCAGGGCGTTGATTTTGTTGTTGTTGTTGTTGAGTCGCACAGTCGATTCCGACCCTTTGCGACCCCGTGGATCCACATCTCTAAACACCCCCCCCCCTCCGTAAAAACAACCAGGACTAATAAGAATCCGGAGTCTCCTCCCGCAGTTCGAACGTTCGGCGGTGGAACGCGGCGAACGCCAACGTTCCAAGCGTGGAACGCGGCGAACCTGAACGTTCCAAGCGTGGAACGCCGGGGTGTGGGGGGAGCCTTGCCGGGGCGTTCCAACCAGATGGAACGGAACTCACCCGTTCCACGGGAAAGGACGCCATCAGAAGGGGGTGGACGCCATCAGAAGGAGAGGGAGGGGGCGTTTCTTTTAAGTTTGGGCCCCCCACACACCCCTCTTTCCCACGTTCTCCGCTTCCATCCTCCTCGGAAGGCTCCCCCCCCCCCCAGAGGCTGGGCGATCGGGCCCGGGGCGGGGGAAGGCGGAGCCCCCCCCCCTCCGCCTCTTCCATCCATCCATCCCTCCTCGCTCCTCCCGCTCCGCCTCTCCTCTTAGCCCCAGTGCCCGGCCTGCCTGCCTGCCTGCAGCGGCGGGGCGAAAACCCGGCCCGGCGACGCGCGGCTCGGGCGGCCGGATCGGTAGGGACGGCGGAGGTCTCTCCCTCGGCGCCATTTCAGAGTGTCCTCCCCCTCCCTTCCGGGGGGGCTGGCCGGGGCATGTGGCAAACGTTGGTCCTCGGGGCGGTCTTTTTCCCGGGGCTTTTCGCCTTGTGCGTCGGGAGTCTGGGCAGGATCGCGCCGGCATGGAGCCTCAAGGAGCGGATCCTCTTGGGCGGCAGGTACCGCTTGGCACACCGGGCGAGTAGGGGAGGAGGCAGGCGTGTGTGTGTGCGTGTGCGTGCGTGTGCGTGCGTGTGTGTGTGTGTGTGTGTGCGATCGGGAACTGGGACGTGCCACCCGGATCCGCTTATGCAACCCCGGATAGAGCGGGAGAGCCGCCCGAGGAGGAGGCGGAGGAAGTTGGGCTGGGGAGGGATCGAGGTGGGATCCGTCGGTGGGAAGCAATGGAAGAGGGCAGAGGATCCCCCTGACTTGGAGGGGTTGGGGGACACCCTCCTTCCTGCTGCTTTGCTTGGTATTTACCCGGGGGAAAAAAAAGCAGGCTTTCGGATCGCACGGGGCTCCTCGACGGACAAGGCGAAGAAGGGGAGAGGAAGGCGGGTGTGTGTGTGTGTACTAGGAGAGGAAGCCACCTGTGTAAGGAAGGGCTCGACGCTTTCCTGGCCACGAGTGTTGCTTGGGAAAGTGAAACAGGGTTGGGAATGGGGCTCCCCCAATTGGGAATGGGGTCTTAGTGGGAAGAATGGACCAAGCCTCTGGGCTCCACCGGGCTCTTGGACTGCAGGACAAGGATGGGAAGCTCTTTGGGAGGAGATCGGAGCCTGAGAAAAAGAGGGCAACCTAGATGGATGACCCTCGTCTTCCTCAATGCTTGCCAGAGTGAATGAAGCAGGCTTCTGGGTTACACTGGGCTCCTGAACGAAGGATAGGGAGGAAGAGAAATGCAGGCCAGGAGAAGGAGATGTTCAAAGGGGGGAAGGTTCCTGTTGCTTGTGGGAGTGAAACAATGCTCTGTGTTGATACACGGCTCCTCAATTGGCTCACTGTCGGTAGCCAAATAAAAGAGCCCTGTGACACCCAAAAGCCCAGCACAGGAAACCTCAAAGCAGCACTTTCCGGAGTTTCCTGCCCTATGAGATCAGGATGAAAGGTCGGCGTTGTGGTCTAGATTAAAGGAGTTACTGTATTTCTAATCTGGATCACAGATTAGCAACAGGGAGGGAGCTGAGTGTGTGTTGGACCTAGTGGAGAAAGGAGGAACCACCTGGGCCACAAGATCAGGGTTCCAGGCCCAGTTGATCCATGAATCTTATTTTGGGCTAGTTAATCTCTCTCTCTCTTTGCTGGTCTACCTCAAAAGGTTGTTGTGATAATTAAAATGGTGCCAAAGAGAGTGCTGAGCTTTCGGTTATGCATGCAATTTTAAAAAGGGACGAATAAACAATGTTGATAAACAAGGTTTAAAAGAGATCAGGAAGAGAAATTTCTGTGCTTTGCTTTGGGCATCACACAATATGTAATTAGGAAGCAATTATCCTTTGACAGCCACCAGTCTGTTGCAAGGGAGGGAATCATTACTTACAATTGCAGGTTGACAAATCCACAGTAGGGTATGTGGATTTCCCAAGGCAGAGGTAGAAGAATCTGGGTTTGGAGGGATATTCATTCATTCATTTATGCAGTTTGTATAGCAGCCCCAATCAACATGCGACTCTGGACGGCGTACATAATATCCCTAATGTTTAAATTAAATACAAAGAAGATCAGATTGTCACGATCGGAGATTTGAATTCAGAGCTAAGACCTTTTTTTGGAAGAAGCCTTGTGCGATCTGCAATTCACCTATATTCACTAACTGAGGCTTTCTAGACCGTATCCCCTGACCTTTTGAGCCAGCATGCTGGTTGCGGTTGATTGGATATGTAGTCCAAGACCTCTGATTGACTCCTGTATGGAAGGGAGGTGTTCATCCCAGACAAGTTGCTAGAGCTCAGTAAGAGATCCCTGATCAAATTGCAGATGGAGGGTAAGCAACATCCACTTTATTTTTCCTATAGAGACATTGGCAAAATTAGTAATCATCCCTGTGAGTAGGGGATCCCTGGTGATGCACTGGTTAAGTTGCTGTACTGCAGCCAAAACGTTGTGAGTTCGATCCTGACCAGAGATCAAGGTTGACTCTGCCTTCCATCCTTTCGAGGTGAATAAAATGATTACCCAGTATGTTGGGGGCAAAATGTTCATTACTTGTAAACCGCCTAGAGAGCGCACTAAGCGCGATGGAGTGATATATAAGTAATCGCTGTTGCCAGCCCTGAGAATAATTATTAAGTACATTTCTAACCAATCAAAGGCTAATAACGATTGCTTGGTGAAACTCTTTCTGCCATAACTTTCTTCCTCACAACAGCTTTGCAAGGTAGGCTGAGCAGAGAGAAAGTGGGTAGTTGACAGTCTCTACTGGTGGACTAGAACCAGTATCTATCCAGACACTCTTCAAGACTTTGATTTATTTTATAAGCCTCTTCACACTGCACCACTCCCTTTCTTGTAGCACACTTAACATAATTTTCAAGAGTTTGTTCATGTCTACATCTATAAAACTACATCCACATCTACAAATGTGTGCTCGGATACAAGTAGCAGCGGACAATAACATCTATAAACCACTGTTGCAGCTGACCTAATTCTGTGTAAATTGTAGCCAGTGATGTGGGAGGTTCAGGATTTTATCTCTGGTGTTCTTAAATTGAACCCTGATCCACTCGCTTTGCCGAACAAGACGACCTGGGAAAGACAGTCGCTCAGGGGGAAAGTTGAAAGTGGTGGGAAAAGAGGAAGGCCCAAAATGTGAGATGGGTTGATCCAGTAAAGGAACCCATGGTGTTGAGTTTACAAAAGGAGAGAAGAACTGGCAATGCTGGGAGCCTATGGATGTCATTGATTCATAGGTTCTCTGTAAATCAGAAGTGACTTGATAGCACATAATAACTGCACATGATTTATGATGGCATTCCCACCCCAAAGTGTCAGTTTTTCTCGACTGGGATTAATGTTGAATCCAATGGTGCTTCTTTTAGGATACAGGTACAATTTTGAAAGATTAAACTTTTTTGTTTATTACCTGCTCTGATTGCTTAGTGACGATAGCATATTTATGGCCTTTGAATAGTGATTGAAGTAAGAGAAGATAAGTGGAAATGTCCTCATTGAGATCTAGCAGCTTGTCTTTTTGTGTTGCCCTAACGGTTGGAATCGAGACACTTTTGATTTCAGCCCCATCGGAAATTTGCTTCTAAAGGTGCAATGAATGGGTCTAACGGCCCACTAGTTCCCAATGTGGGGCCTAGGCCCCACAGGGGTGACTTCAATTACCACAAGCCTAAGTTGGTACATTGGCTGATCAATGCTTTGGGGAATTGATTTAGGCTTCTGGGAAATGAAGTCCGATTGGGAACTACTAGAACCACAATCACTTCTGTCAAATTAGGAAAGTCTTTTTTAAAAAATTGCTCACAATGAGGTCTAGCAGTGTGAGGTATTGCTGTTTACTAGGAAGTAAAGGTAAAGGCTTCCCTTGCTCGAAAGCCAGTCGTATCCAACTCTAGGCTTCAGTGCTCACCTGTTTCAAAGCCGAAAAGCCAGCGCTGTCTGCTGCTGCAGATGTTTCCATGGTCATGTGGCAGGCATGACTAGACACCGGAGTGCACAGAACACTGTTTATTTTCCCAATGAAGTGGTCCCTATTTATCTACTTGCAGTTTCTTGCTTTCGAACGGCTAGGTTGGCAGGAGCAGGGACAAAGACGGGAGCTCATTCCGTCCTGCAGTACTTGGGATTCGAGCTGCTGACCTCCCGCCTTCCACTCAGCATCTTAGCCACTTGAGCCACTGCAGTCCCTTTTACTGGGAGCTAGTGACGGGAAATTTTAGCCTTTATTGGAATCTCTCTCTCCGTTTAATGGCTTTGTTTTCATGGCATAATTTTCTGTGACTTTAAAGCAGGCCTCACTCTGTTTGGCACTTCCAGTATTGCAACTTGAAATATATGTTGTTTTGCTGATCACACAGAGCGCTTTCTCACCCACACAAACAGGTGGCTTTAAGATTTTTATACATTGGCATTAACAGGGCACAAACATAGGCTTAACGTTGTCACTATCCAGTTGATCCAGTTGGCTTCTAGTTTAGAAGCTGGTTTTCTCTCTTTTAATTTATGGATATATTAACATTTTATTGAATGCCATCAAAGTTTCAGGACGCGATACACACAAAAATGCAACTTAAGCAGGTGGATCCGACCCATGGATACTCGGTTGGAAGCCCCTGCCATAGACAATTGACTTTTTAAGGCTGTACATCCCAGAATTGGTTTGGTAGCAGGACTTTTGCTGGAAGGGGAGGGGGGGATTAGAGGTTTTGTAGTCCAAGGGGAAAACAATTCCAGCACTGAGCGGATCCAAGGTGCATGTTTTCCTCCCTCATACCAACTTCCATGAAATATCCTTACATTTTCCTTTGAAAAGAAACCAGGAAATGCTTCAAAAAGCTTTAGAAATATGCAAAGGGGTGGGTGGGTGGAGTGGGGGAGAACGGAGAGGCTTGTGGTCACATTTGCTAATTATCCGTTGATAATTTCATCATTTTCCCCGGAAGCCAGCATGATAACTGTTTGTTGATTTTTTTTTCCCATTGCTAATTTTTTCAGTTGAACGCCGTGTACGCAGCCAGGAACCGAACTTGTGAATGGCAGAAAAGCTAGGCTGAGCCTTATTGATTTAAACATATTTACCTTATGCGTCTGATCACAATACCCTTGCCAACTCCAGCTTAGAGCCGTTGGCGGAAAAGCTGTAAAAGTCTGTTTATTTATTATCCCGCCTCACCCCAGTAATTCCAAACAATGGCAAAGCAGGAAGTCCACCGATTAGATTTTATCTCCTCTGCAAGCTCGGTAACAACGCCTCTTAGCCTCAGTTTCCCCATCTGCAGTATGGGAGGATAATTCTTCTTTCCTACCTTATAGGGTGGGTGTGTAGGAATAACTCTTAGTGGGCATCTGTCAAATCTTTGGGACATGTATGCATCTTAAAAGAGGAAATTGCTTGATTTAAGGGCAGAATTCTAAGTTGGGAAAGTTTTCCTGGCTTCCCCTATACTAGGAGTTCTCAACCTTTTAAAGCTGGGGGCCATTGGGTCACACTCCCTCAGACAGCTTCGGGGGCTGGATGGCCATTTTCCCCTTCCTCCACCACATGGCACATTTTCCCCCTTTCATCATCTACAGCCACTGAGCGTACAGCATCTTCCTTAAACTATTTTGTGGTTTTGCCTTGCTTTAAGGCCGTGATGGCGAACCTTGGCACTGCAGATGTGCTTGGACTTCAATTCCCAGAAGCCCAAGTCCCTGTGAATCCACACGAATTTGTGTGGATTCACAGGGACTTGGACTTCTGGGAATTGAAGTCCAAGCACACCTGGAGTGCCAAGGTTCGCCATCACGGCTTTAAGGTCTCCCCCTTTAAATATATATTTTTTTCTGCAAAAAGTGTAGTCCCAGCTCCGTCAGAGGGAAGCTGTTTTAATTACAAATTTTTATGTTATAACTATGCGTGATGATTTCATTTTAACATTTTGCTAATACCCTTTTTAACAAGGACGATAAAATGAATCAGTTAACTTTTCCCTTTAGAGAGAGTTTATTTAACTTTAACGGTTGCTATATGTGCCATTCATTTGCATTACTGATAAAGAGTTTATTATATTTTTTTCAAAGCCCGAATCTCTCATTTCTATATGGAGATAATTCTGCGGGTTGGAATTTTGCTTGGCAAACATGACATTTCATGCATGTATAAAATACAGATATATATATATCATTTGGCATCCTTATAACTTAAAAGGATATCAGTCAAATAAAATCATGTATTTTGTCATGATAACATTAGGTCTTTACAGGAAATTACGGGCTGCATTTTCCTCTTCCTCGGCATTATATTTTAACAAGATGTGTCAAATTTTCTCTCTTATTCTGATTCCCCCCCCCCTCCACCTATAGGTTGGTCTCATCAGTTCAAGCCACTATGGCGACCCTTTCAGGAGTCATCGTCATCTTGAGCTGCAACGATGTTGTGCACGACAGGTAAGTAAAAGCAGGAAAATAGTTAACCCTAAACCATAGGCAGGACTGCAGTGGCTTAGTGGTTAAGAAGCTGAACTTGACGACTGGAAGGTTGGCAGGCCAGCAGTTCGAGACCCGAGTGCTGCATAATGGAATGAGCTCTGTCGTCTATCTCGGCTCCTGCCAAATTAGCAGTTCAAAAGCAAGAAATTGCAAGTAGATAAATAGGTACCACTTCAGTAGGAAAAGCGTTTCATACACTCTGGTGTCTAGGCATGCCTGCCACATGTCCACGGAAACGTTTGCAGATGCAGACAGCGCTGGCTCTTTGGCTATAAGAGATGAGCACTGAGTCGGATATGACCGGCTTTCGAGCAAGGATAGGATTAAGGAAACACAGTGTTCATGGCTTCTGGTCCCCGATTTTATAGTCGGCAGAAAATTTGGCTCTGTTGTTTGGCAAAAAAACAAACAAACCCACAACTCTCTTCTGACTGTCTCTCTGTCCCATAAAAATATTTCACTTCCTCATTCTTTGAGAGACGGAGACTACCTTTGACTCTTCCAAAATGTGTAGCCTAAAGGCATTTACGATGTGGAAGGCCAGCTGTTGCTTTATACCACATCAAGGCAAGTATTCTGGCATGGTGCTGCCGTCCACATCATCCTTTCACTAGCAGCCATGCCGGCCTGGGCGATGCAACTTGTTGCCCTTCCAAGTCATGTTGAGTTAAGATGCTAGCCCTCATTGTTTTTATGGGAGGGGAGCTTTGATGTAAAGGGGAACGTGTCAAATTGGTTAACACCAAGGCAATTACGTTTGCTCAGAGCTATTCTTTATGAAGAATCACAAGCTAAGGTGAGATATATTTTACCCCTTATGATTTTGCGCTTTGGCCATGCACAGAGAGACAGAACAGGGTGAGGCTGTAAGTGGGAAATTTCCCAAATGGGCAGTATAGAAATGTAATAAATTAATAAACAAATGTATGTACAGCGGACCCCTGCTTTAAGGAAGGTCCGCTTACAGGAAAACTCGGTTCAATCCATAGGAAATGATGGTCCACTTCAAGCGAAAAAATATCACAATAAAATTACTTTACAGAATAGGTTTCCCCCATGGTTTTCAGTGCATTCAATGCATTCCTATGGGAAACTTTTTAAAGGAAAGAAATCGCTATAAGGAAAACCCTAGGGAACAGATTAATTCCTTAAAGTGGGCGTCCACTATATGTCTCGATTTAAAAATCCAGATTTTTCAAGATTGGAGTCCCAGGACAGATCTAGAAATCCTGTGTTCAGGGCTTCCTGAAAAGATTATTATGAGCCGAACACAAAACAAAGTGGGGGAAAAGACCCTGTTAATGCAGGCAGTCTGATAACAGCCCCTACGAGGTGCTTTATACTACACCAACCATCATCCCCTATGATGAAAGTTGTAATCTAGCACCCCTGGAACATGCCCGACTAGAATATCTTTCTTCCCTACCAAAATTAAGTGTTCAGTCCCTTTGTTTCTGTTCTTCCTTGTGAATTTATTTGATTTGTTTCCGTCCTGTCAAAAGTCTACGCCCATGATGGCCAACCTTGGCACTCCAGGTGTTCTTGGGCTTCAATTCCCAGAAGCCTAAGTCAGCACTCCTGCTGATCAGGGCTTCTGGGAATTGAAGTCCAAGAACACCTGGAATGCCAAGGTACGCCATCACAGGCCTACACTGTAATATCCGCAGGGCAAGGATCTGCCTTTAATTGTTCAGATTCAGCACCGTACGCCACATCCCGCTGGCAGCCCAATTTAAGCTACCGTTTATTGGCATGTTTTAATTTTCAATAATTAAAATCTAATGCCTAATTATGTATACAGCAGCGAGCTAAGTGATGCACAAAATAAAGGAACCACACTTAATACAGTGATTATAATTATAATTTTACCTCTCTTCTCCAGGCCTTCTAAAGCCTAACAACAGGAAAAAACAATCTTCATTATGTTCTGTCTCTCTGTGCATGTCCAAAGTGCAAATAAATTTAAAGCCCCTTCCCATATTTTTGGCGTTTTCCTCCTCCGTCCAATTCTGGATGCAACCATTTTCAGTTAACAGTGTATTTTAGGCTGAATATTTTTTTTTTAAAGCAGAAAATTCCAAATTTCAGTTTCTTATTGGCTTGGGGTTTTTGGTTGGTTTTTTTGCGCATGGATTTCCTAACTTTCCACCCACCCAGCAAGCTCAAAGCCCTGTTAAGGTGGTGCTCTACCTTTCTACTTTAATCTTACATCCACCCTACGAGGTAGGCCAGCCGGGGATAAAGAAAGGATGACCACCCCGTTAGCTGGGACTTGAACCTGCATCCATTATATCTTCTTCTTGAGCTGTATCCGATTCCAAATATTGGCGATCAGCCATGAAGATTGTCCCAGAATATAATGCCCTGTGGCCTTTCATCTGCCTTCCACATCGCAGGGTGACTTCCATATTACCTCTGGTCCAGCTCCGCAAGTCCCTTTCTGGTCCTGAGATCACGCCACCATTTCACGTGTCCCCCACCCCTCCAAGGGCATTTGAGAAACAAAATGGCCATCCCCTTCGAAGCTTTTGGGACAAAATTGCCACCCCCATCATGCAGGCAGGGCGTGACCCGCCCTCGGGCTTGAAAAGGTTGGGAGCCCCTACTCTTGGGAAAGGCAAGTCCAGCCATTCCAGTTACCTTGGCTGCTCAGAGGCTAAGGTCTTATTGTCCCACACCAGGGATCTCTCCGATCCTAACCTACTCTGTGGTTTTCCTCCCTTTTTGTCTGCCATAGGCACTGGATCGCCCAAGAATACATCTGGATCGTGGTGGCCTACATGGGCTATGACATTTACGTCATGTACCTTTGCCACTGGCACAAAAGTCATGAGCAAGGGACGGCGCACCCGAAGCATTCCCTGGCCAGCGTCAAGAGCTTCCTGCAGAGAGAAAAGCTGATGGTAACACATCATCTCTTCATCATCATCGTCCTGTTGCCAGTGGCAGTGGTAAGTCACTCTGGGGCCGGCTCTCCTCCTCCTGCCATATCCAAATCCTGATATTGGCGATCCTCATGGCGATCAGCCATACTCTCCTGCAGGGGCCTTTCATCTGCCTTCCGCATCACAGCATGACACCCATAGTGCCACTGATCCAGTTCCACAAGTTACTTTCTGGTCCTAAGCCCTTTTCACAGGGAAAGTCCTCATCATCATCCTCAGGCCAGGGTGGATGAAGCTGCCACCCTCCATCAAGAGGGATTTAACCCACTTGGGGACCATCACCCTTCCCTGTAGACTTCGGCACCCAAGGCAGTTAATCCTTAGGGTTGTCAGGTCAGTAAACCGCTGCCTGACACTCAGCACTGAGTCACTGGCATTAGGGTCTACTCTATTACCATAGCAGGATAACCTAGCCAGACAGGTTTTCCTCCAGGATTTTATTTTGAGACGTTTTTGCTTTTATTTCTTCCTGAAAAACAACTTGGAGCAGAGCATTTTAATGCCATGTGCGTGAATCAGCAAAACTGTGTGACCCTGAAACTGAACTCAATTGGCGTTATTTCACCTGTTTTAAGAAACTGTCCTTTTTGAAAAACCCTCCGCCCTTTAAAACGAGGTGATCACCCGTCTTTGCCCACCTTATTTAAAACAAACCATGGATTTTTGAAACCAGACAAGGGGCATATTGAGCTTCTGATGATGAATTTTGGAAGAGTGGCAGCTGGGAGGGTGATATGTATTCCCAATCCAAAACCTTCTTTATCCCTTTTCATTACCAGCACCTCCGAGGCGAACTGGGAGACTTCTTTGTCGGCTGTATCTACACGGCAGAGCTGAGCACCCCCTTTGTGTCGCTGGGCAAAATCCTCATGCAGGTAAACAGTGCCGGGGTGGGTGGGTCTCCTCTTGAGCAGGGATACCTATGATTTCTCTTTGCTTCCTGAATTTATACCTGATTAAGTTTTCTTTTTTAAAATAATAATTAATTTTTATTGAACATATAAAAATACAGTAAAATACAATTAAAGGGAAATAAACAGAAAGAGATCAGTTATGCGCCCTATTCACCAATGCGGGGAGCTAATTGTATTATTTAAATATATC
The DNA here is from genome assembly GCA_035047345.1 of Bradypodion ventrale. NCBI lineage: Eukaryota > Metazoa > Chordata > Lepidosauria > Squamata > Chamaeleonidae > Bradypodion > Bradypodion ventrale. The sequence continues at coordinate 12,908,717 of JAWDJE010000012.1, forward strand.
ATTCTCTTTCTTCATTTTCGCCTCTGCAGAATTTCAAACTTTCTTGAACAGGTTTCCGTCCACAATTCTTTTCCATTGCAAAGTCAATGAAATATTTCCATATTTTCGAGAAATGATAACATTTAATCAAACCTTTTTTAACATTAATCTCCCATGTTAATTTATCATTTAATGTAATATCCCATTCCTCTTTATACCATTCTTTAATATTAAGATTGGGAACAATTTTCCATTGTTGGGCTATTATTAATCTTGCAAAAGTCAAAAAAGTCATTAATCCTTTTCTTTTTGTCGAATATTTTCAACATATCCATCCCATCCAATAACAATGCTGTTTGGGGATTTATCTCTATTTTTGTCACCAAAATCTTATTAACTACTTCTTCCACCCATGCCCAAAATTTAGTTATATGTTTACATCCCCACCACAGATGGATGTACATATGACCCAATTGCAACTTGACATGTCCAACGGTTCTTTGGTGTAGAATTTTTTTTCTACACTGATTAAGCATTCTGTGCGAACTCAGAAGCTTGCAGAGTTTGCAACGTTTAGTGGCCAGATAACCATGACCTGGCTCTGTGTTGTTGTGTTTGGAATGGTGGTTCTTCCTTTCATCATCCTAATTATTTCTTGTTTTCCCCACCTTTTCATAGTTAAAAATGCAAGACACCATCTTACACAAAGTCAACGGGGTGTTGATCCTACTGACCTTCTTCCTGTGCCGGATCCTTCTGTTCCCCTTTATGTACTGGACCTACGGCCGCCAAGTGGGCCTGCCCATCTATAAAGTGCCTTTCCACATCCCCTTCCACTGCAACATAGCCAACACTTTGCTGGTCGCCCCACAGCTCTACTGGTTTGCCCTGATTTGCCGGAAAGCCATACGGCTCTACAGCTGCTCGCCCGGCCCTGACCGAGCCCGGTAACGGCGCCTCGAACGCTTTTGTCCTTCCAAATCCGAGGCTCGGCGACTTCCCGCTCGGACTTCTCTCAGTCGGGGCTGAGGTTTTGGATCCCCGTCGTGAGGCTGGGATAAATTTTTGAGGGGGCTTTCCCCAAAAAAGCCACAGGAAGACATCCGCAGTCGCAGCTGCGGGAATGTGCTCGACACCTTCTAGGTTTTGTCTAGTTTTACTAGCTAAGAGGCACGTGTTCGGTTCGGGATTCTTAGATGGTAAGCGTCCCCGTCAGTTTCGCCGGCTGAGCGAGGACTGGAAATCGGCAGCTTTCGTAGCCTCCGTTTTCTTCTCTTTCCTATTTCTTCCTCTACCACTCGGCCTTTCTATTCTACCTTCCACTCTGGGACAAATTCTGTCGGAGCCGGGTTTGAGGAAACGGAACCGATTTGTTTTCCCCGTTCACACACGACGGGCCATAAAGTAAGAAGCGGGTCTTTGGATTCAAACTTTTTTGAGCAGTTCTTCCCTTAAAAAAAAAATCCCTAGGCCATATAAAAATGAGACGACGTTGGGATGAAGCTCAGGGACTTCGGAGATGGCGTTACATGGCCCTGAAGCCACCATGGCCCACAGATCCGGGGATGAAGGTTGTAGTTCCACAGTAGGCGCTGGTCGTGTTTCTTGAACCCGGGATCAAACTGAGGCTGGTGCCAGGGGAAAACCAGCAGAAGAGAAGAAAGTTCCCAGGAAGAATCTGATCCCCCACTTCGTCTTTGGATATTGTGTATTTCTGCCCTATCTTGGGGGCCACAATAATGATAGAAATAATCCCATCACGATTTTGGATGAAGACTTTGTCTTTGCCAGGGCAGGGATGTTTCCTGGATATCAAAAGCAACAAAAGCCAGACTTTCGTCTTATGATGATGATAATGATGACCAGTATGGTGCCTTAAACACACAGTAGGTGCAAGGGGAAAACTTTCCCCACCAAAGAGTGTTAAATTGCACTAATTTCATGTATTCCTTTTTCTTTCTTTCCTGGTTTATCTCACAAATAACCACTCAGCCAAACCTGTTTGGCATATTTATTTCCCCCCATACATTCTATGGCTGAAAAGTATTTTTTTTAAAAAAGAGTGGGGGTTATCATGCAGTCATTTTGGGACTACAATTCCCAGCTGGCTGGGGGGCTGATGGGATTTGTAGGCTAAAACAGCAATATCATGACAATTATCCTCTCCTGGTATAAAAGATTTGGGAGCCTATGTGGCCCTCTGGATGATGCCGGACTACAGTTCCCACAAGCCTTGCTCATGTGGTCTAGGGACCATGGGAGTTGTAGTCCAGCAAGACCCAGAGGGCCACACGATCTCCACCAACAAGTGCCTAGATGTGCCAAATTCTCACTAAGTGCTATTTGACGTGTCTCCTGATGGGGTACGGAAACAGGAGCAGTTCAGATTATATGTACTCTTTAGGGGGTTAACTTCTCAAAGAATGTTTTGTAAATATGGCTCACAACTTCTACTTAAGACCTCATAACCCGAAATCTGTGGCAAGGATCCTATTGCTTACGGGAAATACGTCGGTAACCGTGGCTAGCGGAGAAGTCGGCGCTCAAATCTCTCACTGCGTGCGCAACTTTAAAGACTAGTGCGAGACCAGACACGGAAGCCTCGGCTTACTAATTAGCCATAGTACACTGATGGGCACAGTAGATAAACAATAGGATTCTGTACAAGAAGTATTACTGAGGACTAGTCACATTTAGTCAGGGGAAAAAAAGTGTGAGGTGAACCTGCCGCAAAATGGGCTTGAGAACATTTTGTGTGATGAAAATTGGGTCAGCTGCCAACCCATGGCCACCTCTCTTTCTAGTGTTTACACTACAGAGGGATCGAGATCTCGGTGCTCATAGAGACTCAAATATTGTACTGTGATATTCAGCTAGGACAGGCAGACACAGAATAAAAATGTCTGTATATGAACACCACTGGTTTATCCGCTGCCGTTTATGAACCTTGAAAGCTCAGGGTTTGTTTTTTTTTAAAAGCAGTCCAATAAATATTTCTGATGGTAAAAAAAATGTCAACGCCTTTCTGGCCTCGATCTCACATCCCGATCTACAGTCTTGGGATATTTTGTAGGAATCTGTGATTTATCTTTACGAAGGCGTTGTCCATTTATCGTAAAGTTTTTCCACTTGTGGGGATGGTGGGGGAACTTCTACAGGTCAGTCAGGGAATCTAGCTCTCTGGACTACGTGTCCTATCATCAATCCCACTGTAAACCTTCGTGAAGGCTCATAGGTGTTGTAGTCCAATCATAGAGTCCCCCCAGCACAGAGTTCACCCCGCCCCTCTGTCAAGGAGCCCAATGGAAGCGCTTCCTCCCTCCCCCCCAGCAGAGTTCACCCCGCCCCTCTGCTAAGCAGCCCAATTGGAGCGCTTCCTCCCTTCCTCGTTGCCAAGTTACTACTTTGCAATAAATAAGTGAGTTTGGGGTTGCAGTTTGGGCACTCAGTCTCTAAAAGGTTTGCCATCACTGGTCTAGCCTTTCTGCTAACTTTTGACTTTTGGCTTGGAAAGCTTTCCTGTGAAATCTTTCCCACTTGCAGAGGCAGGTCTTCCTCAACCTTAGTAAAGGCCACCCTTGCTTGAAAGCCAGTCATATCCAACTCTAGGGGTTCGGTGCTCATCTCCATGGACAGCCAAGGAGCCACATCTGCAGATGTTTCCGTGGACATGTGGTTGGCATGACTAGACACGGAACGCTGTTACCTTTCTCACCGAAGTGGTCCCAATTTCTCTACTTGCAATTTCTTGCTTTCAAACTGCTAAGTTGGCAGGAGCTGGGATAGACGACAGGAGCTCACGCTGTCGTGCAGCACTCGGGTCTCGACCTGCCGACCTTCCAGTCATCAAGTTCAGCGTTTTAACCAACCTTAATTACCGACATATAAAGGGCAATTGTTGCCCAAATTGAAACCAGGGAGGAAAGAGAGATAAAGGTTTATTAGAGATCTTCCAAGCTCCCCAATCAGGGTGTTGCGCTCTGCCTCGTCCTCTAGCAAAAGAAATACTAGCATGTGTTTAGGACTCTTGACGAAACCGGAGCCAATCCCCTTTCCCCAGTTCGGCAGCTCTGGTCGAAACCCGCCATCCTCAATTCCAAGCTAGCCGTGGCCTTCACAGCTTCCGGAGTTTCTGCAACAGCATGGTGCGTAGTTCCTTGTTGGTCACATTCTCGGCAATCGACTGCAGGAAGTGGCGCTCGTTGGCCTTCCGCAGAGCGCTGCCGAGAGATTCATCGGCATTGTAGAGCATCTCATACTGCGAGAGGATCTCCATGGCGAGCAGCAGGAGCGGTTCACCGGGGCCATCCTCCGGCATCATGGCCGCCACGTGGAGCACGTGGCAGAAGAGCTGGATGTAGACGAACGACAGCTCCCGGGTCACATTCTTTTCGTCCGCCAAGTGCCACTGGCCCCGGGCGATGTTCTTGACTGAGCCGACGAGTTCGGACAAGCCCAAGCAGTAGAGCTTGGCCACATGCCTCCAAGCGTCCTCCGGGAGCCACGCGGCGCCGCTAGCCCCACAGAGAAATTGGAAGGCCCTCAACATCAGCACCGAAAACTCCAGGTGGTAGGCGAAAGGCCTGAAGTTTAGCAATGGGAGGTGGTGGACATACTCTAGCGAGTAAGGCACGTAGAGGACCTCTCGTTCCAGAAGGCTTTTGATGACATGGATGAGCCTCCTCCACTCGTTATGGCTACACCAAGGAAAGACCTGGACAAGGGCCACCAAAAAGCCCTTGCTGAAGAGGTTGACTTCTTCTGGGTTGTCCACGTTCACCGTGAGCAGAACCAGCATCTGCTCCCTCAAGGCGGTGGAGACACAACAACACTCCATCCACGCCAGAAGACCGCTCCCGGCCCCGTAATTTGGGTGGGCGCAAATGGATGTCCACTCATCCTCCGGGAGCTTGCAGACCTCAAAAAGCGTGGCCGGGACTTCGTTCTTGAAGTGGTCTCCAAAGACGCTCTTGAGCCGGAGGCCAACGGTCCAGTCCAAAGCTCTGACTTTCTTGTGGAGCCAAGACACAGACTGGTTCCACAGTTCCGGGGAGACTGAATCCTTCTGGACCGTAACCGCTTCACAAAGTTGTGCCAGGTTGGTGGCCACCAAGTCCTTGGCTTCCAAGGAGGAGGAACGGTGGTCTGGAAAATCATGCCAGTACCGCGTGAAGGCATCTAAAAGCTTGCAAAGCGAAAAGAGGAGTGGGAATGGGTGGCAGGTTTGGATCCAGTTCTGTTCAGATGGTACTTTCAAGACTTTGTCTAGGATCTGCAAGCAGAATTCAACGGAAGGAGAATCCGACTTCAAGAAAGGAAGGACAAGATCTTGAGTCACCTCTGATGGGTGGAGCAGAGGACTAGCTCCGCTTGGCTGTATGAGATAAATCAAGAACTCCAAGAACTGCTCCTTCTCCTTGGCGGATGAAAGACGGTCCCAAACCGACTCTTTCAAACATCTCAGTACCAAGTTGGAGGACATGCCTGGAACATCCTGGGGTTCATGGAAGTTCAGAGCCGGGAAGGAACACAGAATCTCTGCCAAGAACTGGTGGGTTCCTAAGTTGGCCACTGCTAAGTTATTAACTTTCTTGATGGTGGCTTCTGGGTTGAGGACTACCAGCCGGGAGACTGAAGCCACAGCCTTCTTGAAACCTTCCCCAGAAGCGCTCTGGATAATCTGGTTGAAGGCCACATTAAGTTCCTCCTGAAAGCCCTCTGAGAAGGCGGGCCAGGTCCCTGAAAGTCCTTGTCTGCCCCAGGTTGATAGAACACCGGCAATTACTTTGTTCTGATCTGCCAGAGAGAGCTCCGTGTAACAGTCAAGGATGACTTTGGCCACTTTGGATTGGAGCGCTTGACTGTTGGTAGAGTGGTCACTGGTCACTACGGTCTCCAGCAGTTTCATGATCAGCTCTGCATTTTGGAAGAGTTCTTTGTTCCGGGTGAGGCACGCGACCCACTCTTTAGTGAGCACCCAGTTCTTCTCCGTGGCGAAGACGGAGCACATTTCTGTGTGTCGGTCCATCCTCTTATCAATGACCACCATGGCCACTGATGCACTAAGGTCACAGTCAGACGTCTTGCTCAGTGATACAGGGCTGATCTTCCTCAAGAAGTCTGTGGTGAACTCTGACAGCTCCAACACTGCCCGGACCTTGGTCTGATCAAGATTGTCTGACCTGGCATGGTCCATCAACTTCTTCTCCAAGAAAGTCAAGCGATCAAAAAGCCGGTAGCTTTCATAACAGAGCTGCTGGGGATCGTTGAGGACAACCTGAAGTTCTGGAGACCATTCCTGCAACAAGCTACGGAGAAAGTCGACGTCGACGAACGACGATTCATTGCAAGGCTTGACGATGTTCAACGCGCTCACGCTTCTCTCGGCCTCCTTGACTTTCTCGTCCAGTTCCTTCTTGTTATACGGGTTCTCGCAATCACTGCTCCAGAGGGTCACTACAGAAGATATCTTGCCCAGGTATGTCTGGATGGGGTTCACCTCGTTCTCGCACCCGGCTGCAATCAAAATGGACAACATGTCTAGAAGATTGGCCAACGCGTAACACTTCATCCTGGCCGGGGCGATGCTTCCTTTGATCGTCTTTAAGCCCTCGGTCAAGATCGGGAGGATGCCAACGGCCACGGCGGACTCCACCAAAGGAGGAGAATCGCTCTTGAACCTCTTGGGAGGTTGGCCTGTCTCCTCCGAATCCGAGAGATACTGGTGTGAGACCGCACGGAACAACAAAGTCAACCGATCTTCTAGACCTTCTTTGTGTTTCATGATCTCCCACCAGACGTCGAGAAAGAAGGACACGTCCGCGGGTGAGGTCTCCTTGGCGACATACTCTACAAAGGTCTCCACCTCCCTCCGACAGATATGGTCTGGGAGCACCAAGAGGAGTTGAACAAAAAGCCGGGGTGCGCTAATGGCCTTGAGCAACTCGTAAAGGACGGTGTGGTTGACCTCTGGGATCATGTTGCTCACCGAGAAGAAAGGATCATCTTTCCATCTTTGGTCTATGGACAGTGCAGGCGAGGAGGCCCCGGAGAGAAGGATTTTGGACCACAGGATGACGACCGCTTTCTCCTTCCAACTGTCCGGCTGGGGCGGGTAAGTAGAGTGGGAGGTGCAGATCTCTTCCAAGGCTTTGATGATGGGCTGGCCCACCGTGGGCCAGCTGGACTTGGCCAGTTGGGACAATGGTTTGGGGTGGCATAGCTGGGACGCCAGCAGGAATCCGCCGTGCAAGAGGGTCACCTCCCCACAGATAGTCACTGGCCCTGTTTAGGAAGCAAAGATGGACACAGTGAATAAAACGAAGAGAGCTTTGACCAGAGTAGACAAGGCACATTGTCCCACCTAAACTCCAAAGTTGTCCCCTTTCCCAGTCTGAAAGCTGGAGTCTATTTCAGAAAGGCAGGATCAGCCTTGCTCAAAAGCCGGCCGTATCTGACTCTAGGGTTCAGTGCTCATCTCTGTTTCTAAGCCAAAGAGCCAGCGCCGTCTGCTGCTGCAGACGCTTCCGTGGTCATGTAGCCGGCACGACTAGACACCGCAGCGTACGGAACGGTTTACCTTTCCCACCAAAGTGGCCCCTATTTATCGACTTGCAATTTCTTGCTTTCGAACTACTAAGTTGGCCGGCGCCTGGGACAAAGCTGGGAGCTCATTCTGTCCTGCAGGACTCGGGCATCGAACTGCTGACTTTCCGCCTTCCCAGTCAGTGTCTTAACCACTTCAGCCACTGCGGTCCCATGGTACCTATTTATCTCCTTGCCATTTCTTGCTTTCAAACTGCTGGGTTTGGCAGGAGCTGGGATAAAGGAATAGGCTAATCCCCTGAATGCATGGATGGATGAATTAATTCTCAGAAGGAGAAGGAACCCCCCACTTTAATACCAAACCAAAGATCTGAGGGAGAGGAGTCTTGTGGGGACTAACAACCCCAGAATCCACACTGCTGCGGAACCATGGGACTTGTAGTACCCAAAAAAACAACAAAAAAACAACAAACCAACACCCACAACACCCCATCTCTAAGTAAGGGTTTCCTTTCTGTGGCCCACCTAGATCCATGGCTCCTGGCCCACCCTCCCCTTCCTAGCCGGGCTCTGGGAGGAGGCCAAAGGAAGGCGGCATGGCTGGCTTGGTCAGCCAGGGATCGGGGCCCGGTTGCGCCACTGACCCACCCACCCCCCACCCCCCAAGATCCTGGCCAGGGGAGGGGGTCCCCCATTGTGCGCTCAGGGCGCACGACACAAGAGAGGCCACCCGGGAGGAGGAGGAGGAGGAGGCTCTGCCCCACACATGGCAGCACCCTCTCACCCCACCGACGAGGAAGCAGGGGCCCCCGATCCCTCCTCCTCCTCCTCCTCCCCACTGCAGCCCTGGCTGCTGCTGCCCCACACCGCCGAGACGGGGCTGCGCAAAGGCAAACACCGCCGGGCCAGCTACCTCTGCCGGCTGCTGCGCAACACCGCGCGGGAACCCCGGGGAACCCACCTCCCCGTTTACACCAGCTGGTAAGGGAGGGAGGGATCGGGGGCCCCCCTTTTTTGGGGGGAATCCCATTCCTCCTCCCCCCCAAAATCTGGGGTCTCTGCAAGCCTCGATCCCGGAATGCAAGCCTTGTCCAAAGAAAGGTTCTGTTGGGCTTTGGGTGCACCCCTGCAAAAAGGAGTGGAGAGGTTTACTTGCGAGTAAGGATGCTCCCCTCCACCGCAGGCCAGGTTTTTGGGTCTGGCTGGGGATCTCGCCTCCCTCCCTCCCTCCTTGTCCCGATCCGCTTATCTCTTGCTCCGTTTGACTCGCGAGTAAGCCCGCTTGTTTTAATGCATGCGGATTACTCCCTCCTCCCAAATACAGCCACGTGGCTGGGCTCCCCCCTCTCCCCCCCCATTAAATGCCTCGTTACTCACAAGGAAACGCCATTGATGCCCACGAAATTCGCTTCCCAGCAAAACACGTGCGCCTCTACTTCCCCTTAAGCCACGCCCCTTCCCCTCCGTGGCCACGCCCCTTCCTTAAACATAAACTGGGGATTTTCTGTTTTGGGGCAAGCGTGCCTCTGGGCACGTGCAGAAAGCTTGCCTGTTTACCTCCTCCCCACCCACCCCACAAAAAAAAAATCTTGTCAAAAAAAAATGTCAGCAAACTCCCCTTTCCAATTAGGCTTAATTGGGATTGCACTCCAATTTAGCTTAATTTTTCAGGATTTATTTGTTGTTAGGGATCATTGCAGTGTTTCTTTGTTGTTCCCAGGCTGGATTTTAAAAAAAAAATTAACATTAGATTCCCCTGGGAGGAGCAGAAAGGCTCTTCTGAAGCTTTTTGGACTACAAACCCCATTATCCTTGTGCCTTGGCCGTGTAGGCAGGGCCTGGTGGGCAGTGGTCGCCGAAAACATCAGGGAGGCCAGAATTTCTTCCTTCAGATAGAAAGCGGCTTATCTAAACGGCCCCCAAAATCAAAATACGCTTTGTACGTACTCAGAGGTACACTTTTACAAGGATGCTTCTGAATGTTTCAGAATGTTATCCACTTCTTAGCAACAAATTTACTCAGGGGTTCCCAACCTAAGGCCTGTGGGCTAGATCTGGCCCATGATGCCATTTCGCGTGCCCCACCCCCTCCATGGACACTTGAAAAACAAAATGGCCGCCCCTTTGAAGCTGTTGGGACAATATGGCCACCCCCCCATCATGCAAGCAGGGCAAAATGGCCGTCCAGCCCTCAAAGCTGACTGAGCGAGCATGATCCGGACCCCGGCTTGAAAAGGTTGGGAACCTTTGAATTAACTTAGTCTGTGCCCACTGGCGCCAGTTATTTTATTTTAGGATGCATTTATTTGGTTGGTTTATTTTTAATTGGTTGTGTGTTTTTATTATGCTATTTTGATATTTTTATGTACACTGCCCAGAGTGGGAAATTTCCCAAATGGCAATATATCAATGCAATCAATTTTGGTTTAAGCCTCCCTTTGGAGTTTATCAGGAGACCAGCCGAACAAATAAAATAAAATTGCAATAAAAAAATACAAATGGCTATTATTGTTCTGGGTTCAAGGCTTCACCTGGTTCTCTCTTTTTCTCCTTCACAATTCCAGGGACAGTCCGTATAAACACGATACGTGGCTCATTTCTCGTAAGGCGCTCTGCACCGGCATGAAGGAAGGGGCTCTGTTGACCACCTGCCACCGGCTGAGCCTGAGAAAGCCACTGCCTTGGTGGAATAAATGAAGATTTTGCCCCAGGGAGGGACTCGTGATCGGCCACGGGATGATGGGAGTGCCTAGTCCGGCCGCATGCTGCAGTCCGAAAGGCTAGGCGAAGTGACCGGCCAGGAGCAATCGGCAACAGATTCTCTCGCCGAAGCTGAAGGAAGGGAAATGTAGTCATTGGAGGTTAGGCGGGAGAATGTATTCCCCTACCCATCATCCACGTGATGGGTTTGACATCCAGTGGCGTCTACACCGATTTGTGGCAGGGTTAGACCAATAAAAGGGACCATTTCACTCCTGTTGATTGAAATCTGTTCAGGTTTTTTTTAAAACAGAGAAACTCAGCCTTCAACTTAAGTGACGTGGTACAGCCCTCGCCAGGGTGAGCCTGTACCACTTCAGCCCCAGAAAGAAGGAAGGTTCTTGCATACACAGTAGCCAGAAAGGTAAGAATAGATTCTTAAATACCTTGGGTTATGAATTTAATGTTCTCTGGGATTTTTCGTATTGCAAAAAAATTCATAACTTGACATGCAGTTTCCCATGGGAATGCATTGACTACTTTTTTCTGACCTCCGGAACGGATTAATTGGTTTTCAATGCATTCCGATGGGAAACCACGTTTCGGGTTACGAGTTTAAATTTGCAACCCGAGGCATTCTTTTCAATGGATTTTCATTTGTAACCCGGAAATTTCGTAACCCGAGGTACTTCCATACCGTGCTTAAAATATCAGAATGTCATCTCACAAAATGTGTTATTTATGGGTTTCACTTTTCGGGAATGCATGAAAATTGGATTTTTCTTTTACTGATCTCAGGAGTGGGCAAAGAAACAGGATATTAAATAAAAGGAATTGTTGATCTTAGAAGGTGAGTGTCCCACACGTCTTATAAAGGACTGCTGCGTCATTTTGTGATTATGCTAATTCCCACCCCCCCCCCCCCACGAGCTTCTGACCTGATGGTAATCTCCGAAGCCAGTTGACTTAATTAGCTGAATGGAGGACCCCAGTTTTAATTAAGACCCAAGAACAGCACACATAAAAATGAAAGGTATTGCAGGTTCTTTATTTTGCAGACCTTACAGATGTTATTCTTAGATTTGGGCATTTCGAGTCCCATTTCTTCTCCCTTAAATTTGGGTTTGTTTTTTTAATTTCAAATAATAATAATAATAAAAGATTGGGTTTGGTTGTTTGGACAATGCCGAAACAGAAGTGGTGGGGAGGATTTGAGGGTTTCAAAATAATAATAATTAAAAAGTGGAATGATGCAGAGAAATGTGGGGACGCTTGACCTAACCCCCTCTCAGAGAAAGAGGCAATCCTTCTACGTTTCACAGATAACATAATTCAAGAGAGGGAAAAAAGATGCGAGAGAAAAGCCATTATTTTTTTAGAGTTAAAGGCGATGCAACAGTTTACTCCAGGAACCGTGGACTGGCCAAACTAGGCAGACGGCTTGGGAATTTTTCGCTTGGCATACCACTCGTGGCTTTTATCTGCCGCCATTGCCTGCATGGAAAAAAAGGAAAAACTCTAGTGAAACTGATTTTTTTTGGATTCTCGGGTCCAAGTGGCTAGATCTCATGAACAAGGCAAAATCTAGATCTTTTGGAAAGCCGGGATATTGAAAAGCAAATGTGAGGAGGTTCCTTTCATTTTGCTCTAGAAAATGGGGATTGTACACAGCTAGGCGTCTAGGGTCTCCTGCCAACCTAAGCAGTTCAAAAGCAAGAAATTGCAAGTAGATAAATAGGTACCACTTCAGTGTGAAATGTAACAGCGTTCCATGCACTCTGCCTGTCACATGACCATGGAAATGTCTTCAGGCACAGACAACACTGGCTCTTTGCCTGTAAACCAGGCTTCCTCAACCCTGGCCCTCCAGCTGTTCTTGAACTTCAGTTCCCAGAATCCCCGAGTGCTGACTTGGGCTTCTGGGAACTGAAGTCCAAGAACAGCTGGAGGGCCAAGGTTGAGGAAGCCTGCTGCAAACCCTAGAGTTGGGTGGCAATATAAATCAAATAATAAAAAATAAATAAATGATTAACTTTTGAGCAAGGGAGACTTTTACCTTACCTTGCTAGGTGGCCAAGGATAATCTAGTGCAGGGGTTCCCAACCTAAGGCCCGTGGCACCGTTTTCATGTGCCCCTCCAAGGACATTTGAGAAACAAAATGGCTGCTCCTTTGAAGCTGCTGGACAAAATGTCCACGCTAAATTCTTCCAGGATATCTCACGGGAAGCACAGACAGTCTTCTGTCTCTTCGTTTCCCAAAAATTAAATGCTGGGAAATGAAAGGAAAAGCCGTCTCACCTCGTCTAAGAGTTTCCCACCATTCGGATCCGGTTGGGACAGGTCGCGGAAGGCTTCGTCTCCCACGAAGCAGATTTCGTGGCCGTCCTAAAAGAGGCGGTAAAGAGGAAGACAAGTGACAGGTTATGTCAAGGGATAACGGGGTTGGCATGTATTAGGTAGTTATTTGCATACATAACCCATTGCTGGTTTGGTTCTTTAAATTTAAGCATTGCCTAAAACTTAGAAAAGGTTCACTGCGGTGGCTCAAGTGGTTAAGGCGCTGAACTTGACGCCTGGAAGTTCGTCAGGTCGGCAGTTCGAGACCCGAGTGCTGCATGACAGAGAGAGCTTCTGTCTCTGTTCCAGCTCTTGCCAACCTAGCCGTTTGAAAGCAAGACATTGCAAGTCGATAAATAGGAACCACTTTGGTGGGAAGGCAAACAGCGTTCCGTGCACTCCGATGTCTAGTCATGCCTGCCACATGCCCATGGAAACGGCTGCAGACGCAGAGAGCACTGGCTCTTTGGCTTTAAATGGAGGTGAGCACTGAACCCTGGAGTCGGACACCCATCAGCTTTTCCTGCACTGATTTCAGAGGAGTGACTGGAAATAAGGAGAGATTTAAAGCCCAGAAAGTGGTTTGCATAGAACAGGGGTTTCCAGCCTAGGGTCTGCGGGCTGGATCCGGCCCATGGTGCCATTTCATGTGCTCCCCACCCCTCCAAGGGCATTTGAGAAACAAAACAGCCGCTCCTTTTGAAGCTGTTGGGACAAAATGGCCACCCCCATCCTACAGGCAGGGCAAAATGGCCATCTGGCCCTCGAAGCTGACAGAGAGAGCGTAACCCGGCCCTCGGCTTGGGAAGCCCCTGGCATAGAACAAGAGCGCTGGTTTGCAGCCCTGGAAGATTTTGCTCTACTCGATTGAATCCAGGAGGATTACTTTGATTGTTTAACTCCAAATGGCAGGATTTCCATTTAAGGGCACTCACGGGATCAGCCAAGATGACCACCTGGACAGTCGCTTTCCCAGGGGTGTCCAGGCTGACCAGTGGGGTCAAAATCTTCTGGTTCTCCTTCCTCATCAAAGCTTCGATGTCAGGCAGCTTAAGGACCGCAGAAGATGGCAAAACCGAGGTGAAGCCCATATATATATATACACACACACAGAGAGAAAAAGAGAACAAAATTAATTTGCTGCCATTAAAAGAGTACAATTGTGGCTCAACGCTTTCAGGGCCCCATAAGCAAAACTTCCCCTAAAAAAAAAGCCTCACCTCTTCTTTGAGGCAAGAGAAGGCAATGCGTCCGAAGGCCGTTCCATGGTCCACCGTCTGGCCAATTCCGTGCAATTCCAGTTTACACTAGAGAAAAAAAGTAGAGCAAACTAAAGAAGAGACCAAGATTGGCTGAGAAGGTGTGAAGGAAAGCATGACCTGGTTTCATGCCTCTGATCCACGTTACAGACTAGCAGGAAGGGAATCAATGCTCAATTTATTGTGATTATTAACTCCCTTTTGAGAGGGATATTAACGTTTTCCATGAGTCACGGAAGGAAGGCTTGTTCCCTTCTCCCACGTTCTTGGTGCAAAACTGGCGAGATTGTGAGATTTTGTCCCCACTGTATCATGAAATTCATGGGGTGGGTCTTTAGGCCAGTGGTTTCCATGGACTTCAATTCCCAGAAGCCTAAGTCAGTCCATTGGCTGATCAGTGCTGTAGGGAATTGGCTTAGGCTCCTGGGAATTGAAAGTCCAAAACCCAAAGGTTGGGAAATACTGATCTTTCTAGACCAGTGATGGCGAACCTTGGCACTCCAAGTGTTCTTGGACTTCAATTCCCAGAAGCTTAAGTCTGTCCATTGGCTGATCAGTGCTGTAGGGAATTGACTTAGGCTTCTGGGAATTGACGTCCAAAATTAAAAGGTTGGGAAACACCGGCTTAAGGCCAATTGTAATTCATGCACCCTTAGAGGAAAGTCAAAGCCAATCTTCTCACCTGGTTATCTGCGTAGCCGAGGAGAACCTTCCGCTTGCTTTCGTCCTTGTCGTAAACCTTCATGCCCAGCAACTTTGACCAATATTCCTCCGATCTCGGCAAGTCAGACACAGCCAAAGTCACCTTCATGACGGGATCTGGGACACACACCAAACATTTAGGCCAGGGGTTCCCAACATTTTCAAGCCGGGGGCTGGGTCACGCTCTCTCAATCAGCTTCGAGGGCCAGACAACCATTTTGCCCTGCCTGCATGATGGGGGGTGGGGGTGGGGGGGGGGTTGGCCATTTTGTCCTAACAGCTTCAAAGGGGCAACCATTTGTTTCTCAACTGCCCTTGAAGGGGTGGAGGGCACATGAAATGGCACCACAGGCTGGATTCGGGCCCACAGGCCTTAGGTTGGAAACCCCTGGTTTAGGATGAGACTCAGCCCAGAAACAGCAAGGCTTATCACAGCAAAAGTTAGCAACAAAATATAGAATAGAAGGGATACTTCATTGCTTTGAATTTAAAATATACATCTCGCATTGCTTAAGGTCCCCAGGCAGACTGTAATTTAAAAGTATAATATGGTGGGGTGTAAAATAAACCAGAAAATAAATGTTCAAATCTAATCTACCAATTCTTCCACCTGATATCTAATAAATCAGGAAGAAAGACAACCAAATATAGATGCTAAAGCAGCCAGCACATCAGTTAAATCTAAAACAGTGCTATAAGGATGAAACTAAGGAGTTTTTAAAAAAGGTCTTCAAAGTTGCCTAATGGCTGAAATGGCACCCAATCATCCCCTTTTGCCATAGGACCTATTTTGAGATGATTATCTGATACCTGGGTTTTAAAAGT
Organism: Bradypodion ventrale; assembly: GCA_035047345.1. Taxonomy (NCBI): domain Eukaryota; kingdom Metazoa; phylum Chordata; class Lepidosauria; order Squamata; family Chamaeleonidae; genus Bradypodion; species Bradypodion ventrale. Next base: position 12,924,065 of record JAWDJE010000012.1, read on the forward strand.
CCATCATAAGCCATAACTAACAGAAACCAATGTTTATATTTTTGAAGTGCAAGCATATCAGAGAGTAAACAAAACAAAATGACCCAAAAAGTTGTAGCACCTTAAAAGACTTACTCCTGTATTTAAATATTAGCTTTCGTGGATCAAGTCGACTTTGTCAGACGAAGTAGACTTGATCCACAAAAGCTCACATTTAAATACAGGAGTTAGTCTTTAAGGTGCTACGACATTTTTTTTTCTTTTGCTGTTTTGCAATGTTTATCTATTAACAACATCACCGTGTTTCCATAAAACTGAACCACCAGATGATGGGAGCCATAGAGTTTGAGACCTTCTTTACCTTCCTTTGGTGGCTTTCGGTCCTCCAGATAGAATTTATAGCCTCCGGGGGCTTCGGTTGCATAGACACCGGCCGAAATCTCCTTCAGCGGCCACTGCATTTTTTGGGCGTTGCTCACGGCTTGGTTGGATGCGATGGTCATCCCCTGCAACAAGCGAAGAAAGGATTTAAAAAACTAGCATACACTTCCCAAAATATTGCAAGGGAATTTTCTGCAAGCCAAATCTGCAAGGCCTACCAGAAAATCGTTGCCAAGGCGGTAATCTCCGACGCCGTAATTGTAAGTTAACTCCGCGACAAAGTGGTCATCTTCCGGACCATATCCGACCATTGTTTTACTCCATTTGCCATCATAGGGACTAGAAACATAGCCATCTTAATTTGTATACAATGCCAGAAACAGAGAAAAGCACATTTCCTAATCTTTTCCATTTCATTTGCCGCCTTCCTCCCTTCAAGCTAGTCTGACAACACTGGGCTCTCTTCTGAGCCGGTATAACACAAGTTCTTTTGTTCCTATTAGCTTTCTGCATCAATCAATTCCCCGCTTCTGTTTCTTGGCAGAACAACAGTTCTTGTCAGACATTTATTTTTATACCGCATCTAGAATGTCTGTAAACATCTCCTGACACGGCAAAAGATCAGCCAAGGATGAGACCCAGCCCAGAAACAGCAAGGCTTATCACAGCAAAAGTTAGCAACAAAATATAGAATAGAAGGGATACTTCATTGCTTTGAATTTAAAATATACATCTCACATTGCTTAAGGTCTCCAGGCAGACTGTAATTTAAAAGCATAATATCGTGGGGAGTAAAATAAACCCGAAAATAAATGTTCAAATCTAATCTACCAATCCTTCCACCTGATATCTAGTAATCCAGGAAGAAAGTCAACCAACTATAGATACTAAAACAAGTGCTATAAGGATGAAACTAAGGAGTTTTAAAAAGGTCTTTAAAGTTGCCTAATGGCTGTAATGGCACCCATTGATCCTCTTTTGCCACAGTTTCTCAGGTCCCGGGTTTTACTGGTTCCCCAGGCAGAAAGGGCACAGCTTCACTGCAAAACCTCCGCGGAGGAGACGGCGTACCCATTGCAAGTGGCTTTACAGCCTTCTTCAAATTCTTCATGCCTCAGAACCTGTGGGTTCAAACACAAGGAAGCAAAGCCTTTCAAACGTTCAGTTTGGCAGTAAACAAAATTACTAGGATTTTTTTTAAATACACTCTTGTGATTTTATTTTATGTTTAAATATAGGAATCGTAGTATTTAGCAAGGTTAAGAAACCCCTAAAAGCGATCAACAATAGTAAGTTATTATGTTATTATGACAAGCAACTTATTATGATTTAAATGTGATAGATAGAAGGGATTCAATGACAATAATAAATAGTATAATTAATTGTCACTTCGATTCCCGAGTACTGCAGGACGGAATGAGCTCCCGTCGTGTCCCAGCTCCTGCCAACCTAACAGTTCGAAAGCAAGGAATTGCAAGTAGATAAATAGGGACCACTTTGGTGGGAAGGCAACAACGTTCTGGTGTCTAGTCATGCCTGCCACATGGCCACGGAAATGTTGGCAGAAGCAGACAGCGCTGGCTCTTTGGCTTTGAAACAGAGATGAGCACTGAACCCTAGAGTCGGATACGACTGGCTTTTGAGCAAGGGAAACCTTTACCTTTACTAAAATGTTAAATAATACTTATCATTTATACTTATAATGCTTATTATTTAGAAAAATATAAATGGGGGCTGAATAATAATAAATAATGTAATTAATTGTAATAAAATGTTAAATAATACTTATTATTTATACTTATTATAATGCTTATTATTTATATAAAAATATGAATGGAAAGTGAATCAATATTTATAATAGCAAGCATATCTTATAAACGATATATATTTATTTATAAAAGCAAACGCCGCCCTAAGGGAAGACTGACAACAAGCGCTGCGCGTAGCAACCCAGGGGCTACGCATAGCAACTCTACAAACGTCTGACGTCATCAATACCTCCCGGACGTCTCGTGTGACGCTTTTCTACCTGCGCCCACAGCCCCCGCTTGCCCTGGCCTTACGCGCATGCCCAGTAGCTCCCGATAGAACCGCGCCGTCTGGGCTCGGTCGCCGACTTTGAAGACGAAATGCAAGGCGCGGCGGGCCTTCATTCTATCTTCCTGCCGTCTCTTTCGCCAAGAGGCTCCAGGGGGCGTCACCCTCCGCGACAGGGTTTATAATTCGCCTACAGGGGCGTGGTCTGGTTGCCTTTTCTGACTCAACGTGATGACGTCACGAGCAACAGGACGGAGCCACGAAGGCCCGGCCTTGTGCTGACCATAGAAACAATAATGTAGAGAACTTTCAGACCTCTCACTCGTGAGAATAGACGTTATAATGTCACAGTCCTTATTTAAGGGTTATTATTTTATAGCCGTCCTTGTGTTTGTTGTTGCTCATAATGTCTTCGATTTGTTTATTCTTTATTCTTAATCGTACTTTATTATTAATGTTATTTGATTTTTCCTTGTACACCGCCCAGAGTGGGATACTGTATCACTAAAATGGGCGGTATAGACATGCAATAATAATAATAATAATAATAATAATAATAATAATAATAATAATAATAATAATAATAATAATAATAATAATAATAATAATAATATTATTCTCGTTGTAAATATTTTCTTTAATTGTTATGTGCCGTCCAGAATATTTCAGATGAGCGGGATGTGAATACAATGAATGAATGAATTTCTTTGGAAAAAGTATTACTTGCTACGTCGAGTGGGCGGCAATATAAACTTGAACTAATAAATAAATAAATAATGAATGAAGGTAAATAGTAAAGGTAAAGGTTTCTCTTGCTCGAAAGCCAGTCCTATCCGACTCTAGGGTTCAGTGCTCATCTCTGTTCCAAAGCCGAAAAGCCAGCGCTGTCTGCGCTGTGGACATGTGGTAGGCATGACTAAACACCGGAGCGCACGGGACGCTGTTGACCTTCCCACCGAAGTGGTCCCTATTTATCTCCTTGCAATTTCTTGCTTTCGAACTGCTAGGTTGGCAGGAGCTGGGGCGAAGACGGGAGCTCACTCCGTCCTGCAGTGCTCAGGAATCGAACTGCTGACCTTCCGACTCCCTGTCTGTCAGCGTCTTAGCCACCTGAACCACTGCAGTCTTTGGATTCCCAATTAATCGGCGAGTGAGTCACTCTTCTTTTTCTATCTCTCATGCCAGCTCGCCGTCGACGGCTTCCGGAAGTTTGCCATTCGCGTAACTCCGGCCTCCACGCGACGCTCTACCCTTTCGCAACTCTATGGCGGAAGCTTCTCTTTCTGTCGTTATCCCGAGTGACGAGGGAAGCCTCGCGATACCCCGCCCCCACTTCCGGCACGCGGCGTTCTTTCCCCCCCAAGATGGCGGCGCTCGTATGCCGGGCTACTGCGGGTTGGCCGTCCTTTTCCCTCCTCCTCCTCCGGCCGGGGAGCTCGAGTTGGGCCTGCCGGAGAGGAGCCCGCATGCTGAGGAGAAGGCCCGTCCGCGTCCTCCCTTCCCTCGCGGACCAGAGACAGCCCCTGAAGGGCCTTTCCCCCCGGGCGGCGGCGGCGGCGGCCTCGGCCTCTCCTCCTCAGGCCCACGCCGGGCCCTCCCCTGCCAGGAAGACCGGAGCCCAAGGCACGAAGGGGAAGAAGGCCGGCCCGAAGGAGACGCCGCCGCTGGAGCCCCAGGAGGAGGACGAGCCGCTTCTCCGCTACGAGCGAGCCTACAAGGGCGACAAGAGGCTGAGGTAAGCAAGCCATGCGGGGACGGCGAGGCGGGGTGGAGGGAAGCCACAGCGAGGCGTCCGCGCAAAGGCCTCTGGGAGTCGTAGTTCTTTGGGGCTCTGTCGTGTGGGGTCTTTAGTGATAATCTTACTTTTCCCTCAGCGCTTCCCTTCCGCCCCCCTCCCCCCCCCCAATATATGCCTGGTTGTTTCCCTCCACAATTTCCCCTTCATTAGTTATGCCACAACAACTCTGTGATGATGATGATGATGATGATGAGTAGTAGTAATAGTAGTAGTAGTTCCAGGACGGAATGAGCTCCCTGCCAACCTAGCAGTTCGAAAGCAAGACGTTGCAAGTAGATAAATAGGGGCCACTTCGGTGGGAAAGGTAAATAGCATTCCATGCACTCGGATATCTGGGCATGCCTGCCACCTGTCCACAGGGATGAGCACTGAACCCTAGAGTAGGATACGACTGGCTTTTGAGCAAGGGCGACATTTACCTTTATTTAGATCTGCTTGCACAGACTAGCACGGCTACCACTTCAACATACCATTATGAATATGGTTAAGAGTGTTCTGGTTTTGCTTCTAGTGTGTTTTATTGGTTATTACTGTATTTTAGTATGATTTTTATATACAGTATATTTAATTATATGTTTTTATATACAGTACAACCCCGGGTTAATCCGGCTCTCACCACCCTCTTCGTTCCTGGAAGCAGAAGTAAAACGCACATGTGCGGGTGCCAAACTCACCTGGACATGCATGTTTTTTACTTCCGCTTCCGGGTGGGAGGAATCACATGACTGGCACGCTCGACCATGTGACTGGCCCATGGGCCAAAAAGCGTGGGCACCCCTGGTTTATGGTTTTGATCCAGCCCATTGAATGAGACTCACAACAACCGTGTGAGGTCGATTAGGTGGATGGCGAAGGAACGTAACTCGCTTGAGATTTTGCACATGACTTTTCTGACACAACCCAGTTGGGGTCTTGAAGACCGTGCCCCCAATGTGTGGGTTGAACACCGTCATCACTGACACTTTTTGACCCTGGTTAGTTGCCAAGAATGGAGGGAATTCATTAAACATCAGGATACCTATTAAAGAGGACGGAGCAATAGGAGGATGAGTTGTACATTCATTTCAGGGCAGTCTTGAATTTTCTGTCGCACTGGCCCCACACCACAGGGTTGTTGTGGGCTGAGGAGAATTAATGGATGCTGTTTAAAGGGCCTTGGAGAAAGGGACGCATACAACTGATCAGTGCATGAAAACCTTATGTGTGTGTGGGGGCTGAGTGACTCTAACAAATCCGGGTTTTTTTCTTCCCACAAGCAAAGTGGTTACGGTGGCTAAATCAAGAGCATTTCGCGAGAAACACGGGAAGATCCTTCTGGAGGGCCACCGGCTCATCGTGGACGCCCTGGACGCAGGCGCCATTCCTCAGACCCTCTTCTTCAGCATGACGAACCATCTGAAGAAACTGCCGCAGGAGAAGCTGAAACGTGCTACCCTCGTCAAGGTGAAATTTGAAGAGATCAAGGACTGGTCTGATGTCATAACGCCTCAGGGCGTGATCGGTGAGTTGTGTGAACAGCCACTTGGCTCCAGGCTTTGCAGGAAGACGGACCCACAGGGTCGGTTTGAGAACAGCAAAAGCTGAGCGAAAATTCCCTTAGAGAAAATTAACATTTGGCGTTAAATCAGTTCATGCTTGGCTTCCAGTAGCAAAGGGTGAAGCGATTGTTAGATCAAGGGTTCCCAACCTTTTCAAGTCAGGGGATAGGATTACACTCTCTGTCAGCTTTGCGGGCCGGATGGCCATTTAGCCCTGCATGCACAATGGGGGGGGGGGTGGCCATTTAGTTTCTTGAATGCCCTTGGAGGGGTGGGTGGGTGGGACACATGAAATGACTCTGCAGGCTGGATCCAGCCCACAGGCCTTAGGTTAGGAACCCTGGGTTGGATCTTGAACTGTTAATTTTATGCCAGTCTTAGACTGTGAATATAATGGTAGATTTTTATAATAACAACAATAATAATATTTCTTAGGTCCTTGGTTAGGTCTTGAACTGTTAATTTTATACTAGTCTTTGACTGTGAATCTAATGGTAGATTTTTTATAATAATAAATAATCTTTAGAACTGCGAAGTTGGAAGGGATTTTGATTTGATTTATTCGATTTATATGCTGCCCACTCAGCATACGCCGACTCAAGGCGGCTCACATAAATCTCAAATAAATCAATGATATACAGAGTAAACACACAGCAATACAATATAAATATCAGCAAACACAAAAATACAGTATATGATATACACACATTTTTACCATATTGACGGAGCCCGGGGCTCAACGTCCTCGGCGGATGTAAATCATTACGTCCAGACTTTGGCAACAATGTACAGTTGGGAATCGAACTCCCAAACTCTGATTCTGCAGGTAGATACCGATACCACTGAGCTATTTTGGTTTTCCATCTCTTTCTTCATCACCTTCATCCAAATGACAGATTCTTAGCTAAAGTGGGCTGAAGTGTGAACCACTCTGTTGTCTCCGAGCATCTGCTTTGCCATCAAAGTGGTCAGAGATAACGTGTTACTATTGGGACAGGCCAAAGGGAGTTCGGGTGGGGTGGGGTTGGGGGAAGCTTGCAAAGGGACAGACAGACCTTCTGAGGGTTGGGTTCAATCCTGTATTTCCCAACACACAATTGAATAATCACTACATCGTCCTCATCACAAATCTGCCTCTGTTCTTTCAGGAATCTTCTCCAGGCCCGATCACTCCAAATTGGTGTACAAAGAAGTCGAGCCACAGCACCAACTGCCCCTGTCCTTAATCTGTGACAACGTCCGTGATCCAGGAAACCTGGGTACCATGCTCAGGTCAGCAGCCGGAGCGGGGTGCAGCCGCGTGTTACTTATCAAAGGTAGGCAGTGGAAAAAATAAGTCCGTAATGGCAAACCTTGACACTGAAGGTGTTCTTGAACTTCAATTCCCAGAAGCCCTGATCAGCAGGAGTGCTGACTTCAGCTTCTGGCCATTGAAATCCAACAAGACCTGGAGTGCCAGTAAACCCATCCGTGTGGATTCACAGAGACTGGGGCTTCTGGGTATTGAAGTCCAAGAACACTTGGAGCATATGCACAGTACACCCATTCGTGTGGATTCAGAGACCGGGGCTTCTGGGAATTGAAGTCCAAGGACATCTGTAGGGCCAAGGTTCACCATCACGGCTTTAAGGCCAATCTCCAACGACAGGGCGGAACGTGAAACTCACCTGGAGTTAGGCCTAGCTAGGCTCTCCAGTTTAGACCTTTCTCCCAGGCAAGCCACAGTTAGGTGTAAGTTGTCTTGTCTGTCAGATAGAACCCCTTGAATGGAGAATAATGGGATTTGTAATTCCCAAAATCCCCAAACTCCATCCCTACTAGACACATTTAGTTGAAAATTTATTGTGGGAAGGGGGAAGCCCCGTTTCAAACCTTACTCAAAACAGGGATGGGTCAGAAATTCTTCTTCTTCCTGTGCCATATTCCGAATCTTGGCGATCCTCATGAAGACTGTCCTGAGAATATTATGCCGTGGCCTTTCCTCTGCATACTGCATTGCAGTGTGCCACCCATAGTGCCACTGATGCAGTCCCGCAAGACACTTTGTGGTCCTGAGCCCTTTGGGCACTCAAAGTCGTCATCATCATCCCCAGGCCAGGATGGATGAAGCTGCTGCCCTCCATCAAGAGGGATTCAAGCGGGATTTAATCCACTTGGGGACCATCACCCTTCCCTCTGGACTTTGTCATCCATGGCCGTGAGCACTCAGGGTTTTCAGGTTAGTTAACCGCCACCTGATGCTTGGCGTTGAGTCGTTGTCGGTAACCTGACCAGACTTGGGGGTCAGAAATATATGTGGGTTTTTAAGAAGTTCAGCAAAATGGAGACAGAGGGAGTTTAACGTTCCAAATCATGTTTTCACCCTATAAGCAAAACCTTTTCTCCTTTCCCTCTAGGCTGTGCCGATGCCTGGGAACCTAAAGTCCTGCGTGCGGGGATGGGTGCCCACTTCCGGATCCCCATCATCTCCAACCTGGAGTGGGAGTCCGTGCCAAACTACCTCCTGCCCGAAAGCTGCGTTTACGTGGCCGACAGTTCCTATCCGGCTCCCGAACCGGAGGTTGAGCCCGTGTTGCATGGCAAAGCCTGCGACCATGGCTGGGTTTCCAGGCCCTACAATATGAAAGCCCAGCTGACCCGCTTGGACTCGGATGCCGTTTCTGAGACCGAGGAGGAAGGAGGCGACGAGGACGCCGGTGGCTTGGAGGTCCAGGGTTACTACGATCCCTGGATGGGTTCCCCTGTCGCCGTGGTGATCGGCGGGGAAACCCATGGTGTAAGCAAAGAGGCTTGGCAGTTGGCCCACAGCACTGGAGGGAAGCAGTTACTCATACCCATCGTCCCCAGCATGAACAGCCTTAACTCGGCGATGGCCGCTAGCATCCTCATCTTCGAGGCCAAGAGGCAGCTGATGCGCACGGACCAGCCAGCGCTCAAGGTGAGCCAGGCTTCCTCGTTCCAACTGCATCCTTGAGGAAACCAGCGGCGCTTTGGGGAAGTTTTTAACCCACAGGATCCATCCAGGAAAGCCGTTTCGGAAGGATCGGCAGCTCTCGCTGGATAGGGAAGGAAGAGACCCTAAGGCAGGGGTGCCCAAACTTTTTGGGCCACAGGCCGGTCATGTGGCTCCTCCCGCAAGAAGTGGAAGTAAAACATGCCTTGCAATGTTTTGCAACAGGATGAGATAGATTCTAGGCTGCCCTTTTCTCTGCTTAAACCAGGGGTGCCCAAAACTGTGGCCCATGGGCCGGCTCTGGCTCCCCCAGCCCCAATTCAACCAGCCCACACCACCCTCATTGCTCCTGCATGTTTTACTCCTGGGAGCAATGAAGGTGGTGTGGGCCGGATGAATTAGCGTCAGGGGCTGGATCTGGCCCACGGGGCTGTAGTTTGCCCACGCCTGCGCTAAGGTAATGCCAAGTATTGCATTTTGCTTTACAGTGAAGGGGGGAAAGTGTGGCTTCACAGGGACCACGAAGAAGAAAGAACCCTTCATTTTGAATTGTGAAGCGGTCGAGCCGTTTACACAAGACCGGTCATAATACGAAATAAATGCTAGAATAAACTGTAGTAGGAATTCTAATTTTCTTCCCAGCATAATCTACGCCGCAGAAATCATGGTTTTGGGGGGGAACCAGTGTGTCTATGATTTTCCATTGATGTTGTATATGTGGTCAAGGCAGAACCAACTTAGTGACCCCCAAGGTAAGTGGGATATTTAAGGATTTTTTAAAAACCCAGTTCCATATCCCCAGCAAGTTTCCATGGCTGACTGAAGATTCGAACCCAGGCCTCGTGCACTAGGCTATCGATTTCTCTTCCTGACTGGCCTCAAATGCCGTTGATGGAAAAACCTTTCAGGTTTTCAGCAGTTTGAAGGAAGGTTTCTGCGCGACCCAGTTTAGTCTTCAAAGTAGTTTTAGGTAAGTCACCCTTGCTTGAAATCCAGTCGTATCCGACTAGGAGCTCCGTGCTCATTTGGAAGAGCCAGCAATCTGCATTTGCAGACGTTTCTGGACACGTGGCAGGCATGCCTAGATACCGAAGTGCACAAACTTTACCTTCCGCCTAGCGAGCGCACCTGCTTAGCTACTTTTCACCAGAAGGTGGCAGCACACTCGTTTTATGTTTAAATGCAATTAATTAACCAATGTTTATCTTAAATGCATATTTTGAGCTCTTTAAACGGCTGAGTAGCATGTACAGAAGTGTTGAAGCTTGACATAGGTAGGCTAGGCTTTGAGGTGTGGCCCACAATCCCAAACACCAAGGTATGTGAGATTTAAGGAGTGGAGCGCATACAACTAAACCAAAATAAATGTCCTGCCTCGTTTCCCCATCTGCCCAGGCTTGTAGCTTAATTTAGCAAGGAGTTTATAATATTGCTGTGGAGTTTTGCATAAGTTGTTCTGGTCTTTGTAGTACTTAAAAGATCACCGAACACAAGCCATGGTTTCATCGCTGTCAACCAAACTGCCTTCAAAGTTGCTCTTGTGTCCCATAGCAATTCCCCCCACACTGTTGTGGTCTAGTGATGGTGAATGTTGGCACTCTGGGTGCTCTTGGACTTCAATTCCCAGGAGCCCAAGCCCCTGTGAATCCACACGAATGGGTTTACTGCACATATGCACAGTAAACTCATCCGTGTGGATTCAGAGACAGGCTTCTGGGAATTGTAGCTGAAGCGCACCTGGAGTGCCAAGGTTCACCATCCACAGGTATAAAAAATTGCTTTAAAGGTAAATAATGCTTGCGTTTTCACTTCTGTGGGTGTAGTCAGATCCTTGCAAGTTGTCTGTTAGCACAGAAAAAACCTCTTCGAAGATTTTGTGGTATTTTTGAACCACAATCGGGTGTAATACCCTGGTCATGGCAACCCTGTTGCCGGCTAATCTTTCTCACACCAGGTAAGGCGAAGGGAACCGCAGAATGAACTCACCCCAAGGTAGCTTCATTTTGGCAGTTTTACATCCGGCCTAGACACGGAAGAAAAAGGGAAAAGTCCGTTAGCAAACCACACTCGTCGGGTTTGGTTAATAGAATGAGTTTTATTACAAAGTTCCAACCACCATGTACAGTTTTTGCAAACATTCACTTTTTTTCACCAGAGAAAGCCTCCCAATCCCAGTCCAGCCTCCCCCCCTCCCAATCCCAAAATTGGCTAAAAACAGGAGTCACATCCGTGGAGAATGGTTCAGCTGGCTCTTATAGGCATATGTCCGCCGGAAGGTGTTGGTGTTTCCACTGGAAACAAGCAAAAGTTGGGGAGGGAGAAAAGGTTGGAAAATATCCCAAAATAGTCCTGTACAACCTTTGTGTCAATGTTGATGTGCGAGGCAAAGGAGCTGCCATGGATTGGTTTCAACCTTTTCAGGGCAGGTAAAAACCATAGTATAGTCCAGTGGTGGCGAACCTTTTAGAGACCGGGTGCCCAAACTGCAACCTAAAAGCCACTTATTTATCTCAAAGTGCCAACACGGCAACAGGGGAGGGAGAACTGCAGCCACTTGAATAGGAATTCGGTCAAGTGCCCGTTTTCATGGGTCAGTAATCCACTCCGGACAAAACAAGAGTGCAAATACACAACTTCTCTGTTGTGTGTTTTGCATTCCTTTGGGTCTTGGAAGGAGTTGGTTTCTGTCCAGGAAAGCGTGCGCTTGGAAATAAATCTGCCAGTTTTAAACTGCCGCAGTGTTTTGCTTTCCTGTTTTATTTTTTTGCCTGTGTGCCAAAACAAACTTAACACAACTGGTACTTTGGAAACCACCAAAGGGTTTGTTCCTCCGGCTTTGGAAACTTCAGGGCAGGATTCTGCACCCGAGGGAATCGCGGGAAAGCCAACTTCTCCAGGGCTCCCATAGCCCTGAGAGTGAGTGTGCGCGTGTGTGGCTTGGGGTTTCTGCGTCCTATGGCTCCCTCTGTTCAAACTGCACAGGAAGAGGAAGGACTAGGGACTTGGCTTTATTAAGAATTCATATCCTAAGCCAGGTGAGCAAAGTTCCACATCCTAGATCTGCACACTGGACTCCTTCCACTTACCTTAGTTTTGGTAGATTCCAGATTGCTGCATCTCCGTACAGCAAGTTTGACACTTAGGCAAAAATAGGACCTGAAAAAATGCTAGGACTCTTCTCTCCCTACAGCCCTTCCTAGGGGTTGACATGATGGGTGCATGTAGGAATATACAGCTGAGGAAAACCCCAGGAAAAAGTTGTCTAAGTTGACCCCACCCCGGTTGTCTAAATTGACCCCATTCTAGTTGTCTAACTTGACGTCACCCCAGCTTGGAATTCTAAATATATATATATCTGTCTCTGTCTAAATATGTATCTGTCCCTCCTTGGAGAAAAGCATTTAGCCAACTAGGTTAGAAACGATACTGGACCCATGCCCTGGACCAGTGATGGAGAACCTTAGCACTCCAGCTGTTCTTGGACTTCAATTCCCAGAATCCTAAGTCTCTGTGAATCCACACGAACGGGTTGACTGCGCATGTTTTTGCACTTCATTTACCAGAAGTCCAAGTCTCTGTGAACCACAGTAAACCCATTTGTGTGGATTCACAGAGGCTTGAGCTTCTGTAACTTGAAGTTCAAGGACACCTGGAGTGCCAGGGTTTGCCATCTCTGCCCTAGACAGACTTCTTTTTCTCTAACACTGATGCAACATGTTTGGTGGGGAAAGAGTGGCGGCGATTCCTTCTAGGTTTCTGTTGTTCCCCGTCCCCCCGAATGGCCACGGGGGTGGTTGGGGGGTTCCTTTGGGCCGGGTCAAGGGAAATAATGGTAACCCTCAGGTGGAAGTCCTGGAGCCCAGTTGGGACAGCACTGTTCGAGAAAGGGGTCAAGACTCCAAAGGGGGGTGACACCAAGATGGGCGGAAGGTCTCAAAACCAAGCCCTGCGTCAGATGTTTTGTCCGACCGTAGGACGGATTGGGAAATGATTTTTTAAAAAACAGAGCTCAAAGGAGCCCCTTCTGTGGTGGGACCTCAAAAACCACAAACCGGCCTGGGGGGTCATACTAGATGACCTCTAGGGAACTTCTAAAGCTACTGTTTAAAATCCTGCACCCCCAATTCCCAAAATGAATAGTTTTTCTGGCACAGAAAGAGGCCTGTTTGCCACTATGGATGGTTTTAAAATGAGAAAATAAAGTTTTAAAAAAACTTTCCTTATTGTGCTTGCGTGTGAGCAGACGCTCCGGGTGCGGCTCCGAACCCTGACGCATGACGTCGTTGCATTTAAAACCAGGACGCCCTTGTCTCTTGGGAGACAAAAGCCACCTTTTTCTGTGCAAGGAGCCTTATTTCCAACCTACCCACCGGCCCCCTTTCTCCCCCCCTTTGCGATCCTTCTCTCTCCAAACAGTAAGACAGAGTCGAGCAGAAAAAAAGGGGCTGCCTCTCCCCTCCCAACAAGGCATTTTGCAAAAAGGGGTCCTTCCTGCGCTCCGGCGTTGGCCCAAATGTGGTTTTGCTTCTTTTTAAATAAGGTCTGAGCAAGGTGAGGTGGGCCGGAGTGGGCCGGGGCTGCCTTGGGAGACAAGACACAACCCGCTACTCGGATCCCACCCACCCCTCGACGTCCTCTGCCTTCGATCCCGCTTTAGATGGGCTCGGGTTTCAGCTTGTCCATTAGAAAGTCGTTCACGAAGGCTTCTACCACGTCCGGCGTGATCTCCTCCACGTCCATGACGTATTTGGCCCGGGCCGACATGTCTAGGATGGTGAGCAGCGGGGCGGCTTCGGGGAGGTTGGTGTAGTCCCGTAGGGAATCGGTCATGTCGTCCTGCGGGTAAAGAAATCAAAAAAGAGTTTTTAGGGAAGCGCAGCCAAGAAAGAAAACTTCGTTAAGGTTTCGGATCACAGGCATGCGGAGAAAGACTGCAAAAGGGGGGAGAAAATAAAGTGATATATTATTCTGGAATTCTAGGCTAACAGAGAAGCGATTCTGGCTCAAGGTCTCCAGCCCGAACGTGCCTAATCGAGGGATGATAATTACTTAGATCTGTGATGGCAAGCCTTGGCACTTTGGGTGTTCTTGGACTGAAAAGTCTGAGCTCATCCTTGCCGGCGTGCTAGCTTTCTGCTTGCAGGGAGCAAACTGACAAAGGGGGGCAATTTCAGCCACGCGAGTCTCTGGACCCGCTCCTCGAAGTGTGAGATCGCGTGGATTTAGGCGCCATGAAATAAAGGCCTCCCAGGGCGAAGAGGCCAGAGCTTACGAAATCAGGCTTCGGGACTACAGTTCCCATCCTGCCTGGCCGTGTCAGCCGGGGATGCTGGGAATCGTAATCCCTTCCCCAAATCTCTGCCGCAGTGGGGGACTGGATCCTAGTCGGAAGAGAGGAAGGAGGAGGGTTAACCTCCGGAACAGCTGGCGGGTGGGGGGGATTTCTCAAGGTCACGAAGCATGAGATCATTCATCCCAATGGTTTTTCTTCTGTTTTTTTTTAAAAAAAGGGGGGGGGATGGTTCTCAGATTGCATCATGCGGCATCCTGGACGGCCATGTGAGAAAGGGAGGGGAAAAAGTGTCGGTAACCTCAACTTGGGCTTCCAAAGTTTGGAATTTATGTATTTTATTTATTTATTTATTTAATATTGCTGCCCCCCTCGCTCACCGGAGCGGCTCCGGGCGGCTCACAATCCACACCACAAGATTCAAGCATAAAACGTTGCATAGTCATAAAGTCACAAAAAAACAACAACCCTGAAGCTTAAAAACCATTAAAAACCCTCCCTAATAAATCTCCGCATTAGAGATCGATTAATGCCCTCGTCGCTCCCGGAAGCGGAAGCAAAATGTGCCCGTGCGGAGGAAGGGTTAACCTGGAAGAGGTGTATGGGCGCGTTTTGCAGATGTTTCAGTGGACACGTGGCAGGCATGATTAGAACAGAGTGCACGGAACCAGGGCTGTAGCCAGATTTTTGTTAAGGAGGGGCAACAATTTGACACACACATATATCACATTGGCATTCCAAGTTGGGTTGGGGCTGTTAGCTCAGGAGGGTTTTCGGGGCTCCCTGGCTACGGCCCTGCATGGAATGTTGTTACCTTTCCCATCCAAGTGGTCCCTATTTATCTACTTGCAACATCTTGCTATCGAACTGCTAGGATGGAGGAGTTGGGACAGACGACGGGCACTCAAAAATCATCATGCAGCACACGGGTCTCGAACTGCTGACCTTCCAGTCGTCAAGTCCAGCATCTTAACCACTAAGCCACCACAGTCCCTTTTAAAGAGCTAGATTTCTTTGTAGTTATCTCCTACCTTGACTCACAGTGACGCCAACCCATTCCCTCTCATTTTAGCCCCAACGACAACCCCGCCAGGTTGATTTGGGGCAGCTAAAAGTATCCCCCCCCCCCCAAGGCAGATTTGATTTTGGGTTCTTTTCCACCATGCCACGCCGTATTCTAGGAATGCTTTCTTTCCAACCCTTCCGCCACACACACACAAACCGACCGTGCGCTTAGAGCATTTTCCTGCCCCCCCCGCTCCATCCATTTCAACCTCCCGCCGACAAACATAAGTCCGCATCTGGACGTGCAAAACGTTGCGGAAGGTGGAAGGAAAGGCGGAGAGGCGCATGACGTCTCGGGGGAAACCCGCGGTGCGGAGGATGCTGAGAAAGTGGGATTGCCGGCTATTCTTCCCGGCTTTGTGAGACCATCATGGTGTGCAACGGGGGCGGAAAGGGGACATCGCTCTGCACCCGCCGGATAGGCTTCCTCAAGAGGAGAGTTGCAAGATTTTGCATTCAAGAACTAGGACGGTTTCCCAACCCCAGGGCTCTTTAATTCTTGATTAAATTTGGAAATGAATTAAGAATGGCCATTTTGCTTCTTACCCCCCAAACGCCGTAGGGGTCCCTCAAACCCTCCCGAAAAATTGGATCCCGAAAAGCCTCTTTTATCGGCAACGGAGAGAAGCTGGCCATATATTTCCCTCTTCTTAACCCGACTCCCCTATTGTTATTTGGGGACTCACTAAGGGGCGAAGGAAAAAGCAATCTCAACCTGCGGCCCACGGGCCGGATGCAACACCATTTCATGCCCCACCACCACCACACCAGGAAGTGCCATGCGGTGGAGGAAGGGCAAACTGGCCGTCCGGCCCCGGAGCTGCCCGAGGGAGCGTGACCCAATGGCCCCCGGCTGGAAAAGGTTGAGAACGCTAGCTTTAGACCCACAGCATCTGGGGAAGTCCCAAATCCCTGGGCCGGGACAGAAACCGCAGCGCCCCGTAAACTGTGCGCCCATAAATCTCACCACCGCCCCTTCCCCTGAGTGAGGAGGGGACAGCCAAGGTGATGAATGGGTCTTTCAAAGGGCTGCCAGAGCGCCCCGGAGCAGATGGCGTGAGGAATGAATGGAGATCAGTGTTGTTAGGCAGACAAGGGCTGTGTGGGGTGGGAAGGTGGGGTGGGAAGGTGGGGTGGGGGGAGGATCTGGATTTCTCGGGGCTATTTGGGTGTGAGCAGAGAGCCTTTGTTTGGGAAACCGGTTTGCTCAACAAGGACCGCATTCAGACATCCCAGGGGCCGGCAGCGCTAGCAAGCGAGAAAGGGGTGGGTGGGGGGGCTGGAGGTCAAAATGATGTTTGGTGGAGGAGGGATCCGGCATGAAGAATTGGTGAATTGCCCCCCTGTGGGGCGTGTGCCCCACGGTGGGAACCACAGCTCTAAGTTCACCACTAGACAAAGTCAAACCCCTGCAACAGTCGTGTCATCTCCTCTCACTAAATAATAATTAACAACAACCTGATTAATTTACTTTGGTGTAATACATTGAGAAAATTATTATTTTTACACCTCCCCTCCACTCTTGCCCTCCCTACTTTCTGTTCACAACACCCCTGCGAGGTGGACCGGGCTGTAAGATTATGACTGCCATATGATCACAGTGGATTTTGCAGCCGAGCGAGGAATCGAACCCAGGACTCAAGCCCAACAATCCTACCGCTCTCCATACCCGCCTCTTGTTTACTGGCACATAAATGGCCCCTTGAAACCCAACCCTGCTGTGTACGAGTCGCCCTTGTTCAAAAAGCCAGTCGTATCTGAGGCTAGGGTTCAGTGCTCATCTCTGTTCACTGCCAAAGAGCCTGCACTGTCTGCGTCTACAGACATTTCTGTGGACATGTAGCAGGCATGACTAGACACCGTGGAGCGCCGTTACCTTTCCCACCCAAGTGGCATCTATTTCTCTACTTGCCATTCTTCTGCTAGGTTGGCAGGAGCTGGGGCATAGACAGGGGCCCACTCCGCCATGCAGGACTGGGGTCTCGTCAAGTTCAGCATCTTAGCCACCCCTTAAAAAGACCCCAAGTATCATCACGACAGCGCTCTTTTCATCTCCTTACCTCTCCAGCCACAAAAAACAGGAGCGGCGTTTCTTCATCTTTGGCTTTATATTTGGCAATTATTTTCTCCGCAATGGGCTGGATTAACTGCTTGGCTGCCTCCGATTCTCCGTCGTCATCCGAATCTGGGGATTAAAAAAAAAACCCCACCACAAAAAGGGGTTAATAAAATGGAGCCAAACAGGATTTATTTTCACCTGCAACCCTGTAAAATGCAAAACACCTTTGAAGGTAAACGCTTCCCCCACCTGTAGCAATTCTTTGCAGAGAGAAAATTAAAAATCCGAGGAGGCTTCAAGATTCTAGTCCTCAGTTTCTTTTAAATCCAAAGCTCTTTTCTGCTCCAAACATTGGTATTTACTGCAGGGGTTCCCAACCGTTTCAAGCCGGGTCACGGGTCACACTCTCTGTCAACTTCAAGGGCCATTTTACCCTGCCTGCATGATGGGGGGTGGCCATTTTGTCCCAACAGCTTCATAGGGGGTGGCCATTTTGTTTCCTGAATGCCCTTGGGAGGGGTGTGGGACCACATGAAATGGTGCCGACCCATGTTTTACTTCTGTTTCTGGGAGTGGCGAGGGCTGGGTGCATTGGCGTCAGTGGCCGGATCCGGCCCACAGGCTGTTGTTTAAAGACGCTAAAACAAAAGCCATAGAGTTTAAAATTGAAAAATAAACATCGGCATTTCAAGACACAACAATGTTTGGCCCCAAACGAATAACATCATCCGCTTACAGCTTATTGGGACCGCCTCAGTCAGGGGTGTCCAAACGACAGCCCAGGAGCTGGAGCCGGCCCCCGACGCCAATTCATCCGGCCCGCGAAGCCCTAGTCGCTCCTTGAAGCTGAAGTAAAACGCGCCATACGGTTTTACTTCCACTTCCAGGCGCGACGAGGGCTTCGTGGGCCGGATGAATTGGCATCGGGGGCCGAATTTGGCCCCTGGGCCGTAGTGACCCGTTCTTTGAACTATGTGACCGGCCCACGGCCTGAAAAGTTTGGGCACCTAAGTGCCTGCGTCTGCACAGCCACATCGTAAAGCAACCTTCTAAGGTTTCTTGAAGGGGACTTCGGTGGCTTTGTGGTTAAGACGCTGAACGTCACCACTGGAAGGTCGTCAGGTCAGCAGTTCGAGACCCGAGCACCGCATGACGGAGTGAGCTCCCGTCTCTGCCCCAGCTCCTGCCAACCTAGCCGTTCGAAAGCAAGAAAGAGCAAGTAGATAAATAGGTACCGCTTCGGTGGGGAGGTAACCTACGTTCCGTGCACTCATGACAACAGAAACGTTTGCAGATGCAGACAGCGTTGGCTCTTTGGCTATAAACAGGGATGAACACCGCGCCCTAGAGTCGGATACGACTGGCTCTCCAGCAAGGGACGACTTTCTTGAAAAGAGAGGTTGCAACAATTAAAGGGAGGGGGGAAAAAGATAAAATTAGATGGCACAAACCTTTTGAAATGATTTTTAATAGTCAAAGTTTCCCCAGAGAAATAGGCTTATTTGGGGGGAGGTTGTGGAGGATTAATTAGCAAGGAAAACCCCACGGATTTGATTTCCTGAATGATATTTCCCTGCTGGCGATTTGCCTAACGGGGAAGGGATGTTATTACACAGCAAAGATAACGCCCCCGTTGAGTCGTTTGTTGTCATTAGCCAATAGTCTCCTATTCATCATCCTCCACCGCCCGAGGTTGCGTGACAATCTCTATTCCCTCCTACCTCCGCTAGAAGGAAAATCTGCAGGAAGCCCCTCCCGGGAGTCATTTGCAGGAAACGAGGCTTGAATAATAATAATAATTTCATGCCAGAAATTATTCCCCACCAAAGTGGTCCCTATTTATCTACTTGCAATTTCTTGCTTTCGAACTGCTAGGTCTGCAGAGGCCAGGACGGAGGCAGGCACTCAATGTGCCATGCAGTACCCGGGTCTCGAACTGCTGACGTGCCGGCCTTCCAGCTAACAGGGTGTGTGTATGCACGCGTGCAAATAGCAAACTACATTCAAGCACAATGTAAATGCGAGAAACGGTCGAGGATATTTCTGAGCCATGCGCTCGAGGAATCAAAGGGTCGTTTTTAAAGCGCTTGGCGGATAAACGGCGTTTCCACAAAGGATCGGCTGCATTACGAGCGAGATAAAACGCAGAAGCAAACAAATTCATTGTGTGGGGCAGTTCGACATTCTGCCCCCACTTTCTGCGTGGCGTTGATTCTAACCTAGAGCCATCGGGGGGTCTCAGATGTCTTTGCCATCTAAAACACAGGGGTAGCCAGTCCCACACTCCAGGGGGTTGCGCACAATGGCAGTCCGGCACAGCTGGAACCCCTCATCAAGAGAGGCCAGAGAAAAACGCATCGGATGCCCGACAACCGCTCATCCGATTAAGCGACAACACCCCCTGGGGTGGGTGAAAGGGACAATGTTTCATCCCGGATTCAGTCTTTCCTTGACAAGAGCTCAATTCCTTTCCCTATGGAGCCTCGTAGCCACATGCATGGCCCCGCCATGTGCGAGAATCGGAGGCGAAGAGGCAGCTGTGGTGAAGGATTTCGGGCCCGTTCACATTGCGCAAGAAAGAAGCTGCTTTCTGCGGTTCTTTTCATGTAGCAGTGAGTTCCTCTGGCCACTGAGGGCGCTCAATGCTGCAAAACATGGCAACAAATTTAGCTTGCTCTTTTAATGAGAGGAAGGTTAGCATCCATCCAGGGAAGGCGTGTTAGTACAAAATCACCACTATCACCATCGTCGTCATCGTCATGATTTTACCGACTGACTAATTACAGACTTATCTGCGGGGATTCGTTCTGAGACCTACTATATAATTTTGTGTCAGAGATTACTCTGGGTTGAAGGGATTTTTAAGGGGACGCCCAAGTGAGGCTCCTTTCATGTGCCCAAGTGCAGCTCTCGGGTATCGAAACCTGACCTGCCTACTGTGGATACCTGGAACTGTGGATAACAGTGAACCTTATATTTAAACAGTGGCCAGCTCTGGAAATGCCTAATAGAAATACATATACAGTACCGGTGAACGGACTGCAGTGGCTCAAGTGGCTAAGAAGCTGACTGAGAAGCGGAAGGTCAGCAGTTCGATTCCCGAGTACTGCAGGACGGAAATGAGCTCCCGTCTTCGCCCCAGCTCCTGCCAACCTAGCAGTTCGAAAGCAAGAAATTGCAAGTAGATAAATATAGACCACTTCGGTGGTGGGAAGGTAACAGCGCTCCGTGCGCTCCGGTGTCTAGTCATGCCTGCCACATGACCACGGAAACGTCTGCAGAAGCAGACAGCGCTGGCTCTTCGGCTTAGAAACAGAGATGAGCACTGCACCCTAGAGTCGGATATGACTGGCTTTCGAGCAAGGAAAACCTTTACCTTAATGTATTTCAGGGATATTTTAATGGGATATTTTAGATCTGTGAGTAATGGAAACTACAGATCCTGAATCAGCAGATATGGGGTCCTGCACTATGAGGGCTAGAAACTTTCTCAAGGTACTTTTACCCATGCTTTACAGCTGTTGGGTCCTTATTGGGGGGATTCATGACCGCTTCCATTTGAATTTGGGGGGGGTTGTCATCAAGAAACGGGGTTCTTCTTCGTGGTCCCTGTGAAGCCACACTAATGGGTTTTCCTGCGCATGCGCAGTTCAGTTCTCCTTACCCACAAAAAGAACGAGGCAAGGCCCTTCATTGAGCTGCACAGCGTTGGACTCGGTCAGCTCCAGGACGGGTTTTGGGTGCCAAGGGAACTCTCGGCATTCGACGTCGTTCAGAACCTCCACGCGGCCTTGTCGTGTGATGATGTCTCCATTGGCGTCCAAGATGATGAGCGTCGGGATACCTGAGGTTTCAAACAAAACAACGGAGACAGATGAAGGAGAACAGAGTTACAACTCAAACTTTTTGGCTGTGGACATAACTTTCTCTTTGCTGTCGGTTAGAGGAGACAACGCCCGGCAGGAGGGCCTAGTGCCGCGATGGCGAACCTTGGCACCCCATGTGTTCTTGGACCTCAGTTCCCAGAAGCCCAAGTCTCTGTGAATTCACATGAATGGGTTTAATGGGCATTGTATTGTTCCTTTCTGCTCCCTCTCTTTCCCCCCAGCCCTCCCTCCCTCCTTCTCCCCCCTGGAAATCTCCTCCAGCCACCTCCAAAACTTGACCTTTGCTGGGAGACGGTCAGTCTGTGACCAGCCACCGGCGGTCTTCAGCTGTTGCCGAATCGGGTTTCTTGCAGCCAGGCCTGGCCGAAGGCGCTCTTTCTCCCTCTCTGCCAATTCCTCTCCCTATTTATCGACTTGCAATTCCTTGCTTCCGAACGGCTAGGTTGGCAGGAGCCGGGGCAGAAGCGGACGCTCACTCCCTTGTGCAGCACTCAGGTCGCGAAGGACTGACCTGCTGACCTTCCGGGCATCAAGTTCAGCGTCTTAACCAAGCCAGAGCTAAGTTTCTAGTCCTCAAGTCTCGTTAAAGGGAGATATAAAAATTGCACCCTATGGACTCAGACTGAACATGGGGACTGTACACGAACAAATCATGCTGTCTCTCATGGGCTTTGGCTCCTTTCCCAATGGCAAACACATTAGGAAAAGGGTGTATGTGTGTGGGAATCATTTATCCCTCTACTATGAATGGAAACACTCAGGCAGACCTAATTTATGTTCCGGGAGGTTGGTTGTATTCGCTCTAATTCTTGTCAATAATAATGCATCACACAAAAAATAAACATTGTCTGCTACTTGGTCTAATAATCCATGTGTCCTATACTGAATCAAGCGCACTGAATCGAAATCTGAAGTCCGATTCTGCCTGGGACGTCAGGATCTTAAATAAGCAAATCTTGCCCTCTTGGTTAAGTCCTTGCGTTGATCACGCGGGGTATATTGGCCACAAATGGAGCAAAAATTGTCTGGTTTATTAATACAGTTGCGCCTACTCATCTTTTGCTCAAAACAGACTCACTATGGCCTGGCTGTACTATCCAACAGGATGGTTTCGCACTAGAGACAAGCCCTTGGTCCATCTCGCCATATATACCTATTTCTGACGTCAGCTGACTGACTTGCCCAGACATGTCTGGCCCCTGCTGGAACATGCATGCCACCAGGGGACATGATTCAGGCCTAGTGGTAGCTGCAACTGTTATAATGTTCCCACGTAAAAATACACGTGTTCCCTTTTTCTTGTAGATAATTAAAAATAATACAATAGAATACACAAACCCCCCCAAAAATACAGAAATAATAAAATACAGGAAAAACAAGGGAAATTAAGTGGGAGAAAAGTGCTCATTTGGGCAGGGTCAAAAGTGGATTAAAAAAACAGAACTAGGAGGAGGAAAGGTTTTGATCAGGAGTTCCCAACTTAAGGCATGCAGTCCGGATCTGGCCCCCAGCGCCATTTCATGTGGCCCCCCACCCCAAGGACATTTGAGAAACAAAATGGCCACCCTTTGAAGCTGTTGGGACAAAATGGCCACCCCCATCGTGCAAGGCAGGGCAAATTAGCCGTCCAGCCCTCGAAGCTGACTGAGGGAACGTGACCCGCCCCCCCCCCCGGCTTGAAAAGGTTGGGAACCCCCTGGTTTAGATTTTGATCTACCTTGAATGCCGTAGAGCCGGTTGAGACGCGATCGCCGGGCTTCGTCGGTGTACGGGACGGCTAGCCAGGGCATTTCGCTGAAATACTGCTTGAACGACTCTTCCAATCTGGTAAAGAGGAGTGAAAAAGAAACCCGGGGTTTGCAGATCAACCAGGAACAAAGCCTAGAGTCTAAGACAAGGTCAACCGTAAACCGGATTTGCACTTTTGCCTCTGAATCAAAGCCGTTGGCAAAAAAGACCCGGCTTTTAAGATATTGGCAAAGTACCGTTTTATGGGTATGATGAGAGAGGCCTCATAATTATAAGCAAAATTATACCTCAAGGAACACCCTCTCTGGAAGATGCTTCCGTGGCCACGTGGCAGGCATGACTAGATACGGAACGATGCGACCTTTCCTGCCAAAGTGGTACCTATTTATCTACTTGCAATTTCCTTACTTTTAAACTGCTAGGTTGGTGGGAACTGAGACAGGCGATGAGTCGGCAGTCTGCCAACTTGGAGGCTAAGGAGGAGCGTTTTCTATTACCTGTCCGCGCTAACGAAGACGATCTCAAATTTCTGGCCGGCTTCCTTGATTTTCCGATAGGATTCCACCAAGACCCGGGTAAGACTTCTGCAGGGGGGACACTACCGGGGAGGGGTGGGTGGGGGAGAAAGAGGGAGAGAGATTAATATCTGAAATAGGCCTGCACGATTGGGGGGGGGTGTGTGTGGCCATTTTGTCCCAACAGCTTCAAAGGGGTGGCCACTTTGTTTCTCAAATGCCCTTGGAGTGTCACGTTAAATGGTGCCACAGGCCAGATCCGGCCCATGGGCCTTCGGCTGGGAACTCCTGCCATGAACGAAGTATTTGTAAGTAGGAATCAATATGAGCCGCACGGCGGACCAATAGGCTCCGAAGATCCTCTCCGTAAGCAATAAGATCAAAGTCTCCCTTGTTCGAAAGGCAGTCATATCTGACTGTAGGGTTCAGTGCTCATTTCTGTTTTACACCCCAAGAGCCAGCGCTGTCGTCTCCCTGGTCACATGGCAGGCCTGACAAAAAATTCTGGTGCGCTGAACATTGTCACCTTTCCTACCAAAGCGGTACCTATTTATCGACTTGCAATGTCTTGCAAGGTTGACAGGGCTCTGCAAGCAGAAGCCAAGGTGGCTGGAGAGCTTTTTGTCCCCTCCCGGCTGGAACGGCAGTTTCCTTTTATGCACAACTCCGGGGAAAAGCATTTCCAAAAATGGCCAAACAGATCCACATGCGCCTCTTCCTGACCCCAAAAGTGAAAAGGGATTTGAGACCCGAGTCTCAACACGGACTCACCCAGTGCGCAGAGAAGTAAACCCCAACGTGACACCCTTCGAGCACGCGGCTCTCCTGAGACTGCCCGTTATTTCGGAGGAGGTCTCCCGCCACCACTTCCTTGAACGGCTGCGGACCCCAAGGAAACTCCAGCCCTGGGACGGAGAGACAGACACAGACAGACAGACAGACAGACGGACGGAGGATGGAGCACCTCGTGAGAAACAGCCAGGTTTCATTTTAATCAAAACGTGGTTTTGCACCTCCTTCCCTACCATCACATCCACATTTTCTTTTCAGCTTTCTGCGCAATGCTAAAAGGCGCGGGAAAAACGAGTTTTCCATGCTTATTGGGGGATTTCTGGGATTCCTAAGCATTGAAGTCATGGCCGCTGAGATTCTGGACTTTGTATTCCGAGAAATGAACTGTTAGAATGGATTGGAAACAAAAAGAAACTGGAAGTGACTATGGAACTTAGGTAAAGGTTTCCCTTGCTCGAAAGCCAGTCGTATCCGACTCTAGGGTGCAGTGCTCATCTCTGTTTCAAAGCCGAAGAGCCCAGCGCTGTCTGTTTCTGCAGACGTTTCCGTGGTCATGTGGCAGGCATGACTAGACACCGGAGCGCACGGAACGCTGTTACCTGCCCACCAAAGTTATCTACTTGCAATTTCTTGCTTTCGAACTGCTAGGTTGGCAGGAGCTGGGACAAAGACGGGAGCTCATTCCGTCCTGCAGAACTATGGAATTTAACTAATTATAATTTCGTATTAGAAATTATTATGGATTGAAAGGATTATTTTTTTTTTTTGCAGGAGAAACTCTGCTCAGGGAACGCCCGAATGAGGCTCCTTTCCTGTCCCCAAGAGCTGGGACAGAGAGGGGCGCTCAATCCACCGTGCAGTACCCAGGTGTCAAACTACTGACTTGCCAGCCTTCCAGCTAACAAGGTGAGCTTCTTAACCCCTGAGTCACCCTAGCCCCTATTCTCTGTATTGGTATCAATTGAAGTTTTGGGATGTTTGTGGTTTTGAAAGAGCTGAGATGTTGACTGTGAGCAAGCGTTCCCATCTTTGCCAGAGGAGGAGAGACTGGGCTGACCGCTTCCGCCCTCCACACCCCCCCTCCCCCCAAAAAAAGATCAAGGGGTGTCAAGACGAGCCAAACTTACCGTCCGGGTCATCTCGGATGACCAGAAGACCGTTCCGGCACACAACTTTCCCCGTGACAGCATCTATAAATATCAGAGATGGGATGTTGGAGACGCGGAATTTGTTCCAGAGTTTCAACTGCAAAAAAGGGAAAGGAAAGAAGAAAGGGTGTCAAGAGACTGCAGAATGAGAAAACAAAATTATATATATTTATATATGAAAAATAAATACATATTCCAATTATTCGCTCCCTGGCTTGCTTGATTCCCCCAACCTTGGTTTGACAGAAGCCCCTTTCAAACATGCACGGAAAAGTCACGAGATCCATGCGTCTCCAGATTCCCAAAGGGAATTGTTTAAAAAATGATATTTCCGTGGTCTTTGGGATGTATTTGGCTCAGGGTTTAGCTGTAGTGTCCACTTAAAAAGGGGGATAAATCCTTCCCGTTTATCTGGCGTTGTGAGCTCCTGACCGGACGGAGGTTCAAGGTGGATCAGATTTCTAATGACCGATGCAGCATGAGCACATGAGTGCATAGGCGGATGGGGGAGAGGTCAGCTTTGGCCAGCCAAGCAACAAAATGATGAGTCAGGAAATTTAAGGCAAGGCAGGAAAACCCAAATTGCTCCGTCCACCCCGGGGGAACGACGCCCAGATCACGTCAAAACCAAATATTTAGGGGCTTCTGAGGTTTTGACTGATACATATATCCCCCCCCCCCCCCCCGCCTCCGAGAGATTCGTGTTCATGAAAGCCACAGAAAAGAAGAGAGACTGATTCACTAATCAAAGGTTCGGCCAGATGACGAAAGGAAGACAAATTTCCTAGACTTTACTGTGGTTTGAGACCAGGGGTGCCACAACTTTTCCGGTCGCAGGCCGGCCACGTGGCTCGGCGGGCCGGCCACGTGGTTCCTCCCACCAGAAACGGAAGTAAAACGCGCCTTGTCATGTTTTTGCAACAGGATGAGATAGATTTCAAGCTGTCGTTTTCTCTGCTTAATGGCCTGTGGGCCAGGGCCGGCCCCCAACACCAATCCATCCGGCCCACGCCACTCTCAGAAGTGGAAGTAAAATGCACCCGTGCTTCCAGGAGCGATGAGGGCCAGATGAACCTGTTTAGTGGTCCCTATTTATCTACTTGCTTACGAACTGCTACGTTGGCAAGAGCTGGGATAGAAGTGGAAGCCCAGGAATCGAACTCCAACCCTCCAGTCAGCAAGTTCAGCATCTTAACTACTTGAGCCACCGCAGTCCCCCTCTGGTATAAAAGGAGAGTTCAAAAATGCAGCCAACTGGGTCAAATCAAGACGAGCAAAACCATTCTGGCAGTTTCCGCCGCCATCAGGAGCAGGGTTTTTGTAATGTTAATGTCTCTCAATGGCCAGTTTAAATCTAAGTTGAAATATACTCCATTTATCGCAAAAAGGAGTATATATTTTCCAAATGGGTTGATTGGACCTGAACAGAAAAGTCTGGTTTTCTTTCCAGATAACCACCATCAACCATGCGAATCAAATATCTCCATTTTGACTCTGTAAGCTATGGCTCCATTATAAACCAGGCATTCAGGGGTGAACATGAATGGGAAGTCGTGATGGGAAGTTGCTAAATCATTGAGGCTTCTTCTTTCTTCATTTATTGGAGCATTTTCAGATTAGAAATGTGTCGCTGCTTTAGCTTTTAAAAAATAAGTATTCAGCCCACGTACCGAAGGGGAAAACAGGCCAAGGAACCGGGAAATTAAAATGCAAAGTGAGAGAGCGCAACGCTTCGCCAACGACTGGAATTAAAATTAAAGGTACCTGGGAAATACGGAGTGGTATTCTCTAATAAACTCCTTTAAATCCTTATTTTTAAATAGGAGAAAGCAGAATCAACCACGTTACAATGGCCCCTTCTTTTACAGCTTTAAACAAAAATGATCCCAGGCGTACGTGCAAAATGGTTCTTTTCGACTGTCCTACAAAAGCATTAGCAGCAAAAAATAAAAAATAAAATGAAAAATAAAATAAAAATAAAATCATCTTCAGGGTAAACACAGCACTCTTTGTTGCATCTAAAACTGGGAAGCTGGCAAGTTTGCAACGATCACAGGGGAGCAACCGCAACACATTCAGAGTTGCAAATACAGTAAAACCTCGGGTTACGACGGAGGTCCGTTCCAACCTGATTTTTTTTAAAACTTGAACATCCCTAGGTTTTTACGCATTGAAATTTTTTTAAAAAAATTGTCCTGAATTGATCGTTGTAAACCAGAAAAAAATACATTAAAAATGCATAAACCGGGACGGTATTTCCGTAGGATTTGTAAACCGCAGCAAACTTAAACCCAGGCGGTCGTAACCCGGGGGTTTTACTGTAAAGATTTTGGGTTCCTGATTCTACGGCGCAGAGGAAGAACCGGTCGGGGCAAATCCCCCTTTTGGGATCGCCGGCTTTGGGAAACCAGATCCCATGGAAATTCGGGTAATAAGAGATTCAATGGTGAGTTGGTGGGGGGTCCGTCCCCCCCCAAAAAAAAACCTTTGTCTCTTGGGTTGCTAAGCAATGGAGAAACAATTTACACGGAGCCAAACATTCCTCGTTTGGCAGCCTGGAAACGGCTTTGCGGGTGCGCTTTCCACTGTTTTAAAGAGATGGGAAGATAAGAGAAATGCTAGATAGGACGTATTCAACTCCACATGCCAAAGTCTCCCGTCAGCCTGCTACGAAGCAACTTGGCAACCGATAGCGGTCACCATTTCAGATTTCCGGTCGCGGTGTCTGAAGGTCTGGAAAGTAGGCCATAAAGACTAGCTCAGTCCAGTATTGTATTCACATTTGTTTTCAGGAAATCCACAAGTAAATCTGTAAGACTGAATTGTCCTGTGCGAAAATCAAGACAACTATTGATAATCCATAAACGTGTATTATTATTATTATCATCATCATCAAATTCGTACATGGTCCACCGAATGTTGGGAATGGCTTGGGTCTTGGTTTTTAACGGCTCGTAAGACGGCCACAGAGTCGTCTCGTTACCTGATGGGTGGGATATAAATGTGATTTAATTAATTAATTAAGATAGGTGGTGAGGTAGTAATGCTACTCTCTGCAGCTGTTCGGTTGTAATCTGATCAATGCCAATCCCGTTCTGATGTTGTTTTGGAATCCTTTTGGGGTTGCTCCTGACGGTCCTATCAATGTTGGCATCCCTGTGGCTCTTATTCCCAGAGATACCGTTCTTCAGTTCTCAAATCCCGATTATCTCACGATCTTTTCCATCTCTTTCTCTTCTGCTGTACCGTCTCCTAGGATGGCCGCATCAATCAACCTAACCCAAAAAAATTTCCCAACCATAGAAATGTCAGGAACAGTGTTTGAGCTTCATATCAGTTTGGATCTTAATGTCCCACATGATCTTAACCTTCTTATCATCACCATCATCATCATCATGCACTCTCTGGGCAGTTAACAAGATACTGTAATTATGTAAACTACAGCTTTCTAACAAGCTGGGTACGCATTTTACCATCTCCCGAAGGAACGGCGGTCTGAGCCAACCCATCCCGCTTTGAAGTTGGCAGCGGTGACTACAAATCCCACCATGCGCTGCATAAACAGGACGTCGTATTACAAGTCTTTTGTCTCCCACCATTCAGCTGCAACAGACGAGGGGGGAAATAAAAATATTCTATTATCAGATTCTGGGGGGCGGTTAAACAGGGAAAATTTACCCTTGCTTGCGTGAATCATCATTTTGGGAAGATGTAACGGCCAACACGCCAAGTATGGTCTCCCCGGGACTCTTTCTAAATTTTTTCAAATCACGATTTGATTTTTTTTAAAAAATACATTTGGAAATTAACTCCTACCACGCCCCTCCTTAAGACAGTCCGGACTGCATTCCGGCGTTACGCTATTTCTCAAGGGCACGGCTCATAAGCAAACAATTATTGCTTTGCAAACCAAATTCAGAAGCGTGGAGAGCGAGAGAACGAGAAAATTAAGCCAGGAAGACAAAAAGCCTTCTCAAAGGCAACCAGGAAGCAAAAGACGCCGAGTGTTTTATTTAATGGACATAACAAAATAGCCGCTGGTAATTGGCAACGCCGCCCATTGTAAGTGGCTCCTTACAACCGCCCTATTGCTTCTGGATGAATAACATTTTTAAAAGAAAATAAGAAAACCTTTTTGCGGTTAAACGGATGTCTCCGGAACATTCTACAGGCTCCATTGTGGTACCTACCAAAGAACATTACAACACTTGACGGTATTTACGCATGACGATAAAATACATTAACACTCCCCATAGACCAACTTGGACCAGGTTATGTAAAATACCTGACCCTCCCCATATAAGACTCTCCAGTTTTAGAAGGAAGGAGACCCTTCGTTTGGGCCTTGCCCCATTGAGTCAGATCGGGTGGTGGTGAACGATGGGGTCCGCTTGGTGGTGGCTCCCAAGCTTTGGACCCAATCTTCAGAGATCACCACTGCCACCTCTGGCTGAATGGTGTAATAGCATCCCCAATGGGCCTAATGTCACCCAGTCGGTTATCTGTTCAATAGCTCAGGCTGGGGAAGCCCAGAACGGATGGCGGTGAATACATTTCTAGGGTAGGAGCCATTGTTTCTGGCCTTCCTCCAACAGCTGGAGGGTGTGTGTGTGTGTGTGAGTGTGCGACACAATTCCTAGGACTCAACACAAGTTGGAATGCTTTGAAAAGAATGGCTCCTTCGGCCACAACACAGGCCTCGCTCTGTTTTGTCCAAAGGTCTCCTCAAGTCCCGCCTGACTCAACAGAGTCAAAACCCATCGCCAGCTCCGGCGCTACACCACGGTCGATCTCCCAAACCATAATTGAGGGTTCGAATCCGGGCTGTGGAGGGCCGACGGTTGGCGTTGGTAAACAAAGGAGAACAAAGAATTCCAACTAGCAAGGGAAATTATTTTCTTTCCTCTCCCTTTGAAAAACTCTAACAAAGCAAAAAAAAACTTTGATGAATCGTAGACGCACATTAAAATATTGCTCATTATTAGTGTTTTTGGAAAAATAAAACTCAATTTGGTTTTTTCCCCAGCCTTCCCTCCTGCTTCGTAATAAACAAACAATTACAGCTTGGAAAAACCTCTGAAGATCTTTGCATGGTTGGAAAGGAGGAGGAAGGGATCTTGGGACTCCCGTTTGCAGGCTTTGAAATCCACTCTTTCCCCCCTTTGCCTCTGTTCTGCCAGAAGAAGAAGAGACCTGTGTAGGCTTCAAGTGGCGCCTCTTAGTTGGCCAGATTTCTGGCCAGATTTCTGGAGCAAGGGAACGGTGCTAAGGGGGGGGGGGGGAGAAGGATATCGTATTTGCCCTGCGTGAAGAAGCAAGACGGGCGTCTCAGCGAGGCTTTTAATTACACAGAAACTGTATTGCCTTTATTCCTGGAGTTTTAACGGAGCTTCGTTGCATTTCTAACCATCCCACTTTTCTCCACTGATGCGCTCATCTTTTCTATTACAGAAAAGGAAGCGATTGGTGGCACCACAAATACACACACACACACACACACACACACACACACACACACACACACACACACACACACACACACGTTTCTTATGCTATAAGCCAGGGGTTGCCCAACCTTTTCAAGCCAGGGGAGCGGCTCACACTCTCTCAGTCAGCTTTGAGGGCCGGACGGCCATTTTGCCCTGCCTGCATGATGGGGGCAGCCATTTTGTCCCAACAGTTTCAAAAGAGAGGGCCATTATGTTTCTTGAATGCCCTTGAAGGGGTGGGGGGCACATGAAATGGCACCACAGGCCAGATCCAGCCCATGGGCCATAGGTTGGGAAGCCCTTGCTATAAGCCAAAACTGCAAAATAAGTGCGGGAGGCCAACCGGGGTCTGTGTGTGTGTGACTTTTACTAGAGGAAGGCATTGTTCACATGCTCAGAGGCACTTGTGTTCCCCCCCTCCTCTGATACTGAAATTAGAAAGGGAAATGCAATCCCATCATCCTCTTAATTTTAGGCTGCAGATTAGCATAATAATAATAATAATAATAATAATAATAATAATAATAATAATAATAATAATAATAATAATAATAATAATAATAATAATAATAATAATAATAATAGGCACATAGCTTCAAACACAGCACCTGGAAAGAAAGAAAGAAATAAATAAAAGAGGATAGAGAGAGAAAGCAGAAAAGAAAAAGAGAAAACACGAAGAAAAGAAAGAGAGCAAGAAAAAAAAGAGAAAGCACGAAGAAAAGAAAGAAAGAGAGAGAAGAGAAAGCAGGAAAGAAAAAGAGAAAGCACGAAGAAAAGAGAGAGCAAGAAAGAAAAAGAGAAAGCACGAAGAAACAATAAAGAAGAGAGAAAGAGAAAGCAGGACAGAAAAAGAGAAATCGCGAAGAAAAGAAAGAGAGCAAGAAAGAAAAAGAGAAAGCACAAAGAAAAGAAAGAGAGAGAAGAGAAAGCAGGAAAGAAAAAGAGAGAAGAGAAAGCAGGAAAGAAAAAGAGAAATCGCGAAGAAACGAGAAAGAAAGAGAGAGAGAGAGAGAAGAAAAAGCAGGAAAGAAAGAGCATGCGCATACAGAGAAAGAAACCAAAATATTTTCCCTGAGACACAGAAATGGATTCAAGTCACAATCACAATCGTGACAGATGCACGCGGGAAGTAAACAACGACACAAGGTTAACACACACACACCCCACAACCAATGCCCTTGGCAAAGTCTTCCAATCCCCGCGTGTGTAAATGCACTTCGCTCGTCGCTTTCTTGTGACTTTTGTTTGGACGAGCAGCCAGACTTTGCCAGGAAAAATCCATCTTATTTGTCATAACAAACCCAAAGTAAACAGAGGGGAAAAGAGGCATTTTTCCAGTTAAACAAGAACGCCGTGCCAAGTCAAGAGGGTGGTTTCTCCCTTGCCAACTGCCCCCCCCCCATGGGGGGAAGAAGAGGCAATCTGGGGTATGGGGTTCATCCCGGGGGGTTCACCCCCAGGATGCAGAAACCCACCGCGGCCCAATTTCCCAGGGGTTCTTGCGCCACCTGCCACTAAGATGGCAAAACCCTGGTCAGGGTCACCCGTATGACGGTGGGCAATTTGCCTCCTGGCCCCCTCTGGCCCACAGGGGAGGGCCCCAGGTTTGGCCGCCGGCCCAGAACCCTCCAAGCCAGACCGCAGGGAACTCAAAGGCAGGCCGGGAGATGAAAAAAAGCTTTTCCCGATGCATTTGCTCGCAGGGACGGTTTTCGGCATTGGATCAAAAGCGGCCGTGGAAAATCCGACTTAGCAGTTGCAGAAAGGCCTTTGGAAAACAACAGCTGGACAAAAAAAGTTTCTAGTCCTCGTGTTTTTAAAAGCAGTTTTAAAACTTTGTTCCAAACTTTGCAAGCACAATTACTTTGAGCTGCTACTAGTCTTGGAATTTGTCAAAAAATATTTGTTGTTTGCTGCTTTTTCAACCATCACAAAACAGCCACTGTCGACTTAACCGGAAAACAGTCTCTCAATGATTCACAACAACAATGTTGTTTCCTTCGCTCAGTAACACAAAAGCATGCGGCATAAATAATTATCCCTCCTCTTATAATGAAGGCAGCACCAGGAAAGGAACATTATTCCACCAAAAGAATAAGGTATTAAGCTATGAGAATAATATCGTCATGAGATAATCAGGATTTGAGAACTGATATAACGTTCCTCTGCTGTTGGGCAAAAAGAAATTAATCGCAGGTAACTCACTATTGCCACGAGATCCCTTCCACGCTTGGAAATGGCAAAATTTCCACGTGACG
The DNA here is from genome assembly GCA_035047345.1 of Bradypodion ventrale. Taxonomy (NCBI): domain Eukaryota; kingdom Metazoa; phylum Chordata; class Lepidosauria; order Squamata; family Chamaeleonidae; genus Bradypodion; species Bradypodion ventrale. The sequence continues at coordinate 12,957,006 of JAWDJE010000012.1, forward strand.
GTTAAATAACACCAGGCTTCTGGGTTTGTACAACGCCGCTAATGCAGGGACACTCCAGATGTTCAACTTGGCAACATCTGCCACCAAAAATGCTCAACTAGACCTTTTTCTCTTGATCCATCCAAAGCACCTCTTCACCCATTCCTTATCATTTTCCTAGTTGCCTGGGAAGTAACCACTGATCACCACAGGCCCACGATGGTGAACATTGGCACTCCAGGTGTTCTTGGACTTCGAGTCCCACAAGCCCAAGTCTCTGGGAATCCACACACATGGGTTTACTGCACAGTAAACCCATTCGTGTGCATTCAGAGAGACTTGGGATTCTGAGAATTGGAAGTCCAAGAATATGCGCAGTAAACCCATTCATGTGGATTCACAGACTTGGGCTTCTGGGAAACTGAAGTCCACGAATACGCACAGTAATCCCATTCGTGTGGATTTACAGAGACTTGGGCTTCTGGGAACTGAAGTCCAAGAACACCTGGAGTGCTAAGGCTCATCACGGCTGCCATAGATGAACACCTGTGCCCAAAGTTGTATGAACCGACCCCAAATCCCTGGACTTGATCCTGATCCTGATCCAGGAGAGAAAAGGCCTTCTCTGCTCCACCCCACCCCAAAATTACCTACCCTTCGAAAGAGATATACATAATTAAGACCGTGCATCTTCTCTTCCGGATTCAAAGGCATTCTTGCCCAGTTCGATGATCTGAGCATAGAGTAAACCAGGGCGGCAGTTTGGAGTCAACACCTGGATTGAACGCTTCCAGACCCGGTCTGGCATTCTGGATCCTGGCCAATTTCCCCTCGCTCGTATTTAAAATAAAATTTTAAAAAAACCTTCTCCCAAACCCTGTTTTGTTAATACAACTCATTTTAAAAAGTGGACGAGTCGTTCACACCTCTGGCCTCGAGAACTTTATGAAAAAGGCCGTGCAAATTCACTATATATAAAAATCCCGTTCCATTGTTCAACCCTCTTTAAAGTCACGTGGTTAAGCGGGCCGGACACGGGGTGCCTCCCACTGGAGGCGGAAGTAAAACGCACCTTGCAATCTGTTTTGCAACAGGATGAGACAGATTTTAAGCTGCCATTTTCTCTGCTTAAACCAAGGGTGTCCAAACTCCAGTCCATGGGCTGGATCCGGCCCCTGACACCAATTCATCCGGCCCACGCCACCCTCGTCGCTCCTGGAAGTGGAAGCAAAACACGCCCATACATGTTTTGCTTCCACTTCCGGGAGCGACAAGGGTGGTGTGGGCCGGATGAATTGGTGTCGGGGGCCGGATCCAGCCCACGGGTTGAAGTTTGGGCACTGCTGGTGTAGATTTTAGAGAGAATAAAACCTACGATTCAGTTAATTAAGAAATGGAGGATGTTATTTCCCCGCAAACGAGAGGGTAATCAGAGAGGGCGTCTCTTCCAAATCCTTCCCATCTGTTCTTATATGGAGAGGATGATGATGTCTCCAGACAAATCCTCCTAAACAGAAAAGGAAATCTGCAACCGTTGGATCGCCATAGGCGAAGCGCGGCTGATTATGGTTTACAGGCTAGGTAGGATGATGCCTCGAATGTCACATCGACAGTATTCCATCTTGACATGCCTTCTTTGCAACACTCAAACATTCCCAGTTCCAGCGATGGGAAACTCGGTCGTCATTCTGGACGGGGAAAAATAATACCGTCATAAATAAAACCTAAGGAAAGTTTCTAGTCCTCATGAAGACACCCGACGTTTCTAGTCATCTTGAGACCACCAAATATGTTTCCCACCCCCCAAAAAAAAAATGCAAGTAAAGAGAGGTGGGGGGAAAGTGTAAGCCTGTTCAGATTCACAGCAAAAGAAGTCCCACTGCATTCAATGGGCCTGCTCACAAGGCCCAGGTCACCAGCAGGTATGGACAAACCACAGCGGGACAATTTAAGTTTTGAAAGAGAGCCAAAATAATGTCCCCACTCCCCCCCCCCCCCCCGTCCCCCAAGATCTAAACAACTCCAAATTAAAAACAGAACTGTTTATTTATTCATTTTAAAAAAAACAGAATCAATTTACATAGCTTGGCTTGAATCCAACAACCAGTCCGAAAACAGAGGCAAGACTGGTTGACTCGATGATCGAAACCAGTTCTGACTCGCCAATTGACCAACAACTCTGTCATCCTACTTTTAATTGCAACTGAGCTGTTGGATTTAGGCTATCTATCCATTGATCCCTCTTTATTTTCTTCCTTCCTTCCCATCCATCCATCTTTATTCCTTCCTTCTTATGTATCTATCCATCCATCTTCCTTCCTATCTATCTATCTTTATTCCTTCCTTCCTTCTTTCCTATCTATCCATATTTCTTCCTTCTTCTCTATCCATCGATCTTTATTCCTTCCTTCTTATGTATCTATCCATCCATCTTCCTTCCTATCTATCTATCTTTATTCCTTCCTTCCTTCTTTCCTATCTATCCATCTCTATTCCTTCCTATCTATCCATATTTCTTCCTTCTTCTCTATCCATCGATCTTTATTCTTTCCTTCCTTCCTTCCCATCCACCCATCTTTATTTCTTCCTTACAATCTATCCATCCATCCATCCATCCATCCTCCTTCCTTCTTATCTATCCATCCATCTTTATTCCTTCCTTACAATCTATCATCCATATTCCTTCCTATCTATCCATCCATCCATCTTCCTTCCTATCTATCCATCCATCTTTATTCTTTCCTCCCTTCCTTCCCATCCACCCATCTTTATTCTTTCCTTACAATCTATCCATCCATCCATCCATCCATCTTCCTTCCTTCTTATCTATCCATCCATCTATTTTTTCATCCCTTCCTTCCCATCCACCCATCTTTATTCCTTCCTTACAATCTATCCATCCATCTTCCTTCCTTCTTATCTATCCATCCATCTCTATTTTTTCATTCCTTCCTTCCCAGCCTCCCATCTTTATTCCTTCCTTACAATCTATCTATCCATCCATCCATCTTCCTTCCTTCTTATCTATCCACCCATCTTTATTCTTTCCTCCCTTCCTTCCCATCCATCCATCTTTATTACTTCATTGCTATCTATCCATCCATCTTCCTTCTTATCTATCCATCCATCTCTATTTTTTCCTTCCCATCCACCCATCTTTATTCCTTCCTTAAAATCTATCCATCCATCCATCTTCCTTCTTTCCTATCTATCCATCCATCTTTATTCTTTCCTCCCTTCCTTCCCAACCATCCCTCTTTATTCCTTCATTGCTATCTATCCATCCATATTCCTTCTTTCCTATCCATCCATCTTTATTCCTCCCTTACAATCTATCCATCCATATCCCTTCCTTCCTATCTATCCATCTTTATTCTTTCCTTCCTTCCTTCCTATCTATTACAGATCCCTACCTGGGATATTCTCCCACGAAGGGCGTTGAGTTGGCCGGATTTACCGCAAGTAAGTTCCTAGCGGAGGAAAGGAGCCGCCGGGCGCCCGGATAAGTCCCCCCCCTTTCCAGACTTTCCCTGTGCATGTGAGCAAGAGGGCAAATGGAAAAGCCCCGTTTATTACATTTATGCTGCCATATTATATTCTTATAAACACAACTAATGAACATTGATTTAATTACATGCATATTCATCCTTCCGGCTGGGGCAAATTATTTTTTTATGGCCAGAAATCTGAATAATTCTGGATCCCCCCTGGTCTGGTCGTTCTTGGTTACAGCGATCGATGCGCCGAGGGTGGGGCCATTTATGATTTCCCTCTTTCTTAAACTAGAACCAGCTGTTTTTGCCATGTGCCAAAGCTGAGATTTCAAAAAATAAAATAAGATATGTATTCTAAGGGTGCCAGTAGGCAAACAGCAAGGGGGGGGGGAAGAAATCTAATTTAAATGAGCTGAAAACTAAAGTGGATTCCAGAATTTGAATCTCCAAAATTGGGAGGATCCACACGGCTGGGAAGTGACAGACCTTGTTCGGTTCACGAGGGAGTTCACCATCGCAGGTGTACCAATGTGGGCGCAAAAATGTATCTTTCCCCCTCTGGCCCAATAGGATTTTCAGTACATTTCACAGGCGCCATCAGAACACGCTTGGGTGGGTGGGTTGCCTGTTTCTACCCAGAGGAGGCAAACAATCATCCTTTGGGCATTTTGTTTATCAAATGCTCTTGGAGGGGGTGGCCCCCCTGCATGAAATGGTGATGCAGGCCAGATCCGGCCCACCGGGCCTTAGGTTGGGAACCCCCTGTTTTAAGTGCACTTTTCTAAATGTACCACTTCTTTTGCCTGCCTGAAACAGAACCACTGACAAAGACGTCAAAACATTTCTTCCCCCTCCATTTCCTCTCCGGCGTGGCCTGTCGAGAAGCGGAGGGAGGGAAAGACATAATAATAATAATAATAATAATAATAATAATAATAATAATAATAATAATAATAATAATAATAATAATAATAATAATAATAATAGGAAATCCCACACAGAGCCCAACGGCCCTGCTTTGACTGAGCCAGGGAACGCAGAATTCAATTAAATTGAATAATACATCCAAATGTGTTCCTTCCATTTCCTCGGGAAATACTTTACCGGCCACGCCGCATGCGCCGGGGTTTATTCCATACAATCAGCAACGCCTGAGGAGCGCAACAGAAAACATTTCAGCTTTTCCGTACATTATTTCTCTTCTGCAGAGACGGCAGTGACAATAACAATATGTTGCTTAAATTAGCTTCCGGAAGGAAATAAAAGCCTATCTATCTAGGGGACTACAGTGGCTCAAGTGGTTAAGATGCTGAACGCGACAACTCAATTCCTGAGTACTGCACGATAGTGTGCGCCTGTCTCTGTCCCAGCTCTTGTCAACCTAGCAGTTTGAAAGCAAGAGATTGCAAGTAGATAAATAGGGACCACTTCGGTGGGAAAGGTAACAGCATTCCGTGCACTCCGGTGTCTAGGCGTGCCTGCCACATATCCACGGAAACATCTGCAGAATCAGACAGCACTGGCTCTTCGGCTTTGAAACAAGAGATGAGCACTGAACCCCAGAGTCGGATATGACTGGCTTTCAAGCAAGGGCAACCTTTATCTATCTAGCCATCCATCCATCCATCCAAATTGGCAGCCTCCCACTCTCAGAACTTGGTAGTGTTAAATGTCTGGACTACAAACTCCATCAGGCCCATCATGCTTTACTAGCATGGCTAGGTTGGTCGGTCATTTATTTATTTAAGGCAAGGGTTCCCAACCTTTTCAAGCCGGGGGCCGGGTCGCGCTCTCTCATTCAGCTTCAAGGGCCGGATGGCCTAAAGGATGGGGGCTGCAGCCATTTTGGCCCAACAGCTTCAAATGGGCAGCCATTTTGTTTCTCAAATGCCACATGGAATGGCACTGTGGGCCGCTGGACCCCACCCCACCTACCTCCGCGATAACCCATAGGAGGTTGTGCCCAACACCTGGACAGACCTTCTCAATCTCCCCCGCTTTGCTCTAACCACTAAGCATGCGCTCGGAGCACATCGAGCTCCTTCCCAAGAGGGTGTCGCATCTTTCCACAGGGTCTTAAGCCTCAATAACAGATCTTGTTCCAGCTAATCCATCCATTTGCCATTGGCCTAAAAAGGGATGCCGTGGGAATAATCAATGTATTATGTCTGGCCACACTTAAGTCGTCTTCCTAAAGATAAAGGTTTCCCCCGCTCGAAAGCCAGTCGTATCCGACTGTAGGGTGCAGTGCTCATCTCCGTTTCAAAGCCCAAGAGCCAGCATTGTCTGCTTCTGCAGACGTTTCCGTGGTCATGTGGCAGGCATGACTAGAGCGCGCGGAATGCTGTTTACCTTCCCACCGAAGTGGTCCCTATTTATCTACTTGCAATGTCTTGCTTTCGAACTGCTCGGTTGTGATGTGACGTGATTCAAGGTTTGGCTTCACAACACAACACAAACGTTTCTAAAATAGGATCCATGCTCGTATCGCATCTATTCTCATCCTCTAAATATATGTTGCTTTTTTGCTTCAAAGGACCCCTAGAACTGTGATGGCGAACCTTGGCACTCCAGATGTACTTGGGCTTCAATTCCCAGAATCCCAAGCACCCTGTGAATCCACACAAAGGGGTTTACTGCGATTCATGCAGCCCGCTCCCAGAAGCGGAACGCGCCCGTACGGTTAAGGCTCTTCCGGGTTAACCCTTTCCTCCGTACGGGCACGTTTTACTTCCGCTTCCGGGAGCGGCGCAGGCCGGATGAATCGCAGTAAACCCATTGGTGTGGATTCACAGGGGGCTTGAGCTTCTGGGAATTGAAGTCCAAGAACATCTGGAGCGCCAAGGTTCGCCATCAGGTCTAGAAACTTAAGATTTTTCTAAAAAGCTTCATTAATTTAAACCCTGAACAAGGCTAGACAATAAGGCGGTCATTTTTTTTAGAAATAGCTTAAGGGAGGGGAATCTCCCTCTTTTTTCTCTTTACAGAAACTCATCTTTTTGCCAAATAATAAAACCAATTAAAGATTCATTTAATTGGGCAAGAAAGACAATTTGCAACAACGAGGCAAAGCTGAAAGCAATTTTTTTTACCCAATAAGGCAAGAGAGGTTTTATTGGGAAGCTCAAATCCGCCAAGGACGGGACCTGAAAAACCTGGCATTTATTTATATATATATATATATATATATATATATATATATATATATATATATATATATATATATATATATATATATATATATATATATATATATATATATATATATATATATATATATATATATATATATATATATATATATATATATATATATATATATATATAAAAATAATCACCAGCTACGCAGGTGGTTTTTGTCCGAAGTTTCAGCAGCCGGAAAGCTCTGCCGAGCAGAGGAAGAGACACCCAGAGAGACGCTGTCTTCATGTCCAAAAATCACCCATAACTACCCTTCTAAAATGCTTTGCATTACAAATCCCATCATCCACCAATCATGCGAAGCACCTCCATGCCAGGAGGGCGGGTTATGCCTTCCTATCTTTCACGGCGGAGAAGCTCAGTGGGTGGAGATGGATTTTAGAGCATCAATGCAAAGACACAACATCCACCTTCCTTTTCCGGAACAGGGCCAAAAATGACCACAAAGCCCATCAGGCGAACCCAGAGAGCTGCCACCGAGGGATAATCCAGCCCCTACTCACAAATCCTGGAGAGAAATCTGATTTTCTCGCCTAACTCAGACATCTTTGCTGGTGGGACCAGATGAGGGCAACGGGAAAATTGAAAGTATTGAACATCAATGTGAACGATTCTACCGCTTAGCACATTTGTTGCTGTGTTCCCACATCTCCAACTCTTGTTCTGCGACGCTGAGGTCTAGAAACTTGCTTTCTGGCAAGGCGAGGAGAGAGGTTTAACTGAGAAACGCAAGATTTTTAACCAAACACCCAACAGGCAGGGATGGGGACAATGAGCCCTCGGTTGCGCAGGCGCCACCGAGGCATCTGGTATCCATTGGCCTGCCTGGAATCGGGAAGGGGTTTCAACTCAGGAGGACAAAAAAAAAAAAATCTGCTTTAAAGCAGATTAAAACCACACTCTGGCTTCTCCGCACGATGTTTAGAAAGGGAGAATGCAAAACATAACCGCCATGTGAAATTCTATGTGCTCAGTGGCATCGATGCAGCAAACTAACAGGGCCGTCATGCAAGGAAAGAATTCACAAAATCTAGACAGCAACGCCCTGCCTTGGGTGGATTGAAGGCCACAGAAACAGATCCCATCTTTTTTTAAAAAAATGCTTACCAAAGATTGGCAGCGGAAGATTTAAACATCCTCGTGACCATGACCGACACCGCAAGCGATGTGGCTGCGGCGGTTTTTGTTTAACAAGACGCCCTCCGCTTACACAGCAGAAAAGAGGGACGCTATTTTGGTCTGTAACCTGCCCGGCAAGCCTGCTCGAAGCAGTGGGTTCCCCTAAACAGGTGATGTGATTCAAGGTTTGGCTTCACAATTTCGATGCGCTCTGGATGCGCCAGGAATGAGTCACCCGGCCATATATTTCACCCTCTTCCAATGTCACACGAAGCCACAGTAGGGCGTTTTATGAAACAGCCTTTTCTGATGGCCGACCACCAACAACCAAACATCTGCACAAAGCAACCGGCTGGCGCATCATTTTCCAGCCAGATGTGGGAGGAGGCTAACCATGGTCTCCTTCCTTTCAGGAATGGGAGGACGCTAGCCTAGCAAGAAAGAAAAACCCAAAAGGAGGAATTTTGCAATAATAATAATAATAATAATAATAATAATAATAATAATAATAATAATAATAATAATAATAATAATAATAATAATAAATCCACCCACCCACCTTGGCAAACTGTTTAGAAACCGGGAAAAGACATTTATTAGTTCAAGATCAAGCATATGTTCAAAACCATAAAGCTACATGGGGAGCTGGTGCTTTTCCAAACGCCTGATTTATTCATTCATTCTGTTTCAGTGAGTCTCCAATCGCTCTCCTTGTGAACACCAAGGTCCTAAAACAGTGATGGCGAACCTTGGCACTCCAGATGTTCTTGGGCTTCAACACCCACAAGCCCTGATCAGCAGGTGTGCTGACTTGGGCTTCTGGGAATTGAAGTCCAAGAATATCTGGAGTGCATCATGGTCCTAGAAACGTGGTGGCAAACCTTGGCACTCCAGATGTTCTTGGACTTCAATTCCCAGAAGCCCAAGCCCCCCGTGAATCCACATGAATGGGTTTACTGCGATTCATCCAGCCTGCAATGCCCTCATCGCTCCCGGAAGCGGAAGAAAAACGCGCCTGGACAGTTAAGGCTTTTCCGGTTTAACCCTTCCTCCGTACGGACGCGTTTTACTTCCGCTTCCGGGAGCGACGCGGGCCGGATGAATCACAGTAAACCCATTCGTGTGGATTCACAGGGGGCTTCGGCTTCTGGGAATTGAAGTCCAAGAACACCTGGAGTGCCAAGGTTCACCAATACGGTCCTAGAATATACAGCTCCAAAGCTTGAAAATGCTAAATTTCCTTCCTATTACAAGTCCCATCAACCCCAGACACCCCATGGGATTATAGGAATGTGAACAATCAGAAAAACTTTTCAAGAGATGACCAACAGGAATGTTTAAATGCATGTGTGTGTGTGTGTATATATATATGTATATGTATATGTGTGTGTGTGTGTGGGCCGAGTGTCTTATTTCCTAAAAAGGAAGCTATTATCAGGCAGCTTCAACCTATGAGTCTTCTTCCCCCTTTTGCACACTCACGTGCGCGCGCGCGCACACACACACACACAGAAGAGAAATTCAAATAAAAGAGGATTCCTGCTGCTCAAGAATTTTAATCCTCTGGTACGAAATTATTGGCAGGCCGGACTGGTGGTTTCCGCTGCCGTAAACGCTGCCACAGTTGTTGTAAACGCATTTACAACAGCTGCGGGTGCATTTACGGCTGCCGTAAACGCATCCGCTGGAGATGGCGACAGCGGCCTCGTGAAATGCTGCCCCGTGGGCTGTATCTGGCCCACTGGTCGCAGATTGAGAACCCCATCCTAGAAGAAAGGACAAGCCATTCTGTGGACTGGCCATTTTTTTGGCTAGTCACCTAGGCTAGGTCCATGATGGCGAACCTTGGCACTCCAGGCGTTCTTGGCCTTCGATTCCCAGAAGGCCAAGTCTCTGTGAATCCACAGGAATGGGTTCTCTGCGCGTAGAAATTTGGGCTTCTGGGAATTGAAATGCAAGAACACCTGGAGTGCCAAGGTTCGCCACCACTGGCCTAGATAAATATTGCCAGGTGACTATGCAAAGAAAAATAAAGACAGCGTGGTTGAAATTTGGGATGAAAAGAAAACATGCGGCGCACAGTTTATCTCCTCCGAGCCATAAAACTCCGACAAGTGACGCACTGTTCTCAGCCTGGCCTACCTCACAAGATCGGTGAGCAGAAAGGTGGAAGAAACACAGACCCGTCTATCAGCTTGCAAAAACACACAATATAAACACCTAATAAGCTATTAACGAACAACAATAAATGGAGTATATTTAAAGGCATCTCCCCCCCCTTCCCCCCCCCATTCCTTTCTTCTTCTTTTTTGAACATGTGGACCAATATCTGTGTAACATCTGGATCTGTTTTTTGTTAAAAGCAACCCAAATCTGTGTGTGGATACTGGGGAATCGAACCAGAAATCCTCTGATCCTCCGGGTCAATTTTGGGGCAGTTTTGCAGAGCTTTGCAAGAGTCCAGCTGCCACAAAGCCCTTGGTGCACCTTATGTTTTAGATCTCCATTTCCAGCCCATAGCTATGCGCACGCACAATGCGTCCCTCGGTACCCAAAGAAACAGGCCACTCTTTCAAAGACTGGACTTGACCCGGAGGACTGCGTGACGGATACCTGCCAGAATACATAATAGACGCTTCTTCTAGCTTGAAAGACGTTTTACTCTTTTGGACTACAGTACCCATGATCCCCAGTAAAGAACACAAAGTCTTATTTCCCCTGCAAATTCTGATTCTTTAAAGCAGGCGTTCCCAACCTTTTCAAGCCGGGGGCCGGGTCACGCTCTCTGTCAGCTTCGAGGCCCGGACGGTCACTTTGCCCTGCCTGCACGATGGGGGAAATGGCCATTTTGTCTCAACAGCTTCAAAGGGCAGCCATTTTGTTTCTTGGATGCCCTTGGAGGAGTGGGGAGGGGGGCACATGAAACAGTGCCATGGGCCGGATCTGGCCCATAAGCCTTAGGTTGGGAACCCCTTTCCCAATCCTGATTTCCAATACACACATCAATGACGTCCTCTGGAACTCCCCTCCACTTGAATCTTCCCAGGCTCTAGTCTAGAGTGCTTTAAAACCTCTCCGTTGAGAAATCCGGCCCGCCTGACTGACGTAACCTCTAGGTATACTTACCACCAGGACTCCTGTTATCCCCGGATTAAGAAGGCAACAGCGTTCCATGCGCTCCGGTGCCTAGTCATGCCTGCCACATGACCACGGAAACGTCTGCAGAAGCAGACAGCGCTGGCTCTTCGGCTTTGAAACAGAGATGAGCACTGAACCCTAGAGACGGATACGACTGGCTTTCGAGCAAGGGATACCTAATGAAGTGCAAATCACATCCCCAGCACAGGTTTGGACATTATCTGACACATGGCAAGATACTAAGATCTTGGCTGGAAATGCAACATCAGGTGTTGGTCTGTTTAAAGCAGGAGTGCGCAACCTTTTTAAGCCGGGTGGGGTGGGGGGTGTCATGCTCCCTCAGACAGCTTCGGGGGCCAGGTGGCCATTTTACCATACCTCCACCACATGGCACTTCCAGGTGTGGTGGAGGCGGTGGGGGGCCACATGGAATGGTGCTGTGGGCTGCATCTGGGCCACAGGTTGAGAATCCCTGGTTTAAAGAAATCGCCATTCCTTTGCTAAGGTTTTAATTCCCTGCAACGGCGCACCGAAGGCTAAACCTTTGAACATCTGAAGGCAGAAAACATACCAGCAGATAGACGTTTTGATGTTCTCATGAAGGAAGAATTCTACCCAAACCGCAGGGCCGATCTGCAAATCTCTGGGAAAACGCCCACGGCCAACGGCATGTATGAGAAATTCAAGCTGCATAGAAACAAGGAATGTGGCTGCGCTGTAGTTCCTGAACCATGCGTGCATACACATCAGCCGGAGGAACTCCCTGCCACTAGATGTTGCAGGGCTGAGCCAAAACTACCAAGAGCTCCAGAATACCTATCAACGAATTAAAGCAGGGGTTCCCAACCTAAGGCCTGCGGGCCGGATCCAGCCCACGGTGTCATTTCATGTGCCCCCCCAACCCCTCCAAATGCATTCGTCAGAATCTCAAAAGCATCAATTGCTCAACGCCTCGAAGAACAAAAAAATGTAATGAATGTCCACTGGCTGCACAATCGCAAGAGGCTGAAATCTAATGCTCAGCACCCAGAAGTGGAAAAGTCCCGCAAGCGTTCAAGAGGATCCTGAAATTTGAAGAGCCGCGCACAAGAGGTTCTTCAATGCCTCCGTGACATTCTCACAATTCCACACATGCTCCTTTGCCAAGTGCCCTCTCCACACTGGCTGGTTGAAACAATCGCGGTGCGCCGTTTGCTTTAAGAAACCGGAGCCTTCCTCGTCATGCAATCGCACACAACTATTGCAAGGATTTCGAGGCCAAAGACACCCGGGGTCGGCATCGCGGGCCGCCATCCGACAACCCCATCCGCCAGCGGGTTTTCTGGCTGCAAAATTTACGGTATTTTCCTTGCTTTTTCCTTTTGCCCAAAGAAACTCGGAAAAGGGATTAAAAATCGGCAACAGTGTTGGGAAAGCGACCGCCGTTATACAAGGCGAGCTGCACATGTGGGAAATGCGCCGCCGGGGATTTGGGTTCTGGGTTCAAATCAGACCCCCTGAGTGGTATAAATAGGAATGAATAAGATTTCACTACGCCCGTGCAAAAGGGATGCTTTCACGTTGGAAGCCTCGCGGCTTTCTATCCTGACCCTCAAGTGTAAGCATGCGCCGCGGGGAAATAAATAAGGCTAGAAATAATCGTGGCTCAGCAGGAAACCCCATTGAGGCCCGCGGATGGCTTTCAGAAGAGATTATTGTCACATTTCCCTTGAAAAGAAGAAATTGGCTTTCACCGCGTGGGTTTCGCGGGGAAAAAAAATCCCGTTTAACCTTGGAGTTATGGGTGTATTTTAAGATGCCACGAGGAGAAAAGAGCACTATTAACTATAATACACATAGCTTATTTATTTTTTAGTGCTGCAGAATATGTAGTGCTCTGGGTGGCTGTTGTTAGACTACAATACCCATGTGCTCCACCTAGCACAGCCAATGGCCAGAGGAGGAAGATGGAGTCTTATTTGGCTACCACCAATTTTGAGCGCATAATGCAGTCTATGCCATTCACAGGTGTTTAGCCGCCTCTCTCTCTCTCTCTCTCTCTCTCTCTCTCTCTCTCTCTCTCTATATATATATATATATATATATATATATATATATATATATATATATATATATATATATATATATATATATATATATATATATATATATATATATATAAAATAACATTTAAAATCTGCTTAAACCTTATTTTCCCCTCGAAATGTTATGAGCCTGCCTAGCGTACATCACTTAAACAGACCCGGTGGCAGAAAAGTTGGAAACAAATATTGTATTCTAACCGCGCCTTTCTCGGTGCTTGTGGGATTACAATGGCCATCAGCCCCAGCTGCTGACAGAGGGGTTGAAGGACCATGGGTTGAAGGACCCCCCTCCCCAATGCTTAGCTGATTGGGAGCACGATGCAGCCCCAGACCAGCACTGTCCCTCCAGCTTTTGGGCAACATGTCTGGACTACAACTCCCAACCTGTGGCAGGATCATGGGAACTGTAGTTCCCATAAAATGAAAAAAATAAAATAAAAAATAAAACCAGGAATAACCCTTGTGTGAAATCCCAAACTCAAGGCGAGGAAAGGGGGAAGAAGGACAGCTTTCCGGGACTGCCAAACTATTATAAATGTGCAAGCTTGAGAGTCCAACAGGGCCATTCTTCAGACCCACCCATGCTTTGTTCCATCTTCCTGTCTTGATCTAACCCACAGCAAACCCTTTGCAACCATCCACGACGTCAAAACGGCACATTCATCTCTCCCAGCACGGCCAGGCTCCAAATCAGAAACAAATAAAAATATTATCAATACCTTATCTCAAAAATAAGACTTTTTCTCCCCTAAATTATGCTCTTGATCCCACCTTGGTTGCCGATCAGGATTTTAGAGGTAGGGTGGGGGAAATCTTCATACAATGGCCTTTGTATACATTTCCTTCCTGTCCTTTCCACACGTTGTGCCTCCCTATAAAATCATTTATTTCCTTCTTTAGGACACTATAAAATAAAATCAGGAAAAAGGCAGGTTTCCAGCCCCGACTCTTCTCTTCGCTGGTACATGAATGGAATTATTTAAACAAGTACAGTATCTTTTATTTTTCTGATTTTATTTTATATCTATCTATATAGATAGATATAAATAGATATAGATAGAAATACACACATAATGTATACATATTTATACATGCACATCCAGAAACAAAGCCAGGGAAAAACCCCTTTCAAAGATATATATCCCTCCTGAATGCAAAATATATTGATTTTTTTTAAAAAAAAAATCGATTTTACAAATCCATTTGTATTTAAAGTTAAGGAAAGGGAAATCCGCATTAAACCAGGAGGTTGTTGTTATCTTTTGAACCCCACAAAGCCAGGCCTTTCCCCCTCAAAGAGGCAGGCATTGGAGACGGGAAGCACTACAAATCCCATCTTCCCCTAGCTGGCATGATTGAGTAAAGAAATCAGAATAATTGGATTATTTTTGGGGTGGGGTGGGGGACATTTGGAAGAGATCTGGGGGTGAGTCTGAATGGGGTTTAACCTCCAGATTTCTCACCCACTTTGCCAAGGATGATGAAAAGCGCATATGGGATTTAATCCGGATTAATGTGTCTGAAACCAATATAGGGCGTTGAATCTAGATTAACCTGTCTGGAAGGGAAGAGTGAGCGGATTTTGTAGGGCTTCTAGAGAAGGCAAAATCCTTTCCCGCCCCCCAACCTCCATTGAGAAAAAAGGGGTGTGAATTCCCCCAAATTACCAATATTTGGACTCTGATCCGGAAAGCTATTCAACACCCCAATAATTTTGATTTTTCTCTTTCTTAGGCCACAACCTGCAGTTTGTCTCCAGCTGTTTCTTGACACTGTAAAGCATGACTTTGTGTTAAAAAGAAAGGAGAAAATAAAACTGCAGGTTTACTCAATAATAACTTGTGACTGTCCAGGCGAGGATTCTGTCTACAGTATCTATCTATTTATCTACTTAATGTCATCCTGTCTATCTGTCTGTCTACTCTATCTCAATTTAATTTTAATTTAATAGTCATATTTATATAAAAACCTTCTAGTAAAGTAAAGGTTTCCCCTTGCTCGAAAGCCAGTCGTATCCGACTCTAGAGTTCAGTGCTCATCTCCAAAGCCAAAGAGCCAGCGCTGTCTACCGCTGCAGACGCTTCCGTGGTCATGTGGCAGGCATGACTAGACACCGGAGCGCCACCGGTGCTCATTTGGCAGGGCTTGGAGGCTGCGGTCCCGAAGCCTTTGGAGCTCGGCGACTTACTCCGGAGTAAACCCCTTGGGCCCAAAGAGCCTTCCCGGCTCGATCCTCCTTTCCCCCCAATTAAAAAACAATAATAATCTCATTTTTTTGTAGCCAAAAAGTGTGTGTGTGTGTGTTTTCCCTGCCGACCCAACCTCCGATGCCGCCCAAGGACCCACTCCTGGATCCTGACCCCCCTCTTCCCCCCCCAGACCCAAACTTCCTTTTCAACAACGCCCCTCCCCCACCCTCTCCGCTGCACTCGCCTCCTGCCGCCCCAACTTCCCGTGCCGCCCGAGGACCCGCTTGGGGATGGCCGGGGGGGGGGGGTCTGATCGCGCTCCTCCTCCTCCTCCCCCGACACGCGTCTGCCGGTGCCGACGTGCCTTACCTTGCGCCGCTTGTCCGTGCAGGGCAGGGCCAGCCAAGGCATGGCCCGCGTGGCCTCCTGCCACCGCTGCGGGTCCTGATCGGCGGCCACGAAGACGATCTCCAGGCGGCGCCGGGCTGCGGAGGGGGGCTCCGGGGCAGCCCCGGCGCCGGCGCCCGAGGACTCCGCCTGGAAGCGGCCGTAGAAGGCGGCCAGGCTGGCGGCGAAGGAGGCGCAGGGACCGGGGGGGCCGCCGCCGCCCCCTCCGGAGGCGCAGGAGCCGAAGTAAAGGCCCACCAAGGAGACGCCCCGGCCGGGCAGGGAGGCCGTGGGCACCGCCGAGCCGTCCGGGGCCGCCAGCGCGTCGCCCAGCAGCTCCGCCAGCGCCCCCGGAGACGCCATGGCGAGAGAAGGGAGGGCAGGCAGGCAGGCCGGCCGGGCGCCCGCGGAGCCGCCCCACGCCGTGGCGAGCGCTACGACGCCCACTCGGCAACTGCCACCGACACCGCCACGCCCCCTCCACCCCGCTCTTTTAAAACCTCCGCCCGCTAGCAACCACGCCCCCTACCCTCGGTGACGCCTACTCTCCGCCTCCCAAGCCCACGCCCCCTCCACCCGCTCTCTTTAAAAGCAACCACGCCCCCCGCTCTGCATTCTTTCCTCCCCCCCTCGGTGACGCCTACTCTCCGCCTCTCAAAACCACGCCCCTGCCGCGCCACGCCCCCCCCAAGGGAGGGGGCTGCGGTGGCTCAGTGGTTCAGAAGCTCGCATCGGGAGCTGGAAGGCTGGCAGTTCGAGACCCGGGTACTGCATGACGGGTTGAGCGCCCGTCTCTGTCCCAGCTCGTGAACCATAGCCTCCTTTGGGTGTTCCCGAAGTGAAGTTTCGTCCCCCAAAATCCTTTCAAACCAGAATAATTTCTGGCACAAACTTATTATTAGGGCGGGTGGGAAACTCAGAAGAGGGTGTTTATTTTATTAAACCAGATTGGTTTCTTTTAAACCCACAGGGCTCCAAGTTTCTGCCCTTAAGGGTGTGGAGACCTTCTCTTTGGGGGACTCCAAGGCCCATCATGCCCTAATCCTGTGATGGCGAAGCTTGGCACTCCAGATGTTCTTGGACTTCAAACCCCAGAAGCCCAAGCACCCCGTGAATACACACGAATGGGTTTAGTGCGATTCATCCGCCCCATGCTGCCCTCGTTGCTCCCGGAAGCGGAAGTAAAATGCGCCCGTACGGTTAAGAACGGGCGCGTTTTACTTCCGCTTCCGGAAACGACGAGGGCAGCGCAGACTGGATGAATCGCACTAAACCCATTTGTGTGGATTCACAGGGGGCTTGGGCTTCTGGGAATTGAAATCCAAGAACATCTGGAGTGCCAAGCTTCGCCGTCACGGTTCTAAAGTCTCTCTGTCCCCTTTTCTCCTTTGTGATTTGTCAGGAAGAAAACTCCCGACCTACTCCTGCACGTGCACAGAGTAAATCATGCATGATCATCTGGATCATGCAGACGATTTGAGATCAGGTTCCTGCCCATAATACCAAAGTGGGAATCCAGCTGCTTTATTTTGGAGCAAAGACGCAGCGGGGCTTACTTACAGATCTCTCCATTTTCTTTGAAAGCTTCTCTAATGGTGTCGCACTGCGTTCCCCCTCCGTGTACTTGCCACTGGGCCCTGAAGACAACACCCAGATGGTATTCTCCACCCCTGGAGAGGCTTTCAAAAAAATAAATAAATTTAATTAAAGCATCACTGATTAAACTTGTGGATTTTTTCTTCTTCTTCCGCCATATATCTCACTCCCTCGCTCCACTTCAAAGAGAAATTGCCTTTTGTATTTTAATTTCCCTGCCCCTCCTCGTCTTGGAAAGAAGCAGGCAGAGATAATTTAATTTTTCCCCCCCAAGTCAACAAATATCAGACTGGATCTGTTTAAAGTTGTCAGCCAGGCCCATTCCACCCCCCCCCAAAATAATAATAATAATAATAATAATAATAATAATAATAATAATAATAATAATAATAATAATAATAATAATAATAATAATAATAAAAATAAAATAAACAATGTGTTCAGCAACAAACTGTGGCGTCTTTTCTGTATGGGATCAGTGCATTAATTCAGCCAGGATCACAGAAATAACTACTTTATAACAAAGTATATGGACAAAATAATAATTATTATTTTGCTTTAAAAAAAAAATCATTGGAAAGATCGTACTTGGGGATTCACTGACATCTAGTGGCCATGAGGAGGACTGCAGATCCACTATACCTGCGGTTCCCAACCTTATCAAGCCAGGGGCCGAGTCACCTTCTCTCAGTCAGTTTTGAGGGCCACATGGCCATCTCCCCCTGCCTGCATAATGAGGGTGGCCATTTTGTCCCAACAGCTGCAAAGGGGCAGCCATTTTGTTTCTCAAACGTCTTTGGAGGGGTCAGGGGCTGCATGAAATGGCACTGCGAGCCAGATCTGGCCCACAGGCCTTAGGTTGGGAACCCCTGCACTATACCATTACTTCTCTCTCTATCAAAGGCTGATTGGAAAGAGTGGATGGACCTGTAAAGGTTTCCCTTGCTCGAAAGCCAGTCGTATCCGACTCTAGGGTGCAGTGCTCATCTCTGTTTCAAAGCCGAAGAGCCAGCGCTGTCTGCTGCTGCAGACGTTTCCGTGGTCATGTAGCAGGCATGACTAGACACCAGAGCGCACGGAACGCTGTTATGTTAAAATACATGATGGACCTGTACTTTACATAATAAATTTATTAATTTATTTAAGTAATAAATGTATTAATTTAAGTTTAAACAATAAATTTATCAATTACTAATTATTAATTACTTAGCCTGGCCCTGGGGCTAAGGCTACGGATAAGGAGATCTCAGAAGAATAGCCAAGTTGGAAATTCGTCCATTTGATACCGTGGAAAACATCGATTTATTTGCAAAAAACCCTAAACTGTTGCAAAATACAGAATTAATGAAAACTTCTGCAGAAAATTTTTAGGACTGTGAAGATTGGGGGGCAGCGGGTGCTAAAGGAAACACAACAGGCCAAGTAAAAATTGGCGAAATAACCTGCTGAATTTGCCGTAAACGTGGTAAAAAGGGTATCAGCGACAACGGACTTAATGATGGTTCGGTGGAAATTATCAAACGCAAAATCCGGCGACTTTCCCGGAACCCGGAACGACGTGAACGGAGGATTCCGGCGCAACGACAACACTCGTCTGCTTACTTGCCGTGTTTTATTATGTCTTTGAAAACGGGGGCGAAATTTCGAGGGAAAGTGGATTCCGTCCACGGCCGAGTCCGGGCAAAAACCAACCACGGGTGTCAGTTTGGAGAAGGAATCCGGAAGCTTCTCGGGTGGAAACTCCGCTTTTTTACCTGACTCCGGCCCTCCGTTTAGACTAGTTTTGCAGCAGGAGACGAATGACGAGTCCGGCCGTGAGGATGGTGACGGCCAACGCCACGGCCAGCCCGCGGCGGATCAGCAAAGCTCTCCCTGATAAGACGCTGGCTTGGGGCAGTTCGTCCGACAGGATGAACTGATGGTCCGGGATGCTCTCGGTCCCGTCGCTGAGCGCGTCTCCGTTGGGCATCCCGATTTCGTCAGCAATATAGGCTGCGGGGAAGAAGAGATCGCATTCGGATTATGCAGGGAACGTTATGACCAAATCAGACCCTTTGTTTAGCTCCCTTTTTTGTCTGCAATCTCCCACACCCCGCTTTGCAAAAGTTCAGCCATCAGAACTCTAAGCTAAACTATGCTGGCCTTTGGGGTCTCGTCCATTTTAATCCCCGACTCCCCATTTCTCCGACCTTCGTTCCATCCCTTTGCAATAGAGATTACACCAGGGATCCTCAAACTGCGACCCATGGCACCATTTCATGCGCCCTGCCCCACACCGCCTCCACCACACTAGGAAGTGCCATGTGGTACATGAGGCAGCGTGACCCAATGGCCCCTGGCTTTAAAAGGTTAAACACTAGGAACAATTAGGTTGGACAATTGAGGCTAGTGGAAAAGGGCATTTCGTTTTGTTGTATAGGTAAAGGTTACCTCTGCTCGAAAGCCAGTCATATCCGACTCTAGGGCTGAGTGCTCATCTCGATTTACAGCCAGCACCATCTGTGTTTGTAGACGTTTCCTAACTTTTCTAGAAGTGTTTGTCCTTACTTCCATTTTTCTCTTATGGCTCCTTCTTAGAAACCATACTGGTTACTGTATTATCTTTGGGGCAGAGACCTCCCCATTTATATGTTGTTGATTTTTTATAGTTTCCAACGAATCTCGGAGAATTTATCTGCAGCAGCTACTTGGCTAAACCTTTAAATGTTCAGACATTTTTTAAAAATATATATACATCTGCTAGACCTTCAGGTATTCCTCCTATAAATGATTATTTATAAGATTTATAAATATTATTTTTATTTATTTATTCATTTATTTAAATTAAATTAAATTAAAATTTATAAGAGGGAGGAGGGGAAATGTTACTTTCATAGTCTTAGAGAAGATTTTCACTGCCTTTGCTTTTTCCAGCCCAAAATAATTGCTCAATCCTCGTTAAGTTTTCCCTTTTCAAGGTACCTAAAGGAACCGGTTTATTGGCAGCGTTTTCTTCAACACTGGCCGATGTGCGCAGCCTGGCTATCAGCCCGGCGCGGATCTGGGCCTAGAAGTTGGTGGAAGAGGAGAGAAAACAAAACAAACATCTTATCAGGCATCCCAAATATTGCAACAAGAGTAAACTTTTGCAAATTTTGCAAAACGAATAAATAGCCAAAGCTTTCTGCAACGCCCCATCGAGCAAACGGCATGGATTCTTTAGTCAGAGGGCTCTGCCAAGCCAAAAATCTGGGAATGCGAATTCCCCCAAAGTCCCGTTTAAATTTTAAAAAACATTTCCCGGCCCATATTTATAATCCTCTGCTCTTCGCCACAGCCTGGGTGTAAAGGTTTTCCATTCACCACCCGAAAAAAAAAATCAAACCAATGAATCTAAATAATAACACAGTGGAACCTTGGTTAACAAACAGCTCGGTTAACATAAAAAGCGCATAACAAAAGAAATCCATAGAAAACAGTGGCTCGGTTTAAGGAATTTCCCCCAGAACGGATTAATTGGTTTTCAATGCATTCCTATAGGAAACGGCTTTTCGGTTAACATATTTTGCGTTTCAATGCATTCCTATAGGAAACTGTTTTCCGGTTAACATATTTTGGGTTTCAATGCATCCCTATGGGAAACCGCTTTCCGGCTAACATATTTTGGGTTTCAATGCATTCCTATGGGAAACCGCTTTCCGGCTAACATATTTTGGGTTTCAATGCATCCCTATGGGAAACCGCTTTCCGGCTAACATATTTTGGGTTTCAATGCATTCCTATGGGAAACCGCTTTCCGGCTAACATATTTTGGGTTTCAATGCATCCCTATGGGAAACCGCTTTCCGGTTAACATATTTTGGGGTTCAATGCATTCCTATGCGAAACCGCTTTCCGGTTAACATATTTGAGTGTTCAATGCATTCCTATGGGAAATTCGGTTTAAGTCATTTTCGCTTTAAGAAACTATCCTGGAGAACGCATTAATTATGTTAGTAACCGAGGTTTTACTGTACAGAATTCTGAAAATTAATATTTTCTACATTCTGTTTGGCTTTAGAAACCACCCTGTCTTAAATAAAAAATGTCAGAAAATGGCCCTCTGGAAATCTTACTTCTTCGGCGGATTTCTTCCAGTCCGTTCGCAAGACGACGATCAAGAAGGAAAGAGCTTGCAAGGAGATGCAGACGATCAAGCCGGCCCACAGGCCTGGAAGGAAGGAAGACAGACGGGGAAATTTCCTCTAATTAACTATTTTGAACAGGGGTGCCCAAAATACGGCCAAGGGGCCAGATCCGGCCCCCAGCACCAATTCATCCGGGCCCCAGGCCATAGCGACCAGCTCCCTGAACCGCATGACCATCCTGTGGCCCGAAAGGTTTGGCTCCCCCCCCCGCACCCGAGTTGGCTTTGGCCGAGTGGGCGGTATATAAATTTGACAATCAAATTAAATTAAATTTTAGAAGTCAACGGCCAAAATCTTATCCCATGCAAACATTTTGGATAGACTTGTCGTAACTACATATTATTCCTTGAGCATTAAAGGACGTGACAGGGAAGATCCAAGCTAATGTTGCAGCTTGCAGCAATTTGCTCCCCAACATTATCCTTTTTTGGGAGCTTGCCTCCAACGCCCGTCTCCCCAGACCACTTTCCAAAACCTGGAAATCATAATTATTTTCATATCCCCAAAATGGGGTTTCTTGATTCCAAGCTTAATGCACACCTTTCCAAGTAAACTAAAGGGGTCCCATGCTCGAAAGCCAGTTGTATCCGGCTCTAGGGTTCAGTGCTCACCTCGGTTTACAGCCAAAGAGCCGGCACTGCCTGCCTCTAAGCAGACGTTTCCACGGACATGTGGCAGACAGGACTAAACAGCGGGGCTGGACGGAATGCTGTTTGCCTTCCCACTGAAGTGGTCCCTATTTATCTACTTGCAATGTCTTGCTTTCGAACTGCTAGGTTGGCAGGAGCTGGGACAGAGGCAGACGCTCACTCCGTCGTGCAACACTCGGGCCTTTAACTGCTGACCTGCCGGCCGTCCCGTCGTCAAGTTCAGTGTCTTAACCATTAAGTGTAGTGCGAAGGAAGGAACGTCTGCCCCTTTCTGGTTCATTTTCAAGCGTTTTCCGGCGCACTCACCCATCACCCCGAGATTGTATCCGAACATGAGCGTGATGCCAATGGGCAAACCGATGACGTAGTATCCGATGGCGTTGCACAGAGCTCCGATCTTCTGTTTGCCAGCTCCTCGTAGAACTCCTCCGCACGTGGCCTGTGGGGCGCATGTGTTTGGGGGCGGAAACAGGGGAGTGTGTGAGAATACAAGGCTATGTCAAAAGTTGGCTGGGAGGGATAGCAGTTAGAGCAGGGGTTCTCAACCTTTTCAAGCTGATGGCCGGGTCACGCTTCCTCAGACAGCTTCGGGGGCTGGACGGCCAATTTGCCTTACCTGCTACACATGGCACTTCCGGGTGTGGAGGCGGAGGGGGCCCATGTGAAAATCGTGTCGTGGGCCGCATCTGGCCCCGGGCCGTAGGTTGAGAACCCCTGAGTTAGAGCATGAGATTTGAGCCTATTAGCTGTAAAGGTTTCTGGAGGATTTGGGGCCTCTGTCTTTGTCTCGGCCCGGCCTACCTCAAAGGGGTGTCATGATGGAAAGCAGTGGAGTTAAGGAGAAGTGTGAAGGTTTTAAGCTTCTTGGAGGAAGGGAGGAGCCTTGGTGGCGCAGTGGTTAAACTGCTGTACTGCAACCAAAAGGTTGTGAGTTCGATCCCCATCAGGGCTCAAGATTGACTCAGCCTTCCATCCTTCTGAGGTCAGTAAAATGAGTTCCTGGGAAGTTGGGGGCAAAATGCTAATTAAATAGTGAACTGACCAGAAAGTGTACTAAGTGTTATGGCGCGGTATAGAAGTGTGATTGCTTTGCTTTTATTAGATAATGGGGTAATGTATTTTTACATGGGGACAGTATAATAGTTGCAGCTACCACTATGCCTTCTGCCGTCTCAGCTGAATCACGTCCTCTGGTGGCATGCATGTTCCAGCAGTGACCAGGCATTATCTGGGCAAGTCAGTGAGCTGGTGTCAGAAATAGGTATAAGATGAGATGGACCAAGGGCTTATCTCTAGTGTGGGACCATCTTATTGGATAGTACAGCTAGGCCAGAGTGTGTCTGTCTACTGCACTCGCTCTAAAAAAACCATGCAACCGAGTCTCACATCTAGGAACTTACCGCAATTGCATCCAACAGGTGGAAAGGAGCAAAAATCACCATAACCTTGGAAACCAACGCAACAATCTCACTGTTTGGAAGACAGGAAAGAACCCAGCAGGGGTTGGAAAAAGTTAAGAAAATACTCTAATTGGCAAAAAGGTGATTAAAAACAAATTTATAACTTTATGATTTTAAACTGGGGTGAGAACATGGATTAAAAATAATAATAATTAAAGGTTTCTTAATTCAGATCAGTCTGTGAATTTTGGGTGCAGTTCAGTTCCTTTGTGGGATAATCCTCCTGTGCTTTGCATAACCTGAGCTGCTAAATCAGGGATTCCCAACCTTTACAAGTCCGGGGCTGGGTCACACTCTCTCAGTCAGCTTCAAGGGCCGGACGACTATTTTGCCCTGCCTGCACAATGGGGACGGCCATTTTTCCAACAGCTTTAAAGGGGTGGCCATTTTGTTTCTCGAAGGTCTGTGGAGGGGTGGGGGTGGGGCCACATGAAATGGCGCCACGGGCCAGATGTGGTCTGTGGGCTTTAGGTTGGGAACCGCTATGCTAAACAAATGTTTAGCAGAATTTTTCTGGATTAATTTAGTGATCTTTCTCGTGAGTCTTCCAAGCCAAGAACGATGGGATATGTTGTATGAGACAAAGCTCAGAAATTAAAAAAACAAAACAAAGAATTACGGACCTTTCGCTGGTAAAAATATAGGCAACCACATCCTTCACGGCGGCCAAGAGGCCGGCAAACACCACCGCGAAGGCACCTGAGAGGAAACACAAACGGCGATGAGGACTAGAAACTCTTTTTAATCGCACACAGAGGTTGCCTTTGATATGACGTGGCCCCTTTAAGGACCCCAGGGTTGCAGAGAAGGCCCCGCCCATCACTCAGCTGTCCCGCCAGGCTTTAAAGAGACATACACACCGGTGCAGAGGAGTCCCATGACGGAAGACCGCTTGGCTTGATCGGCGTCTCCAGCCCCCAAGGCATTGCCCACTCGGACGCTGGAGGCCACGCTCATGCCCTGTGGCAGCTGGAGGACACAGAATTAGCTAATTAGTTAAATTGTAACTACACGAATAATGATGGCGTTGCCCGCATTATTCAAAAACAAAAGTTACGGTCTCGTATTGCAATCTCCTTGCGGGCGGAGACCCGGCTAACGATTCAACCCCTCGGCCACCCCCTCCGCTACCTCTGCGGAAAATATGCGGCCACCTAAATTTTACTTCGAGAAAAGTTACTTTAAAATTACTTCGAGAAAAGTTACTTTTTAAAATTGCTTCAAGAAAAGTTACTTTAAAATTACTTCAAGAGAGGTAATGTGGGGGAAGCCTTAGGCTTGAAAACTAAGAGGCGAGTCAAAAGATCCCCATTAGCAATGTTAGAAACACAACATCCATACCAGGTAGGCGATGGTCGCCAGTTCGTAGATGATGGATTGGGCCCCTAACTCCACCACGCTGATCATACCTTTATCAGAACACAAAAACATGGGGTGGATAGTTAATATTTTAATATAATATAATATTATCAATCAATCAACCTACCTACCTATTGACCGACTAACCAACCATTCTATCTATCTATCTATCTATCTATCTATCTATCTATCTATCTATCTAGACAGACAGACAGACAGACAGACAGACAGATTGATTAAAAATATAATAGAATAGTAACAATATAATTGAATGAAAAATGATTTACGACCAGGAGAAACTTAGCCCTCGATAGTCTGATCAATCAAGAAAGAAAGAAAAAAATTATATTTTATTTCCAAATTAAATTAAATTGCTAAATTTAATTCAACTTCTATTTATCTACTTGTAATTTTATTGCTTTCGAACGGCTAGGTTGGCAGAAGGAGCGGGTCTTGCATATATGGCAATTCCAGAGTTTGGGATGATGCTGGAAGGATCGGGGCTCTCACCGGACATGAAGGTCCCGATCTCAAAGGTCCACCACTCGATACAGAGCATGAGCATGCTGGGTAAGGCCAGGCGCAGGAAGGAGCCCCAGTCTTGCAAACAGTCCAGCGTCCAACCTGTCGAGTAAGCAAAACTTTTATAAACAACAGCCCTGTAGTGCGGGACAAGGGGAAAAAGGCCATTCATCCCAAAGGATACCTGGTGGGGGGAAAGATCTCAGACCTCCCCAGCCCAATACCTGGATCACTAGACTGGACCTAAAAAAATATTCCTAATTTTTGGCTCACCTCCCCAGGTTTCTTTGTGGATTTTCTTCCACCACACGTAGAGGAAAAGGAGGAGGGTTTGTAAGTTCTGGGATAAGGTGTTAGCCCAGGCAGAACCTCTGGAGGCGGGAAGAAGACCCAAAAACAAAAGAGAAAAAAATTTAAAGTGTTGATTTTTACCTGCTCGTCTCATTTTAATATTTGCCAAATAGTCTTGGGTTTGGTATATTATATATATATTTTGCAACTTGATTGGGATTTTCTCTCTCAAGACCATGAGAGCTAGAAACTTGATTCGTTTTGGACGAGCTCTTTTATAAAGATTTTTTTTAGTAATAGTAATAGTAATAGTAATAATAATAATAATAATAATAATAATAATAATAATAATAATAATAATAATAATAATAATAATAATAATAATAATATGTTAACGTCAAAGCAAATCATGACTTACACCACACCCAGCTCAAAGGCGTAGAGGAAGATGATGTTCATCAAAATGTTTAAGACGTTGGCGGCCACGCCGGTTATCACCTGGGGCAGGAGAATGGCCTAAAAATGCAGACCGGAGGGGGAGATAATCAAGAGAAATATTTATTAATTTTATAAGTCGTTACTTATAATTTTATTTGGTTTGTTTATTCTTTATGTTGAATCTCTTATTGTTATTGTAAAAGAAATGTTTAAAAAGTAGCTTGCAAGACATCCAGATGGGCAGGATATAAATGCAAAGAATGAATGAATGAATGGACGAATGAATGGACCAAACAAACGAATGAATCAAGCAAGCACCACTAACAAAATAGACAACCCACAAAACGATAATTATCAAATGGAACAATCCAAAGAAGATAGAATCAATGAAAAATATTAATAAATTAAATTAAAATACATACCTAGATTTTATTACACCCGTTAATAGTCTTACACCAATGATTAGCCTACATCCGCAATGGGGAACCTAGGCACTCCGGATGTCCTTGGACTTCAATTCCCAGAAGCCAAATCCCTGTGAATCCACACAAATGGGTTTACTGCGATTCATCTGGCCCACACCACCCTCGTCGCTCCCGGAAGCGGAACGGCTTAAGGCTCTTCCGGGTTAAGCCTTCCTCCGTACGGGCGCGTTTTGCTTCCGCTTCCTGGAGCGACGAGGGCAGTGCGGGCCGGATGAATCGCAGCAAACCCATTCGTGCGCAATCATGGGGTCTTGGGCTTATGGGAACTGAAGTCCAAGAACATCTGGAGTTCCAAGGTTCACCATTACGGGCCGACATTTTCTTTTTGCCGCTCAAACGCAATTCAACCGGCAAAAGCGAATCGGAACTGAAGTAGAATTCAATTGAGCAGAATTATGTTCATTGATTGAGGAATCCTTAAGACTAACTACACACGCTGCTGAGAAATACAACCTAACTCAGCCCTTAGGCGTAACTGCAGTTCGTGCCAAAACCCGGAGCGTCGGCCTCCCTTGTCGGCAAGGAGAAGCAAACAGGGGCGATTACCTGGCTTTGTAAATATCGAATCTGCAGCTGATAGATAAAGGCGGCCTACAAAGAAAAAAGAAGAAGCACAATTAGTTGAATTATTCCCATTTTCCAGGTTTTTGACCCCTTGACGTCTAGGTGGGGGTTATGCATTTTGCCTCCTTGAGCAAGGAAAGGTTTGAGCCCCTCTGGAGTAAAGAAACTCATTTAACCGAGACCCGTGATGGCGAACCGTGGCACTCTAGTTGTCCTTTGACGTCAATTCCCAGAAGCCCAAGCCCAAGGCTTCTAGGAATTGTAGTCTAAGAACTGGAGTGCCAAGGTTCGCCATCACTGACCTAGACGGATCCCACTCTCTTAAACCGTCCTACTTGGCAGGGGCGTTATGGGGATAAAAGCAGGAGTTGGGGAGAGAGAGAGAGAGCCCCGCATGTTCTCCCGAACCCACTCCAACAGGAAAAACGAGTTATAAATTAAACCAATAAATACATAATCAACAAATAAATCAGAGAAATAAGCAATAAAAGGAAATTTACCGGGAGAGCCGGAATAAATATCATCACGTAAACCTGGGTTAACCTGCAACGAAGCCCAAAAACGGAAAATTTTCATTTTTTTCCAGTTGAGATAAGTAATACATTTCGTGTCAAAAATTACTCTGGGTTGAAAGGATTTTTGCTGGAGAAACTCTGCCCCCGTGAATCCACACGAATGGGTTTGCTGCGATTCAACCGGCCCGCGCCGCCCTCGGAAGCAGAAGTAAAACACGCCCGTACGGAGGGTTAACCGAGAATTGCCTTAACCATACGGGTGCGTTTTACTTCCACTTCCGGGAGCGACGAGGGTGGTGCGGGCCGGATGAAGTGCAGTAAACCCATTTGTGTGGATTCACAGGGCTTCTGGGTTAACCCGGAAGAGCCTTAACCGTACGGGCGCGTTTTACTTCCGCTTCCGGGAGCGACAAGGGCGCAGTAAACCCATTCGTGTGGATTCGCGGGGGCTTCTGGGGATTGAAGTCCAAGAGCATCTGGAGTGCCAAGGTTTGCCATCACGGCTCTATCTATTGTATTGCAATGCTCTCTGGTTTTTTATTAGCCACCCTGAGCGGGTGGCACGCAAATTAAACATGATGACGACGACGACGACTCCAATTAACCCCCGAGATCTCAAAAGGGGAGCCAAACTATGTCGCCTGCAGGCTGGTTTTGGGAGATAGACTATTCCTGAACAGGAGGCTCCATTGCTCATTGGGGATTATTAAAGATCTGTTTAAACCCGGACGTGGGAATCTCATCCTTCCCAGGGTGTAGGAAGGGGATCAGCCCCCCAGCCCCACCCCAAAATGACCTGGAGACTTCGGGGTCTTGTCTGCAGAGCAACAGGATCCGTTCGGTGTTGAGGAAGACGGCCCAACACGGGAAGCAGAAGAGGAGCAAGATGAGAATCCCTCGTTGCAAGATGGTTCCCACGCGCTTCATGTTCTTGCTGCCATAGGTCTTAGGCCAAGAAAAAGGAAGGAAGAAACCAGAGGCAGGGTGTGGGTTAAGGGGGGGGGGGGGGGAGGTCAGAATTGAACTAGGATTAATTAATTAAACTCATTAATTGTTCTGCTTGCCAAAGCTGGCAAAGGTTTGATCCCCGCCAAGTTTTCTGGCTCCAGAGAGGAAGAGATTTCTGCCCGCAAACCTTGCCGAGATCCTGCCACTTTATATTAAAAGTCCGACTCTAGGTTTACAGCCAAAGAGCCAACACGGTCTGAGTCTGCAGACGTTTCTGTGGACACGTGGCAGGCATGAGTGCAGAGTGATGCTGTGACCTTCCCCGCCAAAGCAGTACCTATTTATCACCTTGCAATTTGGAACGGCTGGGTAGGGCAGGCACTGGGACAGAGAGAGAGCCATGCACTCGGGTCTCGACAGCGAGTAAAGTAGACAATGAATGAGAGGGACAAACGTTTGTAAAGGTTTCCCTTGCTCGAAAGCCAGTCGTATCCGACTCTAGGGTTCAGTGCTCATCTCTGTGTCCAAGCCGAAGAGCCAGCGCTGTCTGCTTCTGCATACGTCTACGTGGTCATGTGGCAGGCATGACGGAATGCTGTTACCTTCCCACCAAAGTGGTCCCTGTTTAACTACTTGCAATTTCTTGCTTTCGAACTTCTAGGTTGGCAAGGAGCTGGGACAAAGAGAGGAGCTCACTCCGTCCTGCAGTACTCGGGAATTTGTACAATGGGATAAAACAGCTGAAACCCTCTTGATGGAGAGGGGGAGACGGACACGGCAGCTTACCTGGGACATGAGGGTGTCACAGGCGGACGCTAACCCCGTGCCAATGGAAATGCCGATGACGTTTACGACCTGGCGATGGCCGGAGCGATCGGGGATCAAGAGAAATAAACCAAAATGGAGAAAGAGAGGACAATAATATCATTACATTTTGTTTCTAAAATGGAGAGGGTTGGGGAGAAGATATTGAGACTTTAAACCCCATCGTTCATCCCTAGCCGCTGGGGCTTTTGGGATTTGGAGTCCAAGATGTTACTCTTGGACCCATGGCCAGAGAGATGGGGCAGGGTAATGTGGGTCTTTCCGGGCAATGGAGTTGCAATCCTTCCGTTTGGGGAAATCAAGGCAAGAGCATGAAAATTCTTAAAACTTCAGAAAATAGCATGCTATTCTTTCGCTGCACAAGCTTCTTAAAGTACGAGAGAAAAAAGGGATTATTTAACACTGAATTAATCATTTCATGTCAGAAATTATGCTGGGCTGAAAGGATTTTTTTGCGGGAGAAACTCCGCTCAGGGAGTGAGGCTCCTTGCATGTCCCCAAGAGCTGGGACAGAGACAGGCGCTCAACCCGTCATGCAGTACCCAGGTCTCGAACTGCCGACTTGCCAGCCTTCCAGCTAACAAGGCGAGCTTCTTAACCCGAGCCACCGCAGCTCCCTAACTCTAAATTGACACATTTCAAATCTGTAAACATCCACAAAGAAAACGGGGATGCGTTTTGCGTCTCATGGGATGGAGGTTCGATCCTGGCATTCCCTGGTTTTTAAAACAATTGGGGGGGGGGGGGGCATTGCGGACCCAATATTTAATTTAGTTTTAATTGAATTATTCGATTTGTATGCCGCCCCACTCGCAGAGCGACTCTGGGAAATTGCAACTAAGGCTACATTGGATGGCTGAATAGTTTGCTGCTCGGTCGATAAAGAGAACGACGTACCGATACGGCCAGGGTGACGGCGTCCAGCTCAGCTTTCCCCAGATGACCGCAGAAGATGGAGCTGACCACGCTGATCAGGAAGCCCAGGAGCTGAGCCACGAACTGAAAAGGAACAGGCACAATCCTCATTAAGGACTAGAAACCTGACTTTTAAAATAAATAAATAAATGGGGAAAAAAACATGGTTTCGCAGGAACGCCTGGAATCTGCACACACACTTAAGGCTGAAAGTTAACCCTGCATTTCTTCCATTATAATTCTTTTATTACGGTGTGTGTGTGTGTGTGTGTGTGTGAGTTTCTCAAGCAAGCTAACACTTCCCTTCTTGTACACTGTTGATCTCAGAGCAAGACTTCAATCTTACACTATAGAATTGACCAAACTGGCCTAGCACCGCATCACAGAGACGTAGCTAGCAAAGGCTAGCTTTCTGCATGCGGGGATTTATTTATTTTTATTTTATTTTATTTCCTTTCTTCCCACCCCACTAAATTTTACAAGGCAAACCTTCTCGACGAGTTCACAGATAAACTCTTTTTGCATATTTTGGGCTCTTTATCGTTTGAGTTGGCTCTGGGAATCCTGGAAACATAACCTTGGCGT
This sequence comes from Bradypodion ventrale, assembly GCA_035047345.1. Classification (NCBI taxonomy): domain Eukaryota; kingdom Metazoa; phylum Chordata; class Lepidosauria; order Squamata; family Chamaeleonidae; genus Bradypodion; species Bradypodion ventrale. The sequence continues at coordinate 12,987,916 of JAWDJE010000012.1, forward strand.
GAGTGGGTTGTTGTTGTTTTTTGTACTCGGGAAAACAATATCCGAGGCAAGCTAAAACAGGCACCAGGAAACTGCGCCGCTTGTGCAATTTCCCGGCAGGGACGTGAATAATATACTCTCGGGCAATGAGTTTCCACAGCGGTAAACTTTAAGACAGGATTATCAAGGGGGGGTAAATAAACCAAAAAGCAGCAGTTGATTATTTCGGAGCTCCCATGACGGCAAAGAAGAAGTCACGAGAAACGGGTCGAGATCCTGAACCGATCCATCGCTTGAACCCATAGCTAGTGATGACCCTCTGAATCAGGGATTCTCAACCTGTGGCCCACAGGCCGGATGCGGCCCTCGACGCCATTTCACGTGGGCCACACCACCACCTCCACCAAACCAGGAAGTGCCATGTGGTGGAGGAAGGGCAAAATGGCCATCCGGCCCCCGAAGCTGTCGGAGGGAGCGTGACCCAAGGCCCCCCCGGCTTAAAAAGGTTGAGAACCTCTGCAGAATCAATGGGATTTAAATAGGTGTGATCTCACCCTTCTTCAGTTGACTTCAATGGGACTGCTCTAGTTAGGATCCCCCAAGCGGATTGAGACCTACGGATCTGGGGACAGAAGTCTATCGAACGCCGTCTTCATTCTCCTACAATGAGGATGATGCCCTTTCCAACCAGGTTCAGGGGCTCGCCCGCTTCTCCCGATTTCTTTTTATTATTATTTGCAACTATTAATAAACAGGCAAGTGGTTAAGACGCTGAACTTGACGGCTGGAAGGTTGGCAGGTCAGCAGTTCGAGACCCGAGTGCTGCGTGATGGAGTGAGCTCCCGTCGTCTGTCCCAGCTCCTGCCATCCTAACAGGTTGAAAGCAACAAATTACAAGTCGATAAATAGGCACCACTTTGGTGCTAAAGGTAACAGAGTTCCGTGCTAGTCACAGGTCCACGGAAACGTCTGCAGATGCAGGCAGCGCTGGCTCTTTGGCTATGAACGGAGATGAGCACTGAACCCTAGAGTCGGATACGACTGGCTTTCAAGCAAGAGTGACTTTTACCTTTGCCTATTTATAAACCACTTGGGTCTCAAGCGGCCTGCTGACGCCCTCGCCACTACTGGAAGCGGACGCATTTAAAAACAACCATGAAATGCGCCCGCACATGCGTAAACGCGCCCGTGCCTGCCGTAAATGCAGATTTACGACAGCCATGGACATGTTTTACGGCTGCATTTATGGTGGAAGGAACCACGTGACTGGCCCACTCAGAGGCGACGTGGTCCGGCTTACGGTGTGGGAAAGGTTGGGAACCTCTGATCTAGACCAGGGGTGCCCAAACGTACAGCGCACAGGCCGGATTCAGCCTCCGATGCCAACGTATAGGGCTCACGCTGCTCTTATCGCTCCCGGAAGGGGAAGTAAAAGACGCTGGGGGCCAGATCCGGCCCATAGGCCGTAGTTTGGCCACCCCTGATCTAGGCAATCGGCGTCTCCTGTATGTCTGAGCATCCTTCAGTGATATAAAGGGAAGATTTCATGCTTTATGAAAGAGATTATTTCCCTCTGACCTTTAAAAAGCCCCAATGGCTACGAGACTCTTCCGGGGACTTAAAAAACCCCCAAAGGGAAAAACTGGAATGTTTTTCTTCACCTCAACAAATATCTGATTCTGAGGCTACTTTCCCTCCGGCCCAGGGATCTTTTTTTGGGGTGGTGGTGGTGGTGGAAATCAAAACCAAAACAGATCTCAAAGTGTTCGCCTCCGTCCCAACCCTGTTTTCCCAAGCCCTCCCACCCCATAAATAAAAATCCCGTGGTACCCCACGTTGGGCAGCCGCAACGGATGAACTTCTACCCTACTGTCAGCTGCCGAGAACAAAATAATTTGAATTTCCTCTGCCCGGTCTCTGTTAGGGAAGGAAGCATCTTTTTCAATGCACCAACCGATTCGGCTAATGCAAGGAAGCAATAGATGGAAGACTTTAAATGCACCGCGTAATTTAAGACATTGAGGACTAGAAACTTGCCTCGTCCCTGGTTTGCACCAGGAACCCAAAATGTATTCCTTCCAACGCTCCGTTTCAGGATGACTCCGTCACTATCATTTTATCTGTTGGCATGGGGAAAAAAGCAACTTTCCAAGCTCTGGCTTCTGGACTACGGTTCCCATCCTCCCCAGCCAGCAGCCGCAGGGGTTGGAGGATGGGTTATACCAGGGGTGCTTAAACTACCCACATCCAGCCCCCGATGCCAATTCATCCGCCCCGTGAAGCCCCTGTTGCTACCCAGAAGCGGAAGTAAAATGCAACGAGGGCTTCATGGGCCGGATGAATTGGCATCAGGGGCTGGATCTGGACCACAGGCCGTAGTGACCGGCACATAGCCTGAAAAGTTTGGGCACCCCCGGGTTATGCAATCCAAACCCCAAAGGCTGGACAAGGGATTCGTTGGCAATAGAGCGGCAGCCACAGGCTAATCGTTTGACTCGTAAAACTACGGGAACTCCGACAACCATAATCCCCAGCAAGCAGCGACTAGGGGGTACTTTGAGATCTGTGGAAGCTCAATGTGTTGTAGATGCCAATTCATCTGGCCCATGCCACCCTGGTCACTCCTGGAAGCGGAAATAAAATGCACACATATGGGTGCGTTTCGCTTCCGGGAGTGACGAGGTTGGTGCGGGACTGGATGAATTGGTCAGGGGGCCAGATCTGGCCCGGAGGCCATAGTTTGGGCACCCCTGGTTTAAGTAGAGAAAACAGCAGCTTAAAAATCCTGTTGCAAAACAGATTGCAAGGTACGTTTTACTTCCGCTTCCGGTGGGAGGAACCACGTGACCGGCCCGCTGAACCACGTGACCGGCCCACGGCCCGAAATGTTTGAGCACCCCAGCCTTAAATTATGGATAATTCTAGCCAGGGAGATTGGCAAACTGAATGGTCACAACTTTCTGGGCTCTGTACGGACCTTGTTTAGATGGAAAGGGTCAGGGGGGGGAACATTTTGGTGCTCAAGTCTTTCGTTTCCAGACGAGATTTGCGCATGAAAATCCAGTCCATCCCAAGTATTGTGAAAGCCTCATTTTGTGCACACTTAAAACGCAGGCGCACACACACACACAAAAGCAATGAGATCACCTAAAGAAAATGTTTTCAGTGCCATAGTGCGAGAAAATATGCATGCACAGGAAGGGAGATGGAGACATGAGCATCGAATGTCAACTTTTGGCTTCTCCTCCAAAGCCATAAAGAGGGCTCAGGATGCGACCTTCGGCCCGCACTAAATTTAAGACTTTGGCCTTATGGGGGAAGCTCCAAAAGATGGGAGTTGGCCCCATTAAAAATATGTCTAGATCAAGTTGAATTTTAGGGCTGGGAGAGTGGAAAAGAGGTGCTTCGTGGCCGGGGAAATAAACCCATTTAAGAAGGACAACAGCTCTCAGTGTCCTGCCACTGTGGCTTGGGGGATACTGGGACCTGGAGTCCAAGAGAGAGAATACACACACCCTGCTCCCCATTTTTTTAAATGGTTTTCCTGTCCAATTTCCCATCATCTTCCCCTCTTATCTTTCTGCCCTTGCAAGAAACCTTTGTGGATTAAACAGGGGTGGGTGGGTGGGGGTTTACCACCCCCACAGACCCCACAATTAGCCCCGGTCCATCTGTTTCTGCACAAGTGGAACCAATTTATAAAATAATAATAATTCTTGTTTCGTTATATCAACATTTTAACAAGACCGGGACAACGCACATCAATGACACCAAAAAATACATGTAGAGCACACACACACATACATATATAACACACACACGCACAGTAAAGGTTTCCCTTGCCCGAAAGCCAGTCGTATCCGACTCTAGGGTGCAGTGCTCATCTGTTTCTAAGCCGAAGAGCCAGCGCTGTCTGCTTCTGCAGACGTTCCCGTGGTCATGTGGCAGGCATGACTATAGGCAGATAGTTGATATTTTAGATTGTGGTTCATCATCCTCCTCATCCTCCAAGCTTACCACCGGGCCCCCGATCTTGATCAGCTCCCGGGCTTCTGGCCAAGCCCCGACCGGGAAGAGACGCCGGACCCTCCGGAGCCCCACGGGGGGCGAGGGACCCACGGGCGCTTCCGGGCCCTTCGCCTCGGGCCGGTCCCAGGGAAGGACCATGGCCCACCCCCGCCCCACCCCACCCAACGGCCGCGATCGCTCGCTCGCTCTCCCTCCGTGGAGCGCCTCGCCTCCACCACGTGCGGGACTGCCTGGCAGGCGCGGGAAGGGAGGAGGGGGGAATCCCCGGCCCCATTGGGCGTGGCGGCCCGTGACGTCACGGGAAGGCGGGTCCCGAGCGGACCACGCCCCGCGCCCAGGTAAGGCTCCTTCCAGCAGTGCCTTTCCCCAAGCCAGGGGGCTTGGTTTCAGTTACAGTCGATCCATTAGTTAATTTTGTTGGTTTTAATTTAATTTATATCATCATCATCATCATCATTGTTTATTATTATTATTAAAGGTAAAGGAATCCCTTGCTCGAAAGCCAGTCGTATCCGACTCTAGGGTTCAGTGCTCATCTCTGTTTCAAAGCCCAAGAGCCAGCGCTGTCTGCTTCTGCAGACGTTTCCATGGTCATGTGGCAGGCATGACTAAGACACCGGAGCGCACGGAACGCTGTTTACCTTTCCCACCAAAGTGGTCCTTATTTATCTACTTGCAATTTCTTGCTTTCGAACTGCTAGGATGGCAGGAGCTGGGACAAAAACGGGAGCTCATTCTGTCCTGCAGTACTCAGGAATCGAACTGCTGACCTTCCGCCTCCCAGTCAGCGTCTTAGGCACTTGAGCCACTGCAGTCCCTTATTATTATTATTATTACAACATACAAATCTACCATTTGATTCACAGTTGTGGACTGGAATAAAATTAACAGTTTAAGCCCTAATCAAGGACCTGAGAACTGTTAAGGTAACGTCTGAGTAGATGATGATGATGATGATGATATTCATAGTCAAAGACTGGTGTAAAATTAACAGTTCAATACTATTACCGGTATTATTTTCAAGACCGAACCCAGGACCTAAGAACTGTTAAAGGAACATCAAAGTATATAAGCAGTTAGTGAAGTTTTTTGTAAAGTTAGGATATTCAAGTCCAATAAATCCAAACTTTCCCAATCTCTAAGGCAGGGGTTCAGATGCGTTTTATGGCAGCCTCAGATGTGTTTTATGGCAGCGTTTATGGTGGTGGTGGTGGTGGAGGGGCCTCCTGCCAACCTAGCAATTTCGAAATCAAGAAATTGCAAGTAGATAAATAGGGACCACTTCGGTGGGAAGGTAACAGCGTTCCGTGCGCTCCGGTGTCTAGTCATGCCTGCCACATGACCACGGAAACGTCTGCAGCAGCAGACATCGCTGGCTCTTCGGCTTTGAAACAGAGATGAGCACTGCACCCTAGAGTCGGATACGACTGGCTTTTGAGCAAGGGAAACCTTTACTTATGGTGGGGGGGGAACCACCAAATCCGGCCCGCTCAGCTGTCGGAGGGAGCGTGACCCCATCTCCGACTTAAAAAGGCTGAGAACACCTGATCTAAGGAATCTTTTAGGTATTATTATTGTTGCTGTTGTTTTATGATTGTTCTTATTGTTCTTTCTGCTAATTTCCATGCCTGAGTTTATCCTTTAATTATGCACATAAAAAATTTCTGACTCTATATTATGATAGTTTTTTATTATTATTGGTCACCTGGCATGAATGATGATGCTATTCTTCATTCTCAATTTATTTTTAATTTTTTTAAAAATCATAATTATCTTCCTCATCCATATCATTTTTTTTTAATTCAGTATTTTTTTTCCAGGCAGAAGAGGGATTCATTACACTCTTATTTATAAACCATGTGCCAGGGTTGAATTGAATCCATTAAAAAAATATTATGATATATTTATTACTTGGCAAGGTTTATTGGTAGAACACACCTTTCTTCTTCTTCTGGAGTCTTAATATTTGGACACCTCTTTATTGTATTTACGTCCTACGTCAAATTTTCTAAGCCGTTTCTCGCCGGATCTCAAGGAACGGTTAAAACAACCTTGCAAGGCGGGCCAGGTCAGGAAACCTGTGATCTTTTCCTCGCTGCGGGAGTCAAAGAAATAAACTATTTTATCATTGGCTAGAGGGGTTCTTGTTTACCTGGGAGAAATTCCCATTGCCTTCAATGAGATAAGTGTCTAAATAAACACGGTTCTTGGCTGTGCGCTCCACCCTAGTGCGTTGGCGTTTATTTTTCACGAGGAATGGGAAGAAGAGAACTCTACGGCACTCCAAAAATCATATTTGAAGATAATATAGATTTTGGCCGTCGCTTTTTCATCAAAACACCCATCAATAAATGTATTATAATGCAAAATCAGTTTCAAAGAGGGGGGAAAAAACCCTATATAAAACAGGGGTTCCCAACCTTTTCAAGCCAGGGGCCGGGTCACGCTCTCTCAGTCACCTTCGAGGGCCAGACGGCGATTTTACCCTGCCTGGACGATGGGGGTAGCCATTTTGTCCCAAGAGCTTTCAAAGGGGTGGGCATTTTGTTTCTCGAATGCCCTCGGAGGGGTGGGGGACCCACATGAAATGGCACTGCAGGCCGGATCCGGGCCCATGGGTCTTAGGTTGGGAACCCCCTGCTATAAAATATGGAAAAGCAAGCTACTGCTTCATTATTAAGATTAAATTCTTTCTCAACGACAGCCCTGCCAGGTTGGCCCAGGCTGAGAAAGAAGTAAGAAGCCCATGAATTTCTGGGGAATTAAGTAAAGGTTGCCCTTGCTCGAAAGCCAGTCGTATCCGACTCTAGGGTGCAGTGCTCATCTCTGTTTCTAAGCCAAAGAGCCAGTGCTGTCTGCTTCTGCAGACGTTACTGTGGTCATGTGGCAGGCATGACTAGACACCGGAGGGCACGGAATGCTGTTACCTTCCCACCGAAGTGGTCCCTATTTATCTACTTGCAATTTCTTGCTTTCGAACTGCTAGGTTGGCAGGAGCTGGGACGAAGACGGGAGCTCATTCCGTCCTGCAGTACTCGGGTGTCGAACTGCTGACCTTCCGCTTCCCAGTCAGCGTCTTAGCCACTTGAGCCACTGCAGTCCACCTGGGGAATTAAGGTCCTCCCAAAATCAGAGGCTTTGGTCACCCAAATATGTTTTGTAAAGAAAGAAACTGAATTCTCCTTTTCGGTACCATCACCAGAGGTTCGGTTATTGGTTCCAGAAGACCTTTGGTTATTAATTAGCTGTGGACGGAGGTTTTTTTTAAATGACCACCATTGGATTTTTCTCCTCTTGTTTGTACTTGCAAACCTTCTTGGGGGAAAAAACAGCCAGGCTGCGAAAAGATGAAAGCAGCAGGGAAAGAGGAAGACCGAACGGGCGATGGACTGACCCAACAAAGGAAGCCACGGACTCAACTTTGGAAGCGCATAGCAAGGCTGTTAACAGCAGCACTTTCTATAGTTTATCTAATATATTACTCTCTAATACAGGGGTGCCCAGACTATGGCCCATGGGTCGGATGCGGCCCCGGACACCAATTCACCCGGCCTGCGCCACCCTTGCCGCTCCTGGAAGTGGAAGTAAAACGCGCCTGTACGGCTATAAATAGAAATGAGCACTGAACCCTAGAGTCGGATATGGCTGGCTTTCGATTTCGAGCGAGGGCGACTTTGAGTAAGTAATCAAAACGGATCTCTCCGGCCCACCCTCAAAGAGAGGACTTGATGTGAAAATCCCAATTTTTAATTAAGTAAATAATTAACCCGCCCAGGGAGCAGGTTGGCGGAAAGCACTGCCGCACAAACTGAATGGGTCTCGGAAGGTTTCTGGATGAATTGCAAACGGCACGGTGGAATGGAGGCGCTCCCGGACAGGTGTGAAAGCCAGGCTACCTTTGGCCGGCCATAATTCACCGCAACCTGGCTAATGGTTAATGCGGTCCGGGTTAAAAAGTCCATTCGCAACGGGCCGGATTGCATCAACGAGCCGGTCTCGCGAATCTTAAAGATTAACCGAATTTAGCCGGGCTGAATCTTTTTCGCGCTGCTCGAAACGGACTCCGTCTGGCGTTGAGAGCCTTAAAAGTGGTCCAAAAAGACTTTGAAGTTTCCCCCAAAATAAACTATAAATGTCCCCCGCCCCCCAAAAAACAGACGGCTTCTAGAGCCACTCATCTCAAAAAGGGCCTCGTGGCCACATCAGTGGCTCAGGGGTTAAGAAGCTCGCCTTGTTAGCTGGAAGGCTGGCAAGTCGGCAGTTCGAGACTCGGGTACCGCATGATGGATTGAGCGCCCGTCTCTGTCCCAGGTCTTGGGGACATGAAAGGAGCCTCATTCGGGCGTCCCCTGAGCGGAGTTTCTCCTGCAAAAACCCTTCCAACCCAGAATAATTTTGGACAGAAAATTATTAGTTATTTGCCCCCCCAAAAAAATCCATATTTCTGACCATACCTGTCGAGTTTTGGATTTGGAAATAAGGGAAATTTCCCGTCCAATACGGGATACTTGACAGTTATGCTTATCCTTTGCTGCCCTCCAATGGCGGCAATAGGGCATTGCAGTCTAGTTAATACGGGATGACGGCAGGGAAGAGGGTAAAAAAGGGGTTTTCCCGGCCAATACGGGATACTTGACAGCTATGTTTCTGACCGATTTATTTTTTTGACCACCGCAGGACAATCTTCCGCGGGGAAACTTTCCGCCTCGATGTGTCTTTTAAAAACCACGTTTTATAAGCTGGTGGAACATCGGATCAAAACAAGCGTCTCGGAGAGCCGTCATGAGGACTAGCGACTTGACTCTTGACTTGCCACGGGTGGCTTTCCAAAGCGGGGTGGGTATTTCTCGACAGACCTTAGAGCAGGAGTTCTCAGACAGCTTCGGGGGCCGGACGGCCATTTGGCCCTTCCTCCACCACATGGGACGTCCTGGTGTGGTGGAGGCGATATGGAGCCCCCACATGAAATGATGCTGTGGGCCGCATCTGGCCCACAGGCCACAAATTGAGAATCCCTGCCTTAGAGGGTCCAGTTCTGGACAAGGCCGCTCCCGACATCTCTGGCCATGGCTCATGCGCAGGTCTCAGAAATAACCTGACCCCGTGACGGTTGTTTTGGATCTCGCCCAAGCCGGACAGCCAAGCTTCCCGCAGGTCTTTGGAACCGCTGTGGGAGAAACTTTAATCCTCACCCTTCGTCCAAAAAATTAAAGAAGCGTGATAATGACCTAAGAGGATGATTTCTTCAGAACGGTCGCAAAGGTGTTCCTTACCAGTCACGCTATCGGATCGGCTTGGGCAAGACCCGCTCTGGATACGGCCGGAGATCCAAGAAGGGACCCAGCAAGGAAACCGACCTGCCGATGGATCCGGGGACCCCAGTGTGTGAGAATCCACCCACCGGCGCTTCGGGTGTCAAACCGCCTCCGTGGAGATGCGGGGATTTACGCCGGATCTTTCCGTCCAACTTCTGGGAGGAAGCCAAAAAGATCCTGGTTTTGGCGGCGCCCCTGGTGAGTCCCGGGACGGGGAGAAAGTCAGACAGAAAGCGGGACGACCCGAGTTCGAATCTTCCCTCGGTCGCCAAGCTGGCTGGACGGCTTCGGGGAAGTCGCTCTTTCCTTCTGCCTAATCTACCCCACAGGGGCGTTGTGCGTATGTTTCGCTGTCAGAAACATCGTCTTCTCCTTCTAAGACCTGTGCTGTTATATTTTTTTTAACAAAACCATGTTTTCCTGCTCCCTTGTTCGCATTTAAGCCGCACTTTGCAAGACCTGAGGTGTGGTGACAGCTAAGCAATTCAGGTTCAGCAAAGTTCAGTCCAAAAGTTGTTGTTGTTGTTGTTTTTTGCCACCAAGCAAATCAAGACGTGGTTAGATTTGCACAGCCTGTGTCGATGAATATCTTAACCCAGGGGTTCCCAACCTTTTCAAGCCAGGGGCCTCAGTCAGCTCTGAGGGCCGGACGGTCATTTCGACCTGCCTGCATGATGAGTGGGTGGGTGGCCTTTTTGCCCCAACAGCTTCAAAGTGGCAGCCATTTTGTTTCTCGAATGCCCTTGGAGGGGTGGGGTAGGGGGCACATGAAATGGCGCTGTGGGCCGGATTCGATCCACGGGCCTTAGGTAGGGAACCCATGTCTTATCCTAACACTGAACGGTGGGAGGGAATCTGTGACTCTCCCGATACAGTTGAATCACAACTCCCATCGTGCCTCACTGTTGGCCAGGCACATGGGAACTGTAGTGCGACCATCTCCAAACGGGTTCCGAGGATGCTAAATCACAATACTCCGAGATTGCAAGATTGTATGTTGTTTTTTTTCCAACCCTGCAGACCCTTATCCAATTGTTGGTATTTATGATTCACGTCGTGAGCACGATCTTCTGTGGGCATCTTGGCAAAGTCGAGTTGGCGTCGGTCACGCTCGCCATCGCGGTAAGCCCTAGACTGGATGAGGCCGCCGCTTCAGACGTCAGAGGCCGTGGGGTCGGCACAAGGGGAGGGAGAACTAAACCGTGTTTAGTGAGCAAGCCGCTCTTCCCACGCTCCCAAGCGGCTCCGTGTGGTAGTCTAGCGCATTGAGAAAGAAAGCTCACCGTTTCGTCCTTGACCTCAGGCGGCCAAAAAACATGGGCTACCCCTGGGACCTTTTCCATCCAGATAGTCCCGGGTTCAAATCTCAGCAAAGCTCCTGCCTCAATCCCAGAAGAGAACGGTTTCCAGTTTCCTACAAGCTCTGATGACCTTAAAATCCAGCTTTTTTTTTTTACACCCCATCTTTCATGGGAATTATTTTTATTCCCTATTTCTCTCTCTTTCCCTTTTGCAAGTTTATAAACGTGACCGGTGTTTCCGTGGGCTTCGGCTTGTCCTCCGCCTGCGACACTTTGATATCCCAGGTGAGTCGCCGCGCTCCGTTTTGCTTCCGTTTCCCGGCACAACTTTTGAGCACGGACTACAAGTCCCATACTCCCCCATACTTGTGCGGGGGTTGTGCGGAGGTCTCCTCCGGTAGCAAGCAGAGCGTATTCCTGATCCTCTTCCTAGCAACGTTTGAGACCGACGATGACATTTTGACCCTCTGGCTCCTGGGATTTGTGACCGCCGGCCACGCCGGCCGGGGGATGATGGGATCTGGACTCCAAAAAATCTAGGCACACATTTAATCTTAGCAACTGAACCCTGTCTTCTTTTCCCAGACGTACGGCGGGAAGAACATGAAGCGTGTCGGTATCATCTTACAACGAGGGGTTCTTATTCTCCTACTTATTTGCTTCCCTTGCTGGGGGTTCTTCGTAAATACTGAGCAATTACTCCTCCTCATCCGGCAGGACCCAGAGGTCTCCAGGTAAGGGAGAGTAACTTAATGCTCCGGGTGAGTAACTTACAGTACTGCCACAGTATGGCTGATGTGTTACGGCTGGTTCTTGATCTCCGATAAGTCTAAAATCGATAACCGGTGCCTGCGTTTCGTTCTTTTCCTTTGCCCTCCGCTTCGCTCTTTCCTTTAGTGCTGCGTCTGTTTACATAGCCCAAAAGCTCAAATCATAGTAAACTTTAAACAGATGGTATGGAAAGTTCCGGAAAGGGCAAAACCAGAGCCGGTGACTCTGGAAATTAAGTTTTTTTTAATTAAAAAAAATAGGTAAAGGTTTCCCTTGCTCGAACGCCAGTCGTATCCGACTCTAGGGTGCAGTGCTCATCTCTGTTTCTAAGCCGAAGAGCCAGCGCTGTCTGCTTCTGCAGACGTTTCCGTGGTCATGTGGCAGGCATGACTAGACACGGTGTTACCTTTCCCACCAAAGCGGTCCCTATTTATCTACTTGCAATTTCTTGCTTTCGAACTGCTAGGTTGGCATTTTTTTAAGTGGAGGGGTTTATTTTCCTACCATTTTCTCTTTTTAGACTCACACAGATTTACGTCTTGATCTTCATCCCGGCCCTCCCGGTAAGTCTTTTCCTGCTGCCGTTTGCCACTTAATAGCCTGCTGGACTTCTAGAGAAAGGGTGCCCAAACTTTTTTGGGCCATGGGCCGGTCACGTGGGTCAGTGGGCCGGTCACGTGGTTCCTCCCACCGGAAGCAGAAGTAAAACGTGCTTTGCAGTCTGTTTTGCAACAGGATGAGATAGATCTTGAGCCTCTATTTTCTCTGCTTAAACCAGGGGTGCCCAAACTACAAACCTGTGGGCCAGACCCGGCCCCTGACACAAATTCATCCGGCCCACGCTGCCCTCATCGCTCCTGGAAGCGGAAGTAAAACATGTCAAACGGGCTTCCGGGAGTGACGAGGGTGGTGTGGGCCGGATGAATTTGTGTCATGGGCTGGATCTGGCCCACAGGCTGTAGTTTGAGCACCCCTGTTCTAGAGAGCTAAGGCAGCATCCATGGCTCCCCTATGCACACCAACCCCACGAGGTAGGACAGGCCACCCAATGTGGCTGGGTAAGTAGAGCTCTCCACAAAACCTATGAGTAAAGGGAAAGGTTTCCCATGCTCGAGAAGCCTAAATTACCGGGTCTCTTTCCCCTACCTTTGGTTTAATTCATGTGCCACATGGCAGGCTGGAATCCCACAGGCAAAGCAATCCATTCTCACTGCCTGCGCATGGCTAGGCAGAAGCTGCACCAGTTGAACAGCTACCTGTTGTGCATGTGCATTTGTTATTTATTAAAACGGAAAGTGGGCCGAAGTGGGGGAACCCTTCCACATAAGGTTGGGGAAATGTCCAGAAAAAAGGGTGGGCATCTTGTTCTCCCCAGCGCAACCCAGATGGTGTGGATGATGGGACATGCGCTCTTACAACAATGGAAGGCTCAGCCCCTTTTCTACCTCTGTCTTTGAAATGTAGTAGTAGTAGTAGTAGTTATGGGGTTAGGTTAGGGTTTGCTACCAATGCGTAATCCTTCCTTCCCAGTCCTTACCTGTTGAACTAACGACCCGTTCCTCACCCTTCGCTAGGCTGCATTTATTTATCAAATACAGACCAGGTATTTGCAGAATCAGGTAAGGAATTATTTCCCTTCGCCTCCCTCTGCGTGCTTCAAAGGGCCGCCCGATCCATTTTACACTTTTGTGTAACGGGAGTCAGCTTCGCGGGCCAGATGGCCGTTTTGCCCTGCCTGCCTGATGGGGGGTGGCCATTTTGTCCCAACAGCTTCAAAGGGGCAGCCATGTGGTTTCTTGAATGCCCTTTGAGAGGGAGGGTGGGGTAGGGGCCACATGAAATGACACCGTGGGCCTGATCCGGCCCACAGGACTTAGCTTGGGAACCCCTGCTATAGGGGTTTTTGGGAAATGTAGTCCCTCCCTGCAGAAGGGAAGTAAAATATTATTTCCATTTCAGAAAATTATCTGGCCCGAGGTTTTCTGTGGGATTGCCGGCAATATTGTCAATTTAATTGCCAACTACCTCTTTCTCTACCAGTTGGATATGGGAGTCAGGTAAGAAATTGGGGTTCGGGGTAGATCTATACCTCGAGGGAGCAGGCGATCCACTCTCCCCGTTGCCAGAACCGGGAAGGACGTTTTGAAATCTTATGTATTTATTTGCATTTCGAAGCATGGAAAACGTACCTCTGGGACACCAAGTCCCAGACTCCCACTGGGCATTATGGGAGTTGTAATCCAATGTTCCCAAACTCTGTACTCGGCTGTTTTAACCAATTTTTAAAAAAATAAAAAAAAGGGTTTTAACCCATTGCAGGCAGGGTTTGGATTACAAAACCCAGAATCCCCACTTACCATAAATTGCAAATAATTGTTCCCCCTCACCTCCTTTTAGGGGTTCGGCGTGGGCAAACACGATCGCGCAGTACTCACAAGCCATCGCTCTGTTTCTCTACATCAGGTGGAAAAAACTCCATGCCGAGACCTGGGGAGGTAAATTAACCATTTCACTCCAGGTCTAAAATATATTATAATTTTAATTTCCTTAATTGAACCCCTCCCTTTATTTCCCAAGGATCTTTCATCAGCTTCTTCACCAGGGGTTCTCAACCTACAGCCCATGGGCCGGCCCGGCCCACAGCACAATTTCACGTGGCCTGCGTCGCCACTGTCGGATGACTTTACAACAGTCGTAAATGGACCGGCGGCTGTCGTAAACATGTTTATGGACACATTTATGGCAGCTTTTACATGGGGGGGGGGGGGGGATGACACCACCAGTCCGGCCCACTCAGCTGTCTGTGGGGGCGTGGTCCGGCCCGCTGCTTGGAAAGGTTGAGAACCGTTCTTGACAATCCGCACAACGGATGTCTAGATTATGAGATCAAGAGTGCGTTTTCGAGCGCGTCAAAACTTATTCATGTTGTATATTTAATTCTTCCCCTCCGTCTCGTCCCGCACCGCAAGGCTGGTCTGTGGAATGTCTCCAAGAATGGGACGTCTTTATGGCCTTGGCGGTCCCCAGTATGCTGATGATCTGCATTGAGTGGTGGACCTTTGAAATCGGGAGCTTCCTGATAGGTCGGTGAGGAAAGGTGGGAGGAGTCTGGGGGAAAAAGGGGGTGGGGCCAGTGCTCAGACCCGCCCCCTGAGAGTTGGCCATCAATGGAAAAACTGTAGTTACATCCAGTTCCTTTTCTCAATTATCAATGGCAAAACCTGTTTGACTTTAGAACTTAATTGGGGGGGGGGGGGGGATATTAATATTATATTAATATTTTACGATTGTTTAACATTTAGGTTTCACTATTATTTCATTGTCGTTAAAGTGTGGCTTGGCGTATAAGATTAAATAAATAAATAAATTCAGTTTATTTAAATTAAGTAGATTGCAGGGAGGCTGGTCAAATTTTTTTGGGGGGTGCGCTTATAATTAAGACAGTAAAATTAATTGACTTGCTAATTAAATTATTAAAATTAATTAATAAGTCAATTAATTTTACTGTCTTAATTATAAGCGCCCCCCAATCTGACCGGCCTCCCTAACGTCTACTTCTAACCCGTCCCCCCCCCCCCAAATTTCCCAGGTCTTCTGAGCGTCCTCGACCTCTCGGCGCAGTCGATCATTTACGAAGTCGCCACCGTCGTCTATATGGTAAGAAACTCGGCCAGGACTTTCCGAACCCCAAATCATGACTGTGAACTGCCTTGAGTTGGTCTTGGCCAAGTAGGCCGGATAGAAATTGAAATAAATTATAAATAAAATTATCCTATTCCGGGGGGGTCCGAATCTGGGAATTGGTGACCCCGTACGCCGTTCGAAAGGTTTCCTGGAATCTTTTGATGAATTTACCTGTCCCAAATATTTGGGGATCCCCCTCCCTAAACCTCTCTCCGTTACCCGGGTTGGCCGCTGACCTCTTTTGCCCTCGTTTCCAGATCCCGTTTGGGATTAGTTCGGCCGTCAGCGTCCAGGTGGGGAACGCCTTAGGCGCCGGAAAGGAGGAAGCGGCCAGGACGTCTTCGGTGGTCTCCATCTTATGTACAGGTAACCCTACGACCCCGTCTTATAGACCCAACCCAAAAAAGTCACCATTGCATCTAAAAAAAGAAATTTGAATTAGACGGCCGGCCCTACCATTAAGCAAAGTAGGTAAAGGTAAAAGGTTGCCCTTGCTTGAAAGCCAGTCGTATCAGACTCTAGGGTTCGGTGCTCATCTCAAAGAGCCAGTGCTGTCTGCATCTGCAGACGGACACGTGGCAGGCAGAGCAAGACGCTGTTACTTTTCTTACTGAAAAAGTACCTATTCATCTACTTGCAATTTCTTGCTTTCCGCGGGATCTGCCCTTAAACGTAAGCGTAACCTGTAAAGGTTAGTTACGCAGTGCCTTTCGTGGTCCAAAAGGGGAATGTACACCCGCTGCCCTGTCTCGCTGCGTCCTCCGCCCAGGGAAGTTACTTTCTCACCCAGAAGTTACACTGACTTGTCGTCCTTCTTCCAACTCCTCTTTCTTTCCCTCTTAATTCCCCCAGTGCTGTTTTTCCTTGCGATGAGCGTGGTCTTGGCAGCGAGCAAAGACGTCCTGGCTTATGTATTTACCAGCGACCAGTGAGTAGAAGGAACCCAAGTTACATTTTTTAGCACATTCCTAGTACTTTGGATATCGTATTTATATGCTGTAAACCGCTCTGAGTTCCCCTAGGGGAAGTAAAGCGGTATAGAAATGTAAATATAAATAAATAAAATAAAAATAAATACTACAGATCACTATCAGCCAAAGAGTGAAGGGGTTTTTGGGTGTGTGTGTGGGTGTGCATTTATGCTTAATTAGCTTTGGTTGCCCAGAATATGTATATTTTCTGAGCCGGGTGGCAGAGGTTGTGGGTGTCGAATTGTCCGTACATATCCACCCACCCCTATAACTTCGTACAGATGTATATAGGTTAGTCTGCTAGAAAGAGAGACGTTCCCCGAAATAATCCCCTTTACTCCTTTAATGCTCCTAACCAGAGAAGTGATTGCGCTTGTTTCGTGGGTGATGCCCGTCTACATCAGTTTCCACCTCTTCGAATCACTTTGTGTGAGTATCGCTTTGCTCTCGTAACGGATTATTATTTTTTGTCTAATGTCCAAAATAAAGATTATTTCAGAGGTTGGGAAATGTCAGGGTGGCCACTTAGTTTCTCAAATGCCCTTGGAGGGGTGGGGGCCACATGAAAGAGTGTCATGGGCCAGATCCGGTCCCCAGGCTTAGGTTGGGAACCCTGGGTATAAAAGTTTGGAATTTTTTCCCAGTGTGTGTGTGTGTGTGTGTTTTATTCCGGATAAATTAAATCGCATGCTATCAAAAGACATTTGAATTAAACCAAACTTAACCCCTCGTTCTCCTTTCCCGCAGGCCACAACCAGCGGCATCTTGCGGGGTACCGGAAAACAGAAGCTGGGGGCCATTTTCAACGCCATCGGCTACTACGCCATCGGTTTACCTGTGGGAGTGGTGCTGATATTTGTGGCCAAAATTGGACTGATGGGTACGTATAGAAGCTTGGCCTCTTTGTCTTGTCTAGCTCTGCGTGCGGATTGCTACTCTCTTAGGCTTCCTTCTGTCTCCTCCTCCTCCTTTCTCTCTTTCTGAGCTCACTTCTAACCTCTTTTGTTTGCTAGAGAAAAACAGATAAGAACAATTTAGGCACTGGCTTGGGGGCTTCTGTGTCTAAGTTTAGGAAACTTTTCCTCCTGCCCTACCCACAAAAAAGTTTTACCTAACATAAATATGTTTTGGTCTAATTGCTGCTAATTTCCTTATTTTTTTAAGTAAAGAAAAATGTAACAAATACAGATATTTAGAAACCAGAAATTTTAACATATAATTATTATGTGTTCACCCTCCACATTATAAACTGTCTCATTGAACTGTATATATTTGTATATATTCGTCCCCTTGTTCCAAAAAGTCTTGTTTTGGTTTTACTTCTTTCCCTTTAACTAATACATAATCTAAAAATTCACCCCACATTTCTCTAAAGCCAGTTTTCTTTCTAGCCCCTTTTTAACCTTTCATCCACATGTTAATTCATCATCTATATACAGCTATACAGTATTACCAATTTCCTCCTTCCTCTCCAAGGTCTTTGGCTGGGAATGATCATCTGCTCATTGATTCCCTGTACCTGTTCCATCATCTACATTGCCCGGATGAATTGGAAGCAAGCGGCCGAAGAGGTAAAAAGAAATCCCTCCTCCGTTGGGCTGGGAAAAGCAGAGCTGACCCGCAAAATGTTGCTGCCTGAGGCCAAAGCCAAAATCAGAGAGGAGAGGTGTGATTAGACTATAATGTCCGTATTCCTCCTTGTTCGTGGGGAAGACCAATTCGCATTATTGGACATCAGAAATAAAGCTTTTTTTAGGTATTCTCCCTAGTATTGGAAATGTCTCGCAAGCAATCTGTGCAAGGGGTTTAAAGGTCACCCAGTCGTATCCAAATCTAGTGCTCATCTGTTTATAGCCAAAGAGAAAGCGCTGTCTGTGTCTGTAGACGGTTGCATGGGCACGTGGCAGGCATGACTAGACACCTGTTGACCTTCCCACCCGAGTGGCCCCTATTTATCTACTTGCTTCCCAACTGCTAGGTTGGCAGGAGCTGGGACAGAGACGGGAGCTCATTCCGTCCTACGGTCCTCAGGAACTCTCGCCTTCTAGTCGTTCATGCAGCATTTGGGAACCGAACTGCTGACCTTCCAGTTGTCGAGTCCAGCGTCTTAACCACTAAGCCGCCGTAGTCTTCACCACTTGAGCCACCGCAGGAATTTAAACAGCTGTAGGAAATCCACCCCTTTCCGAATCGCTTTAATTCAGGCATGAGCTCGAATTTCGATTTAAATCGGTTTCAAATCCCTCCGATTCCTTTTACTGGAGTCGAATCTGTGACGGTTTGTGAGCGAGTTTTTTTTTTTAAAAAAGGAAGGTATTTTATTTTAATCAGATGTCATGGTTTTAAAGCTTATTTCGCGAGGGTAATTTGCATCCTAAAAAGGGGGTCCCGTCGTCTCAGCTAAACCATCCGCCTGAATGCCCTTTACAGCTGTTTTTGGGTCTTCTTGCTTAGGCTCAGCGTCGGGCAGGACTGACTCAGAAGCCGCCGGAGGACTCGAACTCAGCTCACGTCCCAAGCAAGACACTGTCCTCCTTTGGTAGGGAATGTCGATCCTGCATCGTGGTTAAAGGATGGGTGCATGTGAGACAGGGGTGGGGAACGCGGACCTTGACAGGTAGAAACAAATGATGGGGAAACTACATATCCTAGCAGCCTTTGCAAGAAAGAACCACGTGTCACAGCGATGAAGCGTAAATGGTTTCAAGCTGCAGAATTGACACCGGAGTGGGCAACTTTGGAAGGCTTGTGAGGCCCAGTTTTGGATCCGGCTTCTGGGGATACATACACACAGCTGGACAATTCAAAGTCACTCCTGGTGTATTACCTATGATCTCTGGGTTCCAGATGTTCCAGGTAGGCCAATACCCAGTGTAATGGCAAAAATGCTAGCAGAGTATGGTTTCCCCAGTCCAAATGGGTTTTGGCCATTTTTGGGGAAGGAGGTATACATCAGGGATTCTCAACCATGGCACCATTTCATGTGGCCCACTGCCACCTCCACCACACCAGGAAGTGCCATGTGGTAGAGGAAGGGCAAAATGGCCATCCGGCCCCTGAAGCTGTCCGAGGGAGCGTGGCCCGGCCCTTGGCTTTAAAAGGTTGAAAACTCCTGTTTCGCTTATCGCTTGCACTCGAGTCCGGAGTTACAGATCCTTCTTCCTCTCTGTGCACAGACGGATCGACGGCGGACACCCGAAACGGAGTCGTGCTTCTTAGCTTCACCGGGGCGGACGGGCTGAGCTACCAGGCCGAGAAGGCGGAAGGCGTCACCACCGTCAGCAAGGTCCTGACGACAAAACAGCTAGTGGTCCGGAGGGGGCTCGCCGTCGGTGCAGCCGTCGGGGTCCTGGTGGTGGGGGTGGCGATCCGGTTCATCACCGCTAAGAATTAGGCAGGTCCGGAAAGCAACATCAACTCCTATGTGATGTGAAGCCAGAATGCTGCGAAAAGATTCCCAGGCAGCGACGACGGGATTCGAACCTAGGACTTTGCAAAATGCACACACACACAGGAGCCGTTCGC
Organism: Bradypodion ventrale; assembly: GCA_035047345.1. NCBI lineage: Eukaryota > Metazoa > Chordata > Lepidosauria > Squamata > Chamaeleonidae > Bradypodion > Bradypodion ventrale. The sequence continues at coordinate 13,007,491 of JAWDJE010000012.1, forward strand.
ACCTTTCAAATGCATTTCTCCAAAGGAGAACCTGTTGCGTAGACCAAACGGAGGGGAATTGTCGTCCCGATCCAGAGCTTCGCGCGTCTGTCTTAATTTTTATGCCCTTCGAATCTAACGAGCCACAACAAAACGAGCCATGAAAAGCAGGACGTGGTGAAGCCGAATCGGGAATCGCTGCAGTGTCGAGCAATAAAAACTTTTATTTCAGCCATAGATTAATAATGTTTATTTTTAAACTCATAGTTATTTTTAAGTGCGTACGTTTGAGTGCGATCTGTATTTTAGTAAACATAAAGGAAGACTCAATCTTTCAGTAGAAAATCGCCTAGGAATAGTTTTTCTTCCACCTCAGCTTGTTACGTGGACAATATTTTATTGCTTTTTTGAAAAGAGAAAATTCCCAAGCTGGGGAATAGGAGGAAAAACAAACTGTCACAGCAGAAATATGAGCATAATTTTCTTAATGCAATGCAACAGCGCCAAAAGTATGGTGGAGCTTAAGCCATGTTTTGAAGCCGATTTGTGTGCAAAATGTAACGCAGTTAACACTAACCATGGCTTGTTGTTGGGGAATGGAAAAAGTTGCTTTTTACGACTGCATTTCTCATACACATTCAGTTAAATTAGCTGAAGAAGTTCTGGAAGGCATCCATCCCCTGGTATTGTGTTGTGATTCAGTGTGACAACAAAATGTACCTGGCAACATACGCACCTACTCCTGGTAAACTGGGTTTATCTGATGCATAAGCTTTAAAGTAGTTTTCCCCCCAACCTTTGGTTTTTTGGACTTCAATTCCCAGAAGCCTAAGTCAATTCCCCAAAGCACTGACTTAGTGCTGGGGTTCTCAACCTAAGGCCAGTGGACTGACTTAGGCTGGGGTTCTCAACCTAAGGCCAGTGGGCCGGATCCATCCTGCAATGCCATTTCACATGGCCCGCCAGAAACAGCTGGCTCCACATTTACAGCTGTCATAAATGCATTTACGACAGCTGCGGACATGTTTTATGGCAGTGTTTACAATGGGAGGGACCAATCCGGCCCGCTCAGCTGTCTGAGAGCATGACCCAGCCCACGGCTTCAAAAGGTTGAGAACCTCAGCCCAAATGGAGAGGATTCTGGGAACTACAGTCCGCAACAACTGGAAGGCAGCAGGTTTAGGAGGCTGGTATTCAGGACATGGTGTGCTAAAAATAAGATACAGTACCTGGATATACGTATCTCTTTCCATCAGATATGTTCGCGAAGGGTTCAGTACAGCCAGCGGCATCAGAGGCAGGGACAACAATTCCCATCATCCCCCACCTGGTAACAAGCACGACTGGGGGATTCTGGAGCCCTCTAAACATCTGTATGGCTCGAAAGCTGATTTTCGCAGTTTTAAGAGGAAATAAAGAAACTCAGATTTCCAAAGGAAATCAAACAATGCCTTTCGACATCTCCATGTTTTGGTTTACTGGAAGGCAGGCAGAAAACTCAATTCTGTGAGCCCCTAGCCTCTTCTAGTGTGTGTGTGTGTGTGTGTGGGGGGGGGACTACAAGTCCCATCAGCTACCGCCAGCATGGTCAAAACCTCCAGAGCGCCCTGGGAGAAATTGGAAGCAATCAGACAGTGAGATGCGCACCAGCGATTCCCAAGAGAAAGTCTTCAAAACAATAAGGAATGGAAATTGACACCATCAAGCCGGAAATAAAACCTGGATTTCCCTTGATTTTCCTGCCCCAAAATGGCTTTTCCTTCTCTGTGTGTGTGCGTTAAGGCACTTTTAACCCATTAAAGAACACTGGGGGAAATGTTTTTAATACATGTATTAATTAGATCAACCCTAATCACCGTCCCTCTAAATAATCCGCACGTCCCATTTACGGTGGCCGGGAAACCTCCGATTCAGAAAAAGCCAAGCTGGAAGAGAAAACATGGGGACAAAGTTAGTGTTAATGTGCAGTGTGAGCTGTTCAAAATTTGGGATTTTAATACCGGGTGCCTGTTGTTCTGGATGGGGCTGCCCAAGCTCTTTTGCTGCCTAAGGCATCAAACAAATCAGCTTCTGGCCACATACAAAAAAACAGCTAGACATGCAGCTGAGCGCCTAAATCTCTCACTTCTTCCAAATCTTTGCCGCCGCTTCTTGAATCTCTGCCGCCCGAGGCCACCGTCTCCCAAGATTAAGTCTTGGGCCCTGAATTTGTGCCTTTCCTATCATTAGCCAATAGATCTTCATTACGTAGACCAGTAGATACGGTTGATGGTTGTCAAACGTCTCTAGCCACTAGAACCTCTGATTCCACGCACATAAACAGCCTAGTTCAATGATGGCGAACCTTGGCACTCCAACTACTGTATTCCAGATTTTCAATCCCCAAAAGCCCATCTCTGTGAGTACGTGCAGTAAACCCATCCATGTGGATTCACAGGGACTTGGGTTTCTGGGAATTGAAGTCCAAGAACAGCTGGAGTGCCAGTGAACCCATTTGTGTGGATTCACAGAGACTTGGGCTTCTGGGAACTGAAGTCCAAGAACACCTGGAGTGCCAGTAGACCCATCCGTGTGGATTCGCAGAGACTTGGGTTTCTGGGAATTGAATTCCAAGAACATCTGGAGTGCCAAGGTTCACCATCACTGTTCTAGTTGCTCAGGGACAATTCATGTCCTCGAAAATCCGAACTATGGAGGATAAAGCAACCGGACGATAAGCCAAATAATAAGCACAGCCCTTGCTTGCTACGGAGGCTTCATTGAAAAAGGCTGGACGGATAGGTTTGCAACTGGACAGGTAGGTAGAAGCAAAGAGCAAAAAGCAATCACCCTAGTGCTTAATACATTCTCTGCCAGCTCACAAGTTAATTAGCATTTTGCCTCAACCTGTTGGACACTCATTTCCCCAAACTCGGAAGGAAGTCTAGAAGGCTGAGTCAACCTTGGGCCCTGGTCAGGATCGAACTCAGAACCTTTCAAGTGCAGAACAGCAGTTTAACCACTGTGCCACCAGGGCTCCAGGTAGATGGGTGGATGGACAGATAAATATACCTAAAATCATGGAGAGGAAGGGGGACCCTAGGAGGGTATATGCATCACAAGGTGATCTAAGATTCAGTATGAAATAATTTATTTTAATCAATCAAAAAAGTCTGATTTGGACCTGATCTTTTGTCACAAGGGGGCAGACTCTCCCTAACTAGCAGAGAGGTAAGGCACCTTTTACTTCCACATCTGGTGAGAGGAACCACGTGAACCACGTGACCGGCCTGTGCCCCCAAAAGTTTAGGCACCCCTGCTGTAAAGTTTTGAAAGGACATCGTGGAGGAGCGAAGCCATGCGCAAGCGGCGAAGGAAATGCAAGGCGAAGCATGAAAAGAAAAGTTGGCGCCTACCTCTCCCTGCAACACAGCCGGCTATGACTAGAGATCTCATCTACTGAGCGACCAAATGTTCCGGGCTCCCAAAATGGCCAGCAGAGTTTTAACCCTTGGCAGAGCCTGGCGGTTCTAGGAAGAACCAGGAGGGGGGAAAGGTCAAATCCTCTTACACCAGAGAAAGTTTCGATTGCCAACTTTTTCACCTCGGCTGTGCTCCTCTGCTCTTAGGCAGGAGTGATTAACGCCTCGCTTGGCACAAAAAGGAGAAGATGTGGCCCTGATGGAAGAAATATCCTATCCTTTCATAGCAGGCCGCTCTGGAGGCACAGGAGCAAATCAGGTAAGTTGGCAATACCAGTCTGCATGGGAAAACTTAAGAGCAGAGGGAAGACTCCGTTTGGCTACCGCATCGTACAGTCCAGGGCATGTATGTACTTGTGTTGATACTTGCTGTATTATACTGCAGAATTATAGAGTTGGAAGAGGCCCCGAGAGGTTATCTGGCCCACCCCGCAGTTAGAATTCATTTTAGGTTACATTAACTCTGTTTCGAGTTAGAACTCATGTCGGATTATATTAACTCAGGTTATAGCAGTGATGGCCAACCTTGGCACTCCAGGTGTTCTTGAACTTCAATTCCCAGAAGCCCTGATCAGCAGCAGTGCTGACTTGGGCTTCTGGAAATTGAAGTCCAAGAACATCTGGAGTGCCAAGGTTTGCCATCACTGGGTTATAGTAACTCTTTGCCATGTGGAAAGGCAGAACTTTTTTTTGGACTACAGTTCCCAGCATACTGGCTGGGGTTGGGTCGATTTTAGGACTTGTAGTCCAAAGCCAGAAGCTTCTCCAGGTTCTGGGGTTGAGGAGGGGAAGGAGAAAATCAGAAAGGCCGCTATCTCAGATCAAGAACTGGAGATGGGAGGGAAATCCCAGATACCCGAAAGCTATGACGGCTTCCTCCCCACCAGCCGGTCTCACCTTAGCCAAGATGGCCACCAGCACACCCAGCATGGCAAGGGCTACGAAGCCAACCAGGCGCCTGTCCATCTTCGTCAAGACGAAGATCTTGGCCCAATCCACTTTCTTCTGGCTGGCCGGCGGGTAGCGGAGGCTGTTGACCGACTCCATGCCAAAGGAACGGACCAGGCAGGCGCGGCGGTGGGAGAAGGTCTCAAAGGTGTGGCGGCCGTGATAGGACCCCATCCCACTGTTACCTGCGGGATGGATTAACAGGACACCTGGTTGAGTCTCCCCGGGAGGGAGGAGGATCAAAGGCCGGGTTAAGTCGGTTTGACTTCAGAGGAAGGGAGTAAGAAAAGCTAGTGGAGATTGGCAACAACCAAGTCTCTAGTTCTCAAGCATTTTATGACCATGATGATGATAATGATAGTTTAATAATATCCCAGATGGGTGGTATAGAAATTGAAAGAAAGAAAATGATCTATTTCACTAGCTGGTTTTTGTCCTGGAATCTTCAGTGACTGTATTTAACACGTTATTTGTATATTTTTAAAAACCATAATGATCACAACCATCTTGTAAGGTAGGACACTGTCTATTTCCTTCCAGGAGAACCAATCCGTTTACGCTTGATCTAAACTGAAAATTCCTCCCAGCTAGAAAATCTCCCTCAAAAAATCCTCATTAAATCGGTGGGAGGGAATCCCCAACCCCACCAACTCACCAATGCCCCCAAAGGGCAGGCCCGGGATGGAGTAATGCATCATAACATCATTAGCTGTCACACCGCCGCTGGACGTCTCTGCAATCATCCGCTTGATGATCTGGTCAAAGAGGAAGACAGAAGGGAATCGAGCTGAGAAAACTTGCTGAACCAGGTGGTGAATCAACTCGATCTCCATCGAGAGAGAATAAAGGACGCTGGCGGTTTAACGCTCGACATTTTACATGCATTTTTGGATGCATTAGCTCGGGGGGCTCCCAAACTATGGCCCGTGGGCCATTTCCAGCTCACGACACCATTTCATGTGGCCTGCCACCACCGCTACCGGAAGTGTCAGCCGTAAATGCGCCCACGGTTGTCTTAAATGCTTTCATGTCAGCCGTAAATGCACCCGCGGATGTCATAAGTGTGGAAGCAGGCGCATTTACAGTTGTTGTAAACGCATTTGCGACAGCCATACATGTGCCTGCTTCCGGGGGGCATGGTCCATGGTGTAAAAAGGTTGGGAACCCCTGCATTAGGTAACACCTACCTTCTTGTCCTTGGCAAAGATGTAAAGGGCCAGGGGTTTCTCCCGGTCGTTGATGAACTGGATGGCCTCATCCAAATTCTTCACCGGCACTATAGGGAGGATGGGGCCAAAGATCTCCTCCTGCATGACTTTGGAGTTTGGGTTGACGTCCGTGAGGATCGTGGGGGCTGGTGGAAGGAGGGAAAGGAAGGAGGCAAGTCCAAGAATTCAGTTTCTTTTCTATTTTATTTTTTAAAAAATTCATAAAAACGTACAACAGCAAAACATATTAAGTATTTATTTATTTATTTATTTATTTATTTATTTATTTATTTATTCATTCATTCATTCATTCTGATTTATATTGCTGCCCAACTCCAAAGACTCTGGGCAACTCACAGAAAATAAAACCATTATGACATTTTAAAAACCAATAAAAACCCCACTAAGTATAAATACAGGTAGACCTGCCCGCCCGGGTACAATACCTCTTTGTCTAAAACAATTACTGAAAGCAATAATGCAAATTACACGACTCTTTCCCCCTACCCTATTTGCTGACATATAAGATGCATCGGAGTATAACTCACTCCGTTATTACCAAAATAACCCACTATATACAGTATAAGACATACTCAATTTTTCCAGTGTATTTTAAGGTGTGTGTGAACGCGTGGGTATTATACACCAGCAAATACGGTACAGTAGACCCTCGAATAACGACGCTACTTGGTTCCCCAAGTAGCGTCGCTATAGAGGAAACGTCGTTGTGCGGCTTTCAATGGCAGCTGCGCCATCTAGCGGCAAAAGCTGTCACTATCCACAAAACGACGTTAAAAAAACGTTAATCCACACAACGGTTTTTCGTCGTTGTGCAGATAGTCACGTGGCGAGTGACGACATGATGGTGAGCGGAAATGACGCTATTTGAACGCGTTGTTAATCAAGGGTCCACTGTATTTCCAAAATGTCATATTTTAATTTCCAGGTTTAACACCTTTAGATTTTCCCCAACACAAATTCGAAGAAATCGTCCCCAAATGTCAGCAAACTCATTTTTTCTCAATAGTACAGTCAAACCTCTACATACGAATTTAATTCATTTGTTCCTTGAGGTTGGCTGTATCTTGAACAATTCTTATCTTGAATTTCCCATAGGAGGGCACTGAGTGCAATTTCCCATAGGAAAGCATTGAATTTTGTATCTCGGGGAAAATCCTAATAAAAATTCGTATCTCGAACCTGATTTTTTCCCCCCCTGAGACTTCTGGATGTATCTCGAGTTTTTCTTAAGTCAAACCATTCTTATCTCGAGGCTTGACTGTACCTTTCCCCCCCATTTTAATTCACACGTCAGTTTATCATTAATTGTTATATTCCACATTTCTTTACACCATTCCTCCAATCCTAAATAGCTATACATTTTCCAATTTTAAGCTACAGTATTAACATTCTTGTAACCGTCATCATCATCTCTTTCTCGTGTCTTTCCACCTTCAGTCGACCTCGGCCGAGTGGGCGGTATATATAAATCTAACAATTAAATTAAATTAAATTAAATGCAGTTGTCCCAGTTCATTTAACAAGGCAATCCTAGGACACATGAGTGCGCTAGGTGACAACATTTTATTTACTTCCTTAAAAAACGTAGATCCAAGTTTTATTCGCCGCTTTTGTTGGAGGGATTCTGTTTCGAGGGAAACCTTAACGCCCCACTGAACCACCTGCCCCGTCTCCACCTGGCTAAACAATACCATTTTGAAAGCAGCGATGGGACGCACTGGCTTAAAAACAATTCAAACCCAATTGAGACGCCTGGAACCAGAACCACGTCATTCCCAGACCTACCGATAAAGAGCTCGTTCTCGTCGGATTCGCCCCCGTGGGCAATTTTCTGCCCTTCTAAGAAGGACACGATTCTCTTAAAATGCTTCTGGTTCACAATCCTTTCGTAGTCCGGCGATTTCTTTATGTCGTCCCCGTAAAAGTCCTACGAGGAGAGGGTGAACGTGAGAGAGGAAGCCCCATAAAATCAGAATGATAACAGGAAATATTACCAAATCCTCAGAAAGCGGATGACGTTACGGACACCGTTTTCAACCAAGGCTAACTCTTTCGTGTATCCCAGGGACTCTCAACCTGCGGCCCATGGGCTGGATGCATCCCACGGTGCCATTTCATGTGCCTCTCCGCTCACCCACTCCACCACACCCAGAAGTGCCATGTGGTGGAGGAAGGGCAGAATGGCCCTCCGGCCCCCCAAGCTGTCTGAGGGGGAGTGACCCAATGGCCCCGTGGTTTTAAAAGGTTTGAGAACTCCTGGTCTATCTAAATTAGTCCTTTTGAGTCTGCATAGTTGGACGAGTGGATTGTAGTGGTAAACTAAAAGTCCAAAGCCATGAAAGACTGTGCACAAAAACTGAGATTAGCCAACAGCCGCCCTGCTGGTTCTGGAACAACCAAATTCCTCTCCAGAACTCAGAAATGTCAAATCAACATTTGGGGGGCTGCTGAACCTATGGCATGTGTGTCTGTCTCCCCAGCACAGAGTTCACCCCGCCGCTCTGCCCAGCAGTCCAATGGGAGCGCTTCCTCCCTCCCCCCAGCACAGAGTTCAACCCGCCCCTCTGTTTGGGAACTCAGTCTCACCTTAAGCGCCTTTTTCATCTGCTCCACAATTTTATTTTGGATGGATGGGTCGCACAGCACATAGTCCGGAGCAATGCAGGTTTGGCCACAGTTCATGTATTTGCCCCAAGTGAGACGTCTGAAAGGCAGGAGAGGGAGGAGACCGGTTTAATCCTCAATTATGTAATGATTCTTTTCTAAACCCTTCTCAACCCAAAAGAAAGACTCCTGGACTTGTTGGAAAGGCACAAGTCAGAAGAAACTCCCACCGAAGTGGTACCTATTTATCTACTTGCAATTTCTTGCTTTGGAACTGCTAGGTTGGCAGGAGAGAGCGTGACCCTGAACTCCCGTGGCCCCAATGTTCCCACGACGCTTCTTACCGGCCAGTGATTTCCAGGTCGCAGTCTTTGTCGATGTAGCAGGGGGTCTTCCCCCCCAGCTCCAACGTGATGGGCGTCAGGTGCTTCGACGCGGCCGCCATCACGATCCGGCCCACCGCGGAGTTGCCGGTGTAGAGGATGTGGTCGAAGCGTTGTTTCAGCAGCTCCGTGGTCTCCGGAATGCCTCCGTTGATGACCGGGTAGAGTTCCTGGAGAGGCAGAAAATGTGACGGATGAAACTGAGAAAGGCAAACCAGGCATCTCGGGTTTGAAACTTGCCCCTCCTGGTGTTTTTGGTTCCCTTTTTCGGCCTTTTCCTTCCGTATCCAAATCCGAATAGTGGCAATCCTCATGGTGATCAGCCATGAAGACTGTCCTGAAAATATAATGCAGTGGCCTTTCATCTGCCTTCTGCATCACAGTGTGACACCCATAGCGCCACTGATCCAGTCCCGCAAGACACTTTCTGGTCCTGAGCCCTTTTGGCACACAAAGTCCTCCTCCTCATCATCATCATCGCCAGGCCAGGATGGATGAAGCTGCTGCCCTCCATCAAGAGGGATTTGAGTGGGATTTAATCCACTTGGGGACCATCACCCTTCCCTGTGGACTTCACCACCCAAGGCCACTAGTCCTCAGGGTGGGCAGGTTAGTTAACCGCCACCTGACATTCACCGCTGGGTCACTGGCAGTAGGGTCTACTCTATTACCATAGCACAGGGGTTCCCAACCTTTCCAAGCCAGGGGCCAAGTCACACTCTCTCCTTCAGCTTCAAGGGCCAGATGGCCATTTTGCCCTGCCTGTACTATGGAGGTGGCCATTTTGTTTCTCAAACGCCCTTGAGAGGGGCCCATGGGCCTTAGGTTGGGAATCCCTGCCCTAGCAGGATAACCTGGACAGACCTATTTTCTGCCTTCTGAAAGGTTTGATTAAGGTTGATCTTCTATCCTGCCCTTCAGATAGAGAAACAAATGTGGGCCTTATTGGGCTAAGGACCATTATCCATATTACACCCCTGCAAGGTTCGGCAAACCAGGGGGAAACGACTGGCCAAGGTTATGTGGGGAATGAAATCTGAATATCATCACAGCCCCATGTTCCAACTCCAACTTTGGGTTAAATTTCCCTTGCTAATTTTGCTTCTCCTTCCTCGTTATGCGAATTCACTCTCTGAGCATGTGGTTTAGCTTTTGAATCTGTCTTAGTGGTATTGTTTTTAAAAAATTAAATGTATTTAAAGTGTTGGCTATCTGAGATACAGTCTTCGACTCGGTGAGCTTGGATTGTAATTCCAATCAGAAATAAATGGAGCAGGGATTTTTGCGTGTCACGGTAAACTATGGTTAGAAGTAACCATGGTTTGGTGCTTAAGACAACATAATCACATCAAGCAGGTCAACAAATTGCTCTGCTTTTTTTTTTTTTACTTCCACATTGTTCATTCCCTCCTCTTTTATCAGCAGATGGAGGGGAAAGCAAGCGAGGAAGCCATGCTTGGAAGTGCAAAAATTACAACAAACCAGAGTTTGAACAATCCAGGTTTCATTTGTCAACAACAAACCATGGTTTCAGATAACGGCTCAGGACTGATCAACCAACCAGGATTTTGTTAGGCTCAGGCACCACAACAAGCCAGAGTTCCACAAAGACGACCGAGGCTTGTTGCGACGTGCCGACACAGACACAAGCAGTGAAACAGAACTGCTCGAATAGGCAAGGGGTCGGCTAGATGACCTTTGAGGTTCTTTCCAACACCGCAACTCTGACGAAGAGAATCTCTACCTTGTCCAGGTACTGGGGGAGAAGGTCTTTGAACAGCTTGGCGGTGTGTTCGCTGACCTCCGAAGGCTTGATGACAACGGCGTTCCCTGAAACACACAAGCGTGCATTCATCACAAGCAAGTCAACGTTGGTTAAGGCAACATTCATTGAGCAGCATCTGCTCCAAAGAACGGCATCCTGGTTTCTAAATAGGGCAACTCTCGAGACCATCTGCCAGCTGATATTGGACTATACCATCTATTATCCCCCGACTGGGTGGGTGAGTGAAAGATGTCGCAGCTCAATGCGTCTGGCACATAGCAGGTGATGCAAAGTGAGTTTATATATTTAGGACCAGAATATATATATGTTTCTGGATAGGGCGCGTGTGTGTTTGTATGTTTGTAAATTGGCCCAGGGGTCAGAAATCACTGGCTTGCAGAGAACTCAGAGGCCATCAGATATTTGATTTATTATTATTATAATAATCATCTTATGTCAGAAATTATTCTGGGATTAATTTGCTGGAGAAACTCTGCTCAGGAGACGCCCAAATGAGGCTCTTTTCATGCCCCCAAGATCTTTTCCCCACTAAAGTGGTCCCTATTTATCTACTTGCAATTTCTTGCTTTTGAACTGCTAGGCTGGCAGGAGCTGGGACACCTTTGATGTTATTATTTTGGTATTGTTGTATGTTCGCTTAATTATTCTTACACTACCTGGAAACATCCCAGCTGGGTGGTACAGAAACGGAATAAATAAATACCAATACCAATAATAATAAGTCTTTGTCTGGGCCAAAAATATTTCCTGTTCGGCTCTCTGAACTGTGTATGGAAATAAGGTCTACGTAAAGCAATGGAAACCGAGTTATGGTGTCCAGGCTTACTCTTGAGTAGACGCCCCAGAACCAAGCTGTCGCCCTATGATCCAGAAGCGCCTAGAGTCCGAATCCAGTCCTCCCCGCACCGAGACCCCTCACCAAAATTGGAGTTGGGCCCCCAGCCCAGGAGGACATTCCCTCCCACCCCCGCCAACTATACCTGCTGCAATGGCTCCGATCAGGGGCTGTACAATCAAGATGAATGGGTAATTCCAGGCTCCGATGATCAAGGTCACGCCGAGCGGCTCGCGGTGGATGTAGCTTTCGTCGCTCAAGGTCATGACAGTCCTGGGGACGCGCTCGGGGGCGGCCCACTTAGGAAGGCTGTCCACCGCGTCCGTGATTTCGGCCAAGACGCCCATGACCTCGTAGCTGAAGCTGCTGTATCGGCTCTGTGAGGGAGCGAGGAGACCGCGCGGGCTTAGTCTTCATGCACACCGAAATGCCACACGCCCAGAGAGCCAAAGAGCCAGCACCGTTTGTGTCTATAGATGTCTCTGTGGCCACGTGGCGACTAGATGGCAGAGTACACGGAACGCTGCTACCTTTCCTGCTGAAGCGGCGCCTATTTATCTACTTGCAATGTCTTGCTTTCGAACTGCTAGGTTGGCAGGAGCTGAGACAGAGATGGACGCTCGCTCAGTCGTGCAGTACTCAGGTCTCGAACTGCCGACCTTCCAGTTGTCAAGTTCAGCGTCTTAACCACCAGTCTCCAGGAACACTCTAGCCATGGATTTCCCTACAAAGCTTTGCCTATTTGAGTACCTTAAATCCAAGTTCTTCTGGGTTGCCCCCAGTCTCGTATTTTCCCCATGGACTCTACCAGGAGGGAGCCAGGGGGGATCATGTTTTCCCAGGGACCCCTCGATGACCCTATTCTGAAACCGGCCCCCATTACTAAGCGGCAGAGCCAAAATATAAACCAGTACCAAAACCAACCTTGTTAAGGTCTTTCTTGAGGGCAGCCGCAATGTCCTTTTCCCTCTCCACCAACATCCTCTTCAGGGCTTTCAGCTGCTGGATCCGGAACGCCAAAGGGCGCGTCTTCCCTGTGTTGAAAGCCACCCGGGCCTGGTCCACCGTTCCCTTGATCCCATCCATGGCTACTCGAAAGCTGCGGCGAGACAGAAAGACCACAAATCTTGATATATAAGGCAACATCGGATTACGGGTGCATTTTACTTCCGCTTCCGGGAGCGATGAGGGCTTCACCGGCCGGATGAATTGGCGTTGGGGGTCGTATCCAGCCCCCAGGCCATAGTGACCGGCTCCCTGAACCACGTGAACGGCACGTGGCACGAAAAGTTTGGGCATCCCTGCACTAGCTCTTCAAATGCACCTTTCTTCATCTTCCGGATCTAGGTCACCCTCATAACCCCATAGCAAGGGTGCAGTGGCGCTCCGTTCTAAGTTAGAGGGAGAAAACTCAGCATTGCAACTTCCCAGTCCATCCATCTGTCTCGGGGAAAGGCAAGTTGCTTACCTGTAGCTGATGTTCTTCGAGTGGTCACCTGTGAAGCCACACTAATGGGTTTAGTCACACACACACCTCACACGCCAGAGTCCGGCGCTGTATTCTTAAAAGCTGCCAGCAATACCGTTCCAAAGTTGCACGCTCTGGATTTCTAGTTGGCAACTGGAGCTCAGAGAAGATAAAAGATACCTGAAACCTTCCACCAGATAAAGCTCGAAAGGCCGGCTCCCTGTTGTTTGTGGGCTTGTCGCAACCTGTTACCGGCCAGAACTATGTTCAACACAAAGCATGGCGCTTGCAACCCTCTGGGGAGTCCTGGGGGAATAAACCTCTGCCAAAAGGGAGACATGGGAAGTGTGGTGTGTTGAGTTCCCAGGGCTCCCTTTTGAAGCATTTTGTTCTGCTGATCTGAATGGGATATTCAGCCGCCGAGCAAACCAGTCAACACACACACACACACACATGCGCAAATCCCAACCGGCTCGACAGGTCTACCCAACAGTGAGCAATTTATTTTGAACTTTCAGTCATACAACTATCTGCTCCAGCATGTAAAACACACACAGGAACAAACAGGAATCCTTCCTGATGTGAAAGAGATCCGTCAGCAGGATCATAAAGGAGAAAGCCCCGCAAGAGGTCTTCTTTGGTCTAGGTCAGGGGTGCCCAAACTACGGCCTGTGGGCCGGACTCACCCCCGACACCAATTCATCTGGCCCACGCTGCCCTTGCTGCCCCTGGAAGCAGAAGTATGGGTGCGCTTTACTTCCAAGAGCAGCACAGGCCGAATGAATTGGTGTCGGGGGCTGGATCCGGCCCACGGACCGTAGTTCGGGCACCCCTGGTCTAGGTAAAGGTCACCCTTGCTCGAAAGCCAGTTGTATCTGACTCTAGGGTTCAGTGCTCATCTCTGTTTCATGGCCGAAGAGCCAGCACTGTCTGCTTCTGCAGATGTTTCCGTAGTCATGTGGCAGGCATGACTAGACACTGGAGCGCACGGAACGCTCCCACCGAAGTGGTCCCTATTTATCTACTTACAATGTCTTGCTTTCGAACTGCTAGGTTGGCAGGAGCCTGGGACAAAGATGGGAGCTTATTCCGTCATGCAGTAATCGGGAATCGAACTGTCGGCTTGCCGGCCTTCCAGCTAACAAGGTGAGCTTCTTAACCACCGATGGAATTGCACAGTGTTGTTTACCCTGGATTATGAGTGGATAATTTTATTCTGATCCCTTATATATCTATATTTATGATGTGTGAGGCATTATTATTATTATATTAATTATATTTTTAATATATCATCAGCTGCCCTGAAGGGTTCTTGCACCAAAAAGGGCAAGGTAGGCAAACAAATTACTGTAATAAATTGCTGAATGGATGAATGAATAAACAAATAGAATCACAGAATAATTGAAGTGGAAGGAGCCTTTAAGGCCAATGAGTCCAACCCCACTTGCTCAATGCAGGAATAATATGCAAATAAATAAATAAGCAAATGAATGAACAAAGAAATATATTGAATTATAGAATAATGGAGTTGGAACAGGCCTTTAGGCCAGGGGTCGTCGACCTACGGCCAGCGGGCCGCATCCAGCCCATGGTGCCAAATAATCTGGCCCGTCTTCCTTCCAGCTGCCGCGGCCGCCGGAGTCAGCTGCTTACTCATTTACACCCACGTACACACATTTATGACAGCCGTAACGAGTCTGCGGCCTTTGCAAACGTGTTTACGATGGCCGTAAATGCGTTTATAACGGCTGCGGACTCATTTATGGCAGCCGTAAATGGCCAGTGGGGGGGGGGGGGCAAACAGTCCATCCCCCTTAACTGTTTGAGGGAGCGTGACCTGACTTGAAAAGGGTGAGAACCCCTGCTTTAGGCCATTGAGTCCAACGCTCCCTGCACAATGCAGGAGCAATAAGCAAATAAATACCGTGTATATACTCAAGTATAAGTCAGGATTTTTAGACCCCAAAATGAGGTCCAAAAATGGGACTCGATTTATACTTGGGTCAATGCAAACACTCAAACACATACCTACCCACGCAAATGTCTAAATTAATTAATTTAACCATATTTTAATTATTGAAACCCACTAGCAGCTGCTGCATTTTCCACGGGTCAATCTATTTTCCTGGTTTTAGAAGTCCAAATTAGGTACGACTTATAGTCGAGTACTGTATATACGGTAAGCAAATGAATGAATGAATGTTCTAGATTTCTGGCAAAGAACCTAAAATCGGGGTTTCAAAGGAAAAGTGTAGACTCTGCCTTATGCATAAAGTGGGCTGTTCTCACCTGGGTTCCATCCGACCTTACCTGTGATGGCCAACCTTGGCACGCCAGGTGTGCTTGGATTTCAATTCCCAGAAGCCCAAGCCAGCACTCCTGCTGATCGGGGGCTTCATGGAATTGAACCGCAAGAACAGCCGGCGTGCCAAGGTTCGCCATCACTGCCTTAATCTGACAAATCAGCATAACACAGCAATTATTTCCCACAGCATTGGGTAATTCCCCGTGCTTGCAACCTTTGACCCAGCCCAGCTTAGATTAGATGCTTGCACAACGGGCTCACCCAGACACAAAAAACAACAACCTGCCATTCTGTGGCTGTCGAAACAGCTTTCCTGCCAGACTTTAGAAGTACCGAGAGCTGCATTTTAAGCTGAGCTTGTTCTTCATGCATGGCCACCCCTTTTGTGCAAATGTGCCCACGCGCAACACCTTATGGGATTTCTTCGGCCACAGGGATGAGACAGGAGAACATTGGATTGAAGTAATGATAAAGGTCGTTCTTGTTTCTTGAATGCCCTCAGAGGGGTGAGGAGCCACACATAATGGTGCTGTGGGCCAGATCCGGCCCACAGGGCTTTGGTTGAGCCACCGCGGTCCCTGCATTGGATTTCGGTGGCTTTTAATAACCAGGTTGCGCAAGGAAATCGCCAGGCAAGGATTAATAATATGTTTCGTCTGCCAAGACTCGGCGTCACACCTGGATCCAACACCCTGGCCCAAGCTGAGTGTTACATCCTATAATAATTAAACATTCCAGTCTTGGGAGCGCTGAGCCTATTTGAAAAGAAAATGGCAGCTCCTGAGCATATGCAAAGAGCCAAAGGCAGAAGCCACAAAGTTTGCAATTTTTGGAGACTGATAGCGCGCATGTAAATCACAGCACTCAAGGCAAGGTTCTTCACCCCTAAGAGCAGCAAGCCCCTGGCAAGATAAGGCAGAAATCCCACAGGTGTGGCCTCCTGGCGTGAGTGGCACTCCTCTATTAGCCTGGTAGGTGCCATGAAGGGCCTGGCACCTCTTGCGCGGAAAATGCCACCTCAGTGCCAGCAAATGCCCTTTGGCATTCAGGTTGAAATTCAACCGGTGCAGCCTCTCACAATCTCATTCCTCCCCAAGCAAAGGCTTGGAGTTGGCAGGTAGGCATTCAACAGGAAGAGGAAGGTCTCCCCCTTTCCTGCCACTGGAGGTCAGGTGGAAATTCAACCGGTGCAGCCTCGCAATGTCATTCATGGCCAAGCAAAGGCCGAGTTGGCAGCACGGCAGGCAGGCATTCAACAGGGAGGGGGATTTCTCCTCCTATTCCCAGGAGGCCAGCAAAAAACGCCTTCAAGCCTCTGCAGCTCAGGCAGCAGTAAAACAGGGGCAGCTTCCCTTCTTTTAAGGGCCCCCTTTCCACAAGAGGCAGAAACCCAACAGGGAGAGCAACCTTTTCTCTCAGAAACACCCCCTTCACCCCCTCAAAGCAGGCAGCTATCCAACAGGGACAGCCTCATCTCCCAGCCTAGGGAAAAGCTTCCCCTGACGGATTTCTGCCTGTCCCATTCCCCTAAACAACCACAGAAAGCCCTTCACCAATGTTTGCCCCCTTAACACACGCATTTGCACTCACGTATCTCCCGAGTCCGTCTGAACGGCCCCGCCCACCTCCAGTCAGGCGTCTTTCTCAAGCCTCCTTCCGGTCACGTGCCACACGAGGGCGGGGTTTCCTTCCGGGCCCTGGCAAGCCCCGCCCACCCGCCTGGCAACACGTGGGTTTGTTGATTAAACAGAGCCCCGCCCCTCCTTAGGAATATTCACAGCAAAACCTTCTAGTTTGGCCTTGTTTTCAAACCCCCTTTTTGTTGCAAATAAGGCAAAATCAGAAGGTTTTGCGCATACTTAAAATTAGATGTAATTGCAATTAATTCTGCCTTATTTTGACACACACACACACACACACCCTTTTTGCGACGAAGTAGCAGTTAATTAAATTGCAAAAACCCAATTAGTTAATGGCAACTCAGTGGCAAAAAAAAAGGTTCAAAATAAGGCAAAACAGCGCCTGCGCCAACCTTGCAGTTCGAAAGCAAGAAATTGCAAGTAGATAAATAGGGACCACTTGGGTGGGAAGGTAGCAGCGTTTTGTGCGCTCCGGTGTCTAGTCATGCCTGCCACATGGCCACAGAAACGTCTGCAGGAGCAGACAAGCGCTGGCTCTTCGGCTTTGGGACAAAGATGAGCACCGAACCCTAGTCGGATACGACTGGCTTCGAGCAAGGGGAACCTTTACCTTTAATTGTAATTACATCTAATAGAAGCTAAAGGCCTAGCAGAGACCGAAATCGCAGCATGTTCTACTCGCAAGGAAGCCTCATTTGCAGGCATGGCGGCTTACTCGTAAGTAAACTGATATAGGGTCTGTAAAGGTAAAGGTTTCCCTTGCTCGAAAGCCAGTCGTATCCGACTCTAGGGTGCAGTGCTCAAGGGTCTGTATGTAGGTGCAAATCTAATGGCAATTTATTTTGGACTGAGTCCTATTGAATGCAAGCAAGATTTAGCTGCTCAGGTTTTTTATATTACTTGCGAATAAGGCCCATTGAGTGCCTTAGGAATCCATTTCCCTGCTCACAACCAAATTGTTAAGATTCCTACTATAAGGTTGCAATCCTTTACTCTGGACTTTGATTTATTCAGTAATTTCCTTTTTAAAAAATAAACTCAAGCTGCCTCCCACTTCTCTACTTTGTATCTTCCTTATTATAGCCCTGCAGGGTAGGCCAAGTTGAGAGAAAGGGTGGGAGAAAGATCAAGCCCATCTCACCGGTTGAATTTCTCGGTCACGAGAAGCCCATTTGCCAAGAAATGACCAGGAAGCTGGGAAGAGGCAGGGAAGCAGTAGGAAAGGAGGAGAGTTTAAGGTGCGATGGATTGACTCAACGAAGGAAGCCACAGCTCTTAAGTTTGGAAAAAACCCAAACAGGGCTTTTCATCACAGAAAAACTAGGAGGCCAAAGGCTGATGATACGTTGGGAGCAATATGGGAGACCCCCGGTTTCCTAACTCCGATTTGTCCCTCTACTACTCACTGCCTTTTTTTGAAAGTAACTCAAGAGTAAGCCTTCCTGTCTCTTTAAAAATCAGGGCTCTCCTCCTGGGACGAATCAGACCAAGCTCCCAACTTCTGCGCCAGATACCTTTCAGCCAGCTGGAAAACGAAAGAAAGCTCAAATAACATCAAGTCTTAATTAAACATTGAGTCGCGGCCAATGCAAACACAGATGATGGGATGTTATTTGTTCAGAGTGGATTTTAATTCCAAGAAATCATGTTCTGGAACCCTCTCTCCGGACAGCTCTACAAGCAAAAAAATAATCTCTTTTATCTTTACTTTGTGACCCTGCTGTCCAAATTTATCTCCTTAGAATAATAAAACGGAGGTACTTTAGACAGAGGGACTGCTGTGGTGGCTCGAGTGGTTAAGACGCTGAATTTGACAACTGGAAGGTTGGCAGGACAGCAGTTCAAGAACCGAGCGCTGCTGTCGTCTGTCCCAGCTCCTGCCAACCTAGGAGTTCAAAAAACAAGACATTGCAAGTAGATAAAGAGGGACCACTTCGGTGGGAAGGTAAACAGCGTTCAGTGCACTCCACGTGTCTAGGCATGCCTGCCGCATGTCCACGGAAACATCAGCAGACGCAAACAGTGCCGACTCTTTGTTATAAAGATGAGCACTGAACCCTAGTCAGATACAACTGGTTTTCGAGCAAAGGGAGACCTTTACCTTACTTTAGGCAGATATCTAACAGGTACAGTTCCCTCCCTCCATGAATAGGGGGTCACCTTCGCCTTTTATAACTGCCAGGCAAAAATCTAACAGGGAAAGTTTTGCTTCTTCTAGATTTGAGTAATTTTGGACTAATGAGACGAGTCAACTATTTTCTGTTCCACCTTCTTTCTTCCCTGCAAGCTGCTTGTTTGCCTCCGAAGGTTTAGTTTTGATCTCAATCGGTAGATTTTTATAGGGGCCGCGGTGGCTCGGTGGTTAAGAAGCTCGCCTTGTTGGCTGGAAGGCCGGCAAGTCAGCAGTTCGAGACCCGGGTACAGTTTGAGTGCCCATCTCTGACCCAGCTCTTGGGGACACAAAAGGACCCTCATTTGGGTGTTCTGTGAGTGGAGTTTCTTCCGCAAAAGTTATTTCAACCCAGAATAATTTCTGACATTAATAATAATAATAATAATAATAATAATAATAATAATAATAATAATAATAATAATAATAATAATAATAATAATGGTTGTTGTTATTGTTATTATTTAGGATGTGGCCCTCTTTAGGCATTAAGTCCAAGTCCTTGTTTGGGAACCACTGGTTTGGATAATTTAATATAAAAACAAATCAACTTTCCCCCCTCACACAAACAGCAGGCAAAGGACAGCCCTAGATAGTGTTAGACTACAGTGCCCATCATCCCGCAAAACGGGCTTTATCGGTTGGGGGCATATGGGATTTGCAGTCCAGTAACATCTGGCAGGCTGCATTCCCCCCTCACTCCACCCTCCGTGGCTTAAGAGATTTCAATAAACAGAACTCATAGAAAGGGAACGGATCGCTGAACAAGGCGCACTGTTTATTATTCCAAACGAAACCATCGCTATTTAGCCGGTTCCAAACGCGTGTGCGTGTTTTTCATAAACACGTTTTCTCAATTAATGCGGGGGGCGGGGGCGGGCGGTTCGTTTGTTTATTCAAACCTGTCTTGGCTTTTTGAAGAGATCTGTTCTACGAGAAGTGAAGTTTTCAAAACACTACTCACAAAGACGCCGAGGTTCTTTCAGCCCCTTAAAGCCAAGTGGCTTTTAAACCTCGAAACTTTGATGAAGGATTGACTGGCTTATTTTTACTTGGACAGAGGCCTTGTTCCTTTGGATGTACACACGGGCCACGGCATCTGTCAGACTTCATGGTAACACAGCACTCTTTGTTATTCTCGTTCTTGGCAATTTGCAAAGGAACGGGGCTTACCCCTGCGACGGCGAACCTTGGCACTCCAGCTGTTCTTGGACTTCAGTTCCCAGTATGCGCAGCAAACCCATTCGTGTGGATTCACAGAGACTTGGGCTTCTGGGAACTGAAGTCCAAAAACAGCTGGAGTGCCAAGGTTCGCCAAGAACAGCTGGAGCATACGTGCAGTAAACCCATTTGTGTGGATTCACAGAGACTTGGGCTTCTGGGAATTGAAGTCCAAAAACAGCTGGAGTGCCCGTAAACCCATTCGTGTGGATTCACAGAGATTTGGGCTTCTGGGAATTGAAGTTCAAAAACAGCTGGAGCATATGCACAGTAAACCCATTTGTGTGGATTCACAGGGTCTTTGGCTTCTGGGAATTGAAGTCCAAAAACAGCCGGAGTGCCCGTAAACCCATTCATGTGGATTCACAGAGACTTGGGCTTCTGGGAATTGAAGTTCAAAAACAGCTGGAGCGTATGCACAGTAAACCCATTTGTGTGGATTCACAGGGTCTTTGGCTTCTGGGAATTGAAGTCCAAAAACAGCCGGAGTGCCCGTAAACCCATTCGTGCGGATTCACAGAGACTTGGGCTTCTGGGAACTGAAGTCCAGGAACAGCTGGAGTGCCAGTGAACCCATTTGTGTGGTTAAGTCACAGAGGTTAGGAAAGGAGGACGCACTCACAGATTTTGGGATGACAGTGGCACCTCGGTTAACGTAATTCATGCATTCTCCGGGACGTTTCTTACAGCAAAAATGAACCGTATTTCCCATAGGAATGCAATTTCCCATAGGAATGCACTGAAAACCAAAATACTGTATAATAACCGAAACACGGCTTCCCATAGGAATGCACTGAAAACCAATTAATCCGTTCCAGAAAGCGTTCTGTAAACCGAGCCACTATTTTTTAAATGGATTTCCTTTTGTTGTGCAATGTGGTTCCACTGCACATCTCAATTTTCCCCATTGCTGTGTGTCTTTTTTTGGGCAGGTGTGCCTGACTCACATACACACGCTTATTAACACACACACACACCCAAGGTGGGGTGGGGAGTAACTTCCAAAAAACCCGAGAAATGCCTCCTCTTCTTTCCTTGAACCCTTTTATTTAAGCGGGACGGAAAGCTCTGCATTGCAAACCAAACGGGGCGCATTTGGGTGGGAAAGATTAATGTTACCTGCTTGGCGCTCACGTTTCCCAAAGCTGGAGTTTGTACGCGCCGGACGGGCCACATGGATCTGTTCCGCCTCCGCCCTTCAAAACCGGAGCCAGGTTGTCCTCCCACGGCTGAAAAATCTGGATCCAAACCCAACGACAACAAGGGTTACCATAGTCTGATGAAAACAATGCACAGGGTAGGAATAATTAAACACATGCACAGAGAGGACAAAAGAGATCAAAGAGCACATTTTTTTGGTTTCTGGGTCTTTGCAGTTGTCATTTGACAAAGGGGGGGGGGGGTAAAGTTTTTTTTTATTTTGATGCTTTCTTAACAGGCATCTCGTTAATTTTTCCACCCGATCGTCTCCTCCCTACTTTTGCTCCACAACGACCCTGCAAAGTTGGCCTGGCAGAGAGAGAAAGGGAGAAAAACTTAACCCACATTCCATCTTTGTGGTTATTTATTAGTCCGTTCGCAAAGGTTTTGGGCACAGTGACACATGGAGAAGCCTATGCAGAATTTGGAGCGGAAGTTACAAATTGTAGGGACTACAAATCCCAGAATCCTCCCGCCACAAAATCAGGCTTTTGTCCCCCGCAAAGTGCCAAATGAAAAACCTTGCGTAGTGTTTATCTATTTCGTATTCACGGGTGCCAGGGCAAACACCCACCCCTCTGTCCTGAAATAACCTTTCTGTTGTTGAGTTTTGCCTGCCAGATGTGCAAGGCAGCGGCAGGCGGAGCCAGAACATGTGGCCGCCCGAGGCAACGAGGCCTCGACCTTGCATTCCGGAAGGGGGGAGAAAATGAAATTAGAGGGGACAGCCATAATGGAAGGAAAAGAACCATCGCATGCGCCACCAGGGCTGGGTCCATTTAGGGGAATTACACATAAAAATCATGCGGCAGATGGGTCTCTAATCCAAGGAGGCGGCTAGGGAGGGTAGGTGGAGTGGTTAGAGAAACTGTCCAAGAACACCTGGATTGTCAAGGTTGGCCATCACTGGTCTAGTCAAACTCAACCAAATAGGATTTAGTACATGATGGCGAAACTTTGGCACTCCGGGTATTCTTGGACTTCAATTCCCAGAAGCCCAAGTCATCACTCCTGCTTCTGGGAATTGAAGTTCAAAAACAGCTCGAGTGCGAAGGTTGGCCATCATGGGCTCAAGGCATCAACTTAAGGTCTTGAGTTGGTTTTCTTGCCAACCAAGCAGAAATTGCAAGTAGATAAACAGGGGCCACATTGGTGGGAAAGATAACAGCATTCCATGCACTTCAGTGTCCAGGCATGGCTGCCACATGTCCACGGAAAAGTCAGCAAACGCAGCTCTTTGGCTATAAACAGAGAGGAGGACCGCACCCCTAGAGTTGGATACGACCGGCTTTCGAGCAAGGGCGACATTTACCTTGGTTTAAGATTTGGGGTTCACGAATTCGCTCTTTCACTGCTCAATAAACTTATTTTATTTTGTGAGCAGGGGGGTTTGATGCGCCAAATCCACATCTTGCCGGGAACGATCAAGGGAACAAGGGGAAAAGTCCAGGCCGCCCTTTGCTCGAAAGAAGCCAGTCGTATCCGACTCTAGGGCCCGGTGTTCATCACAGTTTACAGCCAAAGAGCCAGCGCTGTCTGCATTTGCCTCAGGCGGCAGATTCTGGGGTGGGGGGGGGGAGAGGGCCGCAGTGACAGTAAAGTATTAAGAGACCGCTGGGTGTTGAGTGGCACCAAAACTCAGTGGCCAAGCTGGTCAATTTTTATCTATGGCCCAAGATGGATGTTACGGTAATGGGAAGGAACATAAGACCCAAGTTCGTGCTTTCAAGACGAATCCTGCCTAATCATCATCATCATCATCATCGTGATAATAATCTTAGAACTGCTGTTGGGACAAAATGGCAGCCACCGGCCCTTGATGCTGACGGAGAGAGCGTGACCACCCCCCCACCCCCCGCATGAAAAGGTTGGGAACCCCTGGTTTAGAATATCTGCCCATAGATCCTGTCTTCCCACAAAAGGATCAACCATTTACATAACAAATGTGTTTATTTTAAGCGATTTCATTGCATAACTGTATTGATTTGTTCCACTTTTATTGATTCTTTCCATATGCTTCCTGCTTTTCTTCCGCAAGCTCAAGCGCGGGAGGTTTACTTCTTGCAAGTGACCAGGGAGCGGAAAAACTCCATCTTCTTGTGGTTGGCGGGCGGGTAGCGGTTGGCACTGACCGCGTCCTCTCCCATGGGCCGGACGAGGCAGGCACGGGCGTGGGAGAAGGTCTTGAAGCTGTAGTGGCC
Source organism: Bradypodion ventrale (assembly GCA_035047345.1). Lineage (NCBI taxonomy): Eukaryota > Metazoa > Chordata > Lepidosauria > Squamata > Chamaeleonidae > Bradypodion > Bradypodion ventrale. The sequence goes on from JAWDJE010000012.1 coordinate 13,030,921, forward strand.
GTGGTAGTTGCCCATGCCGCTTTCGCCTGCGGAAGGGACAGGAGACAAGAATTAGGCGGAGTCGACTGGAGATCCGAGCTGAGAAGCAAAAAGACTGGGGGAAACCTGGTTAAACAGGCTCAGAATACCAAAGTTTCTAGTCCTGGAGGAGTTCACGTTACAATTAAAAGTATATACAGGCCGTTCCTTGCATATCCGAGACCTACCACAAATATCTGAAACTGTGGATAACAGCGAACCCTATATTTGAACATTGCAAAGAGTGGGCTCTAGTGGCCAGTACTGGTAATGCGTCCTAGTAATATTCCTATTATTATTTTTATATTGTATTTTTGTAATATTGTACCTTGCACCTTGGTATTGAATTGTTTTATATTTGTTATGCTGTGTTTTTGGATATAGATTGTTTATTTTTATTATTACTGTTTTTTTCATTTTTTTCTTAATTGTATATTGTTTCTTAATATGTTGTAATGCCGCCCTGAGTCGGCCTTGGTACAAATTAAAATTATTATTATTATTATTCCAGAATATTTTTTTATCAAATATCAACTGAATATTTTAACTTGTTTTAAAGGTTGTCTTAATCTCTTTTTATGTTTAATCTCCCAAAAATAATCAGATATAAGGCAGGAGATCGATATATTCAAGTAAAAATAAAGATTACACGCATGTTCTTAAAGATGAAGCACTCAATTCCCATACATTATCTGCATACTGTACTCGAGAGATTTTACAACAGCCTGGAAAGGTAGGCCTGTGGTCCCTTTCCCAAGACCCCCGCCGGACACTTACCGACGCCTCCAAAGGGCAGGGTGTCAACTATGGCATGCATGATCACGTCGTTGATTGCCACGCCACCGCTGGAGGTCTCATTGATCATCTTTTCAATGGCCTGGGCAAAGAGAAACAGGGAAGGAAGGATGATTGTCACGTGCTGAAAAACTTGAGTGGGACCAACAAGTGAATCTACTCGCTCTGTTATTAATTAATCGATGGGCCGGAAACAAGAATAGTCTGTTGAGTTTGTTTTTTGCAGATGCTTGTGTTTGGTAGGTAAAAGTAAAGGTCGCCCTTGCTTGAAAGCCAGTAGTATCTGACTCTAGGGTTCGGTGCTCGTTTCTGTTTATAGCCAAAGAGCCAGCGCTGTCTGCATCTGCGTTTACAACACCCACACGGGCGCGTTTGTGGCAGTGTTTATCATGCCTTTGGCCTGCTCTGCTGTCTGAGTGGGCATGGTCTGGCCCGTGGCACAAAACGGTTGGGAACCCCTAGTTTAAATGTACAAATCTTTTGGAGAAGGGACACCGCAGGTCTCCAAGATACGGATAATTCCGACATAACTGTTTTAAGGTTGCTCTGAAGATCAGGTCCGGAGACGTCCCCTGCGCAACCCGGAGGCAAACATCCTTACCTTCTTGTTGTTAGAAAACATGTAAAGGGCCAGAGGTTTGTCCCGCGAGTTGATGAAGTGAATGGCGTCATCTAGGTTTTTCACACAGATGATCGGCATGATGGGTCCGAAAATTTCCTCCTGCATGACTTTGGACTTGGGGTTGACATCGACGAGTACTGTTGGAGCTGGTGAAAAAGAGACAACGTGGAATGAGTCAAGTTGGAGAGGGAGAAGGCCGGAAAGGCGACGATGCGGACGGCAAGGAAGCAGCGTGAAGACACTTTGCATCATATTCTCTGTGCCATTTTTGGACGCGATCCAGAGATCTGGAAACCTACCATAAGACAATTTCCTTGCCATTTCTTGCTTTCGAACTGCTAGGTTGGCAGGAGCTGGGACAAAGACGGGCGCTCATTCCGTCATGCAGTACTCAGGTTTTGAACTGCCGACCTTCCGCCTCCCTGTTACCTTCTCTAAAGCAGTCAAGCCATATGTGGATTTTTTAAATTTTAAACAAGGCACATATCGTAATGCACGCCCTTAAAACCAAACCCGACCCAGCCCTTCCTTACCGATATAGCAGTCGTTTTCATCGCTTTGTCCGCCGAAAGCGATCTTCTGCCCTTCCAGGAGACCCAGAAGTCTCTTGAAATGCCGCTGGCTCACCACCCGTTCGTAGTCATGTGACTTTTGCGGATTTTCGCCGTAAAACTCCTGCAGAAGGCGGCAAGTGGGGGGCGAGTTATGCCAGCTTGGTAAAAATGAGATGCAAAGCTGGCTTCTGGAACCCAGGGGTTATCAAACCTTTAACCTTCCAGATGTTTTTTTCCCCCCACTAAAAAGGCTAGCCGACATGGGTGTGTGTGCATGTGCCATAGATCTGGGAAATCGAAGACCAAAATTAAAGGCTAAGAGCCAGCAACTTAGCTGACCACAACCCTGTAAGGTAGGCAGGGCAATGGCACGCAGTTCAGTTAAATTCATAGCTTCTGGTTGGATGTAACTTAAGTTTTACATCAGGGGGGCCCAAACGACGGCCCACAGGCCAGATCTGACCCCCAAAGCCAATTCATCCAGCCCACGCCACCCTCGTCATATGGCTGCAGTTTACTTCCGCTTCCAGAAGTGACAAAAGAGTGGTGTGGACCAGATGAATCGGCTTCGGGGGTCGGATCTGGCCAACGGGCCGTAGTTTGGGCATGAGAAATTGACAGCTTAAAATCTATCTCATCCTGTTGCAAAACAGATTGCAAGGCGCGTTTTACTTCTGCTCCCGGTGGGAGGAACCACGTGGCCGGCCCACTGAACCACATGACCGGCCTATGGCCCGAAAAGTTTGGGCACCCTGTTTTGTATCATACCTTTGGTTCATTTCCCTATTTAAGGAAATTAGTAAAGTGGGACATAATGACGATGGTTCTGCAGACATTTTGGATGCTCACTCCAAAACCCTGCTCAGAACAGCCATTGTTCAAGGAGGATGGGAGCTGTAGTCACAAATATTTTGAGGGCACGGAGATTCTTCTGTGGCGATGCCTTGTCACTCACGACAGAAGAGCCTGTTTTTATAGCTCACCTTCACGTACTTCTTCACAAGCTCCACAATTTTATTTTGGATGGACTGTTCACACAGCACATAGTCCGGGGCGATGCAGGTTTGCCCGCTGTTTATGAACTTGCCCCAAGTGAGACGCCTGAAGACAGAAAGAAATGAGGACATTTGAGTTATCGCTCATTTACGTACAGCTATTTTTTACCCAGTTCAAAACTCAAAACCTTGGAGCAACAAGAGAAGAAAATGTTTTTTTTTTTTTTAAATTGAGATAACACCCCACAACACAAAAGGAAAACGAATGAGACAGAGGAAAAAGCTGATTTTTCCAAAAGGGTTGCTGGAATAGGTCTCTATTTCATGTCTTTATTTCTGTGATTCAATGGGTAATGTATTTTACACAGGAACATTATAACAGTTGCAGCTACCACTATGCCTGCTGCTGCCTCAGCTGAATCACGTCCCCTGGTGGCATGCATATTCCAGCAGCGGCCGGGCATGTCAGGGCAAGTCAGTGAGCTGACGTCAGAAATAGGTATTATAAGGCGAGATGGGCCAAGGGTTTGTCTCTAGTGCAAAACCATCTTATTGGATAGTACAGCTAGGCCAGAGTGAGTCTGTTTTGAGCTAAAGATGAGTAGGCGCAGATGTGTTAATAAACCGGACAATTTTTGCTACGTTGGTGGCAAATATACCCCGCGTGATCAACGCAAGAACTTAACCAGGAAGGTGAGATTGGCTTACTTAAGATCCTGACGTCCCAGGCAGAACCGGAGTTCAGATTTGGATTCAGCGCACTTGATTTAGTATAGGACACGTGGATTAGACCAAGTAGCAGATAATATTTTTATTTTTTGTGATGCAGTGTTATTTTCCTGCCCTCTCCATAAGAAACTGATGCCTGCCTGAAGAAGTGATCTTAAATCAGGAAAGCTCCCGATTCAATAAAGTTATCCCCTTCCTCTGACATTTACGGATCATGCGGCTACTTTGGCTTGTTCAATATTTTAGTGCCACATCTTACTTGCAGGCGAACTCCAGATCACAGTCTTTGTCGATGTAACAGGGGCTCTTCCCCCCCAGCTCCAACGTGACAGGGGTGAGGTGTTTAGCTGCAGCTGCCATCACGATCCGGCCCACCGCTCCGCTACCGGTGTAGAGGATGTGGTCAAAGCGCTGCTTGAGCAGTTCGGTGGTCTCCGGAATGCCGCCATTAATGACCGGGAAAAGTTCCTGGGAAGGCAGAAATGATGTCGGATGAGACCGTGAAAGCAAACCGGCCGTCTCAAATCTGAAAATTACCTCTCTTGGTTTATTTTCCTTTATCCGGCTTCTGAAGGGTATAATTAAGGTTGATTTTCCATTTCAATCAGTCAATTTATTACAGTCAAAGACCATAACTGAATATAAACAAAGCCTTCACAACACAATTGAACATATTGTGGTAGGACTATAAAACAGATTATAGATGGCCAAACTGGGCACTCCAGATGGTCTTAAACGTCAATTCCCAGAAGCCCCGATCAGCAGGAGTGCTGCCTTGGGATTCTGGGAATTGAAGTCCAAGAACAGTATACTCGAGTATAAGCCAAGTTTCTCAACCTTTTCGTGCCATGGGCCAGACCACATCCCCTCAAGACAGCTCACGGGCTGGACTAGTAGTTCCTCGTGCCATAAACACTGCCAAAAAAAATGTTTAAAAAGCCACGGGTGTTTTTATGGTGCGTTTTCGGCTGTTATTTCAGTTTCTGGTGGCGGCAGGCCACACAAAATGGTGCTGTGGGGCAGGTCCAGCCCACAGGCCATAGATTGAAAACCCCTGTTTTAAAGAGAGACAATTATAATGGAAACAAATTATGTTCCAGACACAACCAAAGGAAGAAACGTATAACTTAACATTATATCACGGCATGTTATGTTTCTCAAAGTTCCTCCCAGTTCCAAAGCATTGAACCCCTACCTTGTCAAGGTATTGAGGGATAATCAATTCAAATGCCTTAGCAATGTGTTCGCTGATCTCCGATGGCTTGATCACACAAGCATTCCCTGAAACAAATGAAGATGTACGTTAAAATGAGAGTCCGCCAGGATAAACAGGCATAATGGTAGCCAACGGGTGGGGGGAACCTGGTGATTTCCCCCAGAATTTACACCTCAACAATAATCTGATTTAACCTAACTCTAAAAGGAAGAGCTGTATGCTTTTACGAGCTTCCCTTGGCATAAAGCTACCCTTGGGATAATCATGACCCAACTAAGCAAAACAATTAAGATTTATCTACCATGCCCCATAAGCGCTTAGTGCACTCGCTGGGCGGTTGACATGTTAATTAGCATTTTGCCCCCAACATGCTGGGAACTCATGCTGGGACTGACCTCGGAAGGATGGAAGGCTGAGTTAACCTTGAGCCCTGGTCCGGATCGAGCTCACAACCTTTTGGGCTGCAGGGCAGCAGTTTAACCACCGTGCCACCAGGCTTCCTAACTTTATTTTATTTATTTATTTTGACTTATTACACCGCCCCCTTGCCAAGGCAAGTTCGGGAGGTTTGCAATGCTAGAAACCACACTGACATATAAACACTTCAACATACAAGAAAACATCATAAAACTCTAAAATCTAAAAATCTTTAAAATTTCAATCTAAAAACCAGATGGCAGAGTTGGCCGATTGCCATATGACAATCATCTCGTCAAGTGAGATGAACAAAGCCAGGAACACCCAAGGTTCCAAATCTTGATCCGCCACCTTCCCAAATCTCAACTATCATCAGCCGTCATCTCTGATCTTTGATCGGAGATGACGGAAAGCAAGCTGTAGGAGCAGAATTACACACAACTTACACCTGAGCGGATCTGCTTAGAAGTGAGCGCCCCCCCCCCCTGCCATGAATCGGAACTCAGACCCCCCTGAGCTGGGGGAGAAAAGGTCCCCCTATCAAGGTCTACACTATGGAGAGAAGCCCCTGCCGGGCTCCTACCTGCTGCGATGGCCCCGATCAAGGGCTGGATGGCCAGAGCAAAGGAGTAGTTCCACGCTGAAATCACCAGGACCAACCCCAATGGTTCGTAGTGGATGTAGGTCTCGTCGTGCTGGGTCGCAGGGGTCTTCGCCACGTGCTCAGGGGCTGCCCACTCGGGGAGCTTCTTGATCATATGGTCGATTTCCTGAAGGACGTGCGACATCTCGAAGGCGAAGCTGCCGAATTCACTCTGCCGAGGAACGAAGAAGAGGAATGGGCACTCGTTAAGTCTTTAGGAACTTAACAATGCCCTGCTGAACCTGCCTTTCTGATCTGGCAGCCCAAAGCGACATATTGGGCTGGCTGTGAGCTCTGAGCCACTAATGGGAGCCCCCAGGTTTTCCTAGGCACCCTTCCACCAAGCATTTCCCCAGGAACCCTCTTCAAATGGGGATTCCTAGCCTCGTATTGATTGCCCAGGGAAATTCCCCTTATTTCCCAGGCCACTGCATGGCGACTCCCACTATTGTATTTTTCCCATGGATCCCACCCAGGCCACCTCTGATCCCCCCCCCCTGTGGATCCCACCCAGGCCGCCTCTGATTTCCCCGTGGATTCCACCCCGGCCGCCTCCGATTTTCCAGAAGCTGACCTTATGGAGATCTTTCTTCATAGCAGCCGCAAAATCTGCCTCCCTCTCGCATATCATCTTCTTCACGGCGCACAACTGCTGGAGGCGAAACTCCAGTGGTCGGGTCTTGCAGGTTTCATAAGCAGCCCTGGCCCGATCCACGCATTTCTTGATGTGCTCCATGGCTCCTTTAAAGTCTGCGGGCAAGACAAAAGGACTGTACAGAGAGAGGTCTTTTGGGAATGCTCGATTTTCCTTCCACCCACTAGTGCGCTTGGACCCCTCTTTGAGCGTCTCCGAGTGTTTAGCGCATACACCAGAGAACCGTTCTGGCCAGAGTCAAAGCAAGAGGGCTTTCAGCGGCCCGCTGGGAGGAGATGCCAACCCATGCCAAAGGTGCGGTCTTGGCCCCCACCCCCAAGAATGCCACCCAGTCAATCTGATCCTCGGGCGGTGCCATTGCCTGGGCCAACTCCCACCTTTGCCCAAGGTCTGTTTTCTCAAGGCTGATCACGCCCCTCTTTTTTGTCAAGCGAAAACCACCTGCGCGTCCAGAAAGGGCTTTAAGTTTTGAAATGTTGGACCAGTGCTCGAAAGCCAAACCCTTCCCCTTCTTTGTGTTCTGGTTGGAACAAAAGCTCTTTGCAAGAACATTCTCCAACACAAAAAGCCAAATGCAACCCTGTTGGGATATCGAATGCGCAGAAAGGGGGGGGGGGGGCTGAGGAAACATTGTGGTGTTGTTTCCCATGCACCGCTTCCGATGCACCTATCTGGAGATTCTCTGGTTCTGCCACTGGGCGGGCGGTGGAGGGACAAAAATCAGAGTCTACTGTTCCCAGTCGGACCACTGGTTTGGGTTGGAGGTATAGAGGGGTTCACACCGTGGGCTCAAACAAGGTTCTAGCGCAATTTCCTGACTGTTCAGCACAAGGAACGGGGAACTTGCACTCTCTCCACTCATTCTAGGGTTGCAATTCCTATGAGTTGCACGGGGGACTCTGCCTGATAGGAACTATAGTCTATCACACCATCACCGCATCGTCAGAACGACTGATGAGGATGATGAACACCACTTGGAGGGTCACAACACTGATCACCTAATGTCCAGCTCTTGAACCGCCACCACCATTGCGTTTGATTCTGATCTGGGCCCCTAAATCCAATCGGTAGTCCCGGTTTAAGAGTTAGACCCACAGATCGAATTGAAGAGCCATCAGTCAAGGTTCAGGCAAATCTGGGGCTGTTCTAGTTGGAAAAACTGGGCTCAAAATGCTGATTTTCAACTTTTTCTGGCTTGTATAGATCTGCGAACCTTCCCCCTCCTCTTCTTTCCTGTCTTATTTAATCCAAACAGATGTGTCTCCTCAGGCAATCGGTTTTGTCTGAAAACTGGCAGAGGGAAAGAGGGAGGGAAGAGGGATATTTTTTGGCGGTGGTTCCTAGAGCCGCTCAGATTGCACGGCAGATTTTGAGAGCTGAAGTCCAAAGCAAACTTTTTCCCCCCACTTTCCTAACTAGAAAAGTGAGGTTTTCCCCCTTACAAAGATCAGGAATAAAACCGGACAAACCTATTTTCCTTAACCAGCTGCAGCAAAGTGGTTTAAAAAGCACAACGGGATTGAGGTGCAAAGCAATGTTTTTTATGCACCCTGATTTTGACCAAGCATCCTCCCGTTATTAGGGCATTGCCACATGTGGAGGCATGGCACAGATGTTGGTTTTTTGAGCTGCATTGTCTGCCCCGGTTTCTGGGACTCCCGAAAGCCTGAGGTTATGTGCCCTTTCTGTATCTATTCTTGGTCCTGTCACAACAGCCCCACGGCAAGGTTTGGAGGAGTCAAGAGCATTTTAGATGTCATGCTCCCGATTCGGACCCCTTTCGCCTTTGCCTGTGGGCTGTTTGGCAGAACTTCTCTGGCTTCGGACACCTACCTCCGAAAAGTCAGCAGAAGTAACCGAGACGAAGGTCTTGCACTTCCAAGTTGGGATCTCTCCTAAGCGATGAGAGGTCTTCCTTCTGATGGGTTCTGGTAAAGCCCAGCTCTGGGCTTTATACTGGCGAGGCGGTGCTGGCCGTGACTCAGCAAAGCTCATGCCTCCCAATCAAAAAACCGACCGCCTTCCCCCTCCCTGGGGCCCAGCCCAGTTTGCGGTTCCCAGGGATTTGGTGGTTGGGGGTGATGTGGGAATGTTTGGGGAGAATTTTTCTTTTTGAAACGCCAGACCCACTTGGGACACAGATAAGGCTGCCCTCCCACGGTCCCCCTCCACCCCGAGCCGAGTGAGAGTGGGTGGAATGATTCTGCAAAAAAAAACACTTTTAATCCAGACACTTAAAATTCATCGTCTGACTCAGCCCGGATTTAAGGTAGGTGACTTTGCAAAAATCGTGCATCCTCCAACCTTTGGATTGACACTACCAGCCTTATCTGGGGGCTAATTTTGGCTCCTTGCGCATCTCAATCGTATTAATTTTTCTGTGCCCAAACACACCCAACCTGTTCTTCAGGTGGTCCCAGCTGGGGAAGTCAATGGGGGAATCCTAAAATTATCCCCACCGCCTCCACCCTTCTAGCTGACCAGGGTCGTTCGGTTGCAGAGGTGGAAAGTGCATGAGTTTGGTGCTCTGAACATGAATACCTTGGCAGAAAACCCAAATAGGCAGGTGAAGACATTTTTTTCTCACCTCTGCCTGACATGTTCAACCTGCCAAAAAGTTATCTCCTCCACACCCTTATTCTTGCCCACGCTAGTCTTGGCGAATTCCAATATTAATCCCATAATACCCTTCCTTCAGGGGACAGGGCAACGATCCTTCAGTTAACAAAACAGCTCCACCCCACAGGCAGAGGAATCAAGGGCAGGCAGACCTGCGAGAAAAGGGGGCCCCGGACCCCAAAAGTGGTAGAGATTGGGATAATATTTTAGAAGACCCGCAAATATGGAGGTGGCTGAGTGGTGAAGACGCTGAACTTGACGACTGGTCGGCAACGAACCCCGTGGGACAGATTGAAATTGTTGTGCTAGATACCACTGTATAGTCTCCAAAGCCTGTGAGGTATGCCTAGTCTCCCTCTATTCAGGCACTAGTTAGACCACATCTAGACTCAAATGTCCAATTCTGGGCATTGCTCTTCACGAAAGGTGCAAATAAATTGGAACAGGGACCGAGAAGGGCAAGAAAAATGGTAAGAGGACTGGAAACCAAGCGTTGTGAGAAAAGACAGAAGGAATTGGGCATGTTTAGCCTTGAGAGAAAAAGAGACATGATCGCGCTCTTCAAATATCCAAAAGATGGCCATAAAGAGGAAAGGGTAGGGTCTCCGTCCTCAATCATCCCAGATTGGAGGATGCATAACAACTGTCTCAATCATCAGGAAGCCAGACATATGCTGAATGTGTGGAAAAACTTAACTGTTAGAGCAGTACAACAACGGAACCACTTAGCTCAGGAAATGAATACTGGAAGCATTCAAGAGGGAACCGGGCAACCTTCTGTCAAATCTGCTTTGATTCAGATTCCTTGCCTGGAGCAGGGGCGTTGGTGGCCTCACAGACCCCCCCCCCTTCCAACTCAGTTATTCTATGATTCTATAACAGTGATGGCGGACCTTTTAGACACTGAGTGCCCAAGCAGAGGGGTGGGGTGAACTCTGTGCCTGGGGAGGGAGGAAACACTCCCATTGGGCTGTTGGGCAGAGCAAACTCTGTGTTGGGGAGAGGGAGGAAGCGCTCCCATTGGGCTGCTGGGCAGAGGGGAAGGGCGAACTGTGCGTTGGGGCAATGGCGCGTGCACCCAGAGGGCTGCAAGTGCCCCCTCTGGCATGCATGCCATAAGCTCGCCACCACTGTTCTTTAACAATACCTGCCTACTGCAACAATCCTTATCCTTTCCACCCAAGGCGCCCAAAACTTACACAATCTCTCCACAGAGGAAGACCGGCCCAAGATCACCCACTAACCTTCACCCAGGGGTGGAGTAAGACTTGGAAAGCTGAACAGTTCTGTTCCAACCTCTACCATATGTTCCCTTACGTTTCAAATCCCAACCTTTTCCTCCTTGTTACCACGAAGCTTTCTCCCCTTCTGCCTTTAACAGCCACCAGAGGATCAGAAACAGACAGAGGCTGTTCAGGAACAAAAGAACCAACTCCTGGAGAAAGCTTCACCTGACGGATTTCTGTCTTTTATGCCCATGAGCATGGCAACAACAGCTGAAAGTTCCTGAGTGTGCGCATCCAAAAAAGGTAACTTTTCCAAGTTCTGCAAGTTTAGGACTGCTACCTAGTGTCTCGACAGCATTGTTGGTTCCCTTTTGCAGGCAGTAATTCTCGGTTCAGTTCCCCCCAATTAACAAAGCCTTATATTCTGCTGCAGGTAAAGGTTTCCCTTGCTCGAAAGCCAGTCGTATCCGACTCTAGGGTGCAGTGCTCATCTGTTTCTAAGCCGAAGAGCCAGCACTGTCTGCTTCTGCAGACGTTTCCGTGGTCATGTGGCAGGCACGACTAGACACCGGAGCGCACGCAACGCTGTTACCTTCCCACCGAAGGGGTCCCTATTTATCTACTTGCAATTTCTTGCTTTCGAACTGCTAGGTTGGAAGGAGCTGGGATGAAGATGGGAGCTCATTTCCGTCCTGCAGTACTTGGGAATCGAACTGCTGACCTTCCGCTTCCCAGTCAGCATCTTAGCTACTTGAGCCACTGCAGTCAATTCTGCTGCAAGGTAGACAGAAACTCTTCAGGCGCAGTTCCTCTGAGCAAGGCCACCCAAACACAGAAGAAAAGAAAAGAATTGAAAGAAGTTGCAAACTGGGTAGAAATTCAACACAGTTGCCCCCCACCTCATTGGATTAAATTTAATTAATTAAATGTATGTCTCTTCTTTCTTAAAACCCCCCCAAAAAAACTGGGGCCTGAGGAGGTGGATGTAAAAGACAGATAAAAATCGCAAGTCATAATTACAAGGCTGAATCACGGCCAGTATAAACACAAACTACTGAAAGTTATTTGTTCAGCAATGCTTTTCATTCTCA